>CM070620.1:54980521-55681866 GCA_036346255.1 Ampelocalamus luodianensis
ATGAGTTCTAATTTATCTTGGTGAATGCAAGTGCATTTGTATGATTCGTGGTTGTGTTCGATTGGTCATGATTGTGTGCTTCTCGATATGTGGTAGCATAGTGAGATTGTTGGCTTGATGTTGATTTAAGATCGATGGATGCTTCATATATGTCCATGCTCTATTATTATTATGTTGTTACTGTCTTGTGGTAAATTTGATGATGATTATATGATGAGCATGTGCATATTGAGAGCATATTGAGGCTTGGTCACGCGGTGACCAAGCATGTTTCCTTGAGATCCCGTCATGAATGTGGCGGGCGAGATCCCCACACTCGAGGAGTGTGGGCTTGAGGTCCCTTTACTTGCGGAGTAATGGGCAATTGGTCCTGTGCGTGCGGCGCACAGAGCATGGGTAAGCGGCGACGGTTGCTTACTCGCATTACGTGTAATGCACACGAAAGTTAAAGATAAAGGATCCTTGAGCATTGCATTGGTTGCATTTCATAAGTTAAAAGGCTATGTTTAGTGTTGTGTTATTGTGGATCATTAATGCTATGTTTGTGTTCTTGTTTATAGCCTTGTTGATACTTGCTTGAGTCTTTGGGCTCACTCTTGCTTTAATGTATTTTAGGTACCAATGGCAGGATCGACATGAATGGGAGGAATAGATGATGGATGCACGCACTACCTCACAACATTAAAGCAATTGTCATTTAGCTTCATATAAGAATAAATAGATCATTGAAAAATACCCATGGTTGTTTTATGATTACGATTATGGTTGTGAGAATAGTGTTAATTTGCTTACATTCATATGATTATCTCTTATGCATGAGTGAATTGGATTATGAAATTATTGTTAAATGTTATGTCTACTGTTAGAAGCTATGGATAGTTTGAGTTTCGGTTAATCGTAATAATGAGAATAGAAAGTTTTGGTTATGTTTATGATATTATTCTACACGCTTGAATGAACTCGATTATGATTGTAATGATAAATGCCTTGATCAATTGTTGGAACCTCGGTATAGGCGACTATACAAAGGAGGTTTTGTCGAGATTTTGTAATTGGTCTTAGTGTAGCTTAGTTTAATTTAATTTTAGTAGCATTCCGGGCTCAATGTTGGTCAGTGTTATTCTGATTAGTATCGAGCGGTCAGTAGGTCCGTGGTGACTAGATATAAAAAAATTGCTAATGTTAATCAACTTAAAAGTTTGACACACCGAGCACGATGGGATGGGGATGGGTCAATCTTTGCATTTACGTTCCGTTATATCGTTTTGATTATTGCTGATATGAATTGAGTTTGGTGCTTATTAATTAATTATTATGATTATTATGAGTGGGATTAGTCGTTGTTGAGAGGTTAAGGTCGTGGTTGTGACCTGGCTTTACGGTTACACCACCGTTAGTGGAGTGGGTATAGAGAAGTGCTACCCGAATATCTTAGTATGCAGTGTCGATAGCGAGAATCTTTAGAAGAGTTGCTCTCTTCCTGAATTTGAATTTGGTCAACTCTTAACCGGTTGCGATTGATGGGTTTCTTTGAAATGTTTGGAGTGTTTCCTTTGGCTTAATTTGCCCGTAAATCAATTATTGTTTTTCCCAACCGTTGAGTTATTCTCGATTGGTGAACTTTGCTAATTGTCAAGATTGACTTTTGTAGTGATGGTTTTGTTTTTCTTATTGGAAAGCTTGACCTATTTATTAAACGATGTTTTAGTTAATGAAAGTTTCCTTTTGCAAGTCCTTTAGTTCATGAAGGCTTTGACTCAACGTATCACTCTTGGGTATTTTGAGCGTTGAAGATTAATGGTTGTGTTATGAGTTTCAAGTTGAGTCCGCGGGTGTGCATGATCGATCTTAACTAAGGTCCTTATCAAAGAAAGTTGAATAAGTGGAGGTTGTCCTTTGGTGGTTCTTGATGAGTGTGACTATGAGTACGACAATAATTAGTTGGAATCAATAGAGTTATTAAGAGGTGTGGTATTTTGATGAATTGGTCCGATCGTTAGGATTGTGGAATCAGGTAGATTTATTGGATAGCATGGAGTAATGTATCTCTATGGATTAGCTTACTCATTAGTGATGGTTATGTTAAGAATGTGTTTGAACGATGCTTTAGAGGATATCAGATTGGAAATTTTCGTAAACTAGTTACTTGATGATCATACATAATTGCTAGATTGAAACGTGTATATTAGATTAGACGAACGTTGAGGTAGCATGTTGTGAAACCCTGTTGTACAGGCGATAAGATTATTAAATGTTGACTTTGTGTTTATAGATGGTTATGTGACTACAAACAGAAGTAGGACCCTATTTGTGTACATGATACATACAATTGAAAAATGTTAATGACAGTTGGAGCGGGTGTGAGTAACACTAATGGTTGAGTGGATGAATGAGTAAGTGGCCTCTGATAGTGTGCTTTGCGAAAGTATCATTTGATAGTATGAACTAGTTAAAATAGGTTTGTTTCAACCTTTTGGCTTGTGTTTCTTTTGGAGAAATTTATGATTGGACAAGAGGCTATGATGAGTCTCACTAAGAGTGTATTATTACATTACTAATGTGATTGTCAGTAAGGGATTATGATGATAATATTGAATGTTTTGTATAAAGGGACTGGATCGCTCGCCAGATGTTGATTAATTGAGTATGTGCTTGTAAATACTTATGTGATTTGGAGAGGAAAATAGGTAGCAACTATATCTCATAATGAAACTAGTCGATAACAGTAATGGTTGGAGTACAACTATTGTGTCTTTGAAGTTTGGTGTTGAGCATTACTAAAAGTTGCAATGATATGATGTAATAGGAGGCTTATGCTCATCTAATTGTGAATTAAATGGTTGATAATGTGACCTTGATGAAAGGGTTATGGTAGGAGCTTTTCAATTGTTTAGTAGACCCCTTCTAAGTTTAAGAGGTTGATGTATTGATGTTGTATGGTTTTGGTATACACTCGTTTTGAAGATGGGATGAAAGGATAGTATGGGAACTTTTGGTGAAACTTTGGGGCTTTCTAATGGAATAGTTGATGATAAAGATTCGTGTGTAGATTATATTATTCTTGATGTTAGTAAGATTATCGCAAGAAGTTGCGACATGAGTTATGTGGTGATTGAGTTTGTTTGAGCAAAGTGACATGTTGAAAGATTTATTTGGTTCCTTAGTGGTACTGTGATTTGGGTTTTAAGAGTTTTCCTAATTCTAAGCGGTGTTTTATTCTCGTCGAGGTTTGTTATTCTCGATTGTGGGAAGTGCGCCTCAACTATAGATCATATCTTTGGTTTTCGAGAACAACTTTATCTCGATTGTTTCTCTTGATCTTGTAACTCTTGTAAGTGGTAACGTTTTCCTTTGTGCGAGATTTATTTCTATTTGCCTCTTCTTCCAAGAAAGGGTTAAGCGATCTGTATTGTAAAGTCTCGTAAGTAGTGTTTTGGCATCTAGACGGTGGTGGACTAGTAGATGGTTTGGTGAACCCTTAGATGTCGGGTTGTCGAGAGGCTGGAGTAATAAATCGATTTATTAGAATAATCCTTGGAGAGGATTTGAGTTAAAAAAAAATATTTGTCTTTAGAGCTAACAGATTTCGTTGTCGCAACTAGTAGGACCTATAGCGAGATGTAGTCCAAGATTTGGTGTTCTTTTGACCGAGCATTAGAATTAGCAAGTATGGAAATCTGGATCAATGTATTAGAGTATCGCAATTTGGTAGTATTGCGATGCTATGAAAGTTATTCTTGATGATGTGGTTTAATGAGAGTGGGATTACAAAGTAATCGAATCGCCACGTCAATTAATGGGATAATGGAAAGCGTTGAGTAACGTCAAGAGTGATTTGGCTTTAAATGAGTAACCTTAGAGTTATAATCTTTGTAAAGGTAAACGGTCAAGAAAATGTTTTCATGATGATGTTAATGAGTGAGTATGTTGGAATTGTGGGATTTTAGGATTTAATCGAGGATTTCCTATCTTGTACATGAGAATTTCGTTGCAAGAGTCTTAGAGGTTAAATTTGGGATTTGCATTATTATGCTAGAACTTTGATCGCCCAATGATAATGTGAAGAAGTAGTATAAGGGTGGATTTGAATAGTGGGATGATCATTGATAGAAATCTTTTGATGAAATACATGAGACGATGTGAAGTGAATTCGAGTTATTCATTCTTAAGGCTTGAGGTAACGTGATTATGTGTGAAGATCCATTTTAGGATGCGTCGAAGTTATCTATCAAAGTAATTCAGCCGGTGAGGAGTTGACTAGAGTATTGTTTCGTGGAGTTGATAGAGCCTCTCTGAGAGGTGTGGTTGATGTATTTCTGTTTGAGCATAGTGTTAAGAATGCCAAGTTAAGAGAGATGGGTTAGTGTGTTATGCGTTGAATCGGGATTCCAAAAAGTTGAGAGAAATTTTGTTTCTAAAGGAGAAATTGAGAAAAAAAAAATTATTTCCTCGAGTACTGAAACACTCTATGAGTTTTTGCCAGATGTCTTTCTCAAACTGAACCTGGCTCTATGTTGGCTTGTGCGGTTCTTATCAGGTTAGAAAGAACAAAACAAATGATTAGTTTGATCATTTGAGTGATTTCTCTTTTGGCGGACGTGTTATTTATTTGCAAACTTTCTAATTTGAGGATGGAAAGGTTTTTTTTGATGGATTTCCGATTCTGGATTTGATTCTTTGACTACCGAGCTGGTAACGCATAGTTGCGATGTGAGTCTTTTATTTCGAGATGGGTTTTGTTGGTTCAAGAGTTTGCTCAAAGGGATTTGGGTTGTGTTTTTATGGTCAAAGGAGGTGATCCTTGATTCATTGAAGAGTTCTATTGAGAGGTGGAGCGAGTTACGTGTTCAGGTGTTTGTTGTGTGGTTCGGTGTTAAGGAAAAGATAGCCCAAGGTACCTTGTTTTGTTCTAGTTAGATACGGGAGTTTGAAAGTTGGCATATCGTTAGGACCGTTTGGGTCCATACACGGTATCACGCAACATCGGGCGTGTTTGGTGCCAAGTGAGTACCGAGAGATATAGAGGTTGAGTTTTGTTAACGTCATTGATCTTGAGCGAGATCTTACCTTTGGGTCTCTCTTGATGAATATTCTCGAAATGTCGAGTCGGCGTCGATACAACGCGTCGTTTTTCGTTCGGTGTTGTGGTCTCAACGGTTTGAGAGAGAGGCCACTTGAGAGTTGGAGTCTCGTGTGGCGAGTTTAGCAAGAGTTGATCGCGTTGGTGCATTGTTAAGTGCTAGTTGCGATTATCTGCGTAGTTGGCGTTAGATTCGGGTCGAATCACAGTTAGGGTAGAATGTAATACCAGAAAGTGTGATAAGCTAGTAGTCGGGAAAGATTATTTTATTCGGAGAGAAGTAAATGAAAATACGGAAGGACCTCTTGGTAAATGCTCAAATTCAACAGTTTGTGAGGGGATTTTCGCAATTAACCCAACACAGGCTTTGGGCTGGCCCATGGGGGCAAGGGGTGGCCGGCCAGGGGCGCCACTTTCCCCCTCCCAACCCTAGCCGCACCCCACCTCCTCCTCCTCCCCATTGTGGCGCACCACTTCCTCTCCCCACTCCCCGCGCCCTCCTCCATCAGCCCCTCCTCCATGGCATCACCCTCCTGCTGGCCGGCCAAGGCATCCCCGTTCTCGCTGCTGTCCAAGGGGGAGAAGGAGAAGGAGTTCCCCGGTGGAGATCGGTTCTAGGTGGAAGAAGGAGGCGAAGAGTGGAGATCTTCTTCGTGGGTGTAACCCGTCATCTTCCTGCGATCATACAAGGGTAACGTCGCGTGTTCTTCATTGGTGGAGGTGTTATAGTTGCGGATGGTGCCGTTGGATAGATTGTTTTGCGTCGGTTTAATAGATCGCGTTTTGTCCAGTAGCTTGCGTGGTCGATTTCATGTGGTTAGAGGCAGAATTAGGAGTTTGGATCTCCTAGAGAGTTGTAGGTTATGTTCTTAGCTTTCGTTGGCCGCCAAGATCGCCCAAATCCGATTAACGGTCTGGGAGTTATGATTTTTCTAGTGTTGCTGTCCTGTTGTTCTGTCAGAATCTGGACAGTCTGGGGAAAACCGGTTAGAACTGTTAATTAAAGGGAGAATCAGGGGACCTCAGTATAACGAAAAATGTGGAAATTTCTGTACCTTTTGATAGAGATAAAGAACGCAAGATTTGGACTTTTGTAGCAAAAGTTATGGAGGTTTTAGCGTACTGTCCAGAGAACCCGACGTGAATTCTGAGGTCTGAAATATTGGTTTGTTAGGGGCAGTTAAGGGCAAAATCAGAAGGGCTCCCCAACTAGGTTTATTTAGGCAATTCAATTACCTTTTCAGAGAGTCTAAGATCATCTTAATTGGACTCCTAAGCAGAAAGTTATGTATTTTAGAATTTGGCTGTTTTCAGTGAGCACAAAAACGATCGCTAGAAATTGGAGGTTTTGTTAACGCTTGAGAGTTTAGTGAGATCAATTGTATATTTATGCTCTTGGTCCAGCGTGTTGGTCTTAGATTGGGTTACCTTTATGTTCAGGTGGGAGCGCGGTTCCGGGGCAGCACCCTCTTCGCGTCCACCGCTCTCGCACGAGTTAAGGCAAGTATTCGGGCTATTGTATATTTATGCTTGTATGCCGTGACTGTTTGTGTCGTGCTCATAATAGCTATGCATGGATGTTATGGTGATGAGTTCTAATTTATCTTGGTGAATGCAAGTGCATTTGTATGATTCGTGGTTGTGTTCGATTGGTCATGATTGTGTGCTTCTCGATATGTGGTAGCATAGTGAGATTGTTGGCTTGATGTTGATTTAAGATCGATGGATGCTTCATATATGTCCATGCTCTATTATTATTATGTTGTTACTGTCTTGTGGTAAATTTGATGATGATTATATGATGAGCATGTGCATATTGAGAGCATATTGAGGCTTGGTCACGCGGTGACCAAGCATGTTTCCCTTTGAGATCCCCGTCATGAATGTGACGGGCCCGAGATCCCCACACTCGAGGAGTGTGGGCTTGAGGTCCCCTTTACTTGCGGAGTAATGGGCAATTGGTCCCTGTGCGTGCGCGCACAGGCATGGGTAAGCGGCGACGGTTGCTTACTCTGCATTACCGGTGTAATGCACACAGAAAGTTAAAGATAAAGGATCCTTGAGCATTGCATTGGTTGCATTTCATAAGTTAAAAAGGCTATGTTTAGTGTTGTGTTATTGTGGATCATTAATGCTATGTTTGTGTTCTTGTTTATAGCCTTGTTGATACTTCTTTGAGTCTTTGGGCTCACTCTTGCTTTAATGTATTTTAGGTACCAATGGCGGGATCGACATGAATGGGAGGAATAGATGATGGATGCACGCACTACCTCACAACATTAAAGCAATTGTCATTTAGCTTCATATAAGAATAAATAGATCTGAAAATACCCATGGTTGTTTTATGATTCGATTATGGTTGTGAGAATAGTGTTAATTTGCTTACATTCATATGATTATCTCTTATGCATGAGTGAATTGGATTATGAAATTATTGTTAAATGTTATGTCTACATTTAGAAGCTATGGATAGTTTGAGTTTGAGTTAAGCTGTAATAATGAGAATAGAAAGTTTTGGTTATGTTTATGATATTATTCTACACGCTTGAATGAACCTGATTATGATTGTAATGATAAATGCCTTGATCAATTGTTGGAACCTCGGTATAGGCGACTATACAAAGGAGGTTTTGTCGAGATTTTGTAATTGGTCTTAGTGTAGCTTAGTTTAATTTAATTTTAGTAGCATTCCAGGCTCAATGTTGAGCTGGGGTGTTACAGTTACCATATCCTAGAAGTTCAATGTGAGTATCTCTAATCCTCCTCCTCCTTGTATTGTAAAATGGATGTTACCTGTCTATCTTTTTCCTTATTGTATGATGGACCTTTTTTGTTTTGATATGTTGGGATCTGCATGTGCACACAAATACATGATTACCATGATTATTTATCTATCGGCTTAGGTGCCCACGTTTTCGAATTTCTTTAACGTTCATTTTGTTTCCAGTTCCTATTCGTTATACCTATCTACTACTAATTTGTGCATGTTGCATCTTAATCTTTATATACTTAGACACTGCTAGGTTATCTATTGTTTGTATAAAACACATGTGGGAAGGGATAGGTATCTAAATGTTAACTTATATACGACATTGCGCCTGACGATGCTCCATGTCGGTGCAAGGGAAAGAAACACAAACAAATCTATATAGATACAACCCCCTCCCACCCCTCATCCACACGCACATAAAACAACACCCGCGCCATTTGGCACGGGTTATCTTCTAGTAAACCTTAAACCTTCAATACCTGACATGGGCCACGCAGCAAGCAGGGTGCAGTGATCCAGTGCAATCTATGTATATCAAAGATGTTTGGGTGCAGCCAATGCAATCTATGTATATGAAAGATTTTTGGGCCGTTTGGCGACGGGCTGGGCCAAGGCAATTGCGGGCTTTGATTGTATTATACGCTTCCCACAAATTCAGTATGGTCCGGTGAGACCTAGTAGCCTAACCACCCTTTATTCTGCTGTATTTCTAGGCGGTGCATACTGCATGGTACTAGCCTGTTGTTTCTCCTTTATTTGATATCTATTCTTTTACAGATCCTCCGTACATTCTTCGTCTCTTATGAATAAAATGAATATCGCCTGCTTTCCCTGAAAAATATTAGCTTGTCTCCTAGATTACTGCTATGGCACACCACTAATTTAAAAATTAACGTAGCTTTCTGAAGAGAAACTCCCAAATATCATGGCAAAGCTAGGTTTAGAAAGATGCGAAACAACGCATATGAAATCATTGAGGGGAAAAGGCTAGAGCAAAATAAAATGCAATAAGCCTTTGAGCCAAGTGGAATTGAAGGTACCTTCTTAGTGGTAACTATCAAGCTCCTCCTCCAATGTGCTGAGATGGCCAACAACGATCTTCAACATTTCCTCTTCAGCAGGCATTTGAGAAAGCCTTGAATATGATGAGATTGACAATCATGTATTCAAGATCAACAGTGTGCTTCATGGCGTGCAATTATGTGAGAATTCTATCATTCTTCTTAATACAGAAAAAAGAAGAAGAAGAAGCAGAAGAAGAGAACACACTAGGGTAGCCAAGTGTTGTGCCTGTTTTCAGTTTTGTACCTTTAATATCTCAGATTTGCCTTCCAATTGTTGGCTGTATTTAGGTGATAAGCCAAATTGGTGACCAGAAATTAATGATACCCACATACCAAAAATGTAAAACCCATCCAAAGAACATTAACTGTTTCTCCGTCATCGTTACCGCATTACAGACACTAAACTATCAGAAATTCAGAACAAAACAAAAAATGCGTAGAGCACCGGAAGACAGATGTTAAAGGATCGCTATTCTTGACATCCATTGTTAAGAAATGGGAAGATGGGAAGCCAGACCATCATAATGGAACGGATAAACATAATATCATTACGATTCTCCGGCGTCCTCTGATAAACCATCTCCACAACCCTGCTGCCCAGATGCATACAACAGATGACACCACTGGCGCCCATCTACTATACTATCCATCCAAAGTGCTCTGAGATCAAATACATTAAACTTATTAGAAGATAGGATGTTGCTTTGGATTTTAAAATTTTGCATCAATCTCGAGACACATTTGATGGTGACATTTGTATATGGACGTTGTTGTGGTAACTGTTGGGATACGGGTCCGAAGACCGAAGGTAGGGCGCTCGCCCTCATCTAACCGCCGGTAGGGTTCTTTCCTATCGAGGTAGCGAGACTCTAAGGCCTGATTAGCCAGGGAGGCGAGGGATCGCCCTCCAAACTCGGCCGAGACTCTTCCCGACGAACAAGGAGGCTCTGATCTTTAGCCAACCGATTATAGACTAAATTTGTTTATTTCTTTGCTTGATTGATAATAGATACATGTTATCCCTTTTATAGGGACGACCCGACTTGATTCCTAAGAAATAATTTATAAGAAAACTTATCTCTAACAATCCAATCTAATAATAACTTGTCTAACTAATAGATACTACCAAACACCTAACAAATAGATTCATAAATAGCAAACCTGCCTAATACCCGTGCTGCTACAGTACACGCAACACTACAGTGCACCCGCACTACAGTACTTTCGCAGGTATTGTACCATAACATTACACCCCTCGCGGCGAGGTAGCTCGTCCTCGAGCTGCGGTGGTGGCTACGGTTGAAGTCCTTGGTGGCCCGTGTTGATGAGAAGGTACGATGATGATGTCGCGTCACGTGGACGAGGATCAACGAAGCTCCAATGGACAACAGTCATGTTGTCGAGTAAGACCTTTTGCTCTTCGCTGGTAGTCTTCAACTTCTCCAAGAGAGATGGTGCAACACCGGAAGCCATGGTGAGTGGCTACGATACCAAATGTTGTGGTAACTGTTGGGGTACGGGTCCGAAGACCGAAAGTAGGGCGCTCGCCCTCATTTAACCGCCGGTAGGGCTCTTCCCTATCGAGGTAGCGAGGCTCCGAGGCCTGATTAGCTAGGGAGGCGAGAGATCGCCCTCCAAGCTCGGCCGAGACTCTTCCCGACGAACAAGGAGGCTCTGATCTTTAGCCAACCGGTTATAGACTAACTTTGTTTATTTCTTTGCTTGATTGATAATGGATACATACTATCCCTTTTATAGGGACGACCTGACTTAATCTCTAAGAAATAATCTATAAAGAAACTTATCTCTAACAATCCAATCTAATAATAACTTGCCTAACTAATAGATACTACCAAACACGTAACAAATAGATTCCTAAATAGCAAACCTGCCTAATACCCGTGCTGCTACAGCAGACGTGATGCTACAGTACACCCATGCTACAGTACTTTCACGGGTATTGTACCATAACAGACGTCCATAAACCGTTCTCGCAAGTAGTCAACTTAGTGTTTTTTTTTTTGTGAGGGAATAATGCCAGTGTTTTGTCATTACTCGTATCAATTAGTGCATATTCTCAAGAGTTCGAAATTCATAAATTTATGTTCTTAACACTCAACAGTCCATCCACAATTGACAACAACAATAAGAGGATTGGCAGCTCATCCACATGGTCAAGGCAAAATGTACATTGAGCCCGAGAAGCTCGGATCAATCAATTGTAGCAAGTAGCAACACAGGGAAAAGAATAAACAAACATTATATGTCACACTTAGAATCACGTTTTGCTGATAGATGAAAACACCAGCTCACTCTCGATCAAACTCAAGACTCTTATGGGGACACAGCACTTTTCTCTTTGTTCTTTGTGTTTACCAACGAAACAAGCGCTGCAAGCACACAATTTCAAATGACAGTATTAATTTTAAGGAATGAAAGAATGGAACAGGTAATGGAGAACCTATTTTTTAGCACATGGAATCAATATTGATTTATAGTTGTAAAAGTATTTGGTAGATTAATTGATTAATACTAATTGTTTTAGTGAGAGTGACATATATTTTTAGTAGAAAGATTGATCACACTTGTAAAGTACTCCTTCAGCTAGTAAGGATCGGAACTCAAAACTACAATAAAAAGATGTATATTTTTTTTTTCTTGGTTACCTTGCTTTTCTTCTTCTTTTTCTTTTCAATGTATGCAATGATCTCCCTTGCCGCTCAAGAGTCTCCTGCAAGATCTGCAAAACTCAAATCAAAGCAAGTTTTAGGACTGCTTGGTTTAAAACTATGCAGAGCAGCATATACTTCGAAAGTGATTCAACTTTCAAGTCATTTAGTAATACAGAAAGGTCCTGAATTAACATGACAACACAGGAACCTTGGTATTGTGTAGTAAATAATAGCTTTCCAGCAAAGTGCAAAATAAGTAACCTTCTTGGTCGCTGCAAGCTCCTCTTCCAATGCACTGACACGGCTGACAGCAGCCTTCAGCATCTCTTCCTTAACCACGGGCATTTCTGCAGGCCTTGCAAGGAGTGCAATGACCTTCTCCTCAAGATCAGCGAGGCGCTTTGCAGAGGCAGCATATTCAGCCGCCGACACAGCTTCCGGTGATATCTTGGATAGCTGCGGCGAGTGGCTTTTCGATGTACTTTGGGCGCCAGGGGTAGGTGGTCTAGCACCGCCTATGGCAGCACCAAGTACCTTCCTGGGCATGTTACGGCTCACACGGAGCATCGTTGCAATGCTCATCACAAGAGCCATGATGCCACCAAAGAGTGGGGGATTGGATCCATTAGAGGCATTTACAACAGCTGATGAAGAACAATATTTTGGTCAGACAGTCAGTGGAAGGAAAGTGGGAGTAACAATGTTTCGTCAGAAGTTTGTCAAGATATAGGAGTGGTATTAACCTTTGGTGATTGCGAGCTTCTCATCTGGTATTCCCTTGCTCTGGCAGATGGCGTCTATGGCCTTCTCAACCATTGGAACATCACAAGAATAGGGTGACCCTGGGGTCTGAAATAAAATTGCAAACATATATAAGTGAGATATATGTATATGCAATTATGCATGATAAGAGTTAGGATTTATTTGAGGTTTAAGATTAGGATTATTTTAGGCTTAAGCCTTTGCTAGAACTAAATTATTGTTTGTGAATATGATTAAATTGAGAAAAATGGAATAGTAGTCAAATCATTCTCTTGAATCCGTCCTTCTGAGAGATGGAACTACCCTTGCACTTGTGATGTATGCCTTCTTATTGTCAACTAGCAAACCCACCTAAGTTTGGATGTTGAGAATCAAAATTATTCTACCTCTAGTTTTGTTCACAAGAGAAGTGAAACTTAATTATCTGTATGGTTTGACACTAACTACAAACTTGTTTAGTCTCAATTAATATATATATATATGACTTACAGGAAACAACGTAGGAAGAAGTTCCTCGCGAACAGGTGACAATTGAGGATGTTCGATTCGGCCACGGGAGATCTTTCGTGACAGAGTGCGCCGTTCGTCTCCTACTAAATGCACTTCCCCGTTGAAAGAGTCTTGCTTCTTCATTTTAGAAAAGTGAAAGCCCAGATGGCTAAGTACTAGTTTCCAATGCATTGGCAAATATGTTAATATGAATATGTGATTTTGAAAAAGTGATCTTGTTTTCGATACCTTAGAGTATATGGTGTCATCTTCACAAATCATTTTCTCCTCAGCCTCAAAAGAGTTCAAATTGAGCTTTCCACACCTCCCGGAGCCACTTTGAACCATCTTCGCATCAAAGTAGCGTACAAAACACTGAGTTAGTATCTTGTCCTTTGTAATTTGATGATCTATTAAAGAATAATAGGGTGAGATTGGAATATCAGATTGGAGTACACACCTTCATGACTTCAGGATCCTTCCAGGGGCCCTTGTCGGCCTTCATGCAACCACCTTCGCATTGGCAAGTTCCACCAAAGAACTCTGGCAACTCACTGAACAACACAGATGAATATAATTAAATTGTCAAATATTGTTTCAGGAGTAACTTAGGAGTTTAATCAAGTTGATAAATGATAGATACCAATTACAGAATCGGTTTCGTACCTGGCATCGATCACCTCAAGAAGCTTGCTCTGGTACTTGTTACCCAACACCTAACGAAAAATGCACAGTTCATGAAACAATCCTCTAACTGGACACTGGATGAGTATAATTATAGCTATAGGGGAAAAAATATAGGAAGAAGGAAACTTACATGAATCTTTGCCGTGGTCTTCGGGTCAAGGAAGCTCTTCACTGTGCTCCAGAGGATCCGGAATCCTTGGCCTGCATTAATGATGAACATCCGGCACAGTGTCTGGGACAATAATTATATAACCGACACAGTAAGAAATTTTTTTACAAAACTCAGCTCAAAGTTTCTGCAAAAGTATGATGAATTGTATATCAAAGGGATTACCTCTGGGTAGTTATCACCATCAATCTTCTGAAGCTGACCGATGAGGTCCCTTGCAGCTTTGCTAAATTGTTTCATCCTGAAAATATTATTTGCCTTAGGTCAGCCATGGTAAAACTGCAACCATTGAATGAATTGTCCACCTGTGTAGATACATACCACTCCCTGCACATCAAGAATGGTTGTGCTCTGATCAATGTGGCGCTTGGCAGCGACTGAGCAAGCTGGGAACTTAACAGCAAAGTTCTTCTCAAACTCCTTGACATGGTTCTTGACAAAGCGATCCATTGTGGTGACCTGCATTAGCCTATTGACATCGATCTGTCCGAGCCGTTCAATGTAGACAGGCCTGCCTTCCTTATCCACCCCATGGTAACCTTGAGGGTAGCATTCTGCCACCTTGTCAACTTCTTCAAATTCGAAATCCTATGATGAGATTAGAAGAAAAATGTGACAACAGTCCATGAACTAAATAGTGACTATCAATTAGAAAAAGGATTAATCAAAACAAAGTATAATATTACGAACCCTATTGAAGATGTAATTACCTCAAGGATGGTATCTGCACCAAACTCCTTTCTCCACTGCAGCATATCAGCCCACATTTGCTTTGCTTTCTCAACATCAAATTTTCTTGCCTTCAAAAACCTGTATCATCACAACTTTCAGTGATACTGCTCCACATAAAAATACAATCATACAGCATGATGTGCCATTATCAGATTATACACCTCAGCATCATGTGGTAGTCATCATGCTGCGACGGTAGCAGCTCTTCAAGTACAAGAAGCTGGCGGAAGGCATCTACGGCCTGCACCTCCTCGGGGTCACGCTTATCCTCAATTGAGATGGACATGACCTTGCTGCTCCTCCTCCCCTTTTTCATGGAATGCCTCAACTTTTGCGAGGCGCTCATCGCCTTCTTCTTCAGTGACACGATCCTGGCTTTCCTTTCATCCTCAGAGTATTCCGCATTGGATTTCCTCTTCTCTTCATAGTGACCATCTAACGCTGCTGACATCATTTGAACATTAGTTAATTCTGCATAGTTTCATAGACTAAATTCGATTTTGAACAATCATGTTAGCTTTTCCTTCATTGTGAAGATGGCTGTATGTATATGTTGAGATAGAAGAGAATATCAGAAGTTCTTCCTCTAAGAAAAGAGAAAGTATTGTGGCATAATATTCCACTTTAATGAACAAGAAAATGGTTATGACAATGATGTGCATTCTTACCAGAGCTTAGACGGACCTCGAGAGGTCCTGACAGGACTTCTGCCATGATTGGTATGCCCTATCTGGACCTGATCAAAGATAGGAGGATAACTTTGATAAAATATTTGTGCGCAACATTACTTGGTAAGGTCAAAGGCTGTTGCTATGCACAATAAGAAATAAAGAACAATTTTCGCAACATTTCAACAGCCTGAAGGCATACATTCCCTCTTTATAATTTGATTAGCCTGTGTTCCTATTGCTCTTATACATAAATGCCATGGTAAATCCATCACGAATGCCCAAAAGTCAGACTTCTTACTTGCAGATGGAGAAACTATTGGGTACCAGAGGCATTAAACAGGAGAATTTTTACGATACATTCTACCGGTAGTAAGGGATGATAATAGAAATCAGATTTGACCATCGATTTCTTAAAAGCATTATAGATTTTTTGCTCTAAATTTATTTGTTGATCTAACCCTTAATTCTCAAGGGGCCTTTGCAAAGCTAACCACCCTAAACCTAATTCAAGAAACCAAATTAATCGGGCGTCGACGCCCGGTGTGGAGACTATCGGTCTGCCAAGACTTCGACACCATGCAGCCGCTCGGCAACCGCCGCCGCCATCACCCGAACGGGGCCATACAAAGACTCGTTGATTGCTATGAATTAATGAGCACAATGCTGCACGAATCACATACTGCAAATAATTTACAGATTAAGCATTTGAAGGTAAATTTCACGTTAGAGATTTAACGAACCAATCAGCATGCAGGGCCATGAATAGAATAAAATACGATATGATTTATAGAGGTGACTAGTGTAGCTGTTAGGTTCACCAGCCAGAATGTGGAAAGTAGATCTTGAGTGTATGGTGCCACAAGCCATGGCGGCAGATGGTAGGGAGAGATGGGTCGTGCCGGTTCTGATCTTGGGAGAATCATGAGTAGTTAGTATTTTGCCCCTTAATCTGTCGTACTTTGTAATACTAGGTAGGGAGTATAAACAGATCTAATACATAGGGTCAAAAAGATTGGACGGTTGAGAAACGTTTGGGGTACTGTAAAAGAGCTCTTAAACGGGTGTTTCTGTGGCTACTATTCTATATTGTTACAAGAACATTGAAGACAACTAATAAGGATCAGACACCAGCTCAATCAGAACCAATCGCGCCTAAATTTTTTTTTACCAAGAATCCCCAAAAAATTAGAAAGCATGAAGAAAGTGTATTAATTCACCACCTGACCCGAAATTTGCAATAACTTGAAGGCAAATGATCATGAATAATCAGAACATAATTAGCCTCGCTTAGCCTGAATTATTTGAGGCAGTGTAAGACAAAGTGGTCAGAAACACAAAAGATAAACGCAGATGAAACCACAAGATAAACGCAGATGAAACCACAAGGAACTATGAACAAATCCTAGTTCCTAAAAGATCATCTCGTCCCTTCTTGCAACGCTCAAGCTCCCCTTCGCCACGGTTCTTAGTTAGAATTTATCATTATCGCCGCCCTTCAAGACCAAGCTAGCCAATGATCCTAAGAGACCACCAAGCGGCAGGCATGATCCAAATTAAGATCACACGAATGTAATGTGAGGACTCGAACAGTCGAACGGTACCCAAAAATAGAAAAGAATTAGGGAACGACTAAGCGTTGGACGTCCGATGCCGCTGGAATGCTGCCATCGGACGCCCTGACTGCCTTCCAAAGTCCAATCGCCATTACACAAGCAGTTCGTAGCCGTCCGATCCACCTCCCACAGTGGCGCAACAACGACGAACTTGAACGGCGCAACAAAAATCTGGGAAGCGCATCAACAAATTACTGTGCTTGCAACAAATTTAATACTGGGCTTGCAACATTTGAATAATAGTACTGTCGCAACAAATTCGATTTACCTGTTGCAACATGGTACGGAGACTCTCTCCTAAATCAACGTGCTGCAACACACACTGGATGAGGATGGCGCATCGGCGCTGGCGAGGATGCGGCACCCGGTAATGGTAGAGGTCGGCTGGCGACGGCGGCGGCGCTCGTGGAGGCCGCCGCGCCTATGTGGTGGGTGGGGGCGACACTCGCGGAGAGAAGCGATGGAGAGGGCGACACTCGCGGAGAGAAGCGAGGAGGCGACCCCATGGAGGGGGGCGGCGCTCGCGGAGGGCGCGCTGGACGGAGCTCACCGGAGGCAGGAGATGTCCGTGGCGAGAGAAGCGAGCGTTTGGGGGGAGAGAGAGAGAGAGAGAAGCAGGGCGTACGCTGTCTAGTGTTATCCAAAGAATCAAACAAAGAAAGAAACGATGATGATTTAGGAAGCGAAGAACGCGTACCTCCGAGAGGAGCCGGCCTGGAGATGGGGAGGAGGAGGCGGGGTGGTGGGGGGAAATGGAGGGAGCGGCGGGGAGGGTTAAAAAATAGGCTCGAGGGCGCGTATTCCTCGCGAGCAAACCATGAGAGGGCCGCACGACGTCCGGTTGGCAACTACGGATGTTGCTGTAGCAGGAGGACGGCAACCTTTCGCTGGTTTTGGTTTGGCCTCCGTTGTTCATTTTTGGTAGGGAAGGACTATACCTATTCAAACGGCGGGACAGTCTTCGGACCAAGCCTGCGAAAGCCCGATGATAAAACACTAAGACCGAGTCCGGAATGAGGCCTGGCTCCAATGCATTCTATAGGCCCGAGCTCGGCCCGACACAAAAGGCTTAAGCCTGAAGCCCGATGGTATATACAGGATTACAGATTGAGTGCAATGAACATTGCAAATAGAATGCATGCTAGAATTTTTTTTCGAAATAATCTTTTTTTATTTGAAATTATAGAAATAATATCACTTTTTTTTATATAAATAACCTCACGTCATCGTACGGTTTAGCGATTTAGTATAGTCGCCAACCAGAGTGACAGATGTGTGAATCGGTAAATGAAACGGTGATTTCACCCTCCGATACGGCTTGGCGATATGACCCTAGTCGCCATACGGTTTGGCAACTATGTTTAACCTAGGCCCAAGTTGCTGTGAGGACCCCGGTTTATTCGCTTGTCTTGCTTAACCATCCACTTGGTCCTAACAAGACAAATCAAATGAACTAAGCCTCGAGATATGTATACTTCCAAAATGCAAGATACACACCCGCTACAAAATCATGCATCAATTCCATTCATACACATAGAGCCAAGCAAAAGCAACAAGCGAAAGACATAGATAATATAAAGAGAGTTATTACAAAGAGAGGCCGACTGCCAAAATTCATAAAGATGAGAGATACACAGCTGAAGCAAAATGGCCATAAGATGGCGATGAACAAAAGCCAATCGGTGTGCCTTTACCCACAAGGCAACCAACCGGACCGCCAAGCTAATCGTCCCAAACAGCACAAGCAACACACTCTCAAAAGTGAGGCCCTTGGGGCTCACCTTCTTCCTCTGCAACAATTAATATTAAGCAAAGCGTATGAGTACAAAACTTGTTTTTGTACTGCAAGACTGACGTGTGAGATAACGAACTATAATTAACTACATGCAAGCTTTATTTAAGTGGATGAGGCTTTGGACTTATTTTCACAGATAAAGCAAGTTTTCATTTTCAATAAGGTAATAGATTCAAAGCAAGTTTGCAATTAACTTTTATTGTTCAAATAAAGAGAGACAATAATAACATAGATAGAGAACAACACCAACCTAGAAGTGACTAACCCTAGTCACCACAACAATAGCATGAAGTACCCTTCATACCACCTGTCAAGTTTCAGTTTTTTAAAAGGTTGTAGTCTAGTTCTTGCACGACCTTACCAAGCATGTCCATAACCTAGGGCGAGGCTATTCGAATAGTTTTAACCTGCAGGGTGTACCAATGTACCCACACGATAGACCGCCTTTCCACCACCACGGTTAGCACACTTCCTTTGGTATGCAGGCATGGCTAAGTCTAACAAGACGCTTTCCAATGGACGATGCTAATTAAGAGCCATAACCCACGGAGAAGGACACATTAGACAGCCTAACCGGTCCGCTAATGCTCCTCCAAACACCACACACAAGAACACACCCACCAACCAGCTCATAATTAACACCTCCCAAAGTACTTAGTCAAGAGAGGTTCCATATCCCCTCGTGTGTTAGCACGCAATAAGCGCTGGCTTAGTGACACAAGTAACTCGGTCCTTGGGGACTTAGGCACCATTCCACACACCCAACAGATCACATCAACATACCATTGTGCCCAAGTCAAGATATAGTTTTGTTTTCAGTTTTGATTTGTAAATCAATAAAACACAAGGGTTGGACATAATGGAGTAGTATAAGTAGTTGTGTGATCAAGATCACCGACTAAGTCGATGATCGCCCAATCTGACCGATAACTAGGCATGGCTAAGCAATATTCATTCGTAGTCTACTAAGTGATAAGAGTTCATCCATCGAACTCTAACCACAGAAATAACCTAGGCTCGTGTAGTAGAGGATAACCATTTACCTCAGATTATGCAACTAGAGGTCTAACTAATCAATTTAACAACAAAATAGCAATGCATACATAGAAGTTAAACAAAATATTAGACTTTAAAAGTAATGGGATCAATGGGAAATGATCAAACTGCTTGCCTGCTTGTTGTTGCTCAACTTGTTGCGGAGGGTCGTTCTCGGGGTTACCGCAAATATCGAATCCTAAGCGAAAGAGCGAAAACAACCAATAAGACGAGCAACACTTAAACAAAAGAGCAAGCAAAAATTATCCAAATGCGACTGAAATTTATACACAAGGTAGAATACGGTTATACCTAGACATAGAAACTGGAAAAACCTAATTTGGATTTGTGGTGCAAAGATATTCCTAAAAACCTATTTTCTACCATAATTAGCACAGTAGCAAAAATATTTTCTAGAAAGGTTTTGAAGCTGAAATTTTTATGGTAGCTACCTACTGGTATAGTGATAATCCATATAAATTTTCAGGTCATTTGAAGTTACAACGAATTAGTTATGATTTTTCTAAGTTCTAAAACTAGGACATCCTTTATATCAAGAGCAAAGACCACTAGCAAACTGGTCCTTCACTAAAGTTCATCCCTAAAGGAAATTACCAAAATTTAGTTCGCTCTATTTGGACTTACAGAGAACAAGTTATAGATTTTCTAAGTTTTTATAGCATTTTGGAATATTTAAAAGGGGTGAAAAGGCTAAAATCGATTCACAACATTTCGGTTCTTAACAGGGCGGAAAACATTTCTAGATTAATCTCTAGCCTAAAAGAAAATTAACACTACTAAAATCACCCAAAAGGACCTATAATGAAAAAGATATGAATTTCTAAAGTTTTAACAACATTTTCGGTGGAAAGATAAAGCTACCGAGGAAATTATATCCTTAACCGAAAGAAAAGACGTGGTTGATTATGGACCGTCGAACTCGGATCGAACGGCTCACGCGCATCGCGCAGCAGCACAAAGACACCCGCCGCACAAAGACTCCACGGAGGCTCACCGTTGGATCAAGATCCAACAGCCCGATCGAGATGGCAATCGATCGAAGCGGATGCCCGCCATCCCGGCCGTCGATCAGCGATGAAGGTGGGATTGAGGAGCCGGACGATCCAATTGCTCCCACGATCCCGCCATAGATCCAAGATCGAGCGGAGGTTGCTTGAGCCGTTCTGATTTGAACAGGGACTCACGACAATAGGGGCCACCGTCGGTGGCGCTAAGTCACATGCCGGGTTTAAACACACGCGCACAGGGTGGGTTTGAAGATGGCGGGCCCACAGGTCAGTGACCGAGGAGGTGGGTTTAGGACAGCTAATGATTACTAACCCATGATTAACAATGATTAGCATTAATGAACGTCATTACTGTGTCCGAACGATATTACGGCACTGCCGTTTTCGTCCGACAACGAACCGAGGGTGTTCCCCGGCTTGTCGCCGGCAACCCAAGGCACGGCGGCGGAAACTAGGTGCCAAAATGGAACCGCAATAGCATAACGCACACACCGGGACCATCCACACCGTCGGTGGTGTCCCAGAACGGCGGCTAGCCGACGATGAGCGGCGGCGACCAAAACGGCGAAATGCATAATGACCAAAGCTCCGCAATAAACCATTCAATGGTGCCCAAGCTTATAGAGGCTACTAGAAGGGTACCGAGCAATCGGTGGAGCTCGGAGGTGGTCGAGGCGGTTCCGGCGACGAAGAACGGCGTCGGCACCGAAGAAGAAGAAGTGAAGATGACGACCTGAGCAACCAGGGTGAGACCGGGTCATCACTACAGCTCCACAATAGCTCATATATGCTTCCTGAGCAAGGAATTAGGAAATGAAGCTTCTTACCGGCGGTGAGGAAGAAGGGGGTGCTCACGGCCGAAAAGAGGAAATCCCAAAATTGAGCTGCTCCTGTGAAAAGCAACTACAATTAAGTTAGGGGTTTTGCTCCAAGAAGTGAGGGACACAAACCGAAGCAAAAGAAGGGAAGAAAAGCCACTGGAGCACGGGTTGCACCGAGGAGCTCCCAGCTCAACAATGGCGGCCGAAAGGGTTCTGGAGATTTGGGCTCAAGCAAGCAGAGAGAGTGCAAGCCGGAGCTCAAGGGGGTTTAAAGAAAGCTACCAAGGTCTTGAGGGCTTAAGTAGCCGAGGACGAAGGAGTAGCAAGCACATGCCCATGGGTGGACTTGGTCCACAAGAATAAGTCTGTCGCTTGGAGCGACGGAGGCGGTAAGAGACGACTTTGGGAGGAGGAGCGGTGTGCATTTAATGCATGGCAAAGATTTAGCCGCTTAAAGGGCTCAAGGAGGTGACAAGTCACCTCCTCTCTCGCCATGGCGCATGAGCACGCACGCCGCGCGGAAGGAGGAAGATGACCAATGACACAGGTGGCCCCACCGTCGATGACACAAAGTGGTTTGAGTCCAAAGTGTTTTAGTGGGTTGAGCCCAACCTCATTAGATGCTGGCCGCCGGATGAGATTTGAACGGCCACGATGCGATCGCTATTCATAAAGACTGAAGTGAACCGGTACGATCCCGCAACGGTTGGATCAGAATCCAACGGCTGAGAATCAGATGGCAACCGGAGTTGTCCGAATGCTTACACGAATGGGAGCCGTCCGATTGAGATCCAACGGCTGACAGCGTACGCGGAGCAACTCGCGCGCGGCGCGTTAGTTGGCTCGCCGAGTCCGAAGACTCGAGCCCGAGCCTGACTCGAGTCCAATGAACAGTGCAAACCAGTTAGGGTTTGATTTTTAAACCTGAAACTTTGGGGATTTAATTGAGGCATCAAATCAACTCCAAATTTTATGAAATTTTAACTGGAGCTTGCTGACAATGGGATCAACCTTCCATAAAATTTCCAGAGATTTTGGAGCACTTTAATTTTCTCAAGAAATTCCAGAAGGTGATTTCAGAGGTTTGACCAAGGTTTGACTTGCCTCTAAAATATTTCAATTAATTTCCAAAAATTATGAAATAATTCAGAGGTGTTACCAAGCAACCCTAGAACCAAGAAAAATTATTTCCAAGGGTTTGAAACCAGATTTCACCAAGGAGGTTGTTGGCTTGATAAATGAGGCTTTTGATTTTGAATTTCCCAAAATTCCTTTACACGAATTTCAGAAAAGTTTCAAGAGTAAAAGGATGAAGGAAAAGTTTTAATTTACCCTCAATTTCTTACATTTGAAACACAAGCCAAAATTTGGGATGTTACAAACCTCCCCCTTACAAAAATCTCGTCCGAGATTTGGTTCACTCGGAAAAGAAAGAGGGTAGTGCGCACGAGACGATCTTCTCGCTCCCAAGTAGCCTCATCTTGAATGGTTTGACCACCAACTTTAATGAACTTGATGGTCTTGCTCCTTGTTCTTCGCTCACCTCCTCGAGTATGCGAACAGGGTGCTCGCGATAGGTCAAATCTTCACGAACATCCGGGTTTCAACGGAGCTTCCTCTGTTGGAACACGGAGGCACTTCTTTAGTCGGGACACATGGAAAACATCATGTACCCCGCAAGTGCAGCGAGCAATTCCAACTTGTAGGCGACAGCTCCTTTCTTCGATAATACGGTGGGACCGACATATCGAGGAGCTAACTTGCCCTTGACACCAAAACGCGGTGACCCTTGGAGGAGAAACCTTGAGATAAACGAAGTCATTGGGCTCAAAGCTTAACTCACGACGACGACGATCCGCATAGCTCTTCTCGCAGATTGAGCCATGTGCGCAGCGATCACGAATGAGTGGACTTGACTCGGCCTCATTAATCGAGCCCGGGCCAAAGAAAGGTCTTTCACCGGTCTCGCACCAGTTCAACGGGTTCTACACTTTCTTCCGTATAAGGCCTCGAATGGTGCCATGCCGAGACGGCTTGAAACTGTTGTTATAAGAAAACTCGGCGAATGGCAAGCACTTCTCCCAATGCTTCCCATAGGAAAGGACACAAGCTCGCAAAGATGTCCTCCAAAACTTGCTTGACCCTCTGGTCGACCATCCGCTTGGGGGTGAAATCTTTGAGCCGAAAGAAAGGCGAGTTCCCATAGCCTCTTGCGAGCTATGCCAAAATCGAGACGTGAACAATGAACCACGATCCGACACAATCGTCTTTGGCACACCATGCAAACTCACGATGCG
The DNA here is from genome assembly GCA_036346255.1 of Ampelocalamus luodianensis. Taxonomy (NCBI): domain Eukaryota; kingdom Viridiplantae; phylum Streptophyta; class Magnoliopsida; order Poales; family Poaceae; genus Ampelocalamus; species Ampelocalamus luodianensis. The sequence continues at coordinate 55,004,207 of CM070620.1, forward strand.
GGCTATGTAGAGATCCGCGGAAAACCTACTCAAGGTCGGTCTTGATGACAGAAGAAAATGAGCCACCTTAGTCAATCGATCGATGACGACCGGATGGCATCATTCTTCTTGGAGACCGGGTAGACCGGTGATAAAGTCCATCCCGACCGAATCCCACTTCCACTCCGAATTGGTAAGGGTCGGCGATCCACCGGGCGATGCTCGGCCTTGACACGACGACACACGTCGCGACTCGACAACGAACCTTGCGATCTCCTCTTCATTGGGTCCACCAAAATCTCGCTTGAGATCATGATACATCTTCGTGGCCCCGGGTGAATGGACAAGGAGAATCATGGGCTTCGCGGAGGATCAAATCCGCAACTCCATGTCCTTTGGAACCACCAGCGCGTTCGAACCTCACGACACCAAGCTCATCTACGGAGAAGCACTTGGTGTTCCCTTCTTGACATTTTCCTTGATGCGGTTTACTCCAACATCCGATCACGAGCGGACTTAATCCGATCCACCAAGGTTGGTTGTACAACCAAGGCAGCGAGGGAACCATGCTCAACCAAACCCAAGTTGAGGCAGAAACTCCTCGGAAGGGTGGTGAGGCTCTTGAAGCAACAAGGCATTGCAATGCGCTTTGCGACTAAGCGCATCCGCAACGACATTGGCCTTGCCGGATGGTAGTGAATACCCATGTCATAGTCTTTGATCAACTCCAACCATCTCCTTTGCCCGAGGTTCAGATCTGGTTGGGTGAACAAATACTTTAAGCTTTTGTGATCGAATACACTTCTGCAACGACACCGATTAGGTAGTGTCGCCAAATCTTAAGTGCATGGATCACGCGGCCAACTCGGATCATGGGTAGGGTAGTTGAGTTCATGAGGTCTCAATTGCCTTGATGCATAGGCCACTACCTTGCCTTCTTGCATAAGGACACAACCGAGGCCTCGACGAGCGTCACAAAGATATCGAAGCTTCGACGGACATCGGGAGAACAAGAACGGAGCGGTGGTCAATCGCTTTTAAGTGCTTGAAACTTTCTCGCAATCAGCGGACCACGAGAACTTCTTGTCCTTCTTGAGCAACTCCGTCATCGGCCGCTATCTTGGAGAAATTCTCGATGAAGCGACGATAATATCCCGCTAAACCAAGAAAACTCCGAACTTGGTGGTCAAGTAGGTGACTCGGAAAGCACGTCGATCTTGCTAGGATCCACGCTCGCCCCTGCCGAAAGAATATGGCCTAAGAAGGCTACTTCCTTCACCGAACGCGCACTTGTCGAACTTTGCATACGACTTGTGCTCGCGAAGCTTGCCCAACACAAGCTTCAAATGCTCGGTGTGTTCCTCATCGCTCTTGGGTAGATAAGGATATCATCGATGAAGACCACAACGAACCTATCCAAATACTCCATGAACACCGAATTCATGAGGTTCATGAACAAGGCCGGGCATTGGTTAAGCGAACGACATGACAAGATACTCGCAAGCCATAACGAGTAGAAAAAGCCGTCTTTGGAATATCCTCGGTCGAATCGAACCTGGTGATATCCCTCTCGAGATCAATCTTGAGAAAACTCGAGCTCCGTTAATTGATCGAAAAGGTCATCGATACGGGGCAAAGGGTACTTGTTCTTTACCGTTACTTCATTAAGTGGGCGGTAATCAACGCACATCTGCAGCGTCTTGTCCTTTTTCGACAAAGATGGTGAGCATCCCCAAGGAGATGAGCTAGGGCGGATGAAACCCTTCTCTTGAAGCTCACCTAGTTGCTTCTTCAACTCCACCAACTCAATTGGGTCCATTCGGTGAGGCCTCTTCGAGATCGGGCGATGCAGGAACCAACTCAATGACAAACTCGAGGTCTCGAACTGGTGGCATCCTGGAAGGTCGTCGGGAAGACATCAACAAAGTCACAAACCACCGGGACTTCACTAATATCTAGAGTGGCTTCGCTTGGCGCGAAGAGATGCGGATCCCGCGACTTGGCCAGCGGCGAACTGCTCGCCGGAAGGACTAGTGAGGTAGATGAGCCTCCTAGCGCAATCAATTTGTCCCATGTCTTTGAGACAACCAATCCATGCCTAGGATTACATCTAAGCTCGCCGATCGAAGGAGGATAAGGTTTGCCAAGAATCCTACCCTTCTATCTCATCAGGGGACATCCCTACACTCAGACTCGACTCTCAACTCCAACCGGGAGAGCGAATGAGCAGCAGGACCAACAATGGAGTAAAAGAAGACCTCCCACAGCAGACAAAAGACTCGAAACAAAAGAATGAGATGCGCTGAATCAAATAAAGCGTAGCGAGGAAAGAGTTAACAGAAATGGTACCCAACACGGCGTGGGTGCCTCCTCGTGCCTCCTCGCGGAGATGAGGTTGACGCGCCACTACCCACGCCTTGGGTAGCGGGACAACCTTACGATCTCGAGAAGAACCACCTCCTGCCCGCGTCCTCCATTAGGGCGAGGCCGCTCGATCTGTTAGGGCAACTATTGGCATAATGCCCTTCGGTTGCACGAAAAAGTGACCCCGGCGGCCGGATTGCGGGGCCACCTGGCGGTTGCGGCGCCGCGTGGCTCGGGCACGCGGCTGCGGAGGCGAGGAACCGTGCCGCGGCCTCGGTGGTAGGAAGCCTGAGCGGACCTGGAGTAGGCCCGACACGAGGGCGAGAGAGGCGGCTGTGCGGACAGCTGGGCCTCCCACTTGCGCTGCGGACTCGCCCAGCGCCTTGGCCTTGTGCTCGGCAACAATGGCCTTGTCTACCAAGGCACGAAGTCGACAAAGTCCACAATGGAGAGCCTGTCTTGCAGCTCCTCAGACAAGCCCTCCATGAACTTCTCCTGCTTGGCCTCATCAGTGGCCACCTCAGATGGAGCATAACGAGCCAAGTGGTTGAACTCGTACAGATACTCCATCACTGACTTACGCCCTTGCTTGAGCGCGAGAAACTCCTTCTTCTTCAGCTTCATCAAGCCGGCAGGGATGTGAGCTCGACGGAACGCCGTCCGGAACTCATCCCAAGAGACAGTGTGGCGGCGGGCTGCATGGCCAAAAAGTTCTCCCACCAGGAGAGTGCTGCCCCCTGAAGCTGATGGGAGGCAAAGAGTGCTCTGTCCTGGTCCAGGCACTGAGCAACGTCGAGCTTACGCTCAACCTGACGCAGCCAGTCATCCGCGTCCAATGGGTCCTCAGACCTGGAAAACGTGGGGGGTTGAGTGCGAAGAAACTCAGCCAAACCCCCACGAGACTGATGTCCACCCCCTTGCCCGGATCCTGAGGCACCGGAAAGGGCGGAGGTGTTGCGCGCAATAACATCCAGCAGACCCTCACGTCCTCCGAGCAGTTGCGCTCGATCCAAGAAGGACCTCACCATGGTTGGAGGAGGCGAGCTCCTCATCTAAACCAGTCACGACCACCACGCCGCTACGAGTACCTCCACCATCTGCTTCAAGAATTTTAGGTTAGAAACCAAAACACTTATACTAGAAGTTGATGAAAGCGAAAAGCTAACGATTAGGGGAATGAGATATCACCCTAACTGAAAGCCAAGAACAGCAAGTAAGCAAACTTTAAATGTTTCCAAAGAAGCTCCAAAACCGCAAGGAACTTCAACCAAGCTCAACTTCCCAATGCCACTAACCCGTATTGAATGAACGAGTAATAGTGTGAGAAGATAGAAATTCCAGCTCACTACAACCGGCCTAACACTACTCAAGAACAAGGTTAAGGCGATAAAAATAACGTTACATACTTAGCTAACTAGTATCACATCTTACCCTTTTATTCCCACAAGTTTTACTTGATTAACCTCTCATTTTCTACCTCGTTAGAACCTCTGAGCTTGCTGTCCGAAACCGAATGATCGCTGTCCGATTTTGCATCCAAGCCTCCTAATTGAAATCTTCAACTTCGGAAGCTTCAAAACCTTGTAGAGGGCGGCTAACACTTCAATTTGCCAAGCTCATTGGTCCCAAAACCCAATTAATCGATAATGACTATCTTTTGAGAGAAGGAAAGGGGAAAACACTTTTTAAAACTCAAATTAGAGCAAGACGAGAGAAGAAAGCTAAGATAGGTAAGGAATAAAATCCGAGAACTTACTTAAGCTTTCACAAATCATTTGACCCTTTGAAAATAAGGTTTGCAAAATATCCTAAGGACGACCAAGCTTGGGTTACTACGGTCGGAATGGCTCTGATACCAACTTTGTGAGGACCCCGGTTTATTCGGCTTGTACTGTTTAACCATCCACTTGGTCCTAACAGTACAAATCAAATGAACCAAGCCTCGAGATATGTATACTTCCCAGAAATGCAGTATACACACCCCGCTACAAAATCATGCATCAATTCCATTCATACACATAGAGCCGAAGCAAAAGCAACAACTGAAAGACATAGATAATATAAAGAGAGTTATTACAAAAGAGAGGCCGACCGGCCAAAATTCATAAAGATGAGCAGATACACAGCGGAAGCAAAATGGCCATAAGATGGCGATGAACAAAAGCCAATCGGTGTGCCTTTACCCACAAGGCAACCAACCGGACCGCCAAGCTAATCGTCCCAAACAGCGCCGCAACACAACTCACAAAAGTGAGGCCCTTGGGGCTCACCTTCTTCCTCTGCAACAATTAATATTAAGCAAAGCAGATGAGTACAAAACTTGTTTTTGTACTCGCAAGACTGACGTGTGAGATAACAGAACTATAATTAACTACATGCAAGCTTTATTTAAGTGGATGAGGCTTTGGACTTATTTTCAGCATAAAGCAAGTTTTCATTTTCAATAAGGTAATAGATTCAAAGCAAGTTTGCAATTAACTTTTATTGTTCAAATAAAAGAGAGACAATAATAACATAGATAGAGAACAACACCAACCTAGAAGTGACTAACCCTAGTCACCACAACAATAGCATGAAGTACCCTTCATACCACCTGTCAAGTTTCGCTTTTTTAAAAGGTTGTAGTCTAGTTCTTGCACGACCTTACCAAGCATGTCCATAACCCGGGACGAGGCTATTCGAATAGTTTTAACCTCGCAGGGGTGTACCAATGTACCCACACGATAGACCGCCTTTCCACCACCACGGTTAGCACACTTCCTTTGGTATGCGAGCATGGCTAAGTCTAACAAGACGCTTTCCAATGGGCGATGCTAATTAAGAGCCGCAACCCACGGGAGAAGGACACATTAGATGCCTAACCGGTCCGCTAATGCTCCTCCAAACACCACACACAAGAACACACCCACCAACCACTCATAATTAACACCTCCCAAAGTACTTAGTCAAGAGAGGTTCCATATCCCCTCGTGTGGTTAGCACGCAATAAGCGCTTGGCTTAGTGACACAAGTAACTTCGGTCCTTGGGGACTTAGGCACCATTCCACACACCCAACAGATCACATCAACATACCATTGTGCCCAAGTCAAGATATAGTTTTGTTTTCAGTTTTGATTTGTAAATCAATAAAACACAAGGGTTGGACATAATGGAGTAGTATAAGTAGTTGTGTGATCAAGATCACCGACTAAGTCGATGATCGCCAATACGACCGATAACTAGGCATGGCTAAGCAATATTCATTCGTAGTCTACTAAGTGATAAGAGTTCATCCATCGAACTCTAACCACAAAGAAATAACCTAGGCTCTGTAGTAGAGGATAACCATTTACCTCAGATTATGCAACTAGAGGTCTAACTAATCAATTTAACAACAAAATAGCAATGCATACATAGAAGTTAAACAAAATATTAGACTTTAAAAGTAATGGGATCAATGGGAAATGATCAAACTGCTTGCTCGCTTGTTGTTGCTCAACTTGTTGCGAGGGTCGTTCTCTGGTTACCGCAAATATCGAATCCTAAGCGAAAGAGCGAAAACAACCAATAAGACGAGCAACACTTAAACAAAAGAGCAAGCAAAAATTATCCAAATGCGACTGAAATTTATACACAAGGTAGAATACGGTTATACCTAGACATAGAAACTGGAAAAACCTAATTTGGATTTGTGGTGCAAAAGATATTCCCTAAAAACCTATTTTCTACCATAATTAGCACTAGCAAAAATATTTTCTAGAAAGGTTTTGAAGCTGAAATTTTTATGGTAGCTACCTACTGGTATAGTGATAATCCATATAAATTTTCAGGTCATTTGAAGTTACAACGAATTAGTTATGATTTTTCTAAGTTCTAAAACTAGGACATCCTTTATATCAGAGCAAAGACCACTAGCAAACTGGTCCTTCACTAAAGTTCATCCCTAAAGGAAATTACCAAAATTTAGTTCGCTCTATTTGGACTTACAGAGAACAAGTTATAGATTTTCTAAGTTTTTATAGCATTTTTGGAATATTTAAAAGGGGTAAAAGGCTAAAATCGATTCACAACATTTCGGTTCTTAACAGGGCGGAAAACATTTCTAGATTAATCTCTAGCCTAAAAGAAAATTAACACTACTAAAATCACCCAAAAGGACCTATAATGAAAAAGATATGAATTTCTAAAGTTTTAACAACATTTTCGTGGAAAGATAAAGCTACAGAGGAAATTATATCCCTTAACCGAAAGAAAAGACGTGGTTGATTATGGACCGTCGATCCGGATCGAACGGCCACGCAGCACGCCGCGCGCACAAAGACACCCGCACGGACCCACGAGGCTCACCGTTGGATCAAGATCCAACGATCCGGATCGAGATGGCAATCGGACCGAAGGATGCCCGCCCATCCCGGGCCGTCGATCAAGCGATGAAGGGTGGGATTGAGGAGCCTTCTGACGATCCAATTGCTCCCACGATCCCGCCATAGATCCAAGATCGAACGGTGAGGTTGCTTGAGCCGCCATTTATTTGAACAGGACTCATCGACAATAGGGGCCCACCGTCGCTGACGCTAAGTCACATGCCAGGTTTAAACACACGCGCACAGGGTGGGTTTGAAGATGGCGGGCCCACAGGTCAGTGACCGAGGAGGTGGGTTTAGGACAGCTAATGATTACTAACCCATGATTAACAATGATTAGCATTAATGAACGTCATTACTGTGTCCGAACGATATTACGGCACTGCCGTTTTCGTCCGACAACGAACCGAGGGTGTTCCCCGGCTTGTCGCCGGCAACCCAAGGCACGGCGGCGGAAACTAGGTGCCAAAATGGAACCGCAATAGCATAACGCACACACCGGGACCATCCACACCGTCGGTGGTGTCCCAGAACGGCGGCTAGCCGACGATGAGCGGCGGCGACCAAAACGGCCGAAATGCATAATGACCAAAAGCTCCGCAATAAACCATTCCAGCGGGTGCCCAAGCTTATAGAGGCTACTAGAAGGGTACCTGAGCACTGGTGGAGCTCGGAGGTGGTCGAGGCGGTTCCGGCGACGAAGAACGGCGTCGGCACCGAAGAAGAAGAAGTGAAGATGACGACCTGAGCAACCAGGGTGAGACCGGGTCATCACTACAGCTCCACAATAGCTCATATATGCTTCCTGAGCAAGGAATTAGGAAATGAAGCTTCTTACCGGCGGTGAGGAAGAAGGGGGTGCTCACGGCCGAAAAGAGGAAATCCCCAAAATTGAGCTGCTCCTGTGAAAAGCAACTACAATTAAGTTAGGGGTTTTGCTCCAAGAAGTGAGGGACACAAACCGAAGCAAAAGAAGGGAAGAAAAGCCACTGGAGCACGGGTTGCACCGAGGAGCTCCCAGCTCAACAATGGCGGCCGAAAGGGTTCTGGAGATTTGGGCTCAAGCAAGCGAGAGAGTGCAAGCGGAGCTCAAGGGGTTTAAAGAAAGCTCTCAAGGTCTTGAGGGGCTTAAGTAGCCGAGGGACGAAGGAGTAGCAAGCACATGCCCATGGGTGGACTTCGGTCCACAAGAATGCATGGTCGCTTGGAGCGACGGAGCGGTAAGAGACGACTTTGGGAGGAGGAGCGGTGTGCATTTAATGCATGGCAGATTTAGCCGTTTAAAGGGCTCAAGGAGGTGACAAGTCACCTCCTCTCTCGCCATGGCGCACAGCACGCACGCCGCGCGCGAAGGAGGAAGATGACCACGACACAGGTGGCCCCACCGTCGCTGACACAAAGTGGTTTGAGTCCAAAGTGTTTTAGTGGGTTGAGCCCAACTCATTAGATGCCGGCGCGGATGAGATTTGAACGCCACGATGCGATCGCTATTCATAAAGACCGAAGTGAACCGTGCGATCCGCAACGGTTGGATCGAATCCAACGGTGAGAATCGATGGCAACCGAGTTGTCCAAATGCTTACACGAATGGGAGCCGTCCGATTGAGATCCAACGGTGACAAGGCCTTGTGATCGAATCGCGCGGCGCGCGTTAGTTGGCTCGGTCGAGTCCAGTGACTCGAGCCCGAGCCTGACTCGAGTCCAATGAACAGTGCAAACCAGTTAGGGTTTGATTTTTAAACCTGAAACTTTGGGGATTTAATTGAGGCATCAAATCAACTCCAAATTTTATGAAATTTTAACTGGAGCTTGCTGACAATGGGATCAACCTTCCATAAAATTTCCAGAGATTTTGGAGCACTTTAATTTTCTCAAGAAATTCCAGAAGGTGATTTCAGAGGTTTGACCAAGGTTTGACTTGCCTCTAAAATATTTCAATTAATTTCCAAAAATTATGAAATAATTCAGAGGTGTTACCAAGCAACCCTAGAACCAAGAAAAATTATTTCCAAGGGTTTGAAACCAGATTTCACCAAGGAGGTTGTTGGCTTGATAAATGAGGCTTTTGATTTTGAATTTCCCAAAATTCCTTTACACGATTTGAAAAAAGTTTCAAGAGTAAAAGGATGAAGGAAAAGTTTTAATTTACCCTCAATTTCTTACATTTGAAACACAAGCCAAAATTTGGGATGTTACATTGCCTAACCGTATAGCGGCTTCGGGTGGCTTTAAAACCACGCACGCGATCGAACCGTCACCATTCGGTTGAGCGAGCCGACGTCAGAGCGCAAAGAAAAGAAAGAGAGCAGAAGGAGAGGAGAAAAGAGGACGGGAGGAAGAAGAAGGAGAGGAGAAAAGAGGAGGGGGAAGAAGAAGAGGAGAAAAGAGTTCGCTTTGCATCGACAACCACGACGGTGAGTTTGTAGTATTGTTTTGTCCAAGTATATTTTTAAACCATGGTAGGTTAGCAATCAACGTCATATGTCGTGATAGATTATTAGCAAATATTTAGAGATAGCATGATTAATTAGTAACCATTGTAGGTTTGCAAGCAATATCATGTGTAGTAACATATTGTTAGCACATGTTTAGGAATAGCATGATTAATACAATTAGTTTAGTAGTTTATATAGAGAAAAAATTAGACGGTGAAAATAAATTTAGTTGTGCTATTCCGCGTCTTTGCTAATTTCATCCAGATGATGAATGATAACGTGTTATTTTGTATTATAACAACATGTCAATAACCCGTGCTTTATGGAATGTTAATTATATGTATTTATTTGTACAATAAAAAATGATAGAAATTACTTTATAATTTTGGTTCGATTAAGGAATTATGAAATAGTAAGACAAAAAGCACATATACATGGTACTGAACCCATAGGATTCTGAAATATGTGAAATTAAAAAAAAATCAAAAAACTTCACCCATTACAAATATGCATGGTAACAATGATGTTTTTAATATTTTGCAATGCATAACAGCCGGTGCAGGTGTTAACGTCGTCACCCATTATGAAATACTAAGACAAAAACGTGTTTCCCACTAAGGCTTCATGAAATTGTATATGTACTAGCACTGTGTTTCAGCATAGTATTTATGTTTTATTTGTTATTGCAATATTATTTAAACGCTCAATAATATTAATGGTTTTAATTTCTCAATTCGCACGTATAGCTCACAACCCTGATGGTTTGGACTGGCATTTCGGCCTGTTGGACCGATTGGTCAACGCGCAGCTGTAACATCCCAAGTTTAGACTTGTGTTTCAAATATAAGAAAATATGTAGAAATTAAAAACTTTTCGTACATCTTCTATTTCCTGTATGTTCTAAACAATTCTTGTAAAAGGATTATGGAAATACAAAGTCACAAGTCTTTTGATCCAAATCTTAACCCTTCAAAAACATTCTTGTCAAATCTTGTGATCATTCCTTGGGAATATTTTTTCTAAATTCTAGGGTTGATGTGTGATCCCTCTGAAAAATTTCACAATTTTTAGAAATTGTTTGATAATTTTAAGAGGCCAGTCAAACCTATTTGACCATGGTCAAACCCCAGTTTAGGACCTTGTCGAAATTTTGGAGAAAAATGGAAGGCATGAAAACCTCTAATAATTTTATACAAGGTCACTCTTAGAGTTGGCAAGCTACTGTAAAACTTTCAGAATTTTTAGAGTTATTTTGCTGCCTCTAAAAATCCCCCAAAGTTTCAGTTTAAATTAAAAACCCTTAGTCAAACTTGTGTTGGACTCGAGTTAGACTCGAGCCCAACCTCACTTCTTGGTTGAACACAACCAACTAATCGCACCTGAGCCCGTTTCAGTTGGTGCACCTCTTTTCAGCCGTTAGATCGCGATCGCACGGTCCATGTTCGTGAGAACGTTCGGACCTCGCGGTAGCGCTTAATTCATTTGGATCGTTGGATTAAGATCCAACCGTCCGGATTCTTTGAAACGCTCGTCACCCGGTTGTCACTTTCAATCGTGGTCGCCCATTTTAAACCCAACGGTCACGGCGTTCTTCTTTTGTTCTTCTTCTTCCTTGCGTGCAGATGCGGCGTGCGAGCCATGGCAGAGAGCGGTGTGCCTTGTCATTTCGAGCTCGTCCTCGTCAACTTTTCTCTCACTGGCATTGAATGTGCGCCAGTGCTTTCGGCCGATGTCGTGCCCTCACTTGCCCCAATCATTTCTTTGGTCCATGGTAGCTCCATGAACCGAGCTCACCATTGAGCTAGGTCCTGCTCGAACCCTAATCCTCGCCTCCATATAAAGCCCCCCAAAACCTCTCCTGGTGTTCCTTTACACGACCCTTAGCTCCTTCTCTATTTTTGGAGCTCCAAACCACTAAAAATCCCAAATTACCATTGTTGCCCGTGGAGTTCCATTGTGGACTTTGGTGCTCCAGTGGTTCATCTTCAACTATTATTGTACCCTTTCAATCTCCTTAGCATCTTGAGCATTTCCCCTAACTTAATTTGGTTTGACATTCACAGGAATTGTCAAATTTAGGGTTTGTTCAAATTCGGCCGAAATCGCCCCCTTTCTTCCTCAGCTCCGGTAAGTGGTTCTTTTGGCAATTATTTGCTCATGGACTTCCTGTGGGCCTTAATGCAGCTATTTTGACCACCAGTGGTGTTCATTTTTGCTCAGGCCCCTATTTCCACTTCATCTTCTTCAACTCCAGCGAGCTTCTCCGCTGTCAGAGCTTCCCCGGGCACCTTTGAAGCTCTTCTTGGCTAAGGTAGCTTCTTATTAGTCCTTAGATGCTGTGGCACCCGCTTCGGCCGATTTGGCTATTTTTATTTTCGGCCGATTTGGTCACCATCACTTATCACGCCACCAGCGTTGTAAACGCCGCCGTCGAGGTCATCACCATCGGGTCCGCAAGGTTATTGCGAACCCATTTTGGCCTTTGGGTTGCATCGCCGTGGCCGGAGTTGCCGGCGATAAGCCGATGTTCACGCTCAGGTTTTTGTCGGATGAAAACGGCTGTCACGGTTGTCATTAGGACAAAGATTCACCTATTAAATGCTAATCATCACTTAACATTTAATCGCTGTCTTAACCAGGCCTTGGTGTCACTTACATGTGGGCCACACCTTTTAAATCCCCCTCGTGCGCGTTAAACCCATGTGCGTGGCTTGCGGCATCGACAATGGGTCCCGCATGTCACTATGTGTCAATGACAATGGGCCTGTGTCTTTAAACCCCTCCGCGCCGTCAAGATCGATTTCGGACATCATTAAATGCTAATTATTGTTAATCATTAGGCTTAGCATTTAATGGCTATCCTAAAATGTCACTGTGTGTCACCGCCATGTGAGCCCACACCTTTAAACCCCTCTGCACTTAAAGCTCACGTGCGAGTGCGCAACACTTAGTCGATCGTGGACCGTCGATCTTGTGATGAACGACCCAGATCCGGGAACGCTCGACCACCCGCTCCCAAACCATCAGAGACCGCCCATCTCGCGATCGCTGGCCGAGATCGTTGTGTTGTTCGTCGCCCAACCGCACTTGATCCGCCTCCATCTCTAGATCTGCGGACGAGGTCGATTGGCCGCTCGGGTCACCCAACGCCTGCTCATTTTGACCGCTGGATCTAAATCCATCATTGAACCTTTTGGATCGCGCGCACTATCTCCCGCGCATGGGCCGCTTGATTTCGATCTACGCCCACGTTGTTCCACGCCATTTCTTTTGAGTTGAATTTGTTTAATTCGGTAAGCCTTTATTTGTCAACCGAAATTGCTTTAAACTTTGAAAACTCATAACTAATGCATTTTAATTCCTTTTAAATGATTCCAATCTGTGTTAAATCCATGGTTAATCAAGTTTAATCTAAAAATACATTTAGCCATTATTTTGTGCCGTAAAATTTGGTAAACCATACTAACTTGTTTCACCATTATTTAATATTCCAAGAATACCAAAGAAACTTGTAAAATGCATAATTTTTTCTGTATAACTTCAAACCGAGCAAACTCAAGCTTTTAAAATTCCTCCGTAGCATACTTTAATATGAAATAGGTTTTGATCATGGTTATATTTTTGAAAAATAATATGTGCTAGTTTTACAATTTAGAAAAATCATAGGTAATTCATTTTAACTCCAAATTGAGTAAACTCAACTTTGTTGTTCTTAGAATACCATTTTCTACCTACCATAAAATTTCAGGTTCCAGAACATTCTAGAAATTTTTGCCATGAATAATACAAGAATTAATTTAGTTTGAATTTCTAGGTCGAGAGAATTTGTTTTAGCTATAACTTTTGCATTCTTAGTCCAAATTGAATAATTCTTGTTCCTAAATTCGTTTAAAATCATAACATTGAGCTTTGGATGACTTTTCTTTGTGGAGTTTTCTTTGGTGTTCTTCGCCTTATTGGTTTATTTGCATTTTTATGTTAGGTTCCAAGATATTATTGATCTTGAATCCGATCCTCGTGCCTGCACTCGCCTCCAAAGAAGGCAAGCAGATGTAGCATCATTTAATCATATTGTTCCTACTATTTTCAAATTCTAATATGTTGCTTGCAAATTCTACGTATGCATTGCTATCTTGTTCTAAACTATTGTCGAGTAGTTGACCTATTAGATGCATAATCTGTAGGTAAATGTTCATCCTCTACTACTGAGCCTAGGGTTACTTGCTGTGATTTTGGGTTTGTTGGATGAGCCCTTGTCACTTAGTAGTTGTCGAGTATGTTGCTTAGCCATGCTTAGCTACCGGTAGAAATGTGCGGTTATCGACTTGTCGATAACCTTGATCACACAAACTTATTATGATCTTTATGTTTCAGCTTTGTGCTATGTTTGATTGCAAAAACTAAAAATGAAAACAAAAATGATTTGGACTTGGGCACAATGGTATGATGGTGTGATTTTGGGTGTGAATGGTTGGTGCCCGAGTCAACAAGGACCGAATACTTGCGCCATTGATCCAAGCAATTTGTGCGTGCTGACCACACTAGAGGGTATGTGACCTCTCTTGACTTAGTACTTTGGCGTGTGTTGATTCCGAGTCGCAGGGGGTCGCAGGAGGGATGGTGTTTGGGAGCATGGTAGTTGTCCTAAGCTTTACCGGGTGGGTAGTTGCCTTTCGGCATTACCATGTAAGCGTATGAGTTTCTATCCATACGAGCGGCTCGTAGTTAATGCACAATATTAGAAATGTCTCGTAGGACTTAGTCGTGCCGGCATACCTTCGGAAGTGTGCTTATTGTGGCTTAAAGGCGGTCTGGAGTGTGGGTACATTGGTACACCCCTACAGGGTTAAATCTATTCGAATAGCCTCGTCCTAGGTTATGGACACGTTTGGTTATTTCCCGCAAGCATTAGACTACAACATTTTAATTAAAACTTGATGGGTGGTACGAATCAGGGATTCGTGCTATGTTGTGGTGACTATTGGGTTAGTCACCTCTTGGTGGTTACTTGTTATTTATTACTACTCGCTGTTATCTCAATGATTAAAAACAGATTTTACCAATTGCCTTCAATCTATTACATTATTGCAAATGAAAATTGCTTTATGCGTCCAATTAACCATATAACCTTTCCCTTTGAATTAAGCCCACATGTAGCTATGTATAGGCTTGTTACTCGTAAGTCTTGCGAGTACATTGTTGTACTCACCTGCATTGCTTGTTATGTGCAGAGGAAGAGGGTGAGCCCCAAGGGCCTTACTTTTGTGAGATGTGTGGCTTTTGGGACGACTAGCTTGGCGGCCCGGTCGGTTGCCTTGTGGGTTAAGGTACACTGATTGGCTTTTGTTTATAGCCATCTTATGGCGCTTTTGCTTCCGCTGTTATTGCTACTTTATTGTCATTTGGTCGGTCGGCTCTTTTGTAATAACTCTATATTATGTATGTCTTTTGTTAGACTTATTATTATGTGATGTATGGAATTGATGCATGCTTTTGTAAAGATGTATGTGTGCTGCAATTCTAGGAAGCACATGTCCATCGAGACACGGTGTATTTGGTTTGTGATGCTAGAGCCAATGGAAGGCTACACATTACAAGCTAAATAAAACCGAGGTCTCACAAAGTTGGTATCAGAGCCATACTGACCGTAGAAACCCCTAGCTTGGTCATCCTTAGGATATTGTGAAAACTTAGTTTCTAAATATCAAATGAATTATGAAAATCTTAAGTAGAGTCTCAGATTTTACTCCTCATCTATCTTAGCTTGCTCACCTTACCTTGTCCTGTTAAATCTTCGAAAGCTGATTTTACCCTCTTATCTTCTTTCAAAAGATAGTGGTTATCGGTTAAATTGGTTTTGGGAGAACCATGAGAATTTAAATTGAAGTGATGGCTGTTTTGGGATAAAGATTAGGAGCTCCTGGAGTTGGAAAATTCAGCCAGGAACTTGGGGAGAAAAATCTGGACAACAAGCTAATAGATAATATATAGGGCTAAAAATGAGAGGTAAATCCAACTAAAACTTGTGGAGATAAAAGGGTAAGAAGTGATAGGAGTTAGTTAAGTATCTAACCCTTCTTCAGGTGGTTTTACCTTGCTTTTAAGCTGTGTTGAACCAAAGGTTCTGTTCTGTCTTTGCCTTCCTAAAATTGATTGCTCGTTCTTCCATACGGGTTAGTCATACTGGGAAATTGATTTTGTAAACTAAGGACTTATACTGATCTTGTGCTCATTTTCAAGCTTTTGGAGTTTGTTTCTTAAGTATGTTAATTGCTTTCCTTGCCTTTCCTTTTCGGGCCTATTACTAACTTATCTTAGTGAAACAGATGGCTGGAAGAACTCGTGGCAGTCAGCTGGCTGATCCAGATGAGGAGCTTCCACCTCCTCCGACCATGGCTGAGGTTCTCGCTCAGATCGAGCGGAACCGTATGGATCAGACACGGATCTTGGAGGTTATCGCAAGGAACACTTCCACTCCCTCTGGTGCCTCGGGATCTGGAGGTGGTGGACATCAGTCTCGTGGGGGACTTTCGGAGTTCCTCCGTACGCAGCCACCCACCTTCTCCTGATCCGAGGACCCCCTGGACGCGGATGATTGGCTGCGTCTGGTTGAGCGAAAGCTCAACGTCGCCCAGTGCCAGGAGCAGGAGAAGGCACTTTTCGCATCCCACTAGCTTGAGGGTGCAGCACTCTCATGGTGGGAGAACTTCCTCGCCATGCAGCCTGCTGGCCATGTGGTGACTTGGGAGGAGTTCCACACTGCTTTCCGTCGGGACCATGTCCTTGCCTACCTTATGAAGTCAAGAAGAAGGAGTTTCTTGCGCTCAAACAAGGGCGCAAATCTGTGACTGAGTACCTCCATGAGTTCAACCATTTGGCGAGGTATGCTCCTGCTGAGGTGGCTACTGATGAGGCAAAGCAGGAGAAGTTCATAGAGGGCTTGTTTGAGGAACTGCAGGACAAGCTCTCCATTATGGACTTTGCTGACTTCCAGACCTTGGTGGACAAGGCCATCGTCGCCGAGCACAAGGCGAGAGCGTCACGAGTCCCGCAGCGCAAGTGGGAAGTTCACGTGCGCGCAGCCCCTCTCCGTCCCGTGTTGGGCTGCACGAGGCCCATTCTCTGGCTTTACCACCGCCGAGGCCGTCGGCGTCAGTTCCCCGTGTGAGGACCCGGAATATTTAACTAGTAATACTTAACCTCTATATGGTTCTAGCATTACTAATCAAATATCCAAAGCCTCGATGGACATGTGCTTCCCAGAATTGCAGCACACGCTCATCATCACAAAATCATACATCATTTCCATACAACAATTAATACTAAGTTCAACAAAGACATACATAAAGTAAAGTTATTACGAAAGAGCCGACCGTCCAAATAACACAATATACAAGAATGACAGCGGAAGCAAAAGCGCCATAAGATGGCTAAGAACAAAAGTCGATCGGTTAGCCAACACAACCCACAAGGCAACCGACCGGGCCGCCAAGCTAGTCGCCCCGCAAGCTACCACAACACAGCTCACAAAAGTGAGGCCCATCGAGCTCACCTTCTTCCTCTGCAACAAATACATTTAAGCAAGATAACTGAGTACACAAAGGTATTCGCAAGACTAACGTGTGGAATAGCAGACCTATTCATAAACTACATGCAAGCTTATTTAGGTGGAGGTTGTATGTCTCATTTTGCACAAAGCCAACTTTATTTGCAATAATGTAATACATTTAAAAGCAAGTTTGCAAATCTGTTTTATTGTCAAAATAACAGCGACATAAAGATACATACAAGTAACCACCTGGAAGTGACTATCCCAATAGCCACCACAACATAGCACGAATCCCCGATTCGTACCACCCAACAAGTTTTAATTAAAAGGTTGTAGCCTAACTCTTGAAAGACCTTGCCAAGCGTGTCCATAACCTAGGACGAGGCTATTCGAATAGTTTTAAACCCTGCAGGGGTGTACCAATGTACCCACACTTCAGACCGCCTTTAAGCCACAAAGCACATTTCCGAAGGTATGCCGACACGGCTAAGTCCTACGAGACGTTTTCCAATATTGTGTATTAACCACGAGCCACTCGTATGGATAGAAACCCATACGCTTACATTGCAAGCCGAAAGACAACAAATCCCATCACGGGTGAAGTCTTTCGGACACTACAATGCTCCCAACACCATCCCTCCTGCGACCTCCTACGACCCGAGGCCAATACACGCCAAAGTACTAAGTCAAGAGAGGTCCCATACCCTCTAGTGTGGTTAGCACGCTAGAGTGCTTGGTTTAGTGTAACAAGATGTTCGGTCCTTGTTGACCTGCACCATTCGATCCACACCCAAAAATCACACCATCTTACCATTGTGCCCAAGTCTAAATTATTTTATTTTCAGTTTTAGTTTTCATAAGTAGACATGGCACAAGGTTGAAATCATAGATCATAATAATTTTGATGTGATCAAGGTTATCGACAAGTCGATAACCGCCATTTCTACCTGAAGCTAAGCATGGCTAAGCAATTAATTAGCAAACTACTAAATGACAAGAACTCATCCACGAGCTCTAAATCACAGCAATAACCTAGGCTCACGGTAGTAGAGAATAATCATTTGCTAAGGAAATGCATCTACTAGGTCAACTAACGATAATAGTTTAACACAAACTAGCAATGCATACGTAGAATTTGTAAACAACATAAATACTTAAAATACTGGGATTAACATGATCAAACCGCTTGCCTTGCTGCAATTGTTCTTGCTGCGAGAGGAGGATCCTCGTGTTCAATATAATCTTCGAACCTAACGCGAAAAGGCGATAAAACCAATAAGAACGAAGAACACCAAACAAAACTCAGCAGAAAAGACATCCAAATCAAATGAAACTTATACAGAGCTAGGGATGATTTTATACAATTTTAGGAACAAGAATCATGCAATTTGGATCTAGGATGCAAAAGTTACAGCCAAAATACTCTTTCTCAGCCTATTAAATCAACTAAATTAATTATTGGTACTGTTCATGGCGAAATTTTCTGGAATGATCTAAGCTCTGAAATTTTTATAGCCAGCAGATTAAGACATCCTAATGATAGCAAAGTTGAGTTTACTAAATTTGGAGTTATGATGATTTACTTATGATTTTTCTAAGTTGTAAACTTAGCACATTACAGTTTCCAGAAACATAAACTTGTTCAAAACCTATTTCATATTAAAGCACACTAACAGAGGAATTTAACAAAATTGATCCTGCACAATTAGGAGTTATACAGGAAAAGATATGCATTTTGCAAGTTTAATTCTATTTTTGGGATATTCAAAATTGGCAGAAATCAAGTTATTTGAGTTACACAATTTTCTGTGACAGAAACATGCCCCATTACATTTTTATATAAAACTACAGAGGCACATAAATTTATTACAGTTGGAATCAGCTAAAAAGGATTTAAAACGAAATAGATAAAAGTTTCTAGAGTTTTGATACAATTTTCAGTTGATAAATAAATACTTACATAAATGAAATCCAACTCATCCGGAAATAAATGACGTGGACACTCGAGAGCCCTCGATCTAACATCCTACGGCCCCGCACCGAGAACAGCGCGCGCGATCTCTAAAAGGAGCCCACCGTTAGATCAACATCCAACGGCTCACGAGGAAGGATGCATCCGGACGGTGCGGTTGCCTCGGCCAACCACGACTGCAGATCTAAAGATGAGCGACTCTGAGCACACCTCTAATCGGAGAGTCCGATTGCACACACGATCTCAGCCGCAGATCGTGGGATGGACGGTCCAGAATGAAGAGGGGAACCGGATGGTCCGAATGTTTTCCAGATCTGGGCCGTTGATCACGAGATCGACGGCGGACTAAGATCGAAGTTCAAATTTATGTGCTGACATGTGGGGCCGCACGTCAGTGACTGTGAGTCACAAACACGAGCTCTAACACACGTGCACAGGACTCGGGGCCCACATGGCAGCGAGACACTAGAATATTTTAGGACAGCAAATTAACTACTAATGACCAATGATTAGTAATTAATGTGCCCTAAAGATTTTGTGCAGAGGTGATTTAAGGACTGAGGGCCTACATGGTAGTGGCACAGGGGTTATTTCCGACAGCCCTTTATACCGACACTTAACTAATCAATGATTAGGCCTTAATGATGTCCTAAACGCCGATTAGCGCCAATGAGGGGATTACAGGGGGTTGGACCCACATGTCAGTGAGACATTAGGCCGGATTAGGACACAATTAATACTTCTAGTGATTGATTATGATTAGACCATAAATGTGTCCTAATAATCTGACGAAAACAGGAGGTTACGCCCGGCAAAATCCCGAGCGAGAACATCGGCTTGTCGCCAGCGACTCCGGTCGCGTCGGCGCCAACCCAAGACCAAAATGGGTTCGCAATAGCGATGCAGACCTAATGGTGATGACCTCGCCGGTGGTAGAGGTCTAGAACGCCGGCGAGCCGGAAAACACAGATGGAGCTTTTTCGGCAGAACATGAAAATAGCGAAATGCTCCGCTGCGGTCCAAGAAAGTGAGTGCCAACACTTCTAGGGACTAATAAGAGGCTACCTTAACTGAGAGGATCTTCAAAGATGGCCGGGGAAGACTTGAACACGATGAAGCTCACCGGAGCCGAGGAAAACGAAGTAGAGAGAGAGGTTCTGAGCAAAATGAGTGGGACCAACTCATTACCATAACTTCATTATAGCTCAGAGAAACTCTAGCAGCAAGTAATTGCAAAATGAACCACTTACCGGAGTTGGAGAAGAAAGGGGGGTGAAACCAGCCGAAAATCTCCAAACATAAAATTGAGTGATTCCTGTGAATGCAACCCAAAATTAAGTTAGGGGAAATGTAAAGGAAGTTGAGGAACTAAAAAGGGTACAAGAAAGATTGAAGGTGAACCACTGGACACCAATATCACTATTGGAGCTCTCGGGTCAACAATGGTGGTTTGGGAATTTGAAGTGGTTTTGAGCTCAAACACAGAGAAGAGCTAGGGGTGGTGTAAAGGAACACCAGGAGGACCTAGAGGGGTTTATATAGAGGAAGGATTAGGGTTTCGAGCAAGAACAAGAGTTCACGGTGAGCTCGGTTCATGGCACGGTCATGGACCAAGAAATGATGGGGGCAAGTGAGGCTCGGGATGGAGGAGCCGAAAGCCTGGGGCGCATTTAATGCCCCGCAGAGAGACGTTGACGAGAGCAAGCTCGAAAAGACAATGCGAAGCTGCCCTCTCTCTCTCCCTCTTCCTGCCATTGACGCACGCGTGCACGGCGAGACAGAGGAGGAAGAAGAACAGCGAAAGGGAATCGTGGCCGTCGGATCTGAGATGGATGGTTGCGATTGAAAGGGTCCGGCGGAGGGTTTCTAATACTCCAATCAATCAGAGCGGTCCGATCAAAAACGAATGGCTCAGATGGATAGAATGTTCATGGCGGTCCGAATGTTTCTGCGAACGCGGGCCATGCGATTTAAATCCAACGGTTGATATCAATCGCGCGCTATGAGTGAGCCCGGTGCAGTTAGGTGGTTCGACCGAGTCAAGTGGCTCGAGCTTGAGCCCGACTCGAACCCAAGGAATAGTGAACCAGGTTTTAGGTTTTAAATAGACAGAGGCTTTTGAGGATTTATTACAAGTAGCAAAATAACTCCCAAAATTCTGAAATTTTTACAAGGGCTTGCTGACTTTGTGTAAAATTTTTAGAGGTTTTTAGTGCCATACATTTTCCCCCAAAAATTCCACAAGGTGCTGGTTCCCAGTTTGACCAGAATTTAAATAGGTTTGACTGACCTCCAAAATTATTCAAACAATTTCTAAAAATTGTGAAATTTTTCAGAGGGGTCACATACCATCCCAAGAACTTAGGAAAAATATTTCCAGGAGATGATCGGAAGATTAGACAAGATTGTTTTTAAAGGATCAAGATTTGGATCAAAAGACTTGTGACTTTGTATTTCCATAACTCTTGTACAAGAATTGTTCAGTACACACAGGAAATACATGATGTAAGAAAAAGTTTTAATTTTGACTCATTTTCTTACATTTGAAACACAAGTCTGAAACTTGGGATATTACACCCCGTCCCCCGCAGGCCGTGATTCAGTCACGTGCACCTGCGGCCCAGCAGCAGGGTGGCCTCCGCAATCCGGCTACCGAGGTCACCTGCTTCTCCCGCAACCAGAAGGGCCACTATGCTAATACTTGCCCTAAGAGGACTGGAGCGGCCCCTCATCCTAATGGAGAGCGCGGTCAAGGGAGTGGTCACCCACCTGACCAGAAGGTACTCCAGAAGACCCAGGGCGTGGGTAGCGGCCGAGTCAACCACATCTCGGTGAGGAGGCACGGGAGGCACCGACGTTGTGTTGGGTGCGCTTCTTGTCAATTCTCGCCTCGCTGCAGATTATTTGATTCAGAGCATCGCATTCTTTTATTTCGAGATCTTTTCTTTGCTGCTAGTGATCTTCACTTTGCTCCTTTGGTAGTGCCTTTGCTTATTCGCTCTCTGGGTTCAGAAATGAGAGTTGATCAAGAATGTAGGGACGTTCCTATTGAAGTCGAAGGAGTGGGATTCTTGGCGAACCTTATCCTACTCAACTCAGCGAGTTTGGATGTGATTCTTGGCATGGATTGGTTGTCCCAACACTTGGGGCAAATCGATTGTGTCAGGAAGATTGTCTACCTCACCAGCCCTTCGGGCGAACGGGTTGGATTTTCACCGCAGCTGCAAGGGCCACATCTTTGTGCACTTGAAGCGAAGCCAGTTTTGGAGATTCAGGATGTTCCCACAGTATGTGATTTTGTGGATGTGTTTCCAGATGATTTCCCTGGGATGCCTCTAGTTCGATACCTAGAGTTTGTCATTGAGTTGCTGCCCGGTACCGCTCCAATTTCAAAGGCGCCGTATCGGATGCCTCCTAATGAGTTGAAGGAGTTGAAGAAGTAACTAGGTGAGCTTCAAGAAAAGGGTTTTATCCATCCTAGCTTATCTCCTTACGGTTGTCTTGTGATCTTTGTGAAGAAGAAGGATAAGACCTTGCGTATGTGTGTTGATTACCGTCCGCTTAATGAGGTGACGGTAAAGAACAAGTATCCTTTGCCTCGCATTGATGATCTTTTTGACCAGTTGACCGGAGCCCGTGTATTCTCCAAGATTGACTTGAGGTTGGGTATCATCAAATCAGGATCAGGGCGGAGGATATTCTGTGAGGACCCCGATTTATTCGACTTGTAATGCTTAGCCTTCCATTGACCCTAGCATCACAAATCAAATAAACCAAGCCTCGAGATATGTATACTTCCCAGAAATGCAGTATACACACCCCGTTACAAAATCATGCATCAATTCCATACATCATGATAACAAGTCTAGTAAAAGACGTACATAATATAGAGTCATTACAACAAAGGGGCGATTGGCCAAACAACAACAAGAATCATTAACAGCGGAAGCGAAAGTGCCATAAGATGGCTAAGACAAAAACCAACCGGTTAGCCACATAACCACAGGGCAACCGACCGCCGCCAAGCTAGTCGTCCATACCAGTAGCAAAACTCACCAAAGTTGATCCCTTGGGATCAATCTTCTTCCTCTGCAACAATTAAGCAAAGCAAATGAGTACAAAATTGTACTGCAAGACTTACTGGTAACAAAACCTAGTTACTACTACATGCAAGCTTTAATCAAAGGATAAGGCTCAAGGTTAGTTTTCAGCATGAAGCAAGTTTTATTTGCAATAGATAATAATTTGAAGGCAATTTTAACAATCTGAAATTTATTTGCATAAATAATCGCGATACAATAAGTAATAACATACCACAACCTGGAGATGACTAACCCAATAGCCATCACAACAATAGCACGAATTACCCATTCGTACCACCCATGTCAAGTTTTAATTTAAAAGGTTGTAGTCTAACTCTTGAAAGACCTTGCCAAGCGTGTCCATAACCTAGGACGAGGCTATTCGAATAGTTTTAACCCTGCAGGGGTGTACCAATGTACCCACACTTCAGACCGCCTTTTTGCCAAGCTATTAAGCACACTTCCTTTGGTATGCCGGCACGGCTAAGTCCTACGAGATATTTCCAATGGAAAGCGTTAATTAAGAGTCGCACGTATGGGGTTGACCCTCAGTAGCCAGCCGGCGAAATGGGCTACCAGGACCATACGTTGTGGTGGAGTCAGGCAAAGCCGGGAGTCATTAGCCATTTAGGGTAAAGCTAGCTGGACATTTGCAAGACCCCGGTCGGGGTAGAGGACCTAGAAAGGAACCACCCCGGTCACGCCTTTGTGATCCTTTTTCTCTATAAACTACAGCCAGCGACTCATTAATTAATGCCTCCCAAGGTACTAAGTCAAGAGAGGTCCCATTTCCCTCTAGTGTGGTTAGCACACAAAAATACTTGGTTTAGTGTAACAAGATGTTCGGTCCTTGTTGACTCGGGCACCATTCCAGTCACACCCAATTCACACCATCTTACCATTGTGCCCAAGTCCAAATCATTTTGTTTTCATTTTTAGTTTTCACAAATAATCATAGCACAAGGCCGAAATCATAAGTCATAATAAGTATTTGTGTGATCAAGATCATCGACTAAGTCGACAACCGTCCAATTCTACCGGTAACTAAGCATTGCTAAGCATTATATCGCAAAGACAATAAAAGACTATAAATCACCCACCGGGCTCTAATTCACCAGTGAGGATAATATCCTAGGGTAGTGGCGGGGATGAATAATTTCAGGGCAACAATGCAATAGGACTAGCTACCTCTTAATCGACACAAAGAAATTAATTTTGACACAAAGAAGCATGCATACTTAGGTTTTGCAAACAAGATATTAGACTTTAAAAGTAATAGGAGCAATATGATCAAATGATGTTACACTGCTTGCCTTGTTGTAGATCACTTGTTTGCTGCAGAGGATCCACTCACGTAATCAATAATTCCTTCGGAACCTAACGCGAAAAGGCGATAACCAAATAAGAACAAGAACTCCAAATAAAACCCAACAACAAAAGATATCCAAATACCAAGAAATTTATACAACAGCAAGATTAAGATTTTAGACAAATTTAGGAACAAGAATTTCTTCATTTAGACTTAGTATGCAAAAGTTATGGCTAAAACAATTCTTCTCAGCTTGACTAATTCCAGATTAATTTCTATCTGTTACTGCTTATGGCATAAA
Organism: Ampelocalamus luodianensis; assembly: GCA_036346255.1. NCBI lineage: Eukaryota > Viridiplantae > Streptophyta > Magnoliopsida > Poales > Poaceae > Ampelocalamus > Ampelocalamus luodianensis. The sequence goes on from CM070620.1 coordinate 55,028,542, forward strand.
TTTCTAGAATGATCTAGAGTCTGAAATTTTTATGGTAGGCAGGTTAAGACATTCTAAGAACAACAAAATTGAGTTTGCACAATTTGGAGTTAAAATGAATTAGTTATGATTTTTCTAAGTTGTAAAACTAGTATATATCACTTTTCAGGAACATAAACAAGGGCAAAGCCTATTTCACATTAAAGCATGTCTACAGAGAAATTTTACAGTTTGAGTTTGCTCAGTTTGGAATTACAGAGAAAAAGTTATGCATTTTATAAGTTAATGAATTTTCTAGGCAAGATTTAATGTTGAGACAGTTAATACAACTTACATTAGTTTCGCTCTGAGAAAAGTGCCTAAGTTCATTTTCAAATTGAAGTTACGCTTATTACAAAGCTAGTGCAATTGGAATCATTCAAAGGGAGTTATAAAGAGAAAGTTATACACTTTTGAAATTTACATTAAATATAAAACACAACTAAAAGCCCTCGGCTTCAAAAATCGAAAACCAACCCAACCGGGAGGTCGTGGGCGTCGATCCACAATCACACGGCTCACAATCTCAAAGCGCAGCGCACCGAAAGACCTCTTCCGCATTGGGAGGTGCGGGCCGTTGAGATTAGATCCAACGGCTCGACCGGTGCATGCCGCAGCGCGACGCAGAGGAGGTCCTCGCGCCTACAGTGGCGGACCGTCGGATCAAGATCGGGCGGTCGAGCTCTAAGGAGGTCCTAAGGCTTTAATCCAAAGAAGGAGGTCTGGACGGTTAGGATCTCTCGGAGAGGTCCCAACGGTCTAGATCTCCAGAGGGAGGTCCTACGGCTAAAGTTCACCCGAGGAGGTCCCGACGGCTAAGATCTCGCAAGGGAGGTCTCAATGGTCAAGATCAAACGAAGGAGGTCCTGGCGGTAAGTCAACTGAGGGACACCTGGATAGCTGGGATTTCACCGAGGAGGTCATGGATGGCCAAGATTTACGCGGGGAGGTCCTACGCGACAGGGTTTTAACGGGAGGAGATCTGGACGGCTAGGATTCCGACGGAGAGGTCCTAAACGGTCGGGATTTAACGAGGAGGTCCGCAAGGACAAGGTTTCAACAGAAGAGATGCGGGCGGCACAGATCACCTAGGGATGTCTGGGCGGTTCGAGATCAAAGCGGAGGAGGTCTTTTGCAAAGAGGACCTCGGAGGAGGTCCAGGGTTTTCTTTATAAAAGACCAGGGGTGGTCTTTTACAAAGAGGACCCTAAGGGTGGTCTTTAGGGGTGGTCGTTACAAAAAGACTACCGGGAGGTCTTTTTGTGCGAGAAGAGGTCCTAGCGGCGAGATTTAACCGGGGTGGTCCTAGGCAGTGAGATCAAAACAAGAGGGAGGTCCGGCGCTAGGATTTTCTGAGAGAAGGATCCTATGGCCAAAAGCTAATCTGAGGAGGTCCGGGATGGATAGGATGTGCACGAGGAGATCTTGATGGTGAGATTTATAGGAAAAGAGGTCCTAGCGCTAGGTTTTAATGAGGAAGATCCTAGGGTTAAGACTTCACCCACGGAGGTCCTCGATAGATGAGATCTACCCTAGGAGGTCACGGGACTTAGGATTTGCACGAAAAACACTCTACGACACAGATCTAACTTGGGGTGATCTTTAACGGCTACGATTACACCTAGGAGGTCGGGGACTTAGAAGGCACGCGCGTTTTGCGGGCAAGACAGCATTAATGAGCAACCTCGGACAACATTAATGCCAATCATTAGACTATGATTCCTGCCCGAGTACGACACGGCAAAACACGAGTTTGGTTTTTAGCTCACCGCCGGCGACGGGGACCTCGCCGGCGAAAACTAAAAGCACGGCTAGGTTCCGAATAGTAAGGAGAACCTACAGGTGCCAAAAGCTACACCTAAAACACCTCCTACCAGCGGCTAGCCGGAGATGACCGTCGGAGACAAAATACAGCCAAAACGAAAAACTAACTAGATCTAAAAGAACCGGGTTTCCCTCCGAACTTCCGTAGGGCTCCTTTAAATCTCAATCGTCCACTTGAGATCGCACGGTCCCTATTAAACGATCCCGATTAAATTCTTTTAACACCTATTTTCATCGCAGCCGCCCATCTTCAATTGGACGGTCGATGTTCTTTTGGGGTTTTAGGAGGTGCGCGCAACTGCGGCTGTCAGCAGGGTCCGCACGTCAGGGAGTTGTCTCTTTTCATCCTTGCCTCTGTGCGCCGTCGCCGCTTTGTGACCGGAGTAGAGGCGTTATCCAAAGATCATGCAACTATTGTCAGGATATTTAGCACTAATTGGACACCTCATCGACTCTAGACACTTCCCTTTGCCTGTAGCTCAACATCTATATATATACCTAGCTTTTTGCTCTGCCATTGTTGACCCAAGGAGCTCTTCATTTTCCATTCTTTGTTCCAAGGGAGTTTCTTGCTCCTACATTTTGCTTATCCATCTTAAACCCTGGTTTCACCTTGTAATAAGGAATTAACATCTTTTGTAGGTTGAACCGAGTTTATTTCTCTGTTGATCAAAGCCGGTTTGGGAATTTTCGGTGTTTCTCATACTGCAGTAGCTAAGGCCTTAGTTCTTATCATCTTAAGTACACTAAGGACCTCCGTAGCTCACATGAATCTTTCACATGTACATAAGTAGCTCAACCTTCTTTAAACCGAAAAGTTGTTTTCATAACTTTTCGGTCTTTCATATCGTTTTCCAATTCTAGGGTTTCCTGGCTATCCTTTTAGCCTAGTTAGCTCTTAGTTGAACCCTAGTAGCATAATCGATGTTCTTTTGATTCTTGTTGTCATCTATTTAGCTTTGTAGCAAAGATCTACCTTTGTCATCTATTGTCATTAAACCGACACCTTTTGAAATTCGACGGTTTGATGAACTTGACCGATTAGGATTAGATTAAGGTTAGCACAGGGTATTATTTACCTAAAGATCGACTAAGCTTTAATTTAGGATCTTTTACTTAGTCTATTTTCAATCAACTCGAAATCTGACTGCCTATTTTCCATTCTTTTCAAAATCAAACTGTAATTTTGACCAAAACCCTAGTTTCTGCCATTTAAAGGCAGTAGATGATAAATGGGTTATTATCTTTATTAGGGTAGGTATAACTTAAGCATATTGTTAATTATACATTACCCTCTTGATCATACATCTTCTATTCATTTTTATTTGCTGCCAGTTTTCATATTCATTGGATTTTATTATTTCTTTTTAGAATCTGGTTCTTACGAGGTATTTGATTCTATTTACGAACAACGAGCCTGCACAAGAAGTATATTATTATCAAGGCAAGCATCCTCTTTGCACCATGTTGATCCCAAAGTTTTATACAATAGATTTTTCAAATACTGTGACACTGTTGCATGCTAATTTTACAAAATACAATTATGGTCATTAGTAAGTAGTTATGACTGTCGTGGTGGCTTACCTAAATCTGAGTATACACTCAAAACTTAGAGTAGGGTTATATACTACGATATTTAATTTCAAATTTTGCTTAGCCATGTAGTCCATAGAGCGTTAAAGTTTGGCAAGATTCTCTTGTCAAACACAGGAACAATAAATAAATTTCATCATTTTAACTCTTTGTCGGTTTCTTTAAATCAGATTTGAATTTTAAATTTCAATTGATCTGGACAAGAGGAAGCTAGTGGTGGTGCCTTTGAGCACGAGATTGTAAAATGTGGTGGACTTGTCTGGACCGAATAAGGACTGAACTCTAACTATTCAATTCAAGTCCCAACGTGCTTCCACACGCGGTGTATGGGCGCTGTTTGGTTAAGTAAAGGGTTAATGCTATTGAGTTGGAGACAGGGGAGTAAGGATATGTGTATTGATCTTGTATGGCATAGATGCTTAGGTCTTCGGGCTGTGTCTTATGCCATGTGAGTTTTATATCAATATCAGATGTTCTTAGAAGGGTGAGGGCGTATTTGTGTTCCATCGCATGTACGTACCTTAAAGATGCCGATTGCAATCTAGTATGGGTAGCGAACCCAACCTGTATTTCTTTTGTTTGGGTTGACATTCCTGACGCAACATGTGTGCCCCGGTTAAGCAGATGCTATCAGTCGTTGTTTAAGCGAGATCAGTTCACACATGGGTATCCAACTCAATAGTATCAGCTTGTTGAAAAATACCAAATCTTAGTTTCCCCGGCCGGCATATCAAAGGGTGTGTGCTATTATTCTGGAGGCTTACGGGCTAACTAAGTCGTGTGGGTAAAGATGTACACCCCTGCAGGGTATCAAACTATTCGAATAGCCATGTCCACGGTCATGGACGATAACTTGAGTTGATGTCACCTGTATAGAATTTTGTTTTCAACTACTGTTTGGGTTTTGATTCAGCATGAGGGAATTCATGCAATGTACTGTTTACTTTTACATTTCATTTACTTACTGTTTTACTCAAACCTTGATTTATTAAATTGCTTTATCAAAACCTAGCAATGGTAGGTTAAGGTGTATTGCTTTATGCAAAAGTAAACCATTGTGCCTTCCTGTTGTAACCATATGCATGTACAAATCTAAATCCTTTGAATAGGTTCTAACAAACACTTTCTTTTGTTAGTTTGTGTAAGTCTTGCTGAGTACCTTCCGTACTCAAGGTGCTATAACCTATTATTGCAGGTGAGGATGGTTATTTATATGAAGTGCCTGTTAGCGCTGATCAGGGTGACGCTAACGAGTAAAGCTATTTCTTTCCTCCACGCAATCACCTGCGGGTGGATGGGGCCATTGGTGGTTTTGTCGTTTAATCTTTTGTTTCCGCTGCCAAATTTTGTAGTGACCAAGTCACTTATATGATAGTCCTAAACTGAATTGTAAACTTATGTTTAATTATGTAAATGTATGACTTGTATATGTCTGATGCAATGTTGTTTAAGGATATATGTGCAGTGGTCATTGATCCTGGGAACCATTGTAAGACATATATCCGGGAAGCCTGAATATTGGATTTGTTACTTATTAAATTTATGCTCCTAGCACGATCTTTAATAAAGGAGCAGCACTGTTCCTTAATTAAGAATTGTGTTACAGTATAACTTTAATTAAGCACATTTCCAATATTCCGGGGCCTCCACAGTGGACGTGGTCGTCCGCCGGGTCGTGGCCGTGGTCGTGGGCGCGGTCCGGTTGTGTCATCTTCCTCGGCTGAGGAGGCGGCTGGTGGTTCCGCTGAGGAGGTTGCCTCGACTACTCATCCGACAGCAGACCCTCAGGCCACATCAGCCATTTTAATTCAGAATCTTCAAAGGGAGATCCAGCAAGTACAGGCAGCTCCTCCTGTTGCAGCTGCACCTGTTGTGGTACCAGTTGCGGCAGCGACTTCTCCTGAGGCTAGGATCAGCCTCCGCGAGTGGATGTCGCTTCGCTTGGACACCTTTGATGGAGCAGGTACTCTAGTTCAGGCTGCTGATTGGTTATGTTATATGGAGCGACAGTTTGGGGCTTTGGAAATGACCTCAGAGCAGAAGGCACGGTTTGTGGCTTTTCAACTCAAGGGCCAAGCTGATATCTGATGGGAAGGGGTTCTTTCAGCCAGGACCCCAGTTCAGGGACCAGTCACATGGGAAGTTTTTGTGGAGCAGTTCAGGACCAAGTATTATTCAAATTCATTCCTTGAGAGGATGGAGCAATCGCTACTGACACTTGTCCAAGGGAAGATGTCAGTGTCAGAGTATGATACTAAATTCAATAATTTGGTGCGCTTTGTACCCGCAGTGGCTAATGATGACCAGGAGAAGGCCAAGAGGTTCCGTCGAGGCCTCAATCAGCAGTATTGCCACGTCCTAGGAGCGACTGCCTTGCGTGACTTCAGTTCTATGGTGGAGCAGGCCAGAGGGATGGAGCTAGAGAAGGATCTTTCGTCGCAGAGGCAGATTGCTGGTGGTTCTGTTCCCGCTGGTGGATCCGGCGGTGGTCAGAAGCAAAGTTTTGGCGGGAATGGTGGGTCTTCTCAGCGACCTGCTTCCAAGAAGTTTCAGGGGAGTCGTCCCACTCATTCTGGTCAGCAGTGGCAGTCCTCTTCTTCGGCGCCACGTTCTTCATCGTCCACACCTCAGATGCGTCCTGTTCCAGGACAGGGTATGAAATGCTTCAAGTGTGGAGAGGGGCACCGGGCATCAGAGTGTTCTTTCAAAGGAACATGTCGTCATTGTGGTCAGGAGGGCCATAAGTTGTCAGTTTGCAAGAAAAATCCAGCAAGCATTATCAAATGGGAGACAATTCCAGCAACGTCTTCTTCTAGTGCTCCTCGAGGTTCAGTTCAGACTCTAGCAGCTGTTCCTGTGCCACAGTCCTCTTTAGGATGGGTTCCTCCTGCAGCGGTTACTCCTGCACCTCCTACCCTGGGTCAGCTGTTCCTCCATCATTCACTTCACCAGCCGCAGTTCCTGTACACCCTTAGCAGAGTGTCGGTGCGTCTTCTACTCCGGCACCACCGGGAGTCTACACCATGCCTACTCCTGAGACTGTGGGCCGCCCTGACGTCGTGACAGGTACCTTGCTAGTTGATTCCCATGAAGCTTTCGTTCTTTTTTATTCAGGAGCTACCTATTCCTTTGTGTCCCTAGAGTTTGCTAGAAGGGCAAGTTTGAGTATGCAGCGTATCTCTGAATCCGTCGTAGTCAGTTCCCCAGGGGGTCTTATTTCTAGCTCTATCGCCTGTCCAGGCTGTTCCATCATTATTGATGACGAAAATTTCACTGCTAACCTTTTGGTAATTCAGTTATGACCTTTCGATGTTATCCTGGGCATGAACTGGTTGTTCAGCTACCGTGCCAAGATTTGTTGCTTCTGGAAGACAGTGACTTTGCAAGCCCCGTCTGGCGAAGAACTGGTGTTTCAGGGCAATGTACCGTCTGACTCCTTGTTTGTGTTGGCTAGTATATTTCCTAGTCGTCGGTCCTCAACCATTGGGTTGCTGTGGTCTCTCAGCGAGAAGGCTGATTATTCGCTATGCATGGAGGATATTCCCGTGGTGAATGAGTTTCCTGATGTCTTTCCTGTGGAGCTTCCTAGGATGCCTCCAGCGCGGAAAGTGGAGTTCCAGATTGACCTTATTCCGGGGACCCGACCTATTTCGATGTCTCCATATCGTTTGGCATGACCCTTCCAGGAGGAGTTGAAGAAGTAGTTGGACGACCTACTGTCCAAAGGTATGATTCGGCGTAGTGTTTCACCGTGGGGAGCGCCTGTTCTGTTTACTAAGAAGAAAGATGGCAACTGGCGTATGTGTGTGGACTACCGGGCTCTTAATCAGGCCACTGTGAAGAATAAATTGTGAGGACCCCAATTTATTTGGCTTGTAATGCTTAACCAACCACCTGGTCCTATAATCACAAGTCAAATAAACCGAGCCTCGAGATATGTATACTTCCCAGAAAGCAGTATACATACCTCTCCACAAAATTATGCATCAACTCCATTACAAACATAGAGTCCAAACATTACACTACTAAACAGAAAGTAACAGCAGTAAAGTTATTACAGACAATGGCCGACTGGCCACAAGATACACAAATAACAGAAAGAAGACAGCGGAAGCAAAAGTGTCATAAGATGGCTATAAACAAAGCCAATCAGTGTGCCTTCAACCCACAAGACATCTGACCGGACCGCCAAGCCTAGTCGTCGTCCACGAAACGGCAACACAGCTCACAGAAGTGAGGCCCCTGGGGCTCACCTTCTTCCTCTGCAACAAAAACATTAAGCAAAGCACCTGAGTACAAAGATTGTCTTTGTACCCGCAAGACTGACGTGTGAACTAGCAGACCTGTTCATATGCTACATGCAGGCTTATCTGGTGGAGGCCATATGTTTTATTTGCATAAAACCAACTTTATTTGCAATAATGTAATACAGTTTAAAGGCAAGTTTGCAATTCATTTTTGATTGAAATAACAGTAAGGATATTAATAACAAAAGAGTAAAGGTAAACAACCTAGAAGTGACTATCCCAATAGTCACCACAACAATAGCACGAATCCCAGATTCGTACCACCCTTCAAGTTTTAATTTAAATGTTGTAGTCTAGTTCTTACGGGGCGTATCCGAGCGTGTCCATAACCTAGGACGAGGCTATTCGAATAGTTTGAACCCTGCAGGGGTGTACCAATGTACCCACACTTCAGACCGCCTTTAAGTCAAAGCACACTTCCGAAGGTATGCTGGCACGGCTAAGTCCTACGAGACTTTTTCCAATATTGTGTAACTACGAGCCGCTCGTATGGATAGAAATCCATACGCTTACATGGTAAAGCCGAAAAGACAACTAACCACTCAGGATAAAGCTTTTCGGACAACTACCATGCTCCCACCTCCATCCCTACTGCGACCTCCTGCGACCGGGCGATTACACGCCAAAGTACTAGGTCAAGAGAGGTCCCATATACTCTAGTGTGGTTAGCACGCAAAATGCTCGATCGGTGGCGCAAGTAACTCGGTCCTTAACTGACTCGGGCACCATTCCAGTCACACCCAACAGATCACACCAATCATACCGTTGTGCCCAAGTCCAAATCATTTTGTTTTCATTTTTAGTTTTCACAAGTAACATAGCAAAATGCTGAACTATAAAGTTTTAATAATTTTTGTGTGATCAAGGCAACCGACTAAAGTCGATAACCGCCCAGTTCTACCGATAGCTAAGCATGTCTAAGCAAATTGACCCGGATCTACTAAGTGACGAGAGATCATCCAGCGATCTCTAATCACAGCAAATAACCTAGGCTCGGGTAGTAGAGGAAATCATTTGCCTACCGATTATGCATCTAAAGGATTAACTAACCAATTTAACACAAATTAAGCGATGCATACATACAGTTGAAACAAAATATTAGACTTTAAAATACTGGGATTAACATGATCAAGCGCTTGCACATTCGTCATTGCTCGAATGCTCAACTCATTGCGAGGATCGTTCTCAGGGTTACCGCAAATGTCGAAGCCTAACGATTGAACAAATAACAGCGAATAAGAACGAATAACACCGGCAAAACTCAAACATTCAAAAACAAACACAAATTCATACACAGAAGCTAGACCAACACAAAAGGAATAACAAATTAGCTGCTACAGAGATGTTTCAATTTAGACATGCTTTCATGTGATAGATCTACCCACTCACTTGATTTACCAAGTTAACCACAAAATCAATCCTCTTATATGTTTTAATCTTTCGATAGACTTTGATGGTGATTGTGTGCACATCTAATAACTAAGCATCAAGTTAACACATCAAAACAACTAGCTACTCTAAAACAACCATTATTAGATGAGATCACAGAACCTACAAGAAGCTATTGAACAGTAACTAGTCAAGTATCCAACTATGAGATGCTAAACAAAAATTTTCTATCTAAGATAGGGTTTTAAAGATACTCAGCTATTCATACTCCTAAGCATCACACCAAAATATTTCAAGGCTAACAATTTCAGCATGCTTCTACTACAAGACCTTACAATGCTAGAAAAGGCAAGAACCATGAGTACAGAGACAATCAACATGATCATCTAACTATCCCTTTGATCAATCATGACAACAAAAGCTTTGAAACCTAAAGATACTAACTAAATGATTTCATGCTAACCACTACAACAAAAGGGAGTCAACCAGCACTTAACAAGAATCCAAAGCATAAGCATGAAACTAAAATCTAGTTACTGACAACAGAAACGACAACAGGAAACAATTACAGAGAACAACACTAAAATACTTTCAAACTTCCATTACCAATTTTGATCATGCAATGAGAGTGAACTAATGAACAATCATAAGCATGATTAGCGACTAACTACAAAGCTTAAGGAGGTGGGGCCCACCGGACATACGAGAGGACAAAACCGAAGAACAGAGGAGCTCGGCGGCGCTGGACTGAAGTCGTCGCCGCGAAGGAGTGGCGAGCGGGCTATCGCGACGCCAAAATGGGTTGTTGGAGAAGCTGCTGAAGGCGAAGGTGGTCTCGAGGCACGGAGATGCACCGAGGCGCGGCAATGACGAGCTCGCGCGGCGGCGATGGGGTGACAAGGTGCATCGCACGAGAGGAAGACGATGAAAACTAGTGCGCGCGCAGAGCATTAGTGAGGCTCGAGAACTCACCGGTGAAATTGCCGATGACGGAGGGTAGTCGGAGTGGCGGCGGCGAGAGCTGCGACGGCGCAAGGCGGTCAACGACGCGAGGCACGAGGTGAGCGAGAGGACGTGTGAGTGAGCGGAGAAGGAAGGTGGAGTCGAGCGATCTTTGTAATACCTAAATTTTATTCGAAAGGATTAGTCGGAGAAATTAATTAAATCGGAGAAGGGTTCTTTTAGTAAAACACCAAATCAGAAATGAGAGGGGTTTTCCGCGTTTTAATGGGCAACCTGGGCTTGGGCCTAGGCCCATGTGGGGCTGGCCGGCCAAGGAGGGTGCCACTCCCCCAAACCCTAGCCGCCCCTCTCACCCCTCCCCTCTTTCCTCCCCACTCCCCATTCGCCGCCACCTTCCCCCACCTCCTCCACCCCTTGTGCTCCTCCTACCTCCTCCACCTCCATTGCTGCTGGCCAAGGGAAGAAGAACCTCCATTGCAGCCGGCCAAGGAGGAAGAAGAAGGAGAAAAGAAGAGAAGGGAGAAGAAGAGGGAGAAGAGAAGGAAGAGAGGAGAAGGAGGATCATCTTCGGGGCCTGCTCATCGTCGTCCAGCACGTCATCAAGGGTAACGACGGGTTTCTTGTGTTGAGGGATGGTCATTAGAGGCGATTGCTAATAGGTTGATTGGATCGGTTAATTTCTGTTCTCTGTCCAATTTTGTCCAGTAGCTTGCGCGGCCGATTTCATGTGGTTAGAAGCAGAATTAGGAGTTTGGATCTCCTAGAGAGTTGTAGATTATGTTCTTAGCTTTCAGTGGCCACCAAGATCACCCAAATCCGATTAACGGTCAGGAAGTTATGAATTTTTTAATATCGCTGCTCTGTTATTCTGTCAGTTTTGAACAGTCTGTAGAAAATGGGATGAATCTACTAGTTAAAGTCAAAATCAGAGGACCTCAATATAACGAAAAATGTAGGTAATTTCCATACCTTTTCATAGAGATAAAGAACACGAGATTTGGACTTTCGTAGCAAAAGTTATGATGGTTTTAGCGTACTGTCCAGAGATCCCGACGAGAATTCTGTTGTCTGATGATTGGTTTGGTAGGGAAGTTAAGGGCAGAATCAAAGGGCTCCCCAACTAGGTTTATTTAGGCAATTCAATTACCTTTTCAGAGAGTCTAAGATCATCTTAATTGGACTCCTAAGCAGAAAGTTATGTATTTTAGAATTTGGCTGTTTTCAGTGAGCACAAAAGCGATCGCTAGAAATTGGAGGTTTTGTTAGCGCTTGAGAGTTTAGTGAGATCAATTGTGTTGTTATTTATGCTCTTGGTCCAGCGTGTTGGTCTTAGATTGGGATACCTTTATGTTCAGGTGGGAGCGCGGTTCAGGGCAGCACCCTCTTGCGTCCACCGCTCTCATGCAGTTAAGGCAAGTATTCGGGCTATTGTATATTTATGCTTGTATGCCGGGACTGTTTGTGTCGTGCTCATAATAGCTATGCATGGATGTTATGGTGATGAGTTCCAATTTATCTTGGTGAATGCAAGTGCATTTGTATGATTCGTGGTTGTGTTCGATTGGTCATGATTGTGTGCTTCTCGATATGTGGTAGCATAGTGAGATTGTTGGCTTGATGTGGATTTAAGATTGATGGATGCTTCATATATGTCCATGCTCTATTATTATTATGTTGTTACTGTCTTGTGGTAATTTGATGATGATTAAATGATGAGCATGTGCATATTGAGAGCATATTGAGGCTTGGTCACGCGGTGACCAAGCATGTTTCCCTTTGAGATCCCCGTCATGAATGTGACGGGCCCGAGATCCCCACACTCGAGGAGTGTGGGCTTGAGGTCCCCATTACTTGCGGAGTAATGGGCAATTGGTCCCTGTGCGTGCGGCATACGAGCATGGGTAAGTGGCGGCGGTTGCTTACTCTGCATTACGGTGTAATGCACACGAAAGTTAAAGATAAAGGATCCTTGAGCATTGCATTGGTTGCATTTCATAAGTTAAAAAGGCTATGTTTAGTGTTGTGTTATTGTGGATCATTAATGCTATGTTTGTGTTCTTGTTTATAGCCTTGTTGATACTTGCTGAGTCTTTGGGCTCACTCTTGCTTTAATGTATTTTAGGTACCAATGGCGGGATCGACATGAATGGGAGGAATAGATGATGGATGCACGCACTACCTCACAACATTAAAGCAATTGTCATTTAGCTTCATATAAGAATAAATAGATCACGAGAAATACCCATGGTTGTTTTATGATTCGATTATGGTTGTGAGAATAGTGTTAATTTGATTACATTCATATGATTATCTCTTATGCATGAGTGAATTGGATTATGAAATTATTGTTAAATGTTATGTTTACATTAGAAGCTATGGATAGTTTGAGTTTCAGGTTAAGCAGTAATAATGAGAATAGAAAGTTTTGGTTATGTTTATGATATTATTCTACGCTTGAATGAACTCGATTATGATTATATTGATAAATGCCTTGATCAATTGTTGGAACCTCGGTATAGGCGACTATACAAAGGAGGTTTTGTCGAGATTTTGTAATTGGTCTTAGTTTAGCTTAGTTTAATTTAATTTTAGTAGCATTCGGGCTCAATGTTGAGTCATTATTCTGATTAGTATCGAGGCGGGTGTAGGTCCGTGGTGACTAGATATAAAAAAATTGCTAATGTTAATCAACTTAAAAGTTTGACACACCGAGCACGATGGGATGGGGATGGGTCAATCTTTGCATTTACGTTCCGTTATATCGTTTTGATTATTGCGATATGAATTGAGTTTGGCTGCTTATTAATTAATTATTATGATTATTATGAGTGGGATTAGTCGTTGTTGAGAGGTTAAGGTCGTGGTTGTGACCTGGGCTTTACAGTTACACCACCATTCGTGGAGTGGGTATAGAGAAGTGCTACCCGAATATCTTGAAATGCAGTGTCGATAAGCGAGAATCTTTAGAAGAGTTGCTCTCTTCCCGAATTTGAATTTGGTCAACTCTTAACGGTTGCGATTGATGGGTTTCTTTGAAATGTTTGGAGTATTTCCTTTGGCTTAATTTGCTCGTAAATCAATTATTGTTTTTCCCAACCATTGAGTTATTCTCGCGATTGGTGAACTTTGCTAATTGTTAAGATTGACTTTTGTAGTGTTGGTTTTGTTTTCTTATTGGAAAGCTTGACCTATTTATTAAACGATGTGTTTGGTTAATGAAAGTTTCCTTTTGCAAGTCCTTTAGTTCATGAAGGCTTTGACTCAACGTATCACTCTTGGGTATTTTGAGCGTTGAAGATTAATGGTTGTGTTATGAGTTTCAAGTTGAGTCCATGATGTGTGCATGATCGATCTTAACTAAGGTCCTTATCAAAGAAAGTTGAATAAGTGGAGGTTGTCCTTTGGTGGTTCTTGATGAGTCGTGACTATGAGTACGACAATAATTAGTTGGAATCAATAGAGTTATTAAGAGGTGTGGTATTTTGATGAATTGGTGCGATCGTTAGGATTGTGGAATCGGTAGAATTATTGGATAGCATGGAGTAATGTATCTCTATGGATTAGCTTACCCATTAGTGATGGTTATGTTAAGAATGTGTTTGAGCGATGCTTTAGAGGATATCAGTTGGAAATTTTAGTAAACTAGTTACTTGATGATCATACATAATTGCTAGATTGAAACGTGTATATTAGATTAGGCGAGCGTTGAGGTAGCATGTTGTGAAACCTCTGTTATCAAAGCGATAAGATTATTAAATGTTGACTTTGTGTTTATAGATGGTTATGTGACTACAAGCGAGTAGGACCCTATTTGTGTACATGATACATACAATTGACAAATGTTAATGACAGTTGGAGCGGGTGTGAGTAACACTAATGGTTGAGTGGATGAATGAGTAAGTGGCCTCGATAGTGTGCTTTGCGAAAGTATCATTTGATAGTATGAACTAGTTAAAATAGGTTTGTTTCAACCTTTGGCTTGTGTTTCTTTTGGAGAAATTTATGATGGGATAAGAGGCTATGATGAGTCTCACTAAGAGTGTATTATTACATTACTAATGTGATTGTCGTGAGGATTATGATGATAATATTGAATGTTTTGTATAAAGGACCGATCGCTCTTGGATGTTGATTAATTGAGTATGTGCTTGTAAATACTTATGTGATTTGGAGAGGAAAATAGGTAGCAACTAGATCTCATAATGAAACTAGTCGATACAAGAATGGTTGGAGTACAACTATTGTGTGCTGAAGTTTGGTGTTGAGCATTACTAAAAGTTGCAATGATATGATGTAATAGGAGGCTTATGCTCATCTAATTGTGAATTAAATGGTTGATAATGTGACCTTGATGAAAGGGTTATGGTAGGAGCTTTTCAATTGTTTAGTAGACCCCTTCTAAGTTTAAGAGGTTGATGTATTGATGTTGTATGGTTTTGGTATACACTCGTTTTGAAGATGGGATGAAAGGATAGTATGGGAACTTTTGGTGAAACTTTGGGGCTTTCTAATGGAATAGTTGATGATAAAGATTCGTGTGTAGAGTATATTATTCTTGATGTTAGTAAGATTATCCGCAAGAAGTTGCGACTTGAGTTATGTGGTGATTGAGTTTGTTTGAGCAAAGTGACATGTTGAAAGATTTATTTGGTTCCTTAGTAGTACCTGTGATTTGGGTTTTAAGAGTTTTCCCTAATTCTAAAAGCGTGTTTTATTCTCGTCGAGGTTTGATATTCTCGATTGTGGAAGTGCGCCTCAACTTTGATCATATCTTTTGGTTTTGAGAACGCTTTATCGATTGTTTCTCTTGATCTTGTAACTCTGTAAGTGGTAACGTTTTATTTTGTCTTGAGATTTATTTCTATTTGCCGCTTCTTCTAAGAAAGGGTTAACCGATCCAGTATCGTAAAGTCTCGTAGGTGGTGTTTTGGCATCTAGACAAAGGTGGACTAGTAGATGGTTTGGTGAACCCTTAGGTGTCAGGTTGTCTGAGAGGCCTGGAGTAATAAATCGATTTATTAGAATAATCCTTGGAGAGGATTTGAGTTAAAAAGAATATTTGTCTTTAGAGCTAACAGATTTCGTTGTCGCAACTAGTAGGACCTATAGCGAGATGTAGTCCAAGATTTGGTGTTCTTTTTGACCGAGCATTAGAATTAGCAAATATGGAAATCTGGATCAATTTATTAGAGTATCACAATTTGGTAGTATTGCGAGGCTATGAGAGTTAAACTTGATGATGTGGTTTAATGAGAGTGTGATTATAAAGTAATCGAATCGTCATGTCAATTAATGGGATAATGGAAAATGTTGAGTAATGTCAAGAGTGATTTGGCTCTACATGTGTAATCTTCTGAGAGTTATAATCCTTGTAATGGTTAACTGGTCAAGAAAATATTTTCATGATGATTTTAATGAGTGAGTATGTTGGAATTGTGGGTTTATAGGAATTAATATGAGAATTTCGTTGCAAGAGTCTTGGAGGTTAAATTTGGGCTTTGCATTGTTGTGCTAGAACTTTGAACGCCCATTGATAATGTGAAAAAGTAGTATAAGGGTGGATTTCGAACAGTGGGATGGTCATTGATAGAAATATTTTTATGAAATACATGAGAATATGTGATGTGAATTCGAGTTGTCCATTCTTGAGGATTGAGGTAACGTGATTACGTGTGAAGATCCATTTTGGGATGCATCGAAGATATCTATCAAAGTAATTATGTCAATAAAGAAATTCGGTTAGAGAATGTTTTGTGAGATCTTGAGTCCCTTTTCAAAGGTGTTGACAAGGTGTTTTGATTTGGGTTTGGCGTTGAGATCGCCAAGTTAATAGTAACAAGTTAGTGTTGTGCGATGATTGGGATTGCATAACTTGAGGAAAATTTTGGTCTTAAAAGAGAGCTGTTAAATTGATGTGTCCTCAAGAAGTGAATCGCTTTTACGATTTTCGTTTAAGTTCTATGTCATGACCATTGTCTTTCGCAAAGTTGAGTTTGGCTTTATCTTTGGTATGTGTGGTTCTTATCGATTCGTAAAGAATAACGAAATGATGGATTTGGGTTATTCGAGTGATTTTCCTTTAATTGGGCGTGGTGTTTAATTGCAAATTTTCTAATTTGAAGGTGGAAAGATTTTCGTGATAAATCTTCGATTCTCAATTTGACTCTTTTAGTACCGAGTTGGTAACGTTTGGTTGCGATGAGAGTCCTTCATTTTCAGTTGGGGTTGTTGTTGTTTTGCTAGTAGATGACAGGTAGAATTCGGGGTCGAATTCTGTTTAAGGGGGGTAGAATGTAATACCCTAAATTTCATTCGAAAGGATTAGTCGGGAGAAATTAATTAAATCGGGAGAAGGGTTCTTTTAGTAAAACACCAAATCAGGAAATGAGAGGGGGTTTTCCGCGTTTTGTGGGCAACTGGGCTTGGGCCTAGGCCCATGTGGGCTGGCCGCCAAGGAGGGGTGCCACTCCCCAAACCCTAGCCACCCTCTCACCCCTCCCCTCTTTCCTCCCCCACTCCCCCATTCGGCCGCCACCTTCCCCCCACCTCCTCCACCCCCTTGTGCTCCTCCCTACCTCCCCTCCACCTCCATTGCTGCTGGCCAAAGGGAAGAAGAACCTCCATTGCAGCCGGCCAAGGAGGAAGAAGAAGGAGAAAGAAGAGAAGGGAGAAGAAGAGGAGAAGAGAAGGAAGAGAGGAGAAGGAGGATCATCTTCGGGCCTGCTCATCGTCGTCCAGCACGTCATCAAGGGTAACGACGGGTTTCTTGTGTTGAGGATGGTCATTAGAGGCGATTGCTAATAGGTTGATTGGATCGGTTAATTTCTGTTCTCTGTCCAATTTTGTCCAGTAGCTTGCGCGGCCGATTTCATGTGGTTAGAAGCAGAATTAGGAGTTTGGATCTCCTAGAGAGTTGTAGATTATGTTCTTAGCTTTCAGTGGCCACCAAGATCACCCAAATCCGATTAACGGTCAGGAAGTTATGAATTTTTTAGTATCGCTGCTCTGTTATTCTGTCAGTTTTGAACAGTCTGTAGAAAATGGGATGAATCTACTAGTTAAAGTCAAAATCAGAGGACCTCAATATAACGAAAAATGTAGGTAATTTCCATACCTTTTCATAGAGATAAAGAACACGAGATTTGGACTTTCGTAGCAAAAGTTATGATGGTTTTAGCGTACTGTCCAGAGATCCCGACGAGAATTCTGTTGTCTGATGATTGGTTTGGTAGGGGAAGTTAAGGGCAGAATCAAAAGGGCTCCCCAACTAGGTTTATTTAGGCAATTCAATTACCTTTTCAGAGAGTCTAAGATCATCTTAATTGGACTCCTAAGCAGAAAGTTATGTATTTTAGAATTTGGCTGTTTTCAGTGAGCACAAAAACGATCGCTAGAAATTGGAGGTTTTGTTAACGCTTGAGAGTTTAGTGAGATCAATTGTGTTGTTATTTATGCTCTTGGTCCAGCGTGTTGGTCTTAGATTGGGATACCTTTATGTTCAGGTGGGAGCGCGGTTCCAGGGGCAGCACCCTCTTCGCGTCCACCGCTCTCGCACGGTTAAGGCAAGTATTCGGGCTATTGTATATTTATGCTTGTATGCCGGGACTGTTTGTGTCGTGCTCATAATAGCTATGCATGGATGTTATGGTGATGAGTTCCAATTTATCTTGGTGAATGCAAGTGCATTTGTATGATTCGTGGTTGTGTTCGATTGGTCATGATTGTGTGCTTCTCGATATGTGGTAGCATAGTGAGATTGTTGGCTTGATGTGGATTTAAGATTGATGGATGCTTCATATATGTCCATGCTCTATTATTATTATGTTGTTACTTGTCTTGTGGTAATTTGATGATGATTAAATGATGAGCATGTGCATATTGAGAGCATATTGAGGCTTGGTCACGCGTGACCAAGCATGTTTCTTGAGATCCCGTCATGAATGTGGCGGCTCGAGATCCCCACACTCGAGGAGTGTGGCTTGAGGTCCCCATTACTTGCGGAGTAATGGGCAATTGGTCCCCGTGCGTGCGGCGCACATGTGCATGGGTAAGTGGCGACGGTTGCTTACTGCATTACCGGTGTAATGCACACGAGAGTTAAAGATAAAGGATCCTTGAGCATTGCATTGGTTGCATTTCATAAGTTAAAAGGCTATGTTTAGTGTTGTGTTATTGTGGATCATTAATGCTATGTTTGTGTTCTTGTTTATAGCCTTGTTGATACTTGCTGAGTCTTTGGGCTCACTCTTGCTTTAATGTATTTTAGGTACCAATGGCGGATCGACATGAATGGGAGGGAATAGATGATGGATGCACGCACTACCTCACAACATTAAAGCAATTGTCATTTAGCTTCATATAAGAATAAATAGATCACGAGAAATACCCATGGTTGTTTTATGATTCGATTATGGTTGTGAGAATAGTGTTAATTTGATTACATTCATATGATTATCTCTTATGCATGAGTGAATTGGATTATGAAATTATTGTTAAATGTTATGTTTACTGTTAGAAGCTATGGATAGTTTGAGTTTCAGTTAACTGTAATAATGAGAATAGAAAGTTTTGGTTATGTTTATGATATTATTCTACACGCTTGAATGAACTCGATTATGATTATATTGATAAATGCCTTGATCAATTGTTGGAACCTCGGTATAGGCGACTATACAAAGGAGGTTTTGTCGAGATTTTGTAATTGGTCTTAGTTTAGCTTAGTTTAATTTAATTTTAGTAGCATTCCGTGCTCAATGTTGAGTGGGGTGTTACTGATGCTCACTGCGAAGAATCGAGCCGAGCTCACCGGAGAAGACGCGCGCGAAGAGGCGGTTTCGGCCGACTTGGAGAAGAAGGAGCGCGCGCTCACGATGACGAAACTCCGAATTTCTTGAGGGTTCGCTTCCACGGTGCTAGGCACACCGTGACGCTATCGATAACCGGAGATCACCGAGCGGTGAAACACTCTCGAGCGCGCGCGGCGCTCGGCTCGTGAGCTCGGTGAAGAAGAAAGGCGAGGAGAAGAAAACGAGGTAGGAAGGCCCTCGGTGGCTTTTGTAGGAGCAGCGGAGGCGGCGAGGTGAGGCGGCGGGCGGTGAAAAGACCGGTGAGGCGAGGTGGCGCGTGCATGCGCGCGGCGGCGGCGAGAGCGCGCGTGGCGGTGCGCGGAGCCGACGCGGCGACGTGGCGGGAAGACTGCAGTGGGACCGCTCGTTAGCGAGAGAAGGGGGCGGCTCGAGTCGAGTCCAGTGCGGCGCGGCGAGTGGGTTTAACTCGATCAAGATCATATCGACCGTTGGATCTTACACGACGATCGAGATCCGATAGAGCAATAGGACGATCCGATTGTATCAAACGTGGACCGTGCGATGCGCATCGGACAACACGAGCGAAAAGACTCGCGACGCAGCGAGTTGGCGCGATCAAGCCGAGTGGCGCGGTCGGACTCGAGCTCGAGTGGGGTTCGAGCCCGACAAACAGTGTTTTCAGATTTTGAATTAAAAGGGCAGAGGCGGTTTGGGAAATTTTTAGAGGTATTTCTAGAGCTCCAAAAATTCGGAAATTTTTATGGTAGCTACTTTGGATAGAGAACAACATTGCATAAATTTTCCAGAACTTTTTATGCACTGCATTGTTCTGAAGAAAATTCACAATCTCCTGGTCTAGGGGTTTGACCAGATTTTGGAATGGTTTGACTTGGTTATTTGAAATAGCAGACAAAATCTAAAAATTGTGAAATAATTCAGGGAGATAGATAGGATGATCAAGATGATGGGAAAAATAATTTCAGAGGATGATCACAAGTTTGAAAGCTAAGAATTTGTTGACAATAATTTCCAATCACAAGAATTAACTTCTAAAAATTGGAAATTGCTAGGGAAAATTTGAAAAACTTCCAAATGATTTGATGAGACAGCAAAAGTTTTTATTTCTCCTCAAAATTTTACATTTGAAACATAAACCCTAACTTAGGGCTGTTACATAAATATCCTTTGCCCGTATTGAGGACTTTTGATCACCAAGAAGGAGCTAGGTATTCTCTAAAATTGACCTTCAGTCAGGGTATAATCAAATTCGAGTTTGGGAACAAGATATTGAGAAGACGGCTTTCTCTACGAGGTATGGCCATTATGAGTATAAAGTTATGTCATTTGGACTAACAAATGCTCCTGCAGTATTCATGGAAGCCATGAATAGTATGTTGCACCGGTACCTTGATGACTTTGTGGTGGTGTTTATTGATGATATCCTGATCTATTCCAAGACAAAAGAGGATCATGAACAACACTTGAGGTTGGTCCTTGAGACCTTAAGAGAGAACCAATTTTACGCCAAGCTGAAAAAGTGTGAGTTTTGGATTTCTGAAGTTGGGTTTCTGGGCCATGTAATCAATCAGGAGGGCATTTCAGTTGATCCCAGCAAGATCTAAACCGTGGTAGAATGGAAGAAACCAACAAATGTTAAGGAAGTGAGGAGTTTTCTGGGTTTAGCTGGTTATTACCGGTGTTTTGTGGAGGGCTTCTCTACCATTGCTAGACCGTTGTCCCAGTTGACGCAGAAAGGTATCAAGTTTCAGTGGTCAAAGGCGTGTGAACGCAGTTTCTGTACTTTGAAGGATAAGCTGGTGACCGCTCCAATTCTTACTCTTCCCGAGCCAAGGAAGCGTTTCACAATTTATTCAGATGCGTCCAGAGTTGGTCTTGGTTGTGTGCTCATGCAGGACGGCAAGGTGATTGCCTATGCATCGAGACAGTTGAAAAAGCATGAGCAGAATTATCCTACTCACGATTTGGAGCTGGCCGCAGTGGTTCTTGCATTGAAGATTTGGCGTCATTATTTGTATGGCGAATCTTGTGATATATTCACTGATCACAAGAGTCTGAAATACATCTTTACCCAGAAAGATTTGAACCTGAGGCAGAGGAGATGGTTGGAGTTGATAAAGGACTATGATCTCACCATTCAGTATCACCCGGGCAAGGCAAATGTTGTAGCTGATGCCCTGAGTCGCAAGGCGACACCTCCTACTCTCAGTTATCTCATTGCTGATTTTGAGCGTATGGATATCTCATTTTGTTTCTTGAGTTAGCTGTTCCAGATCGAGTGCGGAAAGCACAACAACTTGATCAGATGTTTCAGCGTGTGAGGAAGCGCCTAGATGAGGGCAGGCAAGGCCACTTCAGCATAGATGAATCAGGTGCATTGCAATTTAAGGGTCGACTATGTGTGCCACAGGAGGCACAGGTCAAGGATGAGATACTAAAGGAAGCGCACCGCACCCCGTATACTGTACATCTGGGTGAGACCAAGATGTACAAGGATTTGAAGAAGAGTTTCTGGTGGAAAAAGATGAAAATTGATATTGCTCAGTATGTGGCATCTTGTGGAGTTTGCCAGCGGGTTAAGGCTGAGCATAAGCGACCAGCAGGGTTGTTGCAACCTTTAGAGGTTCCGGTGTGGTCATGGGATGACATCTCTATGGATTTTGTAGTTGGATTACCCCGCACGCAGCGCGGAAAGGATGCTATTTGGGTCATAGTGGACCGGTTCAGTAAATCGGCACATTTCATTCCTATTCGTACAACTAACTCGGCAAGTGATTTAGCTCCTCTCTATGTGCGAGAGATAGTGAGGTTGCACGGAGTACCAAAGACTATTGTTTCAGCTCGAGATGCCAAGTTTGTCTCTAAATTTTGGGAGAGCTTGCAGAGTGCCTTGGGCACACAACTTCGTCTTAGTACAGCGTTTCATCCCCAAACTGATGGTCAGTCTGAGCGCACCATTCAGACACTTGAGGATATGCTCAAATGTTGTGTTATGTCTTGGAAAGGAGGTTGGGAAGACTATCTAGCTTTGGAAGAGTTTGCTTATAATAACAGTTATCACTCCAGTATTCGAGCTGCACCTTTTGAAGTTCTTTATGGGAGAAAATGCAGATCCCCGTTGTGCTGGGATGCAGTGGGAGAGCGGGCAGTTTTGGGTCCAGAGTGGGTTCAGCAAACTATGGCTAGAGTGCCAGAAGTTAGAAAGAATTTGTTAGCTACTCAGAGCCGACAGAAGAGCTACGCGGATGTCAGGAGGCGAGAATTGGAATTCAAAGTGGGTGACGAGGTCCTTCTGAGAGTATCGCCTACCAAAGGCATAGTACATTTCGGTACCAAAGGGAAGCTTAGCCCGAGGTACATTAAACCGTTTCCAGTTATGGCAAGAGTTGGAAATTTGGCTTACCGCTTGGATCTTCCCGAATCATTGAGCGGAGTTCACAATGTGTTTCATGTGTCCATGTTGAGAAAGTTCTTAATAGACCCTGAGCATACAATTCCATTGGAGCCGTTGAGCATTGAGCAGGACCTTACTTTTGAGTCCCGACCAGTGAAAATTCTGGAAAGGTCAGAGCGGGTATTGAGAAACAAGACTCTGAAGTATATCAAGATTCTTTGGTCTCATCAGACGGAGAGAGAGGCCACTTGGGAACTGGAGTCTCGCATGCGCGAGCTATATCCAGACTTGTTCACCACAGGTGTGTATTCTTTGTTGTTAAGTTCCCATTTCCGATTTTCTCTTGTGTAGATTGGCGTTTAGATTCGGGTTCGAATCCTGTTAAGAGGGGTAGAATGTAATACCTCATTTTCGTTTAGAAAGTTTTTGGTTCGAAATCGAATATAAAATTCGCAGTTTCGATGTTTCGTCGATTCTTCTGGTTTTGGGCCTGGGCCTTTAGCCAACAAGCCTAAGAGGAGGCCTTGTGGGCCAAGGGGGGTAGCCATGGGGCCCAAGCCCACCAAGGGGCCAGACATAGGGGCCTTTAGGGGGGGGCTGAAAACCCTAGCCTCCCACCCTTCCACCTTCCCCCCTTTTTGCAGCCGCCACACTCACCTCCCCCTCCTCCTTGTGCGCCACCTCCAGTAGTGGTGCCGCCCCTCCTCCACCCCATTGGTGCCATCCCAAGGTCCCGGAGTTGCGCCCCCATCTCCTGGAGCTTCCCCTCGGTGTTGATCCCCTCGTTGCCGGTCTCCTGCGGCAGATTGGTGGAGTTTCGCAAGGGTTCAGATCAAGACGGCTGGGGAACATCTCCACGGTTCGATCTTCGTGCTCCTGGGTGCTCCAAGGGTAATGTTTCTCAGTTGTTGTTGGTGGTTTAGTCGTAGAAGAGAAATCGAATAGAATTATTTGGATCAATGTCGGTCTGCTGTGGACATCAATCTATCCAGTATGTTGTGTGGTCTGTTTCGTGATCTTAGAGGCCGAATTTGAGTTGTCCATCTCCTAGATTTATGTAGTTATTGTTCTTAGCTTTCGGTGGCCGCCAAGAAAACTTGATTCCGACTTACGAATCAAAAGTTATGATCGTTTTAGTTTCTGCTGTCCAGATTTCTGACGAGAATTACCTTTTAAGTTGTCTTCTACAATATGTGTATGTTAATGGACGAATCAGGGTTTCTTCTCAACTAGGTTATTGTAGATAATTTCATAACCTTTTCATATTGATAAGGAACGCCCAATTCGGAGTTGTAGATTAAAAGTTATGGTCGTTTTAATTCTGTTGTCTGTTTTTCGGGGTGTTGCCTGTTTTTTTTTCAGATTTGGGGTTTATGGCTATCTCTTGGGTGTTCAAGAGGGTATTGTAGAATATTAAGTCGTGTCGGGTACCATGTTGTTCTTATTTTGTTTATTTAATTGGTTAGGCAGCGAGGCTACGGGTTTGGGAGCATCATCGTTGCCTGCTAACGCGTCGCAACGTAGAAGGCAAGTACTTTGCTACTTTTAATGGTTGTGATTGATGAATGCTTACATGATTATGTTGTGACACCTCGTGTTACAAGAGATGATGAACTGTCTATGTTCTTTCGTGTATATTGAAAATATGCTATGAGATGATGTTCTTCATTGTTCATATACATTCAATGCATCCATAATTCATGTCTTATCCACGGGAGTGGATTGTAAGTCCCACCATTCTAATGTGGGCAGATTTGGACATTGTCATGTCCCGTCTACGGGAGTGGATAGAAAGACCCATCAATTCCAGTATGGGCACGTAAGACCCATCAATTCCAGTATGGGCAGATTTGGACACCTGTATGAAACGTTCTTCATATGGGACTTGGATCCCCGCACTTTTGTTAAGGTGCGGGCTTAAGTGAACACCGACGGGTGTGTCACTAGCTATACCGCAGATAAGCATGTGTGCATCCATCCTTTGATTACATTCATTCATTTCATGCATTCCTAAGTTTTCATTCGGTGTATGTTCGCATTCTTTAATGATGATGTCTTGTTCGTATATGTGTTCTGTTCTTTTCACTGTACTTGCTGAGTCGTGGACTCATTCTTGCGTTGTTTGTTTATTTTAGGTAATCCCTGATGCTGGCTCACTTGGGAGGTAGTAGACACGCATTACTCATTCACATCATCCTATTCAAGTTCAAGATTAAATTTAGTTCTATCTTACATTCATTATTGATGAACTGTAATAATTAATTCTAAATGGTGAAGGAAGGATACCTTCTCCACATTACGGTTGATTTATTACTGCATGTGAACCTTCATTATTGATGAACTGTAATAAATAATTTAGATGGTGAAGGAAGGATACCTTCACCATGTCCTGTTTGATTTTAATACTGCCATTAGTTGATATACTTTATTCATATTCTTCCGTATTGTGTTGAATGTTAGAGTAAATAGGTGGCATCTTGTCTTCCGAATAGCCAGGGTGTTACAGGGCCCTTGATGCGAAATCCAACGGCCCACGCGCAAGGAGAATAGCGCACGCGCGCGATCCTAAAGAAGCGCACCGTTGGATCTAGATCCAACAGTCAAAAAAGAATAGGACATTCGGCGCTCCGAACGGCCCAATCGATCTCGACCGTGGGAAGGAAATCGGACGGCTGAGATTGACGTTACAGTCGGAGGTCCGAAAGTACCCACGATCTCCGCCGTATATCGTGCGATGGGCGGCCCCGAGTGATTGGGACATTCGGGGGTCCGAAAGTCCCACAGATCTAGGTCGTTGATCACATGATTGACGGTCCACGATTAGCGCAAATTACAGATGTGGGTTCTAAGCGCGGGGGAGGTTTAAGTGCATGGGCCCACATGTCAGCGAGACAGAGGGCGAATTAGGACAGCTAATAAATGCTAAATCCAATGATTAGCGTTGATTAGCATTAAATGTGTCCTAACATATCGCACGGAGAGGGTTTAAGTGGTTTGGGGGGCCCACATGGCAGTGACACCAGAATCAAATTAAGACAACCATTAATTGCTAACTAATCATTAACGGTGATTAACAATCATTAGCCATTAATGATATCCTAACGGCAACGACACAGAGAGGGATACCCGTCCGGCAAAACCCGAGCGAGAAAAGAGGCTCGCCGCCGGCGACTCCGGCAATGGCGGCGCGACCTAAAGGCTAAAATGGGTTGCAAACACTATTGCGCACCCAGAGGCGGGGACCTTGACGGCGGCGGCGGCCCAGAACGCCGACGAGGCGGAAAAGAGCAACGGTGACCAAATGGCCGAAAGCGAAAATGCACAAAAGCTCTGCATTGTCCAAAGAAGCGGGTGCCACAGCATCTAAGGACTAATAAGAAGCTACCTTAAGCAAGATAAGCTTCAAAGATAGCCGGAGAAGATTTGATCACGGCGGAGCTTGCTGGAGTTGAAGAAGATGATATGAAAAAGATATCCTGAGCAAAATGAGGGATACCAGATCACCATTATAGCTTTATTATAGCTTAGAGAAGCTCCATGAGCAAGTAATTGCAAAATAAACCACTTACCGGAGCTGGAGAAGAAAAGGGGTAGAATAGGCCGAAATGATCCAAACTTAAAATTGGTCAATTCCTGTGAATAAAACCCAAAATTGAAATGTATAGGAGGTTAAAGAGCTCAAAAGGGAACAAGAAGAATTGAAGATGAACTATTGGAGCACCAAGATCCACAGTGGAGCTTCTCGGGTCAACAATGGCGATTTGCTATTTTTCGGTGTTTTGAGCTCCACAAGCTAAGAGGAGCTAAGTGGTGCTGCAAGGGAGCTCAAGGAGGGTTTTACGGAGCTTAAAATAGATGGGGGAGCTATGGTTTGCTAATATGGAGCCCTCGGGTGAGCTAGGTCCATGACACAATCGTGGACCAAAAGAAACAATGGGGGACAGGGAAAAGAACGCGAACGTGGCCGAAAGCATCGCACGCACTGGCTGTCCCGACTAGAGAGAGTTGACGAGGGAGCACGACAAGACATAGCCATGCCTCTCCCTCTATTCACGCACGACGCGAGGAAGAAGACGACCGAAAAACACTAGGGTTGCTGTGAGCCGTTAGATTAAAAATGGATGGCTCAGATCACACCGAAGCTCCAGCGTTTAAAAGAGTAAGGGAGATTGTGAGCCCTCGGATCAGAAATGAACAGTTGAGATCGCCCGAGGCTCCTAAGGTTTAAAAACAATAGAGGAGGTCGAGAGCCCTTGGATTAGAATCGGACGGTCACGATTGAATGTGTCCTTCGAATGATCCGAACAGCCCAACCAATCTGGATGGTTGGATCTTGATCTAACGGCCCAAACGAGTTAGCGCGTTCGCGAGGTCCGAACGGCCCAATCAACGCGGGCTGTTCGATATCAAACCAACGGCAGAGATTGAAGGCGCGTTATAAGTGAACCCGGGTGCAGTTAGTTGACTGGACCAAGTCAAGTGGCTCGAGCCCGAGTCTGACTCAAACCCAACGAACAGTGAAACCAGGTTTGGGTTTTTAATTTGAGCTGGGAGTTTGAGGAATTTATAGGGATAGCAAATAAAATCCAAAAATTCTGAACTTTTTACAGGAGCTTGCTAACTTAGATATTAACCTTGTGTAAAATGTTTAGATGTTTTTATGCAGTGCATTTTTGTCCAAAAATTCTGTAAAGTTCCGGAATAGGGTTTGACTGAAAGTCAAACAAGTTTGACTGCCCTCTAAAAATATTCAAATAATTTCTAACAATTGTGAAATTTTTCAGAGGGTCACATACCAACCCTGGAACTTAGAAAAAATATTTTCAAAGGATGATCAAAAGATTAGACATGATTCTTTTTGGAAGACAAGGTTTTGGATCAAAAGACTTGTGACATTGTATTCCCATAATTCTTGCACAAGAATTGTTTAGAACATACAGGAAATACATGATGTAAGAAAAAGTTTTAATTTCTACTCATTTTTTTACATTTGAAACACAAGTCTAAAATTGGGATATTACAAGCATTGAATGCACGCCAGTGCTTTCGGCCGAAGTCGTGCCCCTCACTTGCCCCCATCATTTCTTTGGTCCATGGCAGCTCCATGAACCGAGCTCACCATTGAGCTAGGTCCTGGCTCGAACCCTAATCCTCCCTCCATATAAAGCCCCCCAAAACCTCTCCTGGTGTTCCTTTACACCACCCCAAGCTCCTTCTCTGTTTGTGGAGCTCCAAACCACTAAAAATCCCAAATCACCATTATTGGCCGTGGAGCTCCATTGTGGACTTTGGTGCTCCAGTGGTTCATCTTCAACTATTATTGTACCCTTTCAATCTCCTTAGCACCTTGAGCATTTCCCCTAACTTAATTTGGTTTGACATTCACAGGAATTGTCAAATTTGGGGTTTGTTCAAATTCGGCCGAACTCGCCCCCTTTCTTCCTCAGCTCTGGTAAGTAGTTCTTTTGGCAATTATTTGCTCATCGACTTCCTGTGGGCCTTAATGCAGCTATTTTGACCACCAGTGGTGTTCATTTTTGCTCAGGCCTCTATTTCCACTTCATCTTCTTCAACTCCGGCGAGCTTCTCCGCTGTCAGAGCTTCCCCAGCCACCTTTGAAGCTCTTCTTGGCTAAGGTAGCTTCTTATTAGTCCTTAGATGCTGTGGCACCCGCTTCTTTGGACAATGCGGAGCTTTTTGGCTATTTTCATTTTCGGCCGATATGGTCATCATCACTTATTTCCGGCTAGCCGGCGTTGTGGGCCGCCGCCGCCGTTGAGGTCATCACCATCGGGCCTGCAAGGTTATTGCAAACCCATTTTGGCCTTTGGGTTGTGTCGCTGTGGCCGGAGTCGCTGGTGACAAGCCGATGTTCACGCTCGGGTTTTTGTCGGATGAAAACGGCTGTCACGGTTGTCATTAGTACAAAGATTCACCTATTAAATGCTAATCATCACTTAGCATTTAATCGCTGTCTTAACCAGGCCTTGGTGTCACTTACATGTGGGCCACGCCTTTTAAATCCCCCCATGCGCGTTAAACCCATGTGCGTGGCTTGCGGGCTCTGATAGTGGGTCCTGCATGCCACTGTGTGTCAATGACAGGTGGGCCCAGGTCTTTAAACCCCTCCGGGCGTTGTCACACGGTCGATTTCGGACATCATTAAATGCTAATAATTGTTAATCATTAGGCTTAGCATTTAATGGCTGTCCTAAAATGTCACTGTGTGACACTCCCATGTGGGACCGCACCTTTAAACCCCCTCTGTGCACTTAAAGCTCACGTGCGAGAGTGTGCAGCACTTAGTCGATCGTGGACCGTCGATCTTGTGATCAACGGCCCCGATCTAGGGAACGTTCGGACCACCCGGGCTCCCAAACCACTACGGACCGTCCATCTCGCGATCAGTGGCCAAGATCGTTGTGCTGTTCTGGTGACCCGAACCGCACTTGATCTGGGCCCTCCATCTCTAGATCTGCGGACAAGGTCGATTGGGTCGTTCGGGCCACCCGAACGCCCTGTTCATTTCGACCGTTGGATCTAAATCCATCAGTGAACCCTTTTTGGATCGCGCGCGTGCGCTATCTCCAGCGCGTGTGAGCCGTTGATTTCCGATCTACGGCCCACGTTGTTCCACGTCATTTCTTTTTGAGTTGGATTTGTTTAATTCTGATAAGCCTTTATTTGCCAACTGAAAATTGCTTTAAACTTTGAAAACTCATAACTAATGCATTTTAATTCCTTTTTAGATGATTCCAACTGTGTTAAATCCCTGGTTAACTGAAATTTAATCTAAAAATACATTTAGCCATTATTCTGTGCGAAAAATTTTGTAAACCATATTAACTTGTTTCACCATTATTTAATATTCCATTAATTCCAAGAAACTTGTAAAATGCATAACTTTTCTGTATAACTTCAAACTGAGCAAACTCAAGCTTGTAAAATTCCTCTGGTAGCATACTTTAATATGAAATAAGTTTTGATCATGGTTATATTTCTAAAAAATAATATGTGCTAGTTTTACAACTTAGAAAAATCATAGGTAATTCATTTTAACTCCAAATTGAGTAAACTCA
Organism: Ampelocalamus luodianensis; assembly: GCA_036346255.1. Taxonomy (NCBI): domain Eukaryota; kingdom Viridiplantae; phylum Streptophyta; class Magnoliopsida; order Poales; family Poaceae; genus Ampelocalamus; species Ampelocalamus luodianensis. The sequence goes on from CM070620.1 coordinate 55,057,934, forward strand.
ACTTTGTCTGTTCTTAGAATACCATTTTCTACCTACCATAAAAATTTCAGGTTCTGATCATTCTAGAAATTTTGCCATGAACGAGCACCAGTAATTAATTTAGTTTGAATTTCAGTGAGAGAATTTGTTTTAGCTATAACTTTTGCATGTTTAGTCCAAATTGAATAATTCTTGTTCCTAAATTCGTTTAAAATCATAACCTTGCTGCTGTATAAATTTCATAAGATTTGGATGACTTTTGCTATTGAGTTTTATTTGTTGTTCTTCGCTCTTATTGGTTTATTTGCATTTTTGCGTTTGGTTCCGAAGATATTATTGATCTTGAATCGGATCCTCAACAGGCAGACCCTGCCCTCCAGTAAGGCAAGCAGATGTAGCATAATTTGATCATATTGTTCCTACTATTTTCAAATTCTAATATGTTGCTTGCAAATTCTACATATGCATTGCTATCTTGTTCTAAACTATTGTCGAGTAGTTGACCTATTAAATGCATAATCTGTAGGTAAATGTTCATCCTCTACTACTGAGCCTAGGGTTACTTGCTGTGATTTTGGGTTCGTTGGATGAGCCCTTGTCACTTAGTAGTTGTCGAGTATGTTGCTTAGCCATGCTTAGCTACTGGTAGAAATGGACGGTTATCGGCTTGTCGATAACCTGGATCACTCAAACTTATTATGATCTTTATGTTTCAGCTTTGTGCTATGTTTGATTGCAAAAACTTAAAATGAAAACAAAAATGATTTGGACTTGGGCACAATGGTATGATGGTGTGCTTTTGGGTGTGAATGGTTGGTGCCCGAGTCAACAAGGACCGAATATTTGCGTCATTGATCCAAGCAATTTGTGCGTGCTGACCACACTAGAGGGTATGAGACCTCTCTTGACTTATTACTTTGGCGTGTGTTGACTCCGAGTCGCAGGGGGTCGTAGGAGGGATGGTGTTTGAGAGCATGGTAGTTGTCCAGAAGCTTTACCCCGGGTGGGTAGTTGTCTTTCGGCTCTATCCATACGAGCGGCTTGTAGTTAATGCATAATATTGGAAATGTCTCGTAGGACTTGGCCGTGCCGGTATACCTTCGGAAGTGTGCTTATTGTGGCTTAAAGGCGGTCTGGAGTGTGGGTACATTGGTACACCCCTGTAGGGTTAAATCTATTCGAATAGGCTCGTCCTAGGTTATGGACACGCTTGGTTATTTCCTGCAAGCATTAGACTACAACCTTTTAATTAAAACTTGATGGGTGGTACGAATCAGGGATTCGTGTTATGTTGTGGTGGCTATTGGGTTAGTCACCTCCTGGTGGTTACTTGTTATTTATTACTACTCGTCGTTATCTCAATGATTAAAAACAGATTTTACCAATTGCCTTCAATCTATTACATTATTGCAAATGAAAATTGCTTTATGCGTCCAATTAACCATATAACCTTTCCTTTGAATTCAGCCCATATGTAGCTATGTATAGGCTTGTTATCGTAAGTTTTGCGAGTACATTGTTGTACTCACCTGCATTGCTTGTTGTGTGTAGAGGAAGATGGTGAGCCCCAATGGCCTTACTTTTGTGAGATGTGCGGCTTTTGGGACGACTAGCTTGGCGGCCCGGTCGGTTGCCTTGTGGGTTAAGGCACACTGATTGGCTTTTGTTTATAGCCATCTTATGGCGCTTTTGCTTTCGCTGTTATTGCTACTTTATTGTCATTTGGCCGGTCGGCTCTTTTGTAATAGCTCTATATTATGTATGTCTTTTGCTAGACTTGTTATTATGTGATGTATAGAATTGATGCATGCTTTTGTAAAGATGTATGTCTGCTGCAATTCTGGGAAGCACATGTCCATCGAGACACGGTGTATTTGGTTTGTGATGCTAGAGCCAATGGAAGGCTAAGCATTACAAGCTAAATAAACCGGGGTCTCACAGCAGCACCGTGCGAGCCATCGTGTCCCGCCTCCTGGTCACGGGGACAACGCGACTGACTTGGGGGTGGTTCATATGCGGACACCCTGACGGGCTTGGAGACTAGACCCACGCTGGGTAGAGAGGTTTGTCCGCGAGCTGTGCCACTTATTTCATGTGATATGCCCGCTATGTACTTACTTCTTTGTGCTTTGCAGGCTGAGTCGTGCCGGTCTTCTACCTCTCGCGCGGATGGTGGAGGCCACCGAAGAGGACAGCGCTCCTACCGAGGACGATGGGGAGGTCCAGGCCAGTCCGGAGCGGTCACGACGGTTCCCGTTCGACCAGTCGCTCCTGACAACCCTAGTGGACTAGTGGCGGCCCGAGACGCACACCTTCCACCTCCCATTCGGGGAGATGGCCCTTACTCTGCACGATGTCACGATGCTGCTTGGCCTGCCTATTGCTGGAGCCACGGCATTCCTGCCGGACGCGACTATGAACTAGCGCGACGCCCTGCTGGGCAGGTTTCAGGGTGTTCTTGGCGCGGAGGTCGCGCCACCGTACTTCATCTTCTCGGTGCGACAGCGGCATGGCTCGCCCCTGCGGTGGCTTTTGCAGTTCTGGGTACGTATGATACACATTTTACATATTTACAGATGCACTATCCTAGCCGTATGATAGGCGTACTAATTATTAGTTTGTGCGTAGGTCGAGTAGATGGTACCGCAGCCCACCACCGAGCAAGTGTCATGGCACCTCGAGGCACACCTGTTGTGGCTCTTCGGCTGGGTACTGTTTACCAGCAGCCACTGTGACTCCGTCGACGCCCGCCTCGTGGGCTACGCGAGGGCCATCGTCGACAGCGAGGAGCTGCAAATCAGCTGGGGATTAGCCATACTTGCCGCGACGTACCACGGCATGTGCGATGCATGCTGTAGGACGAGGCCATCATCTATCTTGACAGGTTGCCCCCTCCTGCTGCAGCTGTGGTCGTTCGAGCGCTTCATTCTCGGACAGCCCATGCTGGTTGACACCAGTTCGTACGGCGCGGACATGTACCATGGGGACTTTAATACTCTAAATTAATTCAGAAGAGAATATTCAAATTAGGAGCGGCATCAAATAGAGAATAGTTTAATCAGCAGTTAGAGATGGGGTTTTCAGCATAATTGGGAGAACCTGGGCCTCGGGCCTTAGCCCAAGAGGCCCATGAGGGGCTGGACACTATTAAAAGGAGGGGAAAACCCTAATTTTCTATTGTAGCATGTGTGCTACAGTACACGCCGCCACCGTAGCACCACCATGGTGCCTCCTCCCATGGCACCCTTGCCTCCATCCCTCATTCTTGTTCTTTGGCCAAAGAAGGGAGAAGGAGAGAGGGGAGAAGAGAGGGAAGGGAAGGTTCGCGGGCTTCGTCGCTATCTACAGCGCCTCTTAGAGGGGTAACGAAGATCCTCCCTCGTTGTATGTTTCGAATTTAAGGCGTATTTGAATTCGTTAGTAGATCGGTTGTTTAGATCCCAATCTGTCCAGAATTTTGAACGGCGGTTTTCATGTATTTAGAAGCAGAATCTGGGGATCCACTCTCTTAGAGATATCTGGGTTATGTCCTTATGTTTCAGTGGCCACCAAGAACGCCCAAATCCGATTAACGGTCAGGGAGATATGAATTTTTTTAGTGTCACCGTCCTGCTGTTCTGTCAGCATCCGGACAATTTGTAGAAAACTGGGTTAAGACGTTAGTTAAATAAGAAATCAAAGGATCTTGATATAACGAAAAATGTAGGTAATTTTCATACCTTTCCAGAGAGCTAAAGAACGCAAGATTTGGACTTTGGTAGCAAAAGTTATGGTGGTTTTAGTGTACTGTCCAGAGAACCCGATGTGAATACTGATGTCTTTTAATTTGGCTTGGTAGGGGTATTAGATGGCCGAATCAGGAAGGCCCACCACCAGGGTTAGTTGGGGCAATTGATAACCTTTCAAGGAAGTCCAAGATCACCTCATTTGGACTCCTGTACTAAAAGATTTGAATTTTAGAACATGACTGTCCACAGAGGGGACAGAACAACATTTAGGAATTGGAGTTGGGTTTGTGATAAAGAACTTTTCGAGTTCGTGTTTGCTTTTATAGTTTGTTTGATCCATTACTGTTGTCTTAGTATGTTTTTAATGAATTTAGGAGGGGTACTAGTCCCAGAGGGGGCACCCACTTCACATCCTCCGTTCTCGCGCGGTTAAGGCAAGTACTCTGTTTCGTAGAGTAAATATGAATGGTTTGACAGTGCATGCTAGTATTTGATATATATTAGCTATGTTTGATTGATAGTGTGATATGCTGGTGAAAGATGATGAATGCTTATGTTACATGCTAGTATTTGATATATATTAGCTGTGTTTGATTGATAGTGTGATATGCTGGTTAAAGATGATGAATGCTTATGATACATGTTAGTATTTGATATATATTAGCTGTCTTTGATTGGGAGTGTGATAAGCTGGTTAAGGATGATGAATGCTTATGCTACGAATGATTGTTATTCATGTATGGTGTTGATGTTGATTATGCTTATCGCAAAACTGTAATTGTTCATGTGCATTGGGAGAGCATACATAAGACCTGGTCACGTGATGATCAGGAATGCACATTTGAGGTCCCCGTCATGTAGATGACGGGCTTGAGGTCCCCACTTTCGTGGAATGTGGGCATTGAGGAGAGGTCCCCATCATGAAAATGATGGACTTATGGTCCCCACACTTGTGGAGTGTGGGCTCGAGGTCCCCTTTACTTGTGGTGCATTGGGCAATTGGTCCCCGCGCTTGCGGGCACAGGCATGGGTATGCAGCGATAGTTGCATACTCCGCATTACCGGTGTAATGCGCAAAAGAGTGGAAAAGAGAAAAGATGCATTGCACATCTGCGTTCATGCATCATGAGATATGTTTCCGTGCAAAGTTTTAGAATTGAATGTTGGTGCTGTAATTGTGAAGTTAATGTTTTATTTTTGGTACTTGCTGAGTCTTTGGGCTCACTGTTGCTTTTGTTGTGTTTAGGTACCTTTGCAAGAACGACATGCATGGGAGGGAGTAGACCTGAGTTGGATGCACACCCTACCACGCATCATTAAAAGTTGATAAAATTTCAGAATGTCCATTAATAAATAAGCAAACTGCTTAAGTATTGGTTATGGATATGCTTCATGCATCGGGTTTTTTTTTGTAATAATGATGAATAACATATTTTGGAACCCTTGAATATGTTTTAACTGATTAGCATGTCCTTAATGCTTAGTGACGATATCGAATGTTGAAAGATTTAGTTTTGTTATTCTTATTTCTGTTGGAACCTCCGTATAGTCAACTAAACAAGGGAGGTTCTGCCGCAATTTAGTAAAATTATCCTAGTTTAGATTTGTTTTTTGCTTTGTTAGTACCATTCCAGGCTCATGTTGGGCTGGGGTGTTACAGTTGGTATCAGAGTGGGCTGTAGGTCCGTGGTTTTTGAATCATTAAACTTGACACACAAAGCATAGTAGTTGGGAATGGGTTTTTGCATTACATTTACGTTTCCGTTGTGTTGTATTGATGATCCATGTTATGAGATGATCTGATATATCTATATTATAATACTATGGTTATGATGTGTGGGGATAACCCATGTTGAGTGGTTGAGGTCGTGGTTGTGACCCTGGGCTATACCAGGTTACACCACCATTCGCGGTATGAGAATAGGGAAGTGATTACCTCAGATATCTTAGTACAGGTGCTGATAGTGAGTATCTTTAGAAGAGTTGTTCTCTTCTTTGAATTTGAATTTGAATTTGGTCAACTCTTATCTGATTGTGATTGATGAGTTTCTCTTGGGTTATTAGTTCATTACGATTGATGGGTTGCTTTGAAAAATATTGGTGTGTTTCCATTGGCTTAATTTGTCCTGTAAATCAATTATTGTTTTCCCAGCCGTTGAGTTATTCTCGCGATTGGTGAACTTTGCTAATTGTCAAGATTGACCTTTGTATTGAAGTTTTGTCTTTCTTATTGGTGAACTTGATGTTTTTGGTTAATGAAAGTTTCCTTTTGCAAGTCCTTTAGTACATGAAGGCATTGACTCAATGTATCTCTCTTCGGTATTTTGAGTGTTGAAGATTAATGGTTCTTTTTTTATGGGAAAAGATGTTAAACCCTTTAGCGATGTTTTGTCTTGGTTAAGTGAGAAGTTATAATCAAAGCAATTAATAGATATGGTATGGGTTATCAAGTTAGATCTGCGGTGTGTGCATGATCGATCATAACTAAGATCCTTGAAAGGAAAGTTGATAAATTTGAAAGTGTCTTATAGTAGTTCTTGATGAGCCGTGATTAAGAGTATGGATATACCTAATTGTAATCAATAAAGTTAATAAAAAGTGTGGAATATTGATGAATTGAGTTGATCATTAAGAGTGATACATTTGGTAAACTTCTTTGGTAAATTGGATTAACGGATCTCAATAGATTAATCTAACTGTTTGGGATGGTTAAGTTCAAAAGGAGTTAGATTATTGTCTTAGTGGATATTAATCTTGGAGTAACCTTTGGTGGATACTTAGCGATTATATGTAATTGCTAGGTGCAATTATTGTCTATTAAAGGTTGGTGTTGAGCATCACTAAGAGATAAACTGATGGGATTTAATGGATGAACAATGTTTACGTGATGGTAGAATTATCGGATAATAGTATGTCTTTGATGGAAGGGTCGTGGAATAACCTTTTAAATTGTGTAGTCGGTACCCTCTAAAATAGAGTGGTTGTTGTAGTGAGGTTGTAAGATTTTGGTATACCCTCAATTGAGGATGAGATGATAAAGGGGCATGTAACAGTTTGGTAAGCCTTTGGGGGCTTAATAAAAGAAAGAGTTGACGATAACGAGTCTTGTTAAGGGTAGATTATTCTTGATGTTAGTAAGATTGTCCACAAGAGATTCTGACTCGTCGTAGGGGTGATGATTCGTCTAGAGAGAAAGTAAGTTAATTGTCTTTAGTAATATCAGTCAAATGAAATGTTTGGAGTTTGTATTCGTGGACTTTTGGGAGTTCATGATTTAGGTAGTAGATGGAATTAATTGAGCAATGTGACGTTTGGAAAGGTTCTGATTGGTTCCTAAGTGGTTAATGTGATTTGGTTTTAAAGGGCATTTCTGGTTTGTGTTGGCAAATAATGTTGTAATCAAAGAAAATTGCTTTCTTTGTTAACGGAAAATGCGTACCATAAGTATTGAAGGTTGGAGTTAAGTTTGGTAATTTGCAACCTTCCTGTTCTTACAGCTTAAGAGTTTCTTGGGTTTTCCAAAGTAGTGTTTTATTTTGATTCTTGCAGGTTGAAAATTCCTTCTTGTGGGACATGTGCCCTCATCAGCAGACTTGTAATTTTGTTTTTAGAGATCATTTCCTTTGACTGTTTCTCTTGGTCTCATGCTCACTCCATGGGGCAACGTTTTCTTGTGTGTTGAAACTTGTATTAGTTTGTCTCTTCCTTTTTGAGAAAGGAATTAACCAACTTGTGTTGCCGAGTCTTCTAAAGTGTAATTTGGTGACTGGTTGGTGGTGGACAAGTTTATGATAGTGGTGAAATTTTGGGAACCAAGCTATTTGAAGAGCAGTAGACAGTGGATTGGTTTTGACCTTTAATACCTGGAGAGGATTTGATGGAATGTTTTGGCGATGAAATAAAATTGATTAGTGTTACAACTAGTGGAACCTATGGCGAGTTATGATCCAATAACCTTTGTCTATGTTGGAATGTTGGAGTTAACGAAAGTATGGACTCTTGACAAATTTATTAGAGTGTCGCAATTGGATACTTAGTAATATTGTGTAGAAGAGTTTTGATGGTGAAGTTAATGAGAGTAGTAGTGTAGAGAAATCTATTAGTGGTGTTAATTAATGGGATAGCAGGGATTGTTGAGATATTATCAAGTTTGACTTGGCCTCAGTGATTAACCCTATGGGAGTTAGATTATTTCTAAAGATAGCGTGGTCAAGAATATTTTTTTATTAATGTTAGTGACTGAGTACGTTTGAATCTTGATCAATTAGTTAAAGTATGGTGAATGAATATATGGTGGTCGCGTAGCTGAATTTGATTGATATGGGTTAGAGAAGGTCTAAGGTTGGTGAAATGAATCGCTTTAGGTGGTATTTGTTTAGTGAGGAATGTTGATATTAATAACTGAGGTTATTGTTGAGCTGTGTGAAATTTTAGTAAACGAATTTGAGGACTTTCTATCAATTATACTAGAAATTCAAGGTAAGAGTTGGACGTTACATTTGGGGCTTTGCATGTTATGCCAAGACCTTGGAGACCCAATACTATGTGTAGAGGAGGATGAACATAAGCGAATTTTGAATAGTATGTTGATCTTTGATAGAATACTTTGGGTAAAGTAGATGAGTGTGAATGTGGTGAGTTTCACATTGATTATCCATAAAAGATGAAGGTGACGTGATTGTGGAGAAAAGCTATATTGAGGTGTGTTGGGAATTATTTGTCAAAGTAATTCCTTTAGTAGAGAAGTTGATCAGAGTATGTTATTATGAATTGGAAGAGTATCTCTACATAGGTGTGGATCTTGCGTACAGTTTGAGCATAGCTTTGAGATGGTCAAATTAAAAGAAACGATTTAGTATGTTATGCGATGATTTGGAATCTCATGGTTTAAGAGAAAGTTAAATTTTAAAGAAAGTTTGAGAAAAAGGTTGTATTCTCGAATGATGAATTATTCTCTTAGTTTTTATTTGAGCTTGTCCCTAAGTCAGATGCCAAATTATAAATAGAGTTGTTTCTTTTTGGTATGCGTGGTTCTTTTCGGTTAAGACAAAGAAAGGAAATGGTTGTATTGGGCATACAAGTGATTTTGCTTTTGGCTTTTGTGGTGTTCATTGGCAAACTGCCTACTTGAAAAGTGGAAGAGTTTCATGATGAATCTTTTGGTTTTTAGATTTAACTCTTTTAGTAAGGATTTGGTAATGCGTGTTGCGGTGATACCCTTTTATTTTCAGCTGAGTTCTGTTTTTAAAATAGTTTGTTTTAAAACAAGTTCTGTTGTGCCTCCCAGGTTAAAGGAGGTGCTCATTGTCAAAGTGAGGAGATCGAATGATACAAGGAACAAGAGTTCTATGTGTTATGCACAGGTATTGTGGTTTGGTACCAAAGGGAATGTTGGCCCAAGGTACATTGGTTGTTTCTGGAAGTTGCGGAGATTTGGGAGATAGTGTATCACTAGGACCATTTGGAGTCCTAGCGTGAAGCACGGAATGTTTTGTATGACCTATTGTCGAGGGAGTATTGGAGAAATCTGGAGGGTAAAGTTTCCTTAGAACAGTTGACCCACGGGTAAGACTGTGCCTTTGAGACGTGTCCGTCGAGTGACTCTTGAAAGGTTGGGACAAGTTGTAAGGCGTAACGCGTCAGTACGTCAAGGTATTTTTGTCGTAGCAGACCGAGAGAGAGGCCACCTGGGAATTTGAATCTCGCATGCGCGAGTAATATCCAGAGTTATTCATAGCAGGTTCGTGGCAATGTTAATAAGTTTTAGCTGTGATCATCTCTTTGGCGTAAACATGGTTTGAATTTGGGGTCGAATTCAGTTTAAAGGGGGTAGAATGTAATACTCCAAATTAATTCGGAAGAGAATATTCGAATTAGGAGCGGGATCAAATAGAGAATAGTTTAATCAGCAGTTAGAGAGGGGGTTTCAGCATAATTGGGATAACCTGGGCCTCGGGACTTAGCCCAAGAGGCCCATGAGGGGCTGGCCACTATTAAAAGGAGGGGAAAACCCTAATTTTCTACTGTAGCATGCATGCTACAGTACACGCCACCACTGTAGCACCACCATGGTGCCTCCTCCCCATGGCATCCCTTGCCTCCATCCCTCGCTGTTGTTGCCGGCCAAAGAAGGGAGAAGGAGAGAGGGGAGAAGAGAGGGAAGGAAAGGTTCACGGGCTTCGTCGCGATCTACAGAGGATCTTCAAGGGGTAACGAAGATCCTCTCTTCGTTGTATGTTTCGAATTTAAGGCGTATTTCAATTCGTTAGTAGATCGGTTGTTTAGATCCCAATCTGTCCAGAATTTTGAACGGCTGTTTTCATGTATTTAGAAGCAGAATTTGGGGATCCACTCTCTTAGAGATATCTGGGTTATGTCCTTAGCTTTCAGTGGCCGCCAAGAATGCCCAAATCCGATTAACGGTCAGGGAGATATGAATTTTTTTTAGTGTCACTGTCCTGCTGTTCTGTCAGCATCCGGATAGTTTGTAGAAAAATGGGTTAAGACGTTAGTTAAAGACGAAATCAGAGGATCTCGATATAAAGCAAACTGTAGGTAATGTTCATACCTTTTCAGAGAGCTAAAGAACGCAAGATTTGGACTTTTGTAGAAAACGTTATGGTCATTTTAGTGTACTGTCCAGAGAACCCGATGTGAATACTGATGTCTTTTAATTTGGCTTGATAGGGGTATAAGATGGCCGAATCAGGAAGGCCCACCAACTAGGTTTAGTTGGGGAAATTGATAACCTTTCAAGAAAGTCCAAGATCACCTCATTTGGATTCCTGTACTAAAAGATATGAATTTTAGAACATGACTGTCTACAGAGGGGGCAGAACAATCTTTAGGAATTAGAGTTGGGTTTGTGATAAAAGAACTTTTGCGAGTTCGTGTTTGCTTTTATAGTTTGTTTGATCCATTACTGTTGTCTTAATATGTTTTTAATGAATTTAGGAGGGGTACTAGTCCCAGAGGCAGCACCCTCTTCACATCCTCCGTTCTCGCGCAGTTAAGGCAAGTACTCTGTTTCGTAGAGTAAATATGAATGATTTGACAGTGCATGCTAGTATTTGATATATATTAGCTATGTTTGATTGATAGTGTGATATGCTCGTTAAAAATGATGAATGCTTATGTTACATGCTAGTATTTGATATATATTAGTTGTGTTTGATTGATAGTGTGATATGCTGGTTAAAGATGGTGAATGCTTATGATACATGCTAGTATTTGATATATATTAGCTGTGTTTGATTGAGAGTGTGATAAGCTGGTTAAGGATGATGAATGCTTATGCTACGAATGATTGTTATTCATTTATAGTGTTGATGTTGATTATGCTTATCGCAAAACTGTAATTGTTCATGTGCATTGTGAGAGCATACATAAGACCTGGTCACGTGGTGATCAGGATTACACATTTGAGGTCCCCGTCAGGTTGATGACGGGTTTGAGGTCCCCACTTTCGTGGAATGTGGGCATTGAGGAGAGGTCCCCATCATGAAAACGATGGGCTTATGGTCCCCACACTTGTGGAGTGTGGGCTTGAGGTTCCCTTTACTTGCGGAGTATTGGGCAATTGGTCCCTGCGCTTGCGAGCACAGGCATGGGTATGCAGCGACGGTTGCATACTCCGCATTACCGGTGTAATGCGCAAAAGTGTGGAAAAGAGAAAAGATGCATTGCACATCTGCATTCATACATCATGAGATATGTTTTCGTGCAAAGTTTTAGAATTGAATGTTGGTGCTGTAATTGTGAAGTTAATGTTTTATTTTTGGTACTTGCTGAGTCTTTGGGCTCACTCTTGCTTTTGTTGTGTTTTAGGTACCTTTGCAAGAACGACATGCATGGGAGGGAGTAGACCTGAGTTGGATACACACACTGCCACGCATCATTAAAAGTTGATAAAATTTCAGAATGTCCATTAATAAATAAGCAAACTGCTTAAGTATTGGTTATGGATATGCTTCATGCATCGGGTTTTTCTTTTGTAATAATGATGAATAACATATTTTAGAACCCTTGAATATGTTTTAACTGATTTGCATATCCTTAATGCTTAGTGAGGATATTGGATGTTGAAAGATTTAGTTTTGATATTCTTATTTCTGTTGGAACCTCCGTATAGTCAACTAAACAAGGGAGGTTCTACCGAAATTTAGTAAAATTATCCTTGTTTAGATTTCTTTATTGCTTCGTTAGTACGATTCCAGGCTCATGTTGGGCTGGGGTGTTACAGGGACACGGTCAACCGGCTGACCGTAGGGTCCCTTTGGTGCCGTAGACGGGTGCGTACTCTCGTACATCTTCACTATACATGTTCTGGCTTGCAGGCACAGTATGCACACGTGTAGGTCACACGTGTGTACAAGCACTTCGTGGAGCAGCTGGGCCACCTCACCGCTGACGACATGCGTTGGGAGCCGTACTCTAATCAGGAGACGGAGCAGCGTGCTCCCGCGGGGCTGTCCTCGCTCTGCTTGCGCGACCGGGCGTACTGGCGAACGCAGAGGAAGCTCGTCTTCGACGTCTTCGTCGAGGACAACGTGGTGCACAGGGTGATGCGCCAGTTCGACCTCCGCCAGGTTGTTCCAGTTCCCGTTGGGATGAGAGTGTCTGAATCTGACCACGCATGAGTTGCACACATTACATGCTAGAATATATTTTCGGCAGTTATGCTACGATGGCTTGTGATTGCAGTGGTCTGTTTTACAGGCATAGTAGGAGGGGTGGCACCAGGACGTAGTGGCCGACAAAGATGGAGCCGTGGTTGACGCAGTGGGTGAATGCCCACGAGGACTTGGTGCAAGAGGACGCCCCGTACGACTCCACCTTGTACGACGAGTACCTCCGCTGGTACACCCCGTGGACACGCACCAGGCTGGTGCATGTCGTCGACCCTCCCCCGGATCGCGTACCAACCCCGACCGATGCGTACCCTCTACACTTCGCACGAAAATTGCACGTTACGGTACGTACTATCATTATTTTTTAAAATGTTTGAGTACGGTTACCTCAATTATAGGTTTAATCCTTCCATTTTCTCCTTACAGATGGACATCACCATCGGCATTGCCACCGACGGGCAGTCGATCCTGGACAGGGCTGCCATTGGGGCCGAGGTGACACGCGACGAGCTATTCCAGTTTGTCCGTTTGGCCTGCAGTGCGGCTAGGCGTGTCGTTTCCCTAACGTTGTGCGGGACAGTCCAAGAAGTGGCCACGTTGGCACATGCTCCGAGGTCAGCATATCCTACAGCCCAGTCAGGAGGCTCAGGAGGTGCACGTCCCCGTGCCCCGCCTGCACCTGCTCCTTGGTAGCCTGGATCGTCCGGGTGGGCACATGGGTACGCACCGCCACAGCCGCCCCCCCATCGTCGTTGCAGTATCCTGTCTTCCCAGACCTGTATGGTCAGTATGGTGGCTTTAACTTTTTCTCACGTATGGCCCCCCGACTCAGGTTCGTTTCCTCTCTTTAGGTTTCTGATCGTTGATGTATTATACAGATTAACATTATTTGTCCTGCAGGTTTCCAGGTCCAAACGCAGGGACTTTCGCTCTCCCCGCACGTCGACGTGGACGCCTACTTCGCTGAGCCACCCGGGGATGTCAAGGGAGCAGCTGAGCCCGCACCCGTGGAGGTTCTTTCCGGGTCGCAGCTTAGCGGGCCCCCAGTGGTCATGCTAACACCGGTGGAGTCCACCCCCTTGGGAGCACGGATCTACAGGCCTCTTGAGCGCCTTTCGCTGTCTGGGCCCCGGCCCAGGCTCCCCGCACTTCAGAAGCCCAAGCGGGGACGTATAGGTGGCCGCAGACCGGGTGTGGGATGTGGCGACGACGGACGAGGCGCTGCGGGTGGCGTAGCGGGTAGCCAGTAGGGGGTATTAGTTTTGCTATGTGTACTTGTATTATTTGTTTACCTAGTGTGGTTCCTAATTACCATGACGTGGTTCTGTATGCACTCCCTCTAGCATTTTCTATAACTTGTATTATGTGTTTACGTATTGTACTTCATAGTTACTACGACATGGTTGTCTATGCGTTCCCTCCAGCATGTTCTATTTCTTATTCGCAGATTAATTTTATACGCTCACGTCGTTGTGCAAAGCTAACTCACCGGGTTGCGTCGCTGCACAAAGCTGACTCACCGGATCACGTCGCTGCGCAAAGTTGACTCGCTGGGTCACGTTGCTGCACGAAGTCGTCGAACGGTTGAGCGACTACCAACCATTGGGCCAGTACAGTCTGCCAAGTCGTCCAACGCTTCAGTGAGTAGTACACGTGTCGCTCAACCGTTGGGCCCATACTACCTGCTAGGTCATCCAACGCTTCAGCGACTATACGATCGTATATAAAAGCAGACCGAATCCTGTCACCATTTCTTTCGTTGTTTCCCCATTTCTCTCAGCAGACAACCTAGAGCAGAGTAGATCAGGAGAGGAGAAAAGGGGAGTAAGACAAAGATAGGAGGAGTGAAGAGGGGAAGAAGGTACGGAGAGGGAGAAGTGGAGGACCTCGAGAGAGGCAGAGAAGTGGAGGGGAGGAGCTCGAGAGAGGCAGAGAAGTGGAGGGGAGGAGCTCGAGAGAGGCAGAGAGGGGAAGGGGAGGAGCTCGAGACGTCAAAGAGAAAGACGAACGAAGCTCGTTGATAGGAAGAGAAGGTCTCCACGTGAAGGTAATAGTATTGATTGTTGCTAGTCTCGTCCAAATGTAGGCTACGTGTAGCTATTTGTTAGTTTAGCATGTATCTTGGGAAAGTATGTGCAGAAATCTTGAGAAGTCGCTAGTCCAAATCTTGAGAAATCGCTAGTCGTAATGTTTTAATTTTTTGCAGTGATAAATCAGTCATGTCGGAGCCCACAATATTGAAAGTGCATTACGGTGTTGGTACGGTTCGTGAAGGTCTATATGGTGTTGATCTAAGTGATTTGCAGCAAGTAACTCTGGTACATCCAGACAGGAAGAATGCTCGAATCGGAGAAGTCCTATATTGGCTCACTAGAAGCTTCTCCTTGGACCCCGAGGTGTGTAGTGTCTTCGTACAAGGGCTTTGGAGCTGGTCTGCCATAGACATTTGGTGGGAGTTGTGAAGCCTAATGCGCACGGCTGCGTGGAAAGGATTTCTGGAAGGCTGGAGGCGCCGTGGCTACGAGTACATGCTACTCGTGCAACCATGTCAGAAGGGAGCGATCGGAGGACCTTCGGACGACTATCGTGGGGTTGGTGGGGGAAGGTCCCATGAGGTGACCGATGTTGTAGAGGTACAAGAGGACGAGGTGACCCATGTTGCTGAGGCACGAGAGGTCCAGGTGACCCATGTTGCTGAGGCCGAAGAAGAATATCGCACACCACACGCTCAGCCTACTGCATAGGCGGATGCGGGTGAGCAAGTGGACAACATAGTGCATCAAATGGAGATCGATGACTTGGCGGCTCAAGCAGAGGAGGAAGCTTTAGAAGAGGATGGTGATGACTCTTTCGAGGAGGAGGAAGGTCTCATCCCGTATGAATGGAATAGGGTGGACGTTGAGGGTCTTGTTGTGCACGACGAGCACGAATCACCATGGGAGTACTATGGGACAGAGGTTTGGCTTCGTGCAATGTTTCCTAACAAAGGATCACTGCAAGATGCCATTAAGTTGTGGGCCTTGTCCATGCAGCGGCCATTTCATGTACTAAAATCCAGCCAGGAGCAGTACACCGTGGTCTGCGCGCAGGCTGGGTGTCCGTGGCGTGTGCACACACGGATGCCCAAGTATGAGACTCACTAGATTGTCTCCAAGGTGGAGGCACACTCCTGCTTGCTCAGTAGTGTTCTGCCGAGGCATCGCAACCTGACGTCCACCTTCATTGCCAATGTGATGTACGAAGAGATAGTGAAGAAGACGGACCTAGAGGCCAAGCACATCATGGTGGCTATCGAGTAGAAATTCAAGTACAAGATTAGCTATGCGAAGGCATGACGTACTAAGCAGAAGGCTTTGGAAAGGAGGTTTGGTTCTTTTGAGATGTCTTACGACAACCTTCCTCTTATGCTCTAGGTGCTAGGGACCCATGCTCGACTACTCCCAAGTTGAGACGTTGAAATTCTTCTTGGAGGGTGGGCTGCTGCTCCTAGAGCTACAAGTTATTGCAATGCGTCGTTCGACTAAGCGCATCAGCAACAACATTGGCCTTGCCCGGATGGTAGTGAATACCCATGTCATAGTCTTTGATCAACTCTAACCACCTTCTCTGCCTAAGGTTCATATCAGGTTGGGTGAACAAATACTTCAAACTCTTGTGATCCGAATACACCTCACAACGGTTACCGACTAGGTAATGTCGCCAAATCTTAAGTGCATGGATCACAGCAACCAATTCCAAGTCATGGGTTAGATAATTGAGTTCATGAGGCCTCAATTGTCTGGATGCATAGACCACTACCTTGCCTTCTTGCATCAGGACGCACCCAAGTCCTCGACGGGAAGCATCGTAGAAGATGTCGAAACTCTGATGGACATCGGGGAGAACGAGAACTAGAGCGGTGGTCAATCGCTTCTTAAGTTCTTGGAAACTCTTCTCGCAATCCTCGGACCACACGAACTGCTTGTCCTTCTTGAGCAATTCAGTCATTGACTTCGCTATTTTGGAGAAGTCCTGGATAAAGCGACGATAGTATCCCGCTAAACCAAGAAAACTCCTGACCTCAGTCACCGATTTAGGCTGCTCCCAAGAGAGCACATCACTGACCTTGCTAGGATCCATAGCTACACCTCCTACTGAAAGAACATGGCCCAAGAATACTACTTCCTTCAACCAGAACTAAGCACTTGCTGAACTTTGCTTACAACTGGTGCTCACGTAGCTTTCCCAGCACAAGCTTCAGGTGCTCAGCGTGTTCTTCATCGTTCTTGGAGTAGATAAGTATATCATCGATGAAGACCACCACAAACTTATCCAAACACTCCATGAAAACCGAGTTCATAAGGCTCATGAATAGGGCAGGAGCATTGGTCGCCGAAAGACATGACAGTGTACTCGTACAAATCGTAACGAGTAGAGAAAGTCGTCTTGGGAATATCTCCTAGGTCTGATCCTTACTTGATGATATCCCACTCTCAGATTAATCTTGGAGAAAAATTGAGCTCCAGTCAATTGATCGAAGAGGTTGTCAATACGGGGCAAAGGATACTTGTTCTTTACCGTCACTTCATTAAGCGGACGGTAATCCACACACATGCGCAAAGTATTGTTCTTCTTCTTTACAAAGATTGCTGGACAGCCCCGTGGAGATGAGCTAGGGGGGATGAAACCCTTCTCTTGAAGCTTGCCAAGTTGCTTCTTCAATTCCATCAACTCGTTTGGAGGCATCCGGTAAGGACTCTTTGAAATCGGGGCAGTACCGGGCGCCAACTCAATGACAAACTCAAGGTCTCGAACTGGTGGCATCCCAGGCAATTCTTCGGGGAAGACATCGACGAAGTCACACACCACAGGGACTTCATGGATATCCAGAGACGGCTTCGCTTCAAGTGCGAAGAGGTGCGGTCCTTATAGCTTTGGTGAAAAACCAACTCGCTTGCCGGAGGGACTGGTGAGGTGGACGCACTTCTTGGCATAATCGATTTGTCCCAAATGCCAGGATAACTAATCCATACCAAGAATTACATCCAAACTCGCTGAATTGAGGAGGATAAGATTTGCTAAAAATCCCACCCCCTCGATCTCGACAGGAACATCCTGACACTCTAATTCAGCTCTCAACTCCGAACCCGGAGAGCGAATGAGCAAGGGGATAAGCAAAGGAGCAAAAGAGAGATCACCCACGGTAGCAAAAGACTTGGATACAAAGGAATGGGAAGCTCCTAAATCAAATAAAACAGCAGCAGGACGAGAATTAACAAGAAGCGTACCCAACACGACGTCAGGTGCCTCCTGTGCATCCTTAGCAGAGATGTGGTTGATGTGGCCGCTTCCCACGTTCTGGGTCTTCTGGATCACCTTTTGATCCTGAGAGGGACCACTCCCTTTCCTGCATCCTCCATTAGGATAAGGGGCTGCTCCGGTCTTCTTAGGGAAATTATTCGCATAATGCCCCTTATTGTGGCAGAAAAAGCAAGTGACCTCGGGAGTTGGGTTGCGGAGGCCACCTTGCTGACTCGTAGGCGCACGTGACTGAAACACGGCCTGCGGAGGACGAGGTACAGGTGCTGAAGGCCTCGGTGGTGCTGAAGCCTGAGAACAAGACACCGGGGCTTGCCCAATGCGAGAACGAAGAAGATCGGCCCTTGCGGACTTCTTGGCCTCCCACTTGCGCTTGCGGGACTCGCCGCGCTCGCTTCTCGCTCGGCGACAACAACCTTGTCGACCAAGGCCTCGAAATCGGGGAAGTCCATAATAGATAGCTTGTCCTGTAGCTCCTCGGACAAGCCATCCATGAACTTCTCCTCCTTGGCCACATCGGTGGTCACCTCTCCTGGAGCATAACGAGCCAAATGGTTAAACTCGTATAGATACTCCGTCACTGACCTGCACCTTTGCTTGAGCACAAGAAACTCCTTCTTCTTGAGCTTCATCAACTCGGCGGGGATGTGAGCCCAACGAAAGGTAGTACGGAACTCATCCCAAGAGATGAAGTGGCCGGCGGGCTACATGGTGAGAAAGTTTTCCCACCAAGAGAGTGTTGCACCCTCCAGCTGATGGGATGCAAAGAGTGTCTTCTCGTGGTCCTGGCACTGAGCAACGTTGAGCTTTCGCTCAACTAGACGCAACCAGACGTCTACATCCAACGGGTCCTCAGACCGAGAGAAGGTGGGCGGCTGAGTGCGAAGGAACTCCGAAAGTCCCCCACGCGGCTGATGCCCACCTCCTCCCCCTGATCCGGAGGCACCATAAAGAGTGGAGGTGTTGCGCGCAATGGACTCCAAGATCCTCGTTTGATCCATTCGGTTGCGCTCGATCTAAAGAAGAACTTCGGCCATGGTTGGAGGAGGCGGGAGCTCCTCATCCGAACCAGCCGGCTGACCTTGACTACTGCGAGTCCTCCCAACCATCCTGCTGCGAAAGGAAAAGGTTAGCGGCAAAGCCCGAAAACTGAAGGAAAAGAAAACAAATAACACAACTGAGAATTGGACTCAAAAAGCTCGAAAAATAGGCTCAAAATCAGCACAAAAATCTCCTGACACAAGCCCACTTCCCGATACGACTAACTCGTATTAAAAGAACGAGCAATCGGTTAGGGAGATAAATTTCAGTACACAACTCGAGTCCTAGCACAACTAAAGAGCAGGGAAAAACCACTAATAGGGGTGTTAGATACTTAGCTAACTAATATCACATCTTACCCTTTCATTCCCACAAGTTTTAGTTGAGTTAACCTCCCATTATCTATCCTATTTAGAAACCATGAGTTTGCTGTCCAGAAATTTGATGCTTGTTGTCCAGATTTTGTATCCAAGCTCCTAGCCGAAATTTCCAACTCTAGAAGCTTCAAAACCTTGTAAAAGGGCAGCCAACACTTCAATTTTCCAATCTCATTGGTTCCGAAAACCAAATTTAAACGATAACAACTACCTTTGGAAAGGAAGAGAGGAAAATAACTTTTTAAAACTCAATCCAGAGTAAGATGAGATGAGCAATCTAAGATAGGTAAGGAGTAAAATCTGAGAACTTACTTAAGTTTGCAAAATCATTTGATAGTTTTGAAACTAAGTTTTTCAAAACTCCCTAAGGCGACCAAGCTAGGGGTTTCTACGGTCGGTATAGCTCTGATACCAAGCTTTGTGAGACCCCAGTTTATTTAGCTTCTAATGCTTAGTCTTCCATTGACTCTAGCATCACAAACAAAATACCCCGTGCCTTGGGGAAATGTATACTTCCCATAATTGCAGTATACACACCCTTTTACAAAACATTGCATCAATTCCATACAACACACAGAACCAAAGCGTAAACTTTACAAGCAAAAGACATATAGTAAAGTTATTACAAAAGAGAAGCCAACCGGCCAAGAACAAGCTAAAAGAGTAAATCAACAGCGGAAGCAAAATGCCATAAGATGGCTATAAACAAAAGCCAACCGGTTTGCCCCATACCCACAAGGCAATCCGACCGGGCCGCCAAGCTAGTCGTCCACACCACAACAAATCTCATAAAAGTCGATCCCTTGGGGATCAACCTCCTCTGCAATAGATAAGCAATGCAAATAAGTACAAAAATGTACTCGCAAGACTTACGAGTAACAAACCTAGATACTACTACATGCAGGCTTTAATCAAAGGAGAAGGCTCAAGGTTCATTTTCAGCATAAAGCAGATTTTATTTGCAATAGATAATACGTTGAAGGCAGTTTTAACAATCTGAATTTTATTTGCATAAATAATCACGAGACAATAAGTAATAATCATAAAGACATCCTGGAGATGACTAACCTAATAGCCATCACAACAATAGCACGAATTACCCATTCGTACAACCCACATCCAAATTTAATTAAAAAAGTTGTAGTCTAGTTCTTGCACGACCTTACCAAGCATGTCCATAACCTATGTAACATCCCAATTTTCAATCTATGTTTTAAATGTAAGAAAATGTGTAGAAATTAAAACTTTTTCTTACATCGTGTATTTCCTGTAGGTATTAATCAGTTCCTGTACTGGAACTGTGGGAAATCAAAAATCAAAATCCCCAATTGGCTAAAGTCAAAAACCTCTTTGTTAAAAATCTTGTGTCCAACCTCTAGAAATATTTTTCCTTGGTTCCAGGGAAGCTTTTTGGCACCTCTGAATTATTTCAAAGAAGTCAAACCAGTCAAAGGCTTGGTCAAACCCTGGAACAAGCCTTGATTATTTTCTGGAGAGAAATGTTGTGCCTTAAACCCTCTAGAAAATTTATTCAAGGTGGATCTTAGAGCTAGCAATCCCCATATAAAATTTCAGAATTTTGGGAGCTAGTTTGCTATCTCTAAAAGTCCTTCCAAGTTTTAGCTTATTTTTAAACCCTAAGTCAAACATCAAGAGCATACACTCAAAACAGTTTTTGGAAAGGAAATTACTTCAAGTGGAACTCTGAAAATAATTTAAATCTTATAATAATTACCATGAATAAATATAATTTTTCTAAATTTTTGGAGCTAACTTTAACCCACGAAAATTCAAACTTGATTCCATAACCTTTTGTAAGTTTGAATTTAAAATAAGAAAATAACACATGAAAATGAGATTTAAAATTTTATTTGGTCACTAGGTCATCCCAGAACCTCCTGAAAAATTTCAGATTTTTATAAATTTTATTTCTATATTTGGAAGCTCGGTCAAAGTAGGGCTTTGAAATTAAAACCCAGTCAAACATCCTTTTACTATTCCTCCGACCGGACCCAACCCCGACTCGAGCCACTTGTTTGGGTTGAACCGCCTAGTTGCACTGGGCTCAGCCGCACCACACCAGCGCATCACGAGCCATCCACTTTGAAATCAACGGCCGGGATCTTGTGTGACAATCGGATCGCCGGTTGAACCCATCGCCTTGGACCCTCCGATCTCGATCCGACGGTCGAGATCCACCGCTCGCTTAAAAAAAAAAAAAACCCGACTCAGCTCCCCTTTCTCCTTGCGCCGCCGACTGGTGGGCCCGCCGGCCTTCTTCTCCACATGGTCGCCGCCCACGCGCGCGCCACCGCTCCCCTCGCCACCGCGACCCGGCGCCCTCTCCGTCGACGCCTCAACGGCTCTCCGCGGCGC
This sequence comes from Ampelocalamus luodianensis, assembly GCA_036346255.1. Classification (NCBI taxonomy): domain Eukaryota; kingdom Viridiplantae; phylum Streptophyta; class Magnoliopsida; order Poales; family Poaceae; genus Ampelocalamus; species Ampelocalamus luodianensis. Next base: position 55,079,363 of record CM070620.1, read on the forward strand.
CTTCCTCCTTCCTCGAGCTATAAAGACCCCGGAGCTTCCTTGGGCAATCCTTTGCTTCCCTCCCACCGCACCTTGCCCTTCTCTTCCTCCCCGCCACCACCTTCAAGCTCCCGCCGCCTCCTGTGAGCCCGGCCATCCGACCGCGTCGGCGTGCCCGCCACCCCGTGGAGCAAATCCCTGGTCAACTGGGAAACCGCCACCGAGGAGCCGCGCGCGTGTCATCTTCTTCGGGTCCGGCCAAATCCGCCTCCACCGCCGCCACCGCTCCAGCGAGCCCGAGCTCGATTCCTCCCTTTTTGAGCATCTCTAGACACCCCTTTACCTTTCCCAACCATTCACTTGCCCTCTTGTTCATTCCAGGATCGCCACCGCGGAGGACTACCCCATGCCGCCGCCGGCTCCCGTCGCCGGACCACTCCGGCCACCCTCGCTCTGCCGACTTCTCGGGTGAGTTCCCTGCATCACACTGGTGCTCATGCGCACCTTAATTCCCACCCAACCTCAACCGTGCGCTGCCGCCTCCTTTCACCCCCACGGCCGGCCGCCGCATGACCTCGCCGCGCCGCCACAATGCCGGCTGAGTCCCAAAACCACCACCCCTGGCCTCCTTATACTCTGGGCAACCCATTTTGGTGGTTGTTGTCACCACCGCGCCACTCATTCGCCGGCGACGAGCTACGGCAGAGTCTACCCCATCTGTCCTGTAGTTTTCCCTTTTTGGCTCCTCTTTTTCTTTCTCTGAATCATGAATCACCTGTTAGGTGTTGAGAACAATTATTTTAGCTAACGAGTAATTCCACGCTTAAAAGATGTTCAACCGATTTAAAATTTCAGTTTAACAAGAAATGGAGTTAACAAATCTCTGCCTAGAATATGTCCTGTTGTCGGTTGTTTAACAAAGAAGAGAAGAAGTAAGTTAGATGTTAGTAGCACCCAAGCAATCGTATCCCTTATGCTAACCATTTGGGTGTATGTCCTTCGAGATCATCTCTAGTTGGCAAATCTGAAGTTGAGTTAAAAGGAGTCAAGTGGTAGCAGCTTTGTCGCACATAGGTGTGCGATTGTAGATTTATAAACAATAATCGACAATTTTTCAGCTTCATTAAAAGGCTAATAACCGACCAATTCAAGTAAAGTCTTTCTTATTACATGTAATCAGTTGGTCATTTAGTTGTCGATAGCTTGTAGTTTAGAATGTGTACACTTGCTAGATTTTGAGCAGAGAAGAGAAGATGTTTTGGGGAAATTCAAATGTTAGGAATTCTCTTGCTAGACCAATCAAATTATCCTACTAGCTAATTGGGTGTGTGAGTTAATTAGGCTTTTGGCAATCATCTAGTGTTTTGGATGAGACTTTGATCTGTCTTTAGAAACCACTTGAAAACCAATACTAGAATCTGAAATTTTCAGAAAACCAACAGAGTTTCATAAACGGTTGTCACAAAACTGAAGTGAGTAGGTGTTTTCTCTTTTTCATATCTTTTTCATTGTAACTCCAAATTAGATGATTCCAATTTTGTTAGCTTCATTATAACTTGAGCTTAAATGGAAAAATAATTAGAGACCATGATCAAACCTGGAAAACCATTTTCAAAAATAGTAAACAAGTGAACTTAATACTGTTTTTCAGAACTTTTAGCAAACTTGTAAAATGCATATCTTTTTATCTATATCTGGTTTTTGTATGAATCCAATTGGATTAGCTTCCACTGATAGTGTATTGGCTAGGAAAATTGGTTTCGCAAACTTTACTGTTTTTAAAAATCATAAGGATCATATTTTAGTTTAATGCCCTAAACAATTTAGACAAATCATAACTCTTTCAATATGACTCCAAATGACCTGAAATTTTATATGGCTTATCACTATACCAGTAGGTAGCTACCATAAAAGTTTCAGCTTCAAAATCTTTCTAGAAAATATTTTTACTACAGTACCTAATTATGGCCGAAAATAGGTTTTTAGGGGATATCTTTTGCACGACAAATCCAAATTAGGTTTTTCCAGTTTCTATGTCTAGGTTTATTCCTATTTCTCCTTGTGTATAAATTTTGTGTCATTTGGATGCTTTTTGCTCAATTTTTGTGATTAGGGTTTATTGCCTTATTTGCTTTTCGTCGTGTTATTTGCTTATGCGATTAGGTGACGAAGAGTGGGTTGAGCCTTGAGAGCGATCCTCTGCAATGATTGAGCAACAAAGCAACGCCAGCAAGCGGTTTGATCATATCCAGTTCATTCCCATTATTTTCAAGTCTAATATTTTGTTTAACTTGTATGTATGCATGCTTTTGTGTCAAAGAAATTTTGTCGATTAGAGGTAGTTAATCCCATTGCATTGTTGCCCTGAAAATTGTTCACCCTGCCACCACCTTAGGAATATTATTCTCATTTGGTGAATTAGAGCCCTGAATGATTTAGGGCCTTTTATTTGTATTTACGCTATGATGCTTAGCCATGCTTAGTTACCGGTAGAATTGGGTGGTTATCGACTTAGTCGGTAACCTTGATCACACAAAACTTATTATGATTTATGATTTCCACCTTGTGCCATGTCTACTTATGAAAACTAAAACGAAAACAAAACGATTTAGACTTGGGCACGATGGTAAGATGGTGTGATTTTCGGGTGTGACTGGAATGGTGCCTGAGTCAACAAGGACCGAACATCTTGTTACACTAAACCAAGCATTTTAGCGTGCTAACCACATTAGAGGGTATGGGACCTCTCTTGACTTAGTACTTTGGCGTGTATTGGCTCCAGTCGCAGGAGTCGCAGGAGGGATGGTGTTGGGAGCATTGTAGTGTCCGAAAGACTTCACCCGTGATGGGATTTGTTGTTTTTCGACTTGCAATGTAAGCGTATGGTGTTTCTACCCATACGAGCGGCTCGTAGTTAATACACAAGATTGGAAAGGTCTCAGAGGACTTAGCTGCGTGGCATACCTTCGGTAGTGTGCTTTGTGGCTTAAAGGCGGTCCGAAGTGTGGATACAGTGGTACACCCTCGCAGGTTAAAACTATTCGAATAGCCTCGTCCCTAGGTTATGGACACGCTTGGGGAGGTCTTCCAAGAGTTAGACTACAACCTTTTAATTAAAACTTGATGGGTTGGTATGAACGGTGTTCATACTATTGTTGTGATGGCCATTGGGTTGGTCATCTCCGGGATGTCTTTTGTCACTACTTCATCAGATCGTTGTTATTTCGCAAATAAAATTGAATTGTTAAAACTGCCTTCAAACTACTACATTATTGCAAAAGAAAACTTGCTTTCTGCTAAAAGTAAGTCCAGAGCCCATTCCACTTAAATAAAGCTTGCATGTAGTTAAATTATAGTTCTGTTACCCTTACACGTCAGTCTTGCAGTACAAAAACAATTTTTGTACTCGGATGCTTTGCTTAATGTTTTGTTGCAGAGGAAGAAGGTGAGCCCCAAGGGCTTCCCTTTTGTGAGATGTGCTGCGGGTTGACGACTAGCTTGGCGGCCCGGTTGGTTGCCTTGTGGGTAAAGGCACACCGATTGGCTTTTGTTTATTGCCATCTTATGGCCTATTTGCTTCCGCTGTGTATTTACTTATTTGTATGACTTTTGGCCGGTCGGCCTCTCTTTTGTACTAACCCTCTTATATTATGTATGTCTTTTATGTTGTGTTGTGCTTCGGTTCTATGTGAATGAATGAGTTTGATTCATGATTTTGTATCGAGGTGTGTATACTGCATTTCTGGGAAGTATACATATCTCGAGGCTTGGTTTATTTGATTTGTACTGTTAGGACCAAGTGGATGGTTAAACAGTACAAGCCGAATAAACCGGGGTCCTCACAACCTAGGACGAGGCTATTTGAATAATTTGAACCCTGCAGGGGTGTACCAATGTACCCACTCTTCAGACCGCCTTTTTGCCACTAGATGAAGCACACTTCCTTTGGTATGCCGGCACGGCTAAGTCCTACGAGACATTTTCCAATGGATTGCATTAATCAAGAGTTGTACGTATGGGGGTTGACCCTTAGTGACCTGCCGGCGACAAAGATCACCAGGACCCATACGTTGAGTCAGAACACCGGCCCAGCCGTAGCAACTGCGGGTGTCCTGGGTATGGAGAACCTAACCGGAATCCCCATCCCTCTCATCCCAAAACAAACACTAACAACTACCACCAGCGACTCATCAATTAATACCACCCAAAGTACTAAGTCAAGAGAGGTCCCATATATCTCTAGTGTGGTTAGCACGCAAATATCGCTTGGCTTAGTGACAAAAGTAACTCGGTCCTTGATGACTCGGGCACCATTCCAGTCACACCATAAGATCACACCATCATACCATTGTGCCCAAGTCTAAAACATTTTATTTTCAGTTTTGGTTTGCACAAATAAACAAAGCACAAGATATTGATCATAAGTAATAACAAATTTTTGTATGGTCAAGGTCATCGACTAGGTCGATAACCGCCCAATTCTACTGGTAACTAAGCATTGCTAAGCATCATATCGTAAAGACAATAAAAAGATCATAAATCATTCACCGGGCTCTAATTCACCAGTGAGGATAATAACCTATGGCAGTGGCAGGGATGAATAATTTCAAGGCAACAATGCAGTAGGCTTAGCTACCTCTAATCGACAAAAATTAACTTTGACACGAAAAGCATGCATACTTAGTTTTTACAAACAAGATATTAAACTTTAAAAGTAATAGGAGCAATATGATCAAATGATGCTACATCTGCTTGCCTTGCTGGAAGTCACTTGTTTGCTGCAGAGGGTCACTCTCAAGATCAACGCACTCGTCGGCACCTACGAAAGAACGAAAAAGAATCGATAAGAACGAAGAACTCGAAAAGACTCAAACCCAACTTCAACCAAAAGCTCTGAGATTCTTACAGCAGGTATCAGGAAAAACGGTAGTACCAGCAAGTAATGTGCGGTAGTACCGCTTCACTGGTAGTTCCGCAGGTAAGGTGGTACGCAAATTCTAGAGAAGGCGCCTTTGGAAATCGGTAGTACCGCAGCTGATGGAACGAAACTACCGCAAGCACGGTAGTTCCGATTGTGTCAGTGAAGGTTGTTTTTGCAGAAAGGCCCGATTTAAGATAGCATTAAATACTACGCCACGATTAGCACTGATTAGTATTTAATAACCAAAACTTTGTCCTAAATGACAGCAGCACAAGGCTTACGCACCCGAGCGCAAACAAAGGCTTGCCGCTGGTAGCTCCGGCCACAGTGGTGGGAACCAAGGACAGGGATGGGTTCTAAATAGCGAAGTTAACCTAAAGGTGCCAAACACCAAAGCTAGAACACCTCCTATCGGCGGCTAGCCGGAGATGACTACCGGAGACATACATGGCAAAACTCAAAAACTAAAGTGGTCCAACAGAGCAGGAGTTCAAGTACTAAGGCACTAAAGAATGGATTACCTGAGGACGGAGGAGTCCAGAGGTGGTCGAAGAAGCTCCGGCGACAAAGGTGCTAGCCGGTGCTGAGGAAGAAGGCAAATCCGGCCACAAAGAGCAAGTCCTCAATTTGACAACCTCTGCGAAGTCAAACAAAGTAAGTTAAGGGAAGTGTTCTAGGTGGTCAAAATAACAAAAAGGCACGCCAAGAGTTGCAATTGAACCACTGGAGCCCGGATGTCCCCGAGGAGCTCCGAGGTCCGGCAATGGCGAAAAGGAGTTATTGGGTGTTTGAGCTTAAGCAACAGAGAGGAGGGTTAGAGTGGCATGGTGGTGTCTAAAAGAAGCTAAGGGGGAGCCCAGGGGGTCCTTTATAGCCAAGAGAGCAATGCCAAGCAACGGCAGTGCTCCAAGGTGCACTGGGTCAAAAGCCACTGCCATGAGCGCACTCGGAAAGATGGGGGGTAGGTAGGAGGGAGACTTTGGCGCAAAGGTTCTGATCACATTTAATGTTTGGCAGTAAATAACCGTTGATAAGGACAAAGAATGACAAGCCACTGCTCCACACTACCATGGCTCTGGCACACACGCATGCACGCGAAAATGATGATGACTAGGCTCAGAGAGGTCCCACCAGTCAGTGGCATAAAGTGGCTCGAATCTAAACTCACAAATAGGTTGAGCCGAACCAATTGACTCGGCTCAAGATCTTGACCGCCAGATCAACAATGGACAACCACGATTGAATTAAACACTCGGAGGATTCCAACGCTCCAAAGCAATCGTAGCGGTCCGATAGGATTCGAACGGCTGAGATTGATTGGGACAAAAAGGAAAAGCTGAAAGGCGCACGAGATCCGGAACGTTAGATTACGATCTAACGGTTGGAAACGCGCACCGCTTTTAACGAGCCCAGAACTACTGGTGGGATAAGCGGTACTACTGTTTGAGACGGTACTTCCGGAGGGGAAAGGAAAAGGTACCGCACGGTTGGATTGGAAATGAACGGCCAGGATTGAATCTCACATTCAGCGGATTTAAAAACGTTTGAATCAATCTAGGCGGTCCGATTAAGATCTAATGGCTGAAAACGCCCCCACTCACTGGAGCCCGGTACTACCGTTCGGACGAAACGACCCGAGACAAAGGGAAAGGTACCGCACAGTTGGATCTACATCCAACGATGGAGATTGACTAAGAGATTGGGGAGGTCCGAACGGCACACAAGATCTAGACCGTTGAAAGGAAATCTAACGGTTAAAACCAGTGCATCCCTAAAACGCACCCGGTACTTCCGTTTGGAGAGGCGGTACGACCGTTTGGAACGGTACGACCGGCGGTTAGACTGAGGTTCAAAAGCAAGCTGAAAATTTTGAAGAATTACTAGAGGTAGCACACTAACTCCAAAAATTCTGAAATTTTAACAGGAGCTTGCTGGCTCAAAGCTTGACCTTGTGTAAAATTTTCAGATGTTTTTATGCTGAGCATTTTTCTCCAAAAATTCTGCAAGGTTTAATCTATGGTTTGCCCAACAGTAAAAAGGGTTTAACTGCCTCTTAAAATTCACACAACCAAGGAAATGCATTTCCAGGGAGTTAAACCCAAGATTTTCAACAAGGAGTTTATGACATTAGTCAAATGGGAGGTTCGGGATTTTGATTTCCCACAACTCCTTTACAAGAATAACAGTGTCGACGATCAAGACGTCGATCTTACGAAAAGAAAAGGAGAAAGTGACGTGGGAAATGTAGGAAAATAATAGGACTGCTCTTTTATTAATATGAACTGGGTTTTACAGGGTATGCTCTGAGAACACTGCTTGTTCCTTTACAATGTCAGACCTACAACACGAATATAAGGCTTGTGCTTTAGTCTGATGGCTCTATCTTGTTCTCGTCTCCCTTGATCCGTCCAGGCTCCATCTTTAAATAGCCCTCGAAGAGGTGGCAGTTACTTCCGGAGAAGACGCTTGATGTGAAGCGTTGCGTCTGGTCAGAGTCAAGTGACGGTTGATAAAGAATCAACCGTTCGGCGGTTATATGTCTACGAGACATATAACCGCATGGTGGTTATGCGTGAGTGCTTCTGGATAAGAAACGTCATATGGTATGGAATATGCACGTGCTCCATTCATCATGCGATAAAGAATATACTTGGAATCAGTTCCAAGTATCAGTTCATACCTTTTACGAGCAGTTCTCCTGATCGGGAGCTTGGCTTAGGCCTTCGTCCGACCAAGGTACCCATTATGTAACCTCTGGAATCTCTACGACCAGTGAGGTCGTGCACCTCAGGGGTTACGACCATGAAGATGTATGGTCTATTATGTATTAAAAATAATACATAGAGGTTTTAATCCTCGTGAGCTAGCCCCCGAACTTTAAATGAATAGGTCGTGTAAACACCTTTCTTCCGATGAAGTCATGTCGGGCTGACGCTTATTAAATGCAAAGGAATTTGAAGCGGTTTGTATTCACTTTAAAGTTGAGAACTTTGCCTTGGGAATTGAAGAGTTTTTGTGTCCATTGGACTAAAAGATTTCTGTCCATTGGACTTTTTTTGGGTATCTTCTTATTGCAGTTAGAAATTCTGAAGCTTATAAAAACCCCTTTGTAGACATAGGGTTCTTTCACTTCCTCCCATCCTTCTTCATCTCCTAAGTAAATTCTGATTCCGACCTTCTTTTCTTTCCTCACCCGAAAGAAATCTAACCATGTCGGACCAAATCACCAACTGGTCGGTTTCCGACTTGAGTGAGAAGAAGCTCGAGAGATTGGAGAAGATCGGAATGCTTCCCAACAGGGATCTGATTTCTTGGAGATCCGCAGTTGGAGAACATTCCCCGAGTAGTGAAGATGGAGAAATCCCAGTTTTTCTTGCATATGTTGAATGCGGATTTAGGCTACCAATTCACTCCTTCCTTCCTAAAGTTTTGGAGTATTATGGAGTTGAATTGGTGAATCTTGCTCCCAATGCTATCGCCAATCTCAGTATCTTTATTTATCTCTGTGAAGCATACTTGAGGATTCCAGCAGATCTGGATCTATTCAGGTACTACTACAAGATGACAAAGTCTGGGAAGACGATTGGGATGCCCGGAGAGTGCACCTTGCGCCTCCATGATGGAAAAGCCGATGAGTACATATTTATGTACTCAAAATCTTCGTGGTCATCATGGAAGAAGAGCTGGTTCTATATGAAGATCACGAAGAAAGACAACCTTTATTATTCTGGTAAGAAGGTGGTCGAGAATCCGAATTAGCGCTCCTCCACAGAAAAAGAGGGAAAGATAAAGAGATGGGCTGAAGCAATTAAGCTTCTCAGTGTCAAGGGTCTAACATCCTGGCACGTAGTGAAGGATTTTTCCACGCACCGGATTAGTCCTTTCAAGGCCCGAGCACACCGGATGCTCTGGTATATTGGTCGTGACGATACGACCAAAGATTCCAAAGAGGGTAATGTAACAGCCCTAAACTTAGGGTTTGTATTTCAAATGTAAATTATGAGGAGAAATAAAAACTTTTGATGCCTCATGAAATCATTTGAGAGTTTCTACAATTTTCCCTAGCAATTTCCAATTTTTAGAATGTAATTCTTGTGATTGGAAATTGTGGTCAGCAAATTCTTAGCTTTCAAACTTGTGATCATCCTCTGAAATTATTTTTCCTATCATCTTGATCATCCTATCTACCTCCCTGAATTATCTCACAATTTTTAGATTTTATTTGCTATTTCAAATGGCCAAGTCAACCTAGTTTGAAATCTGGTCAAGCTTCTGTTCAACAGCTTGTGAATTTTATTGGGAGAAATCTATTGCATGAAAACTCCTGCAAAAATTTCACAAGGTTGTCCTATGTTCCAGTAAGCTCCATAAAAATTTCGGAATTTTGGAGCGCTGGAACTACCTCTAAAATTCCTCAAACCCTCTCTGTCTTTTTAATTCAAATCCGAAATCACTGCTCCTCGGGTTCAAACCCCACTTGGGCTCGAGTCCGACCGCACCTAATGGACTCGGTCGCACCGCCTAGTTGCACCGCGGCGAGCCCGATGGTGTCGGCCGTCCGATGAAGATCGAACGGTCCACGTTGCTTGCCTCGTCGACTGTCCAATGCATACACCAATCTCACCGCCCATCTCAGATCTAGCGGTCAGCACAATCTTGATCGAGTCAAACCAGCTCATCGCGCCGCATCAGACCTTGACTCGCACCGCTTTGTCACAGTCGCTGACAAGTGGACCCTACCGCCAGTCCGCCTCGCCTTCTCCGCACCTCACCGGAGCTCATGGCGCGCGCATGCTCGCCACGCACCTCTTCACGCCACCTTTTTGTCCTCGTGTCACCAGAAGCATCGCCGGGGTCTCATCTACCCACCGAGCCCATCCACTATCCTTCGCGTCCGTTCTCGTGCCTTCTCCGCCCAAATTTCCTCCTCGGCCGGAGAAGAACCCGAGCGTAGTACCGCCTAATCGGAGCCGCCTTTGAGCCCACGTCCGCACCATCGTAATCCACTCTACTCGCCGCCTCCATTTTGCCCATCCCGGATCATCAGCATCCAGTGGATCGCCTGGAGCAACTTCATCGTCTTCGCTTCCGGCAGCCTCGGCCCCGCGAGCTTGCTAGCGTTCTGGTAAGTCTCAAGCCTCAGCGTTTGTTTCCACTTGATCGCAATGCTCCACTGATGCTCTCGGTGGGTTCGTTTCTGTCTTTGATGCATCATGGAGGGTGTGCGACCCCTTCTTCTCCAAGTACGGTGATTCGCCGCCGCGGCGTTTCCGGCCACTTCCGTGCTCCATCGTCGTCTTGATCGTGGGCGAAACCTTCCTGGAGTCAAGGCGAAGCTGGTGCGCACCTTCCCGTAGCTTCTCGAAGCTCGTAACGTCTTCTCTGCGGAGGTCGCATATTCTTCTCCGCCGCTTCGCCGTCGCCGCCGGCATCTTTGAGGTCCCGGGTCACCGTCATCAAGTTCGCAAGGACGCGGTGAACCCGAAGGTACCACTCTCTCGCCCAGAAACCCTCTGGTTAGCTAGATCACCTGCACGGCCGCGCCGCCGTCCCCGTGCGTGCCGGTGAGCCGCCGGTGGAGTTTAGTTATCGCTAAACTTTGTTTAGTTATGTCGCTGACTTGTGGGCCCTCTCTGTTAATCGCGTTTAGAAATCCTTTAATCCAACCGTTATGTTATTCTCTTAGTCACTGCCATGTGGGTCCATGCTGTCAGTTGGGGGTTGTGCAGCTTGGATGCTACATTTTCTCTGTTGGGAAGCGTATTTCTCTGTGAGTATAAGTTAGGAGTGCACTTTGATAAGTCAAAGACGTATTCTTAGAATACGCCGACGCCGCCGCTATTCCATGAGTCAAGTTTGACCTGGTCGCCGTTTTTCGCGCGGTCCCGCCTGTCAGTGTGTGTGGTTAGCTGATTGTCGGCAGGAAAAGGTTTAAATGCTTTAGTATTTCTGTAATGTATTTTCTGTTGCTCTATTAATTCAATTAAGCTTAGAAAATTCGTAACTAATTCAATTTTTATCTAAATCGCATGAATCCAATGCTGTTAATTTTCATTTTAAATGTGGTATTTACAAAAATTAATTTCAACCTTGTATCTGTAGCAAAAATCTATTAATTAATTAAAGGATGTTTTATGTATCTTCTAAATTAGAAAATATATATCTCTTTCAATAATTGTCCAAATCCAGTGAAACCAATTCTGTAAAATTTCATTTTTAGTATACTAATTATCAGGATAGGTTTTAGATACTGTTTCTGTTCATGAAAATTTGTTAAGTAATTAACTAGTGTTTTGATGTGTTTTTAGCTTAGAAAATTCTTAATAACTTAAAATGATTTGTTCTCTGTTTCTAAAATTTTGTTATATCTTGCTTAGGTTGCTGTGTGAGTTTGGTATGTTTTGTTGTTATTGTATGGTTGAGTTTTGTCGGTGTCATTCGCTCTTATTCGCTGTTATTTGTTCTATCGTTAGGCTTCGATATTTGCGGCAACCCTGAGAACGACCCTCCGCAACAAATTGAACAACAAAGACCGTGCAAGCGCTTGATCATGATAATCCCAGATTTTAAAGTCTAATATTTTGTTTCAATTTGTATGTATGCATTGCTTAATTTGTGTTAAATTGATTAGTTAAATCCGTAGCTGCATATCCTGTAGACAAAATATTGATCTCTACTACCTGAGCCTAGGTTATTGTAACATCCCAAATTCTGTACTTGTGTTTCAAATGTAAGAAAATGAGTAGAAATTAAAACTTTTTCTTACGTCATGTATTTCCTGTGTGTACTAAACAATTATTGCACCAGAGTATGGAAATACAAAGTCACAAGTCTGTTGATCATCTCTGGGAAATATTTTTCCTAAGTTCTTGGGTTGATATGTGACCCTCCAAAAATTTCACAATTTTCGAAATTGTTTGAATGGTTTTATGGGCTACCAAACTTGCTTGGCTTGTAGTCAAACCCTAAGCCCTAGTCCGAGTCGACTTGGACTCGCACCTCCGTGTCTTGGTCACACCGAGCCGCTTAGCCGTGTCTGGCTCGGTCCAAAGGGCGCAGTGGTCCGGGCCGTTGGATTTTAAATCCGACGCCAAAGACCTCCTCGTGTCTTTGTAAAGGACCTCCCACCCCACGACCTCCTCCTGTTCTTTTACAAAGACAACCTCATGACCTCCCCAGACCTCCTTTGCACCTTTGCAAAGACCACCTGGCGACCTCCTCGACCTCCACGACCACCCCTAGCGCTTGGGTGATCGTGGGCCATCTCTCTTGAGATCGTGGCTCGCACCTCCCTAAGTGTTAGGACCTCTAATACTTGGCTCAAGATCCGAGCCCTTGGATTTCAATCCAACAGCTCACGACCTCCCTAGTGGGGCTCGGTGCGGATTTTAGCCGTTGAGCTCCTTGACCTGGTCCTCTCACTGTCGGGTGGGCCTGGGCGTTATCAAATTTTGTGCATGGCAGTAGAGAGCAGTGCCTTGTCAACTTTAGGGCTGACAAACGGCTATGTGCTGCCAACATTAAATGTCTGGCAGCACCTTTTGCTCAAAAGTCTCCCTGACAACCTACTCCCATCATGTCATGTGTACTTTGGCTCAGTGTACCGGCTGACTTGGCCATCTTTCCCACCAGCTATATTTGAAGCTCAAGCTTCCTCTCTTAGTTCTTTTAGTCACTCTCTTGCACCTTAGCTCATCTAAGTTCACTTGTGCTCAAAACACCCGAAAATCTTTGCCACCATTGCTAGACCTTGGAGCTCTCCGCGACCCTTGAGCTCCAAAGTGGTTCAATATTGCAATTTTGGCTATCCTTTGTTCTCTTGGTCACCTCAAGCCTCCCTAACTTGTTTTTGTTTAAACCTTCCCAGAGGTTGACAAGGTGGGAGTTTGCTGTTCGTGGCCGGGAGCATCGTCTTCTTCACCTCCGGCGACCTCCACCGTCACCGGAGCTCTTGCGGCCACCTCTAGCTCCCCTTCATTCCCTGGTAAGTACCTCAGTATCGGAAATCCCTATTCTTTTAGACCTCTTTAGGTTTTCTGTGTTTGCCGATTTTGTCTCCGTGGTTATCTCGCCAGCCGCCGTAGGGTGCGTTTTAGCCCTAGCTGCTGGCACCTTTAGGTCCTCCTCCCTATTTGGGACTCATCCGTGCCTTTGGTTTCCGCCGATGAGATCCGCGTCGCCGGCGGCAAGCCGCTAAGCACGCTCGGGTTTTGCCAGTTCAAAACCTTCCGCTGCTCATCTTTTAGGACCACTTTAATGCTCAAATCATTGCTTATCATTGGTGCATTATTTGTGTCCTAATTTGTGCCGTGGAGTCACTAACGTGCGGGCTAGGGCCTTAGTATTAAAGTCCAGAAGTCATTAAGTGTCCCTTTTAGTTTCATTTATTGTCAATCATCTAGAGCATTTAATTTGTCTTAACCGCCACCTTTTGTCGTTGTCCGGAGGTCCCGCGCCATTAAATCCACTCTTGACCTCCTCGCTAATCTTAGCCGCCCCGACCTCTCCAAGTTTAGATCTGACCTTAGGATCTTTTCCGCAAAATCCTAAGTCTCTCGACCTCCCTTGGTGGTGATCCTAGCCGCCCAGACCACCTCGTAAATCTTAGCCGTATAAGACCACCTTGTGTTTCCGCAAAGACCTTCCCGAGGTCCTCTTTGCAAACACCTCCTCGCGGTCTTTGTAAAAAGCCACCCCTAAAGACCTCCTTGAGGTCTTCTTTGCAAAAGACCACCCCGGTCTTTTGTAAAGAAAACCTTCAAAACTACTCCTTGAGGTCCTCTTTGCAAAAGACCACCTCGGTCCTTTGTGAAGAAGACCGCAAGACCTCCCGCTTAAATCTGGGCCGTTCAGACCTCCCACTAAGATCCGAACCGCCCGCACTCTCTCTATTAAACACCTGTCTCATAGGACCTCCTCGCTTCATCATAGCCGTCAGACCTCCTTCGGAGATCTTGACCGTATAGGACCTCCCGCCTAGATCTGGACCACTCAGACCTCTCCCATGGAGATCCGAGCCATCCGATCTCTCTCTCAGATAGCACTGTGTTGGAGGACCTCCCAGGGACATCTCGACCGTTAGGACCTCCTCGGTGAGATCCTAACCGCCAAGACCTCCCGCCGTTAAGCTCACCGCTTAGATCCTCTCCTCCGACGGATCTAGACCGTTAAGACCTCCCTCGGGAAATCTTAACCGCCCGCACCTTCCCTTAGCGAGTTAGCCGTAGGACCTCCTCGTGGAATCGGGGCCGCCAGATCCGGATCCGACGCCCACGACCTCCCTAGTGCGCGAGGACCTCCTTCGCGGTGCTTTGTGCATCCAGGGTCTGAGCCGTTGGATTCAATATTAACGGCTAAGACCTCTCCTAGCGCGGCAGGTCTTTGCGCCCGTGAGCTCGTGCGGTTTTAGCATCGAGATCGTGAGCCGTGCGATCTTTGATCAACGCCCACGACCTCCCAGCTTTTATGGGTTTTCAGTTTAGTCCGAAGCTTTTAATTGCACATATTAATTGTTTTAAACTTCAAAATTGCATAACTTTTTCTCTCAGAGTCCAAATTTAACAAACTAAAGTTCTATAAATGCATCTATTAAAGTACTTTAGCTTAGTATAGGTTTTGCAGTAGTCTTTAATACTGAAATTAATCATGTCTTAGATTTAAAACTTAGAAAAATCATAACTAAATCATTTTAACTCCAAATGACCTGAAATTTTATATGGGTTACCACTATACCAGTAGGTAGCTACCATAAAAGTTTCAGCTTCAAAATCTTTCTAGAAAATATTTTTGCTACAGTACTAATTATGGCCGAAATTAGGTTTTTAGAGAATATCTTTTGCACCACAAATCCAAATTAAGTTTTTCCAGTTTCTATGTCTAGGTATGTTCGTATTTTACCTTGTGTATAAATTTCACACATTTGGATAATTTTTGCTTGCTCTTTGTTTAAGTGTTGCTCGTCTTATTGGTTGTTTTCGCTTTTTAGCTTAGGATTCGATATTTGCGGTAATCCCAGAACGACCCTCCGCAACAAATTGAACAACAGCAAAGCGCAAGCAGCTTTGATCATTTCCCATTAATCCCATTACTTTTAAAGTCTAATATTTTGTTTAACTTCTATGTATGCATTGCTATTTTGTTGTTAAATTGATTAGTTAGACCTCTAGTTGCATAATCTGTAGGTAAATAATTATCCTCTACTACCCGAGCCTAGGTTATTTGTCGTGATTAGAGTTCGTTGGATGAGCTCTGTCACTTAGTAGATTCGAATAAATATTGCTTAGCCATGCCTAGCATCGGTAGTATTGGGCGATCATCGACTTAGTCGGTGATCTTGATCACACAAATACTTATATTATTCCATTATGTCCAACCCTTGTGTTTTACCATTTTGCAAATCAAAAGCGAAAACAAAAATTATATCTTGGCTTGGGCACAATGGTATGTTGGGTGATCTGTTGGGTGTGATCGAATGGTGCCTAAGTCCCTAAGGACCGAGTTACTTGTGCCATTGATCCAAGCAATTATTGCGTGCTAACCACACGAGGGGATATGGAACCTCTCTTGACTAAGTACTTTGGGAGGTGTTAATTATGAGCTGGTCGGTGGGTGTGTTCCCGTGTGTGTGTGTTTGTGGTGTTGGAGGGGAGCATTAGCGCACCGGTTAGGTCGTTTAATGTGTCTTTCTCCGTGGGTTGCGGCTCTTAATTAGCATCGCCCATTGGAAAGCGCCTTGTTAGACTTAGCCATGCCTCGCATACCAAAGGAAGTGTGCTAACCGTGGCTGGTGGAAAGGCGGTCTATCGTGTGGGTACATTGGTACACCCTGCGCAGGTTAAAACTATTCGAATAGCCTCGTCCTAGGTTATGGACACGCTTGGTTATTTCCCACAAGAACTAGACTACAACCTTTTAAAAAAAACTTAAACTTGACATGGGTGGTATGAAGGGGTACTTCATGCTATTGCTGTGGTGACTTTGGGTTAGTCACTTCTAGGTTGGTGTTGTCATCTATCTATTGTTATTATTGTCTCTCTTTTATTTGAACAATAAAAGTTAATTGCAAACTTGCTTTGAATCTATTACCTTATTGCAAATGAAAACTTGCTTTATGCTGAAAATAAGTCCAAAGCCTCATCCACTTAAATAAAGCTTGCATGTAGTTAATTATAGTTCTGTTATCTCACACGTCAGTCTTGCGAGTACAAAAACAAGTTTTGTACTCATCTGCTTTGCTTAATATTAATTGTTGCAGAGGAAGAAGGTGAGCCCCAAGGGCCTCACTTTGTGAGTCGTGTTCGCTGCTGTTTGGGACGATTAGCTTGGCGGTCCGGTTGGTTGCCTTGTGGGTAAAGGCACACCGATTGGCTTTTGTTTATCGTCATCTTATGGCCATTTTGCTTCCGCTGTGTATTTACTTATCTTTATGAATTTTGGCCGGTCGACCTCTCTTTTGTAATAGTTCTCTTTATATTATCTATGTCTTTCAGTTGTTGCTTTTGCTTCGGCTCTATGTGTATGAATGGAATTGATGCATGATTTTGTAGCGGGGTGTGTATACTGCATTTCTGGGAAGTATACATATCTCGAGGCTTGGTTTATTTGATTTGTACTGTTAGGACCAAGTGGATGGTTAAACAGTACAAGCCGAATAAACCGGGGTCCTCACAGTTATTTGCTGTGATTAGAGGTCGCTGGATGATCTCTTGTCACTTAGTAGATCCGGGTCAACTTGCTTAGACATGCTTAGCTATCGGTAGAACTGGGCAGTTATCGACTTTAGTCGGTAACCTTGATCACACAAAATCTACTATAACTTTATGTTTCAAAGATTTTTGCTATGTTTAATTGCAAAACTAAAACTGAAAACAAAATGATTTAGACTTGGGCACAACGGTATGATTGGTGTGATCTGTTGGGTGTGACTGAATGGTGCCCGAGTCAACAAGGACCTAACATCTTGTTACACTAAACCAAGCATTTCGCGTGCAACCACACTAGAGTATATGGGACCTCTCTTGACCTAGTACTTTGGCGTGTATTGGCTCCGGTCGCAGGAGGTCGCAGGAGGGATGGAGGTGGGAGCATGGTAGTTGTCCAAAAGCTTTATCCCGAGTGGGTAGTTGTCTTTTCGGCTTTACCATGTAAGCGTATGGATTTCTATCCATACGAGCGGCTCGTAGTTAATACACAATATTGGAAAAAGTCTCGTAGGACTTAGCTGTGCCGGCATACCTTCGGAAGTGTGCTTTGGCTCAAAGGCGGTCTGAAGTGTGGGTACATTGGTACACCCCTGCAGGGTTTAAAACTATTCGAATAGCCTCGTCCTAGGTTATGGACACGCTTGGCAAGGTCTTCCAAGAGTTAGACTACAACATTTCAATTAAAACTTGATGGGTGGTACGAATCTGGGATTCGTGCTATTGTTGTGGTGACTATTGGGGTAGTCACCTCTAGGTTGTTTATCTTTCTCTTTTGTTAGTATTACCTTTATCAGATTTCAACATTAAAAACGAATTGCAAACTTGCCTTCAAACTCAGATCGTATTATTGCAAATGAAAATTGGCTTCATGCAAATGAAACATATGGCCTCCACTAAACAAGCCTCGCATGTAGCATATGAATAGGTCCGCTAGTTCACACGCTGCTCTTGCGGGTACAAAGACAATCTTTGTACTCGTGTGCTTTGCTTAATGTCTTTGTTGCAGAGGAAGAAGGTGAGCCCCAAGGGCCTCACTTCGTGAGTCGTGTTGCCGTTTCGTGGACGACTAGACTTGGCGGTCCGCTCGCATGCCTTGTGGGTTGGAGGCACGATTGGCTTTGTTTATAGCCATCTTATGGCACTTTTGCTTCCGCTGTCCGTCTTATTTATTTGTGTATCTTGTGGCCTGTCGGCCTTTGTCTGTAATAACTCTACTATTTGTTTATCTTCCGTTTGGTAGTGTGGTGTTTGGACTCTATGTTTGGAATGGAGTTGATGTCTAATTTTGTAACGAGATGTGTATACTGCTTTCTGGGAAGTATACATATCTCGATTATCAATTCATTTGATTTGTGATGCTAGGTCCAGGTGGTTGGTTAAGCATTACAAGCCAAATAAATTGGGGTCCTCACAAAGTTGGTATTAGAGCCATTCTGACCGTAGCAACCCAAGCTTAGTCTTCTTTAGGATATTTTGAAAAAGCTTAATTTCAAAGTATAAAAATGGTTTATGAAAACCTAGGCAGATTCTCAGATTTTACTCCTTACCTATCTTAGCCTTCTACTCTCATCTTACTCTAATTTGAGTTTAAAACTTGGTTTCTCTCTTTCCTTTCAAAAGATAGTTACTACCAGAGAATCACTTTGGGAGAACCATAGAGAATTAGTCTAATTAAAATTTGTGGGGCATAAGGGTAAGATATGTATGAGTTTGCTAAGTGTCCGATTTTTGTCAATTGGTTTTGTAACTTAAAAGTCTTGTGTTTGTTTTGTGTCGTTAGTGTTATTTGCAGTGGGTTGTCGACTTCGTGTTTTCCGGCTATTGTTAACTTGTCTTAGTGAAACAGATGGCCGGAGAACGCGTGGCGCCAAGCAGGCTGGTCATGATGAGGACCTTCCTCCTCCGACCATGGTCGAGGTTCTCGCCGATCGAGCGAAACCGCATGGATCGACGCGCATCTTGGAGGTTATTGCTAGGAATACCTCCACTCCTGCCGGTGGTGGCGCCACCGCACTCGCGGGGACTTGCAGAGTTCCTCCAGACGCACCCACCGACTTTCTCTCGCCTCGAGGACCCTCTCGATGCGGATGATTGGCGCGCATGGTTGAGCGAAACTCAACATAGCTCGTCGTCGCACGGATAAGGCACTCTTCGCGCCCCACCGCCTTGAGGGCGCGGCACTCTCATGGTGGGAGAACTATCTCGCCATGCACCGCGCCATGTGGTCGCGTGGGAGGAGTTCAGTCGACCTTTCGTCGGGCCCACATCCCGGATGGCCCGATGAAGCTGAAAAACAAAGAATTCCTCGCGCTCAAGCAAGGGCGCAAATCGTGACGAGTACATGCACGAGTTCAATCATTTGGCTCGTTATGCTCCAGGAGGTGGCCTCGATGAGGCTAGCAGAGAAGTTTATGGATGGCTTGTCCGAGGAGCCGCAGACAAGCTATCTATTGTGGACTTCTCGACTTTCGTGCCTTGGTATATAAGGCCATTGTTGCTGAGCATAAGGCAAAGGCGCTGGGCGAGTCCCGCAAGCGCAAATGGGAAGCGCATCAGTCTACTCATACCACCTCATTCGTCCTCGGGCCGGGCGATGCACTGACCCGTTCTTTTGCTCCACCACGCCGAGGCCATCTCGCACCAGCCTCGCCCACCACAGCCGCGTGCCAGCCCACGCGCCGCGATCCAAAGAATAGGTGGCCTCCGCAATCCGGCGGCCGAGGTTACTTGTTTTCGCCGCCACAACAAGGGCCACTACGCCAACGCTTGCCCTCGTGAGTGTTGCGGTAGCCCCTCGCCCTAATGGAGGACGCGGGCGGGAGTGGTCACCCACCGACCGTAAGATTATTCGTAAGACCGTGGTGCGAGCAATGGTCGAGTCAACCACCTTTCACCGAGGAGGCTCGGAGGCGCCGGATGTCGTGATTGGTACACTTCTTGTTAATTCTCGCCCCGCTGCAGATATTTGATTCTCGAGCATCGATTCTTTATTTCAAGATCATTTGCTGCTGCTAGTGGTCTTCACCGTGTTCCTTTGGGAGTTCCTTTGCTCATCCGCTCTCGGGTCGGAAATGAGAGCCGATCTACGTTGTCGGGATGTTCCTATCACGATCAAAGGAGGGGTTTTGGCAAACCATATTCGCTTCGGGCCAATGAGTCCGATGTGATTCTTGGCATGGATTGGTTGTCCCAACACTTGGGGCAAATCGATTGTGCCAGAAGACTGTTTATCTCACCACTTTTCAGCGAGCAGTCGGATTTTCGCGCACCGCAGGGGCCACATCTATGTGCATTAGAGGCGAATCCAGCCTTGCAAATTCAGGATGTACCCATAGTATCTGACTTTGTGGATGTCTTTCCTGAAGATTTGCCCGGGATGCCTCCAGTTCGAGACCTTGAGTTTGTCATTGAGTTGCTGCCCTGCATCGCCCCGATTTCAAGGCGCCGATCGAATGCCTCCCAATGAGCTAGAAGAATTGAAGAAGCAGCTTGGTGAGCTCCAAGCAAAGGGTTTCATCCGTCCCAGTTCATCTCCTTGGGGTTGTCCGGTGATCTTTGTGAAGAAGAAGGACAAGACCTTGCGCATGTGTGTTGATTACCGTCCTCTCAATGAGGTGCTGGTAGATTGCTGATCGTAGCAAAGCTTGATTTTGTTGTTCTTCAAGGAAATTGATGTCGTCAAGTCGTTGTTCACACTGATCACTTTCGGAAAAGCAGTCAGTTCGAGCGGAACCAATTTTGAGTTCTGGAGGAAGCATGGCTTCAGCCCCATAAACCATAAAGAATGGTGTTTCACCGGTTGCACGACTAGTTGTTGTACGAACGGCCCATAATACAGAAGGAAGTTCTTGAACCCAAGCTCATGACTATTGAATTAACTGGTCGAAAACTCGTCGTTTGATTCCTTGCATTATGATACCATTGGCTCGCTCAACTACTCCATTGCTATGTGGATGAGCAACAGAAGCGAAATGTATCTTGATACCTAGGTCTTCACAGAATTCCTAAAAATTGCTGCTCGAGAACTGGGTACCGTTATCGGTGATTATACGACTGGGTACACCAAATCGTGTGATCACGCTTTTTGTGAAAAACCTCTTGGCGGCTTCAGTTGTAATTTTTACAACCGGCTCGGCTTCGATCCATTTAGTGAACGTGTCAATGATGACGAAAAGGAACTCAAAACCCCCGGGTGCTCTTAGGAAAGGTCCCAGAATGTCTAGTCCCCAGGTTGCAAAAGGCCAAGAAAGAGGAATTATTTGCAAAGCTTGAGACGGCTGATGTACTTGTCGGCTATGAAACTGACATTGTACGCACTTCGTCACGAGCTCTTTTGCATCATGAAGGGTAGTTGGCCAGTGGTATCCTTGCCTAAAGGCTTTACCAACAAAATTTTTGTAGGAATGATGAGCTCCACAGACTCGATGTATTTCGGTTAGCAATTTAATGTCATCCGAGTGAGATATGCATCTCATCAACACTCTGTGAGATCCTCGTTTGTACAAGGTACGTTCAATTAGAGTGTATGATTTGGCTTTTCGTGCTATACAATCGGCCTCTACATCATCTTCTGGAATTAGGTCATGCTGAAGATAATTGTAGATCGATGTCATCCAATCTCTACCGTGATCGTGATGGCGCCAACCATCATCGACCTGTGGAGCATCCATGTTTGCAGAATCAAGGTGTGCAACCTCCTTGCAAACATCTATATCCTCGGAAGGCTCGACTACCAAGGGTGAATCGAGTTTCTCGAGAAAAACTCTGGGCGGGATGGATGTCCTTGTGGAAGCCATCCGGGCCAACTGGTCTGCCAGAAAGTTTTCTTTTCTAGAAATGTGTTGGATCTGAAAACCGAATAAATGCTTTTCGAGTTTCTGTATTTCCGCCAGATATGATGACATCTTGGTACTAGAGCATTGATACTCTTTCCCTACTTGATTCGCTACTAGTTAAGAATCACCTTTCACTAGCAATCTGCGAATCCCGAGCGAACGAGCAGCTCGAAGTCCTGCCAGTAAACCTTCGTATTCTGCCACATTGTTAGTAGCAGGAAAGTTAAACTGAATGGCGTACTTTATTTGTTCGCCAGTAGGGGAAATCAAGATGACACCAGCCCCCGAGCCGTGTAACATAAAGGAACCGTCGAAGTATATTGTCCACTCATCGTGGTGCTCGTACTCGGGCCCTTAGGTGGGTTCAGGGTTTGTCCATTCGGCAATGAATTCTGCTATTGCCTGGGACTTGATTGCTGTTCATGGGATAAAATGGAGATCGAACGCCCCAAGCTCAACCGCCCATTTTGCTATTCGTCCTGATGACTCCCTGTTTCCTAGGATTTGACCAAGAGGATATCCAGTGGGTACGACCACTTTGTGGGCCTGAAAATAATACCTTAGTTTCCTTGAAGCCATAAGGAGACCATAGATCAACTTTTGTACCTGCAGATACCTTTCTTTTGGTCCATGCAAGACTTCGCTTACGTAATATATCGGTCGTTGAATATGGTCTTGTTCTACGACCAGTACACCACTAACCGTTTTTGGCGTTGCAGCCACGTAAATTAGCAATGTTTCTCCCAATCTTAGAGAGACTAAGATTGGGGGACTCGTAAGGTACTGTTTTAATTCTTCGAAGGCGTTGCTTGCTTCTTTAGTCCATTCGAAACTTCCATGTTTTCGGAGAAGCTTAAAGAAAGGTAGTCCTTTTTCGCCTAACCATGCTATGAAACGACTTAGCGCTGCCATACAGCCGGTTAGTTTCTGAACTTCCTTCTTTGTGGTCGGAGTGCGCATCTGATCGATGGCGGTAATTTTTGTTGGGTTTGCTTCGATGCCCCTAGCCGAAACTAGGAATCCGAGAAGCTTTCCCGACGAAACTCCGAACACGCATTACTCTGGATTTAACTTAAGGTTATGACGTCTTAAGTTATTGAAAGTCTCCTGTAGATCTAGAATATGATCGCCGGCGTTGATGCTCTTTACGACCAGATCATCGACGTAGGCTTCAAGATTCCAACCTATCTGTGGACTAAAGGTCTTTTGCATCAACCTTTGGAACGTTGCACCAACATTTTTGAGACCAAATGGTATCTTTACATAACAGTAAGTACCATATGGAGTGATGAAGGAAGTTTCTCTTCATCATCTTTAATCATATTGATCTGGTGATACCCGGAGTAAGCATCTAAAAAACTTAACAACTCACACCCAGAAGTAGAGTCTACAAGTTGATCGATGCGAGGAAGGGGAAAGTCATCCTTCGGACAAGCTTTATTAAGATCTGTAAAGTCAATACACATTCGCCATTTCCTATTGGCTTTTCTAACCATTACAGGATTGGCGAGCCACTCTGGGTGGTCGACCTCACGAATGAACCCAGCTTTGAGAAGCTTGTCAATCTCCGACTGGATTGCTTCTTTCCGATCAGATGCGAAACGCCGTAGCTTCGCTTGATCGTTTTTTGTTAGGTCAGAAGCTAGCCTATGCTCGATCACCTCCACGGGACTCGGGCATATCGACGCCGCCAAAGTAATACATCCTGGTTAGCTTGGAGGAAGGAGACGAGCGACTCTTCCTATTTAAGGTCGAGTCGCGTTCACCAAGATCTTGGCACCTCTCGAGAAGCACTTCCGCGAGTTGTACCTCTTTATCCGGTCGGAAGGTTTTGGTGTCATTTTTGGCCTCGAGTGTTTGACATGCATGTTAATGGTGTTAGTTCCCCTGGTCGGAAGTTCATCGACCAGTTCTAAACATTTCCGATCGCATGCGTAGGCTATTTTCTGATCGCCTCGGATCGTGATTACACCCTTTGGTCTCGGCATTTTCAAACTCTGATAACCGTAATACGTGGCTATCAGGAACTTTGCTAAAGTTGGGCGACCAAGGATTGCATTGTATGCAGTTTCGAAATTTACCACATCAAATGAAATTTTTTCTGTCCGGAAGTTGTCGGGCTTTCCGAACGTAACCAGTAGGGACAAGTGCCCTATTGGTTTAGCGGTAGATCCAGGAACTATGCTATGGAAGGCATATTTCACAGGTTTTACCTTGGATTTGGGAATCCGAATGTCTTCCAAAGCACTTGCAAATAAAATATTTAGAGAACTACCCCCATCTATCAAGACCCGATTAACCCTGCAGTTATTAATAGTAGGCTCAACGACAATTGGAAACCTACCTGGTCGAGTTGAAGGAATGGGGAAGTCTTCTTTGCTGAAGGAGATTATCGTCTCCGACCACCTTGAAGGTTTAACGGCGATCGAAGGTTTGGTAAGGTTGACTTCTCGCTCCATGGCTTTCAGGTGACGTCTGGACTCGTACGAAGAAGATCCACCGAAGATGACATCGACGGTGTGCTGAGATTCTTGGCACTCCATTTCTTCATCACCATCTTTGTCCTTCTTGGAGCTTGTTTCCCCGAGCTCTTGTATCGACGGGAGTGGACCTTTACCTGCATAATAATCTTCTAGCTTCTTTTGCCAAGCGCGACAATTGCGCAGGTCGTGTCCTGCTTGCTGGTGGAGAGGACACCACTTTTTATTTTTCTTGTAATCATTGGTCGGAGCTTTAGCCTTGCCACGACTAGAATAATCCTTTCTTCCTTTGGTAAATTTTTCAGGAGCAGCAAGAACCTCCTTGTCGTTGGCTCTGCCATGCTTCTTTTTCTTGAGAGTCTTCTTTTGCTTCTTTTCTGTCCTATCTAAGCCAGGTTGGGGAATTTTATCTTTTCGATCAATGGCTTGCTCCACTCGACCGCTTCATCGGCCGCTTGCATTTGTCACCATGTCGAAGAGCTCGATGGTTGTTCGTGGGGATGTATAGCTAAATCCTCCGTAAACCTTCGATTTCTTAATCCTGCTTTGAAGGCTTGGATAACGGAAGATTCTACAACCTCCGGTATTGAGTTACGAACTTGGCTAAATCTTTTAATGTACTGTCGGAGAGTCTCGTTAGATTTTTGTCGTATTCTATGGAGATCGTCTTCTTTCCGTATGATCGTGCGCACTCTAAAATTTGCAATTAAAAGGTCGCAGAGTTGCTCCCAAGTATACACGGACCCTACCGGAAGGTTAAGCAACCACGATCGGGTTGATCCTTCTAATACCGTAGGAAGATAGTTTGCAATTACATTTTCATCACCACCAACGGCTCTAATAGCGGTGGTATATATATCTGGAGAAATTCCAAAGGATTTTGGGTCCCATTGAATTTATCCATATTGGCCGGTCGGAACCTATTTGACCAACGTACAACCTGGAGCCCTGCTGAGAAGGCTCGACAGCCTGTGTTCGTTTCATGGCGCCTTCTTTGAAAAGGTGCCGGATTGTAATCGGTTGGAGACCGATTTCTAGGACCAGATTGTCGATGCTCCAATGTCCCGATTCGGTCGTGGACGTTACTAGAACGCCCCGACCGCTTGCCTGGTTTAGGTGATGTCGAAGATCACCAGGTCCAAGCGATTGCTCCTCTCGACGAAGTGAGGGTGAGGATGTGAGGACCCCGGTTTATTCGGCTTGTACTGTTTAACCATCCACTTGGTCCTAACAGTACAAATCAAATGAACCAAGCCTCGAGATATGTATACTTCCTGCACTGCAAGATACACACCCTGCTACAAAATCATGCATCATTTCCATTCATACACATAGAGCCAAGCAAAAGCAACAACTGAAAGACATAGATAATATAAAGAGAGTTATTACAAAAGAGAGGTCGACCGGCCAAATAACACATAGGTAACTAATTTAAACAATGAAGCAAAGGGCCATAAGATGGCAACAAACAAAAGCCAATCGGTGTGCCTTTACCCACAAGGCAACCAACCGACCGCCAAGCTAATCGTCCCAAACAACAAGAACATAGCTCACAAAAGTGAGGCCCTTGGGGCTCACCTTCTTCCTCTGCAACAATTAATATTAAGCAAGCGGATGAGTACAAAACTTGTTTTTGTACTGCAAGACCGACGTGTGAGATAACGAACTATAATTAACTACATGCAAGCTTTATTTAAGTGGATGAGGCTCGACTTATTTTCAAAGATAAAGCAAGTTTTCATTTGCAATAGGGTAATAGATTCAAAGCAAGTTTGCAATTAACTTTTATTGTTCAAATAAGGGAGAGACAAATATAACAATAGATAGATGACAACACCAACCTAGAAGTGACTAACCCATAGTCACCACAACAATAGCATGAAGTACCCCTTCATACCACCCGTGTCAAGTTTAAGTTTTTAAAAGGTTGTAGTCTAGTTCTTGCACGACCTACCAAGCATGTCCATAACCTAGACGAGGCTATTCGAATAGTTTTAACCTGCAGGGTGTACCAATGTACCCACACGATAGACCGCCTTTCCACCACCCACTGTTAGCACACTTCCTTTGGTATGCGAGCATGGCTAAGTCTAACAAGACGCTTTCCAATGGACGATGCTAATTAAGAGCCGCAACCCACGGGAGAAGGACACATTAGATGCCCTAACCGGTCCGCTAATGCTCCTCCAACACCACACACACACACACAAGAACACACCCACCGACCAGCTCATAATTAACACCCCCAAAGTATCGAGTCAAGAGAGGTTCCATATCCCCTCGTGTGGTTAGCACGCAATAAGCGCTGGCTTAGTGACACAAGTAACTCGGTCCTTGGGGACCTAGGCACCATTCCACACACCCAACAGATCACATCAACATACCATTGTGCCCAAGTCAAGATATAGTTTTGTTTTCAGCTTTTGATTTGTAAATCAATAAGACACAAGGGTTGGACATAATGGAGTAGTATAAGTAGTTGTGTGATCAAGATCACCGACTAAGTCGATGATCGCCCAATACTACCGATAACTAGGCATGGCTAAGCAATATTCATACGTAATCTACTAAGTGATAAGAGTTCATCCATCGAACTCTAACCACAAAGAAATAACCTAGGCTCGGTAGTAGAGGATAACCATTTACCTACAGATTATGCAACTAGAGGTCTAACTAATCAATTTAACAACAAAATAGCAATGCATACATAGAAGTTAACCAAAATATTAGACTTTAAAAGTAATGGATCAAGGGAAATGATCAAACTGCTTGTTCGCTTGTCGTTGCTCAATTTGTTGCAAAGGGTCGTTCTGGTTACCGCAAATATCGAATCCTAAGCTAAAGAGCGAAAACAACCAATAAGACGAGCAACACTTAAACAAAAGAGCAAGCAAAAATTATCCAATTGCGACTAAATTTATACACAAGGCAAAATAGGAATATACCTAGGCATAGGAACTGAAAACCTAATTTGGATTTGTGGTGCAAAAGATATTCTCTAAAACCTATTTTTGGCCATAATTAGCACTGTAGCAAAACATTTTCTAGAAAGATTTGAAGCTGAAATTTTTATGGTAGCTACCTATTGGTATAGGGTAACCCATATAAAATTTCAGGTCATTTGGAGTTAAAATGATTTAGTTATGATTTTTCTAAGTTATGAATCTAAGACATGATTAATTTCATTATTAAAGACTACTGCAAAACCTATACTAAGCTAAAGTACTTTAATAGATGCATTTATAGAACTTTAGTTTGTTGAATTTGGAGCTACAGAGAAAAAGATATGCAATTTTGAAGTTTAAAACAATTAATATGTGCAAATAAAAGCTCTCGGAACTAAATCTGGAAAACCAATAAAAACTGGGGAGGTCGTGGGCCGTTGATCAAAGATCGCACGGCTCACGATCTTAGATTCTAAAACCCGCACGAGCTCCTGGGCGCAAAGACCTTGCCGCGCCTAGGAGAGGTCTTAGCCACTGATATTGAATCCAACGGCTACGACTAGTGCACGCACAGCGCACACGGAGGAGGCCTTCGCGCACTAGGGAGATCGTGGCCGTCAGATCTGGATCTGGGGGCCCCGAGCTCCACGAGGAGGTCCTACGGCTATCTCGCTAAGGGGGGAGGTCTGGACGGTTAAGGTCTCCCGAGGGGAGGTCTTAACGGTCTAGATCTGAGCGGGGAGAGGACCTAAACGGTGAGCTTGACAGCGAGAGGTCTTGATGGCTAGGATCTCACTAAGGAGGTCCTAACGGTCGAGATTTCCCTCGGGGAGGCCCTCCAACACAGCGCTTTAACAGAGAGAGATCTGGACGGCTCAGATCTCCATGGGAGAGGTCCTGAGCGGTCCAGATCTAGGCGGGAGGTCTCACGCCTAAGACCAAAGACGAGGAGGTCCTGAGGTTTCCTTTACAAAAAGACCAAGGGGTGGTCTTTTGCAAAGAGGACCCTGGGGGTGGTTTTGAAGGTTTTCTTCACAAAAGGCCAGGGGTGGTCTTTCGCAACGAGGACCTCGAGAGGTGGTTTTGACAAAAAACGACCGGGGTGACCTTTTTGCACAGAGGACCTCAAAGAGGTCTTTTGCAAAGAGGACCCCAAGGCGGAGGGTGATCTTAACGGCTGGGATTTTACCTATGGAGGTCTTTAACGGCCAGGATTCCAAATGGTGGGAGGTCCTGGCGGCTAAGGACTTAGACTAGGAGATCTAACGGTCCAGATCAACAATGAAGAGGTCATGAACGGCTAAGACCACAACCGAGAGGTCCTAGGACTTAGCTATTACAGAACAAAGGATCTACGGGTGGATCTAAACAGGAAGAGGTCATTAAGGGCTAGGATTAAATCGAAGAGGTTTTGGGAGCTAGAGTTTTTGCCGACAAGATCCCACGGTGCGAATCTAACACGGGGAGGTCCTGGACGGTCACGATGACCCCGAGGAGGTCCAGTGACTTGACAAAAAGGCGACAATGCATCAGACACCGGCTTTGGTCACCGGCTCGTCGCCGGCGACCACGACCACGCGCGCGCGCGTCCATCGGGGCAAAAATGTTCGCAATACTATTGCGAACATTTTGAGGGCACAAATGTCGCCGGACACGACCCATATCGCCGGCGAGCCGGAACGAGGCGGAGATCAAGTACGGGAAAAGTGAAAACCGAGAAAGACTTCGCCGCGACCTCAACTATCGAGTGCTTAAGCTATAGGAGGTCATTGTGAACTCACCTGGGCCCAGAGGAGGTCCAAGGGAGGTCGAGGGAGTGCCAGCGACGACGACCGCCACCGGAGCCGAGGAAGACAACGCGGGGCAAGCAATCCTGAGCAATAGAGGACCAAAGAGTGGTGATGATAACTTCAGGAGGTCCACCAGAAGGACCTGGAACACAAATTGAAGGGAGGAGCCACCTTACCGGAGAGGAGGACGAAAGAGGCGATTTTCAGCCGAAAAGGGGGAATCCCGAATTCAGAAGAGGCCTGAAGACACAAACTGAAATAGGATTAGTGTCAACACTCCAGGGGACCAGAGGAAGGAGCCGGAGCAAAAGTTTGAAGGAAAGAGCCACTGGAGCACCGGCCGCACTCAGAGCTCAAGCTTCAAAGAATGGCGGTGTGGTGATCTTGGCGATTGAGCTCAAGCAAGAAGAGAGGGTGCCAACTGGGCATGCGAAGGGTGAAAGGAGGACAAAGAAGGAGAGCCGATGCTTAAGCAGCGAGGGGAGCTCGGTCCGCAACGGCCTATCGCACGGGAGGTCCAAACTAGGGTCATGGGAGCCGAGCGACGGAGCAGTAGAAGGAGACTTCGTGGCAAGCTCGAGCACAATAAATGCATGCCGCCGAGGAGCGCTTGGGAGGTGACTAGGCGCTACTCTCCCGCCGACTTCACCGCGCACACGCACGCGTGGCGCGCGGAGGAAGAAGATGACCAGCGACGACACCGGCCCACAGTGTCACGCACAGGCGCGAGCCGTTGGGGTGCGGTCGGTGGGACGCAGCATGGCCGAGCTAACTCTACGAGTCGGACTTGAGTTCGAGCTCTGGCTGGTGAACAATACTAGACCCGATTTAATTTGAATTTTGTGCCGAAAAGTCGAGGATTTAATTGAGGGCCAATTGAACTCCAAATTTGATGAAATTTTAATCAAGCTTAGTAGTTAGATGATTGAACTCCCTAAAACTTTCGTAAGTTTTTATGCATTATAAAAATTCCGTATGATAAACTAGGGTTTGACCAATTGAAATGTTGGTTTGACCTGCCTCCAAAGCTATCCAAATAATTTCTAAAAATTGTGAAATTTTTCAGAGGGGTCACACATCAACCCAAGAACTTAGGAAAAATATTTCCCAGGAGATGACCAAGAGACTTGTGACTTTGTATTTCCATACCCTGGTGCAATAATGGTTTAATACACACCGGAAACACATGGTGTAAGAAAAAGTTTTAATTTCTACTCATTTTCTTACATTTAAAACACAAGTTAAAAATGGGGATGTTACAAACCTCCCCCCCCTTACAAAAATCTCGTCCCGAGATTTGGTTCACTCGGAAAAGAAAGAGGGATAGTCTGCACGGAGGCGATCTTCTCGCTCCCAAGTAGCCTCGTCCTCGAAATGGTTTGACCACTGAACTTTAAGGAACTTGATGGTCTTGTTCCTTGTTCTTCGCCGCCTCTCGAGTATGCGAACAGGTGCTCGCGATAGGTCAAATCCTCCCGAACATCAAGAGTTTCCAACGGAGTTTCTCTGTTGGAACACTGAGGCACTTCTTTAGCCGGGACACATGGAAAACATCATGTACCCTCGCAAGCGCAGCAGTAATTCCAACTTGTAGGCGACGGCTCCTTTCTTCTCGATAATACGGTAGGGACCGACATATCGAGGAGCTAACTTGCCCTTGACACCAAAACGCTGGTGACCCTTCGCAGGAGAAACCTTGAGATAAACGAAGTCATTGGGCTCAAAGCTCAACTCACGCCGACGCGATCCGCATAGCTCTTTGCCCGGATTGAGCCGCGCGTAGCGATCACGAATGAGCCGACTTGACCCTCGCCTCATTAATCGAGTCCGACCAAAGAAAGGTCTTTCACCGGTCTCGCACCAGTTCAACGGGTTCTACACTTTCTCCCGTATAAGGCCTCAAATGGTGCCATGCCGAGACCGCTTGGAAGTCGTTGTTGTAAGAAAACTAGGCGAATGGCAAGCACTTCTCCCAATGCTTCCCATAGGAAAGAACACAAGCTCTGAGCATGTCCTCTAATACTTGGTTGACCTCTCTGGTCCACCATCCGCTTGAGGGTGAAATGCTGTCGAAAGAAAGGCGAGTTCCCATAGCCTCTGCGTGCTATGCCAAAATCGAGACGTGAACAATAACCACGATCCGACACAATCGCCTTTGGCACACCATGCAAACTCACGATGCGGGCTATGTAGAGATCCGCCAAGACCCACTCAAGGTCGGGCTTGACAGAAGAAAATGAGCCACCTTAGTCAATCGATCGATGACGCACCCGATGGCATCATTCTTCTTGGAGACCGGGTAGACCAGGTGATAAAGTCCATCCCGACCGAATCCCACATCCACTCCGAATTGGTAAGGGCGGCGCCCCGCCGACGCCGATGCTCGGCCTTGACACGACGACACACGCCGCGACTCGGCAAACGAATCTTGCGATCTCCTCTTCATTCGGATCCACCAAAATCTCGCCGAGATCCCGATACATCTTTGTGGCCCCGGGTGAATGGACAATGGAGAATCATGGGCTTCGCGAGGATCAAATCCCGCAACTCCATGTCCTTTGGAACCACGAGGCGCTGTTCAACCTCACGACACCAAGCTCATCTACGGAGAAGCACTTGGCGCTCCATTCTTGACATTTTCCTTGATGCGTTCACTCCAACATCCGATCGCCGAAAGCGCATTTGATCCGATCCACCAAGGTTGGTCAGACAACCAAGGCAATGAGGGAACCATGCTCAACCAAACCCAAGTTGAGACGTCAAACTCCTCTAGAAGAGGGGTGATGCTCTTGAAGCAACAATGCATTGCAATGCGCTTATGATCGAGCGCATCCGCAATGACATTGGCCTTGCCCGATGGTAGTGAATACCCATGTCATAGTCCTGATCAACTCCAACCATCTCCTTTGCCGAGGTTCGTGTCCGTTGGGTGAACACATACTTTAGGCTTTTGTGATTCGAATACACTTCACAACGACACCGATTAGGTAATGTCGCCAAATCTTAAGTGCATGAATCACGGCGCCCAACTCCAAGTCATGGGTAGGATAGTTGAGTTCATGAGGTCTCGCTGCCTTGATGCATAGGCCACTACCTTGCCTTCTTGCATAAGGACACAACCGAGGCCTCGACGAGAAGCGCCACAAAAGATATCAAGCTTTGACGGACATTGGGGAGAACAAGAACGGAGCGGTGGTCAATCGCTTCTAAGCGCTTGAAACTTTCTCGCAATCAGCGACCACGATAACTTCTTGTCCTTCTTGAGCAACTCCACATCGGCCGCTATCTTGGAGAAGTTCTTGATAAAGCGACGATAATATCCCGCTAAACCAAGAAAACTCCAACTCGTGACCGGTGGGTCGACTCAGAAAGCACGTCGCGATCTTGCTAGGATCCACAGCTACGCCTCCCGCCGAAAGAATATGGCCTAAGAAGGCTACTTCCTTCAACCGAACGCGCACTTGCTTTAACTTCGCATACACCGGTGCTCACGGCTTGCCCAACACAAGCCTCAAATGCTCTGTGTTCCTCATCGCTCTTGGAGTAGATAAGGATATCATCGATGAAGACCACAACGAACCTATCCAAATACTCCATGAATACCGAATTCATGAGGTTCATGAACAAGGACGGAGCATTGGTTGCCGAATGACATGACGGTATACTCGCATGCCATAACGAGTAGAAAGCCATCTTTGGAATATCCTCGTGTCGAATCCAACCTCGTGATATCCCACTCGCATCAATCTTGAGAAAACTCGAGCTCCGCACTGATCGAAGAGGTCATCGATACGGGCAAAGGGTACTTGTTCTTTACCGCTACTTCATTAAGTGGACGGTAATCAACGCACATGCGCAGCGCCTTGTCCTTTTTCGACAAAGATTGCCGAGCATCCCCAAGGAGATGAGCTAGGCGGATGAAACCCTTCTCTTGAAGCTCACCCACCGCTTCTTCAACTCCACCAACTCAATTGGGTCCATCCGTAAGGCCTCTTTGAAATCGGGCGTACCGGAACCAACTCAATGACAAACTCGAGGTCTCGAATCGTGGCATCCCCGAAGGTCGCCGGGAAGACATCAACAAAGTCACATACCACCGACTTCACTAATATCTAGACCGGCTTCGCTTCGAGCGCCAAGAGATGCGGACCTGCAGCCGGCGCGAAAGCTAACTCGCGCGGAAGGACTAGTGAGGTAGATGAGTCTCTAGCGCAATCAATTTGTCCCATGTGCCGAGACAACCAATCCATGCCTAGGATTACATCTAAGCTCGCGATCAAGGAGGATAAGGTTTGCCAAGAATCCTACCCCTTCTATCTCAACAGGACATCCCTACACTCGCACTCGGCTCTCAACTCCGAACCGGAGAGCGAATGAGCAGCGGGACCAACAATGGAGTAAAAGAAGACCTCCCACAGAGCAAAAGACTCTAAACAAACGAATGAGATGCGCTCAATCAAACAAAATCAAAGCAGGGAAAGAGTTAACCGAAGGGTACCCAACACGACGCCGGTGCCTCCTGTGCCTCCTCCGCGGAGATGAGGTTGACGCGCCACTACCCACGCCTTGGGTAGCGGGACAACCTTCGATCCTCGGGAGAACCACCTCCTCGCCCGCGCCTCCATTAGGACGAGGCCGCTCCACCTCTGTTAGGGCAACTATTGGCATAATGCCCTTCCGGTTGCATGAAAAGCAGTGACCCCGCAATGGGATTGCGGGGCCACCTGCTGGTTCGCAGCGCACGTGATCGGGCACGCCCGCGAGGGCGAGAGATGGTGCCGGCGGCCTCGGTGGTAGCGAAGCCCACGTAACGGGCCTCGAGTAGGCCCGACACGAGGACGGAGAGGCCGGCTGTGCGGTCGGCTGGGCCTCCCACTTGCGCTTGCGGGACTCGCCAGCGCTTTCGCCTTGTGCTCAAGCAACAATGGCCTTGTCCACCAAGGTCCGAAGTCAAGAAAGTCCACAATGGAGAGCCTGTTTGCGGCTCCTCGCACAAACCTCCATGAACTTCTCCCGCTTGGCCTCATCGGTGGCCACCTCGATGGAGCATAACGAGCCAAGTGGTTGAACTCGCATGTACTCCATCACCGACTTACGCCTGCTTGAGCGAGAAATTCCTTCTTCTTCGACTTCATCAAGCCGGCAGGATATGAGCTCGACGGAACGCCGTCCGAACTCATCCCAAGAGACGGTGTGGCGGGCGGCTGCATGGCCAAGTTCTCCCACCAGAGAGTGCGCCTCAAGCCGATGGGAGGCAAAGAGTGCCCCGTCCCGTCCAGCATCGAGCAACGTTGAGCTTACGCCAACCCGACGCAGCCGCCATCCGCGGCCCAATGGGTCCTCAGACTGAGAACGTGGGGTTGAGTACGAAGAAACTCACCAAACCCCACGAGATCGATGTCCACCCTTGCCCGATCCCGAGGCACCTGAAAGGGCGGAGGTGTTGCGCACAATAACATCCAAACAGACCTCCCGCCCTCTCGAACGGTTGCGCTGATCCAAGGAGGACTCACCATGGTCTGAGGAGGCGGGAGCTCCTCATCCAAACCAAAGTCGCGACCACGGCCGCTACGAGTACCTCCAGCCATCCTGATTCAAGAAATTTAGGTTAGAAACCAAAACACTAATACTAGAAGTTGATGAAAGCGAAAAGCTAACGATTAGGGGAATGAGATACCACCCTAACCGAAAGCCAAAAACAGCAAGTAAACAAACTTTAAATGTTTCCAAAGAAGCTCCAAAACAGCAAGGAAACTCCAAACCAAGCTCAATTTCTCAATGCCATTAACCCGTATTGAATGAACGAGTAATAGGGTGAGAAGATAAAAATTTCAGCACACTACTAAAGACCAAGGTTAAGGCGACATAATTAGCGTTAGGTACTTAGCTAACTAGTATCACATCCTACCCTTTTATTCCCACAATTTTTTTTTAGTTGATTATCCTCTCATTTTTTTTTACCCTATTTAGAACCTTTGAGCCTGCTGTCCGGAAATCGAATGCTCGCTGTCCAGATTTCGCATCCAAGCCTCCTAATTGAAATCTTCAACTTCGGAAGCTTCAAAACCTTGTAGAGGGCAGCTAACACTTCAATTTGCCAAACTCATTGGTCCCAAAACCCAATTAATCGATACAACTATCTTTTGAGAGAAGGAAAGGAGAACAACTTTTAAAACTCAAATTAGATCAAGATGAGATAGAAAGCTAAGATAGGTAAGGAGTAAAACCCGAGGATTTACTTAAGCTTTCATAAATCATTTGATACTTTGAAATTAAGGTTTTCCAAAATATCCTAAAGACGACCAAGCTTGGGTTACTACGGTTGGAATGGCTCTGATACCAACTTTGTGAGGACCCCGGTTTATTCGGCTTGTACTGTTTAACCATCCACTTGGTCCTAACAGTACAAATCAAATGAACCAAGCCTCGAGATATGTATACTTCCTGCACTGCAGTATACACACCCTGCTACAAAATCATGCATCATTTCCATTCATACACATAGAGCCAAGCAAAAGCAACAACCGAAAGACATAGATAATATAAAGAGAGTTATTACAAAAGAGAGGCCGACCGCCAAATAACACATAGGTAACTAATTTAAACAATGAAGCAAAGGGCCATAAGATGGCAACAAACAAAAGCCAATCGGTGTGCCTTTACCCACAAGGCAACCAACCGACCGCCAAGCTAATCGTCCCAAACAAGCGCAAGAACACACTCACAAAAGTGAGGCCCTTGGGGCTCACCTTCTTCCTCTGCAACAATTAATATTAAGCAAGCGATGAGTACAAAACTTGTTTTTGTACTCGCAAGACCGACGTGTGAGATAACGTAACTATAATTAACTACATGCAAGCTTTATTTAAGTGGATGAGGCTCGACTTATTTTCACAGATAAAGCAAGTTTTCATTTGCAATAGGGTAATAGATTCAAAGCAAGTTTGCAATTAACTTTTATTGTTCAAATAAGGGAGAGACAAATATAACAATAGATAGATGACAACACCAACCTAGAAGTGACTAACCCAAAGTCACCACAACAATAGCATGAAGTACCCTTCATACCACCCGTGTCAAGTTTAAGTTTTAAAAGGTTGTAGTCTAGTTCTTGCACGACCTACCAAGCATGTCCATAACCTAGGGCGAGGCTATTCGAATAGTTTTAACCTGCAGGTGTACCAATGTACCCACACGATAGACCGCCTTTCCACCACCACAGCTAGCACACTTCCTTTGGTATGCGTGCATGGCTAAGTCTAACAAGACGCTTTCCAATGGACGATGCTAATTAAGAGCCGCAACCCACGGAGAAGGACACATTAGACAGCCTAACCTGGCCGCTAATGCCCTCCAACACCACACACACACACACAAGAACACACCCACCGACCACTCATAATTAACACCCCAAAGTACCGAGTCAAGAGAGGTTCCATATCCCCTCGTGTGGCTAGCACGCAATAAGCGCTGGCTTAGTGACACAAGTAACTCGGTCCTTGGGGACCTAGGCACCATTCCACACACCCAACAGATCACATCAACATACCATTGTGCCCAAGTCAAGATATAGTTTTGTTTTCAGCTTTTGATTTGTAAATCAATAAGACACAAGGGTTGGACATAATGGAGTAGTATAAGTAGTTGTGTGATCAAGATCACCGACTAAGTCGATGATCGCCCAATACTACCGATAACTAGGCATGGCTAAGCAATATTCATACGTAATCTACTAAGTGATAAGAGTTCATCCATCGAACTCTAACCACAAAGAAATAACATAGGCTCGTGTAGTAGAGGATAACCATTTACCTACAGATTATGCAACTAGAGGTCTAACTAATCAATTTAACAACAAAATAGCAATGCATACATAGAAGTTAACCAAAATATTAGACTTTAAAAGTAATGGGATCAAGGGAAATGATCAAACTGCTTGCTCGCTTGTCGTTGCTCAATTTGTTGCGAGGGTCGTTCTCTGGTTACCGCAAATATCGAATCCTAAGCGAAAAGAGCGAAAACAACCAATAAGACGAGCAACACTTAAACAAAAGAGCAAGCAAAAATTATCCAATTGCATTTAAATTTATACACAAGGCAAAATAGGAATATACCTAGGCATAGGAACTGGAAAACCTAATTTGGATTTGTGGTGCAAAAGATATTCTCTAAAAACCTATTTTTGGCCATAATTAGCACTGTAGCAAAACATTTTCTAGAAAGATTTTGAAGCTGAAATTTTTATGGTAGCTACCTACTGGTATAGGGGTAACCCATATAAAATTTCAGGTCATTTGGAGTTAAAATGATTTAGTTATGATTTTTCTAAGTTATGAATCTAAGACATGATTAATTTCAGATTAAAGACTCTGCAAAACCAATACTAAGCTAAAGTACTTTAATGATGCATTTATAGAACTTTAGTTTGTTGAATTTGGAGCTACAGAGAAAAAGATATGCAATTTTGAAGTTTAAAACAATTAATATGTGCAAATAAAAGCTCTCGAACTAAACTGAAAACCAATAAAAGCGGGAGGTCGTGGGTCGTTGATCAAAGATCGCACGCTCACGATCTTAGATTCTAAAACCCGCACGAGCTCCTGGGCGCAAAGACCTTGCCGCGCCTAGGAGAGGTCTTAGCCACTGATATTGAATCCAACGGCTACGACTAGTGCACGACAACAAGACACGGAGGAGGCTCACAAGACTAGGGAGATCGTGGCCGCCGATTCGGATCTGGGGCCCCGAGCCCACGAGGAGGTCCTACGGCTATCTCGCTAAGGGGAGGTCCGACGGTTAAGGTCTCCCGAGGGAGGTCTTAACGGCCTAGATCTGAAGGGAGAGGACCTAAACGGTGAGCTTGACAAATGAGAGGTCTTGATGGCTAGGATCTCACTAAGGAGGTCCTAACGGTCGAGATTTCTGGGAGGCCCTCCAACACGCGCTTATCAGAGAGAGATCTCGACGGCTCGGATCTCCATGGGAGAGGTCTGAGCGGTCCAGATCTAGGCGGGAGGTCCTCACAGCCTAAGACCAAAGACGAGGAGGTCTCGAGGTTTCTTTACAAAAGACCAAGGGGTGGTCTTTTGCAAAGAGGACCCCGGGGTGGTTTTGAAGGTTTTCTTCACAAAGGCCGGGGTGGTCTTTCGCAACGAGGACCTCGAGAGGTGGTTTTGACAAAACGACCGGGTGACCTTTTGCACGAGGACCTCAAAGAGGTCTTTTGCAAAGAGGACCCCAAGGCGGAGGGTGATCTTAACTACCGGGATTTTACCTATGGAGGTCTTTAACGGCCAGATTCCAAATGGTGGGAGGTCCCGCGCTAAGGACTTAGACTAGAGATCTAACGGTCCGCATCAACAATGAAGAGGTCATGAACGGCTAAGACCACAACCGAGAGGTCCTAGGACTTAGCTATTACGTAACAAAGGATCTACGGTGGATCTAAACAGAAGAGGTCATTAAGGGCTAGGATTAAATCAAGAGGTTTTGGGAGCTAGAGTTTTTGCCGACAAGATCCCACGGTGCGAATCTAACACGGGGAGGTCCTGGACGGTCACGATGACCCCGAGGAGGTCCAGTGACTTGACAAAAAGGCGACAACAGACCAGGACACCGGCTTTGGTCACCGGCTCGTCGCCGCGCCACGACCACGGCGCGCGCGCGATCAGCGGGGCAAAAATGTTCGCAATACTATTGCGAACATTTTGAGGGCACAAATGTCGCCGGACACGACCCATATCGCCGGCGAGCCGGAACGAGGCGGAGATCAAGTACGGGAAAAGTGAAAACCGAGAAAGACTTCGCCGCGACCTCAACTATCGAGTGCTTAAGCTATAGGAGGTCATTGTGAACTCACCTGGGCCCAGAGGAGGTCCAAGGGAGGTCGAGGGAGTTCCAGCGACGACGACCGCCACCGGAGCCGAGGAAGACAACGCGGGGCAAGCAATCCTGAGCAATAGAGGACCAAAGAGTGGTGATGATAACTTCAGGAGGTCCACCAGAAGGACCTGGAACACAAATTGACGGGAGGAGCCACCTTCCGGAGAGGAGGACGAAGCGCGATTTTCACTAAAAGGGGAATCCTGATTCGAAGAGGCTCAAGACACAAACTGAAATAGGATTAGTGTCAACACTCCGGGGACCAGAGGAAGGAGCCGAGCAAAGTTTGAAGGAAAGAGCCACCGAGCACCGGCCGCACCAGAGCTCAAGCTTCAAAGAATGGC
Source organism: Ampelocalamus luodianensis (assembly GCA_036346255.1). NCBI lineage: Eukaryota > Viridiplantae > Streptophyta > Magnoliopsida > Poales > Poaceae > Ampelocalamus > Ampelocalamus luodianensis. The sequence goes on from CM070620.1 coordinate 55,118,241, forward strand.
GGTCGTGGTGATCTTGGCGATTGAGCTCAAGCAAGAAGAGAGGGTGCCAACTGGGCCGCGAAGGGTGAAAGGAGGACAAAGAAGGAGAGCTGGATGCTTAAGTAGCGAGGGGAGCTCGGTCCGCAACGGCTCTATCGCACGGAGGTCCAAATAGGTCATGGGAGCCGAGCGACGGAGCGAGTAGAAGGAGACTTCGTGGCAAGCTCGAGCACAATAAATGCATGCCGCGAGGAGCGCTGGGGAGGTGACTAGGCGCCGCTCTCCCGCCGACTTCACCGCCGCGATCGCACGTGGGCGCGGAGGAAGAAGATGACCAGCGACGACACCGCCCACAGTGTCACGCACACAGGCGCGAGCCAAAGTTGGGGTGCGGTCGGTGGACGCAGCATGGTCGAAGCCAACTCGGCCGAGTCGGACTTGAGTTCGAGCTCGGTCGGGTGAACAGTACTAGACCTGATTTAATTTGAATTTTGTGCTGAAAAGTCGAGGATTTAATTGGAGGGCCAATTGAACTCCAAATTTGATGAAATTTTAACTGAAGCTTAGTAGTTAGATGATTGAACTCCCCTAAAACTTTCAGAAGTTTTTATGCATTATAAAAAATTCCAGAAGTGATAAACTAGGGTTTGACCAATTGAAATGTTGGTTTGACCTGCCTCCAAAGCTATCCAAATAATTTCTAAAAATTGTGAAATTTTTCAGAGGGGTCACACATCAACCCAAGAACTTAGGAAAAATATTTCCCAGGAGATGACCAACAGACTTGTGACTTTGTATTTCCATACCCTGGTGCAATAATGGTTTAATACACACCGGAAACACATGGTGTAAGAAAAAGTTTTAATTTCTACTCATTTTCTTACATTTAAAACACAAGTTAAAAATGGGGATGTTACAAACCTCCTCTTAATAAAAATCTCCCCCAGATTTGTTGGTCGAAAAGAAAGAGGATAGTCGACGAGGCGATCTTCTCGCTCCCGAGTAGCCTTCAACACGAAATGGTTTGACCACCGAACTTTAAGGAACTTGATGGTCTTGTTCCTTGTTCTTCGCTCGCATTCGAGTATGCGAACGATATGCTTCGTGATAGGTCAAATCCTCCCGAACATCAAGAGTTTCCAACGGATAATCTTTGAACACTTGACACTTCTTTAGTTGGGCACATGGAAAACATCATGTACCTCGCAAGCAGCAGTAATTCCAACTTGTATTTAACATATCTCTTCTCGATGCAGGTTTTGTATTGTTACCAAAGGTCTCAAAAGATTTCTGCTAGAAGATGGTGTCTGATGGCTTGAATCCCCCGATCTCCTGGTCGATCTTGCCTGGTCCCTTACATTGGCTGGGGAAGGATCAGCGACTAACCGATGGACGCCCACCGCTCTGTACCTTCTGTATTGGTGCTTGACCGCCCGTACCATCTCCATTATTACGTGGTGGTGAGGCATCGTATGGAGGACTGTACACGGTATTTTGATCTGTATCTCCGATCGCATTGACCTCGTGCTTCCAGCAGTGATCCTCCAATGAGCTTCCATCATAATTGATGGAGAGCCTTTCAGAGCTTCTGCGAGAAGCTTCCACGACAGAGAGCAGTCGGTGATCAGCACTTCCGAGATTTTCGGAAGGGCCTCAACCTGATCCGCGAAAGGTCGATCGAATGCTGAGCCTTATCATCCCCACTTGGTTTATGACCAATGGAGGTTTCATTGACACCGTCACCAGGTGTCGGTTGGCTCCTGGAATTGCTAGAAGCCGTCGGTGAGTACCTATCAACCATGATCGCATCAAATGTATATTGAACCTCGAGTTGCGGTATTGAATTTTCATCACCTTTTTTGCCGGTCGAAAGGCCCGGGCTTGCTGAGGCTTTAGGGTGTTCCGAACTGGTCGGAAGCACTTCCTCTGAAACCGCCACTGATCGTAACGGTGTATCCTCATCCATCCGATCGACTTCGCCGATTTCTGCGATGGGCGAACCGGCGGAGGAGGATGATGAAGAGATTCTGTTTTCCTCCATGACGCGCATGCATGCGTCCATGTCGAGGTTGGTGTAGTCTGCTAGGTCGAACCAGTTTTCTTCATTCCAACTTGTCGAACCCGGGAACGAAGGATCCCGAATTCTCTGTGTTCAAACACCAGTCCAGGATTTCCAGTGTACACAGTCTCACAAAAATGAATATCACATTCATATCACGAAAACGTAAATGGCATTAAATAAATAATCGCTTAATACAAATGAGTCTAAATAATAATATCAAATGTCAAATGATAAACACAGCGGAAATAACATAATAGTGGGAGCCACACGATGCGCCACAGGCAATCGTCTGGGTCAGAAGGCCTACTCGTCCGGGTCCTCACCGTCAAGATAGCAGTCTTCTCCTGAATAAGATTTATTCAGCAAGAGTGAGCACTACTACCGTGCTCGCAAGTCACACCCAATATTGAATTTAAATGCATGCATAAGGAAACAAGTGAGTGTGGCAGGGGTTGTTTTGCATAAACAGCATTTTCAGTTTGAATAAGCATAATAGTTTCTAAGGCAATTTTATTCTATGGATAAAATCATATTTTGAAATGACAGTGATATAATGTGGATAACCTCCAATGATAAAGTGAAGGATCCCCTCCTAACACTTGGCTTCCCGCCCAAATTTTCCATAAGGATTAACCATCCTCAGCATTTAATAAAGCATTTAAAAACCAAAAACAATTCTAACTTTAAGTGGCCCTGCTAGCATGTCCATGACCGCGGACGCGGCTATTCGAATAGTTTCTACTCGCAGAGTTGGTACAACTTTACCCACACGAGGTGACATGCTCGTTATGTCGCCAATTCACGCTTAGGGCGTGTGGTGAGCAATTACCATGAGGCCTTTACAATGTTTTGTCCTAATATATTCATGCCCGCTAAGGTTTCACCTCTTTGACTAACCGTCCTCCGAAAGCCCCCTCTTGCGCCAAGTGGGAATAAAACGTCTAACCGACACCCACATAATCACGTGACATAAATATACTAGAGCATCACAAATTAGTTAGCCAAATCCTGCCCATACAGGACATGTGGTAGTACGTTATGGCATAGCAATAAGCGGCTCAAAGACCGGTCCTCAATTGACTTGGGCGTCATTCCTACAACCCATGGGCCTTGATCTTAACCAGATCAAACCCGTGCATAAACTCGCACTCCACCATTCCACCATTCCACCCAAGTCCAAACCCATTTTGATTTTATTTTAATTAAAAACTTCATTTTTAAACTCATGTGGTAAGACGATACCACCATATCAAGTTTGAAAACAATTTGTAAAAAAATCTGGTGTAAACCCTCCCAAATTCTGTAAATGTGGACTAAGCTTGGCTAAGCATATATTTGAATTTTGGTAATATCTTGCCTATGGTATCAAGGTGGTCAGATACAACATTCAAATTTGGCCATACAATAACATATGGAATTAACTATAGGTAAAACAGATATTAAAATATTTATAACAACATATGCATGCAATAAGGAATTTAAAACTGAAAATAACTTTAAAATTATAGGGGCAATATGGTCAATGGTGTAACTTGCCTTGTTCGATGTCTTGGAATTCTAAATCTTCAGATTGATCGAACTCTCCGGAGTCGTCGAAGTCTATACGCGAAAATACGACAAATTCAATATTCAAATTCAAATAAATTCAAAAACATAGTTCAAATTAACTCCAAATTGAAATATTTTGGTTTAGTTAGCTAGATTATAATTTTATATAAATTTTGCAATTTGAATCACCCAATTTGGAGTTCATATGCAAAAGTTATGAATTTTAGAAGTTTAAACCCAAATCTGAAATTTAATTGATTTTCCCGAATTAATTTTCTCTTGAAAAGCTATTTATCGCGCAATGCTGACATCAGCGTACGGATTTCGGAAATAAAAGAAAGTAAATCTAATTCTGACAGGTGGGCCCCTCGTGTCATAGACACGGCTCGCGTGGACCAAGCCCACGGAGCTTTGGAACGATGGGCACGGTGGACCGTGCCACGTGTATGGGTGCGTGGTGCTGACTGTGCGCCACATCAGCAGACACGTAAGCCTTGAGGGTGAGGTGGCGCCACGGTGGCAAGGCCACGTCAGCTGGAGGTCGGTGGTGCTCCGGAGATGGCCTCGCCGGCGTTCTACGCCACGGCGAGACAAACGGTCGTGCGCAAAAGGTAGAGGAGGGCAGTGCGAACTCGCGGCTTACCAAAACGGCGCGAGTGGCTTGGAATGGTTGTCGGCGACGGAATCGCAGCAAGCGCGCATGGGTGACGGTGAAGTAGGAGCATCCGAGGCCACCTCTCTCGAGCATAACGAGCGATGATTGAACTCGCATAAGTACTCATCACGATTTGCGCCCTTGCTTGAGCGCGAGGAATTCTTTCTTTTCGACTTCATCAGCCATCCGGGATGTGGGCCCGACGAAGGTCGACTGAACTCCTCCCACGCGACCACATGGCCCGCGGGCGCATGGCGAGATAGTTCTCCCACCATGAGAGTGCCGCGCCTCGAGCCGGTGGGACGCGAAGAGTGCCTTATCCTGTGCTCGGCATCGAGCTATGTTGAGCTTTCGCCAACCATGCGCACCAATCATCCGCACGAGAGGGTCCTCGAGCGGGAGAAAGTCGGCGGTGCGCACGGAGGAACTCCGCAAGTCCCCGCGAGTCCGTGGCCGCCACCATCGGCAGGAGTGGAGGTATTCCTAGCAATAACCTCCAAGATGCGCTGTCTCGTCCATGCGGTTTCGCTCGATCGAGCGAGAACCTCACCATGGTCGGAGGAGGGGAAGCTCCTCATCATGACCACTGCTGATCGCCACGCTGCTCTTCCGCCATCCTGCTTCACTAAGACAAGTTAACAATAGCCGGAAAACACGAAGTCGATAACCCACCGCAAATAACTTACTAACAACAACAAAACAAATACAAGACTTTTAAGTTACAAAACCAATTGACAAAAGTCAGATACTTAGCAAACTCATACATATCTTACCCTTATGCTCCCACAAATTTTAATTAGACTAATTCTCTATGGTTCTCCCAAAGACTGATTCTACCGGTAGTAACTATCTTTTGAAAGGAAAGAGAGAAACCAAGTTTTAAACTCAAATTAGAGTAAGATGAGAGTAGAAGGCTAAGATAGGTAAGGAGTAAAATCTGAGAATTTGCCTAGGTTTTCATAAACCCTTTTTATACTTTGAAATTAAGCTTTTTCAAAATATCCTAAGGACGACTATGCTTGTTACTACGGTCGAATGGCTCGATACCAACTCGTGAGGACCCCAATTTATTTGGCTTGTAATGCTTAACCAACCACCGGTCCTAGCATCACAAATCAAATAAATCGATCTCGAGATATGTATACTTCCTGAAGCAAGATACACACCTCGTTACAAAATTAGACATCACTCCATTCCAAACATAGAGTCCAAACACCACACTACCAAACGGAAGATAAACAAATAGTAGAGTTATTACGCATAAAGGCCGACGTGCCAAGATACACAAATAAACAAGAACGATAAGTGGAAGCAAAAGTGCCATAAGATGGCTATAAACAAAGCCAATCGCGCCTCCAACCCACAAGGCATCCGACCGACCGCCAAGTCTAGTCGCCCACGAAACGGCAACACAGACTCACGTATGAGGCCCTTGGGGCTCACCTTCTTCCTCTGCAATAAAAACATTAAGCAAAGCACACGAGTACAAAGATTGTCTTTGTACCCGCAAGACCGACGTGTGAACTAATGCACTGCTCATACGCTACATGCGAACTCATTTGGTGGAGGCCATATGTTTTATTTGCATAAAGCCAACTTTATTTGCAATAATGTAATACAGTTTAAAGGCAAGTTTGCAATTCATTTTAAGATTGAAATAACAGAAGAAGGATATTTAATAACAAAAGAGTAAAGGTAACTAACCTAGAAGTGACTATCCCAATAGTCACCACAACAATAGCACGAATCCCATTCGTACCACCCATCAAATTTTAATTTAAATGTTGTAGTCTAGTTCTTACGGGCGTATCCGAGCGTGTCCATAACCTAGACGAGGCTATTCGAATAGTTTTAACCTGCGCAGGTGTACCAATGTACCCACACTTCGCATCGCCTTTAAGCCAAAGCACACTTCCAAGGTATGCCGCACAACTAAGTCCTACGAGACTTTTTCCAATATTGTGTATTAACTACGAGCCGCTCGTATGGATAGAAATCCATACGCTTACATGGTAAAGCCGAAAAGACAACTACCCACTCGGATAAAGCTTTTCGGACAACTACCATGCTCCCACCTCCGTCCCTCCCGCGACCTCCTGCGACCGGAGCCAATACACGCCAAAGTACTAGGTCAAGAGAGGTCCCATATACTCTAGTGTGGTTAGCACGCAAAATGCTCAAGACGGTGGCGCAAGTAACTTTCGGTCCTTAATCGACTCTGCACCTTTCCAATCACACCCAACAGATCACACCAATCTTACCATTGTGCCCAAGTCTAAATCGCTTTTGCTTTCATTTTTAATTTTGCAATTAAACATAGCGAAATGTCAAACATAAAGGTATAGTAAATTTTGTGTGATCAAGGTTACCGACTAAGTCGATAACCGCCCATTTCTACCGATACTAAGCATGTCTAAGCAATTTGACCGGATCTACTAAGTGACAAGAGATCATCCAATGACCTCTAATCACAAAGAAATAACCTAGGCTCGTAGTAGAGATCAATATTTTGTCTACAGGATATGCAACTACGGATTTAACTAATCAATTTAACACAAATTAAGCAATGCATACATACAATTTGAAACAAAATATTAGACTTTAAAATATTTGGGATTATCATGATCAAACCGCTTGCACTCGCCATTGCTCAATTTGTTATGAGGGTCGTTCTCGTGGTTACCGCAAATGTCTAATCCTAACGATTGAACAAAACAAATAATAAGAACGAATAACACCAACAAAACTCAAACATGCAACAACAAACAAACATACTAAAACTCATACAGCAGCTTAAGCATGATATAACAAAATTTCAAAAATAGAGAACAATTCATTTTAAGTTATTAAGAATTTTCTATGAATTTCCTAAGCTAAAAACACATCAAAACACTAGTTAATTGCTTAACAAATTTTCATGAACAGAAACAGTGTATATAACCTATCCTAATAATTAGTACATTAAAAAATGACAATTACAAAATTGGTTTCACTGGATTTGGACAAATATTGAAAGAGATATACATTTTCTAATTTAGAAGATACATAAGACATCATTTTGTTAATTAACAGATTTTTGCTACAGAGACATGGATAAAACTAATTTTAGTAAATAATACATTTGAAATGAAAATTATCAGCACTGGATTCATGCGATTTAGATAAAAATTGAATTAGTTATGCATTTTACAAGTTTAATTGAATTAACAGCTCAACAGAAAAGCATTTCAGAAATACCAAATCATTTAAATCTTTTCCTACCGGCAACCACTAGCCCCGCACAGCGACAGAGGCGGGCCGCGACGCGTCTTGACGTAATGTACCACCCGCGCCAAGATGACGCCGGCGTATTCTAAGAATACATCTTTGACTTATCAAAGTGTACTTCTAACACATACTCACGAAAATACATTTTCAAACAGAGAAAACATATCGCCAAGGGTTACACACCCACTAATCGACATCATGGGCCCACATGACAAATACACAAAGGGTATTAAACCGTGCGAGTTAAGATTTTAACCGCGATTTAACTCGAGGGCCCACAAGTCATACTCACGCATCAAGAGTGCTTAAACGCTAAAGACAAAGTTATCACCTAACCCGCGGCGACTTGTTTGGAGCCCCGCTTGCGGCGCGACGGCGAGGTAGGCGAACCGGTGAATGAGAGCGCTCTGCTCGAGAGTGACACCTCGGTGCGCAGCAACCTCACGAACTTGTTGGCGACGACGCGAGTCCGATGGTCACCGGAGTGGAGCTCGCGACGACCGGAGGCGGAGAAGAAGATGCGGTGCTCGCGAGAAGACGCCGCGAGCTTTGAGAAGACCCGGAAGGTGTGCTTAAGCCGCCAACACCGTGAGCAAGAAGCACACGATAACGCCGGCGAAGAAGGCGAGGTGGCGGAATTTCACGCGCGAAACCGAGCTTGAGAAGAATTGGTCGCACGCCGCAACGATGCACCAAAGAGGAAAATGAGGTTACCGTTAGACTTAGTGCATCAATGCGATCCTAAGGGACTAGGTGGCGGAGCTAGAAACTCACCAGTCGCAAACGAGCTCACGGGACCGAGATCGCCGGAGGCGGAGACGATGATACCGCTCGGGTGATTCATCGGGCGCCAAGGACCCGGTTGGGCAAAATGGAGGCGGCGTCGAGCGTGGATCACGGTGGCGTGGTTGCGAGAATCGGCGGCGCTAACACGCGGCGCTACCTTCGTCCTCTTCGCCGGCAAACAGAAGCGCCGAGAAAGTGAGAAAGCGAAGGAAACGATGAATGAATGAGTGCGGTGAGGTTATAAAGCTCTGGCGATGCTCCACGGACGGACACGAGGGCAAATAGGTGGCAGCGGCGAGCGTCGTGGCACACATGCGCGGGTGGCCGTGAGCTCCGGTGAGACGCGAGAAGACGAGGACGATGCTGACAGGTGGGGTCCACATGTCGGCCGATCAAACAAAGCGGTGCGAACAATTGCTTAGACTCGATCAAGAATGTATCGACCGTTGGATCAAAGATGGACTACCGATATTGGTGTATGCATTCGGACGGTCGGTTGCACGCAACGTGGATCGCTCGATTTGCATCGGACGGTCACGATCGATTGACTCGCGCAGTGCAGCTAAGCGGTGCGACCGAGTCAAGTGGTGCGGTCGGACTCGAGCCCAAGTGTGGTTCGGGTCCGACAAACAGTGTTTTCAGAATTCGATTTAAAAGACAGAGAAGGTTTGGGAAATTTTTAGGGATAGCTTCAGGGCTCCAAAAATTTTGAAATTTTTATGGTAGCTACCAGAGACAGAGAGGAACATTTCATAAATTTTCCAGAACTTTTTATGCACTGAGAAGTTCTGCAGAAAATTCACAAGCATGCTGACCTAGGGTTTGACCAGATTTCCAACTAGTTTGACTTGGCCATTTGAAATAGCAAATAAAATCTAAAAATTGTGAAATAATTCAGAGAGGTATATCAGATGATCAAGATGCTAGGAAAAATATTTGCAGAGGATGATCACAAGTTTGAAGGCTAATAATTTGATGACAACAATTTCCATTCACAAGAATTTAATTCTAGAAAATGGAAATTGCTAGAGAAAAATGTAGAAACTTTCAAATGATTTGAAGAGACAGCAAAAGTTTTTATTTCTCCTCAAAATTTTACATTTGAAATACAAACCCTAAGTTAGGGCTGTTACAAATCTCCCCCCCTTACAGGAATCTCGCCCCGAGATTCTGATCACCGGGAGAAGAAGGACTGTAATCTGCTCGAGACGATCTTCCCGCTCCCAAGTGGCTTCATCCTCGGAGTGGTTTGACCACTGAACTTTAAGGAACTTGATCACACGGTTCCTTGTTCTGCGTTCGACTTCTTCGAGGATACGAATGGGCGCCACGATAAGACAGATCTTCCCGCACATCGATATTTTCCAATGGCGTTTCCTCCACAGAACACGAAGGCACTTCTTCAATTGCGATACGTGGAACACATCATGCACCCTCAAGTGTAGCCGGCAAGTCTAACTTGTAAGCAACAGCTCCCACTCTATCGATGATGCGGTGGGTCCGACATACCGAGGAGCCAATTTGCCCTTGACGCCAAACGACGATGACCCTTCGAGGTGAGACTTTGAGATACACAAAGTCATTGGGCCGAAACTTAGCTCACGACGACGCCGACCGCATAGCTCTTACGCTCGATCGAGCTACGCGCAAGTGCTCACGAATCAATCGCACTTGACTTTCGGCCTCATTGATGGAATCGGACCAAAGAACCGCCTTTCACGGCCACCGGTTCAACGGTGTTCTGCAATGACGCCCATACAAAGCCTCAAATGGTGCCATACCAAGACTAGCCTCGAAGCTGTTGTTGTAGGAGAACTCGGCAAGCGGTAGGCACTTCTCCCAATTCTTTCCATAGGAAAGAATACAAGCACGGAGCATATCTTCAAGAACTTGGTTGACGCGCTCCGTCTGACCATCAGTCTGGGGATGATAGGCTGAGCTGAACGAAAGACGGGTCCCCATGGCTTCCTGCAGACTATGCCAAAACCGAGAGGTGAACAGAGAACCACGATCTGACACAATCGTTCGTGGCACACCATGCAGACTCACAATGCGGGATATGTAAAGATCCGCTAACTGATTCACATCAATCTTCGATCGCAATGGAAGGAAATGGGCCACCTTCGTCAATCGATCAATGATAACCCATAATGCATCCTTCCCCGCAGGAGTACGGGGCAGACCAGTGATAAAATCCATACCTACAGAATCCCACTTCCATTCTGGTATAGGCAAGGGCTGAAGAAGACCTGCTGGACGCTGATGCTCGGCCTTGACACGACAACATATGTCACATCTGGCAACGAACCTGGCAATCTCGTGCTTCATGCGAGTCCACCAAAATCTCTGACGCAGATCTTGGTACATTTTAGTGGCCCCGGGATGGATGGACAAGGGGGAATCATGGGCCTCCTGGAGAATCAAATCCCGCAACTCGGGGACCTTTGGGACCACAAGACGCTGCCCAAACCATACAACACTGTGCTCATCTTCTGTGAAACACTTGGCTGATCCATTCCTGATGTTCTGCTTGATTTTACCCACACCATCATCGATTGTTTGTCTTTGCCTTGATTTGATCCACCAAGGTCGGTTGCACAACCAAGGCGACAAGGAACCATGCTCAACCAAACCCAAGTTGAGACGCTGAAATTTCGCAAGAAGTGCAGTTCTTTGCTCTTGGATCATCGTAGTATTGCAATACACCTTTCGGCTAAGTGCATCAAGAACTACATTGGCCTTGCCAGATGATATCAATACCCATGTCATAATCTTTGATCAATTCCAGCCATCTCCTCTGCCTGAGGTTCAGATCTGGCTGAGTGAACAAGTATTTCAAACTCTTGTGGTCGGAATACACCTCACAGCGGTTACCGATCAGATAATGCCGCCAAATCTTGAGTGCATGAACCACAGCAGCAAGCTCTAGATCATGGGTGGGATAGTTGAGCTCATGAGGTCTCAACTACCTGGATGCATAGGCAACTGCCTTGCCTTCCTGCATAAGAACACATCCAAGTCCCTGACGAGAGGCATCGCAATAAATATCGAAGCTCTTGTGGATATCAGGAAGAGTAAGGACTGGGGCTGAAGTCAACCGCCGCTGAGCTCCCGAAAGCTCTCATCACAAGCGAGAGGACCACACAAACTTCTTGTCCTTCTTGAGCAATTCACCATCGACTGCGATCTTGGAGAAGTTCTCGATAAAGCGGCGGTAGTAGCTCACTAAACCAAGAAAACTCAGCACATCGTTGATCGACTTGGTGACCCCAAGATAGAACATCGGCGACTTTGCTGGGATCCACAATATGCCTCCAACAAAGAACATGGCCCAAGAATGCCACTTCCTTCAACGTAACTCGCATTTGTTTGAACTTCACGTATAGTGGTGTTCCCGCAATTTCCCAAAACAATTCTCGGATGCTCAAGATGCTCGCTTGATCTTGGAATAGATAAGAATATCATCAATAAAGACCACCACAAATTTATCCAAATACTCCATGAATACTGAATTCATAAGGTTCATGAACAAAGCTGGAGCATTGGTTAGACCGAAAGACATGACGGTATACTCGTACAGACCATAACGAGTAGTGAAAGCCGTCTTCGGAATATCCTCAGATCTGATCCTGACCTGATGATACCCCATTCTCAAATCAATCTTTGAGAACACCTGGGCTCCAGTCAACTGATCAAACAGATCATCAATGCGGGGCAGAGGATATTTGTTCTTCACCGTCACCTCATTGAGAGGACGGTAATCAACACACATGCGCAAAGTCTTGTCCTTCTTCTTCACAAAGATCACCGGACAACCCCAAGGAGATGAACTGGGACGGATGAAACCCTTTGCTTGGAGCTCACCAAGCTGCTTCTTCAATTCTTCTAGCTCATTGGGAGGCATCCGATACGGCGCTTCGAGATAGGGCGATCGGCAAACTCGATAACAAACTCCAGATCTCGAACCGAGGCATCCTGTAAATCATCGGGAAAACATCCTCAAACTCACAAGCAGTGGGAACCTCACGAATCTTCAAAGCCGGCTTTGCTACAAGTGCACAAAGGTGCGACCCTTGCAACGAGGGAAAACCGACTGCTCGCCATAAAGGTTGGTGAGGAACACCATCTTCTTGGCACAATCGATATGTCCCAAATGTTGGGACAACCAATCCATGCCAAGAATCACATCCGACTCATTGAATCGAGCGAGAATAAGATTTGCCAAAATCCCACTCCTTTGACTATGATAGGAACATCCCGACATTGTAAATCGGCTCTCATTTCCAACCCGAGAGCGAATGAGCAAAGGAACTCCTGAGTAACACAATGAAGACCACTAGCAGCAGCAAATGATCTTGAAATAAAAGAATGTGATGCTCTAGAATCAAATATCTGCAGCAGACGAGAATTAACAAGAAGTGTACCCATCACGACATCCGGCGCCTCGAGCCTCCTCGGTGAAAGGTGGTTGACTCGACCATTGCCGCACTCAGGTCTTCGGATCATTTTCGGTCGGTGGATGACCACTCCCCTGCCGCGTCCTCCATTAGGACGAGGGGCGGCGCAACACTCGAGGGCAAGCGTTCGCATAATGGCCCTTGTTGTGGCGGCGAAAACAAGTAACCTCGGCGCCGGATTGCGGAAGCGCCTGCTCTTTGGATCGCAGCGCACGTGGCTGGCTCACGACTGCGGTGGGCGAGAGCTGGTGCAGATGGCCTCGGCGCCGGTGGAGCAAAAGAACGGGCCACAGTGCCGCCCACCGAGAGACGAACGAGGCCGTGTGAGTAGATCGATGCGCCCCATTTGCGCTATGGACTCGCCAGCGCCTTTGCCTTATGCTCGGCAACAATGGCCTTATCTACCAAGGCACGAAAGTCGAGAAGTCCACAATAGATAGCTTGTCCCGCAATTCCTCGGACAAGCCATCCATAAACTTCTCTGCTAGCCTCATCGAGGCCACCTCTCCGGAGCATAACGAGCGGATGATTGAACTCGTACAAGTACTGTCACGCATTTGCGCCCTTGCTTGAGCGCGAGGAATTCTTTCTTTTCACTTCATCGGGCCATCCGGGATGTGGGCCCGACGAAAGGTCGACTGAACTCCTCCCACGCGACCACATGGCCGCGCGGGCGCATGGCGAGATAGTTCTCCCACCATGAGAGTGCTTGCGCCCTCGCCGGTGGGGCGCGAAGAGTGCCTTATCCTCGTGCTCGGCATCGAGCTATGTTGAGCTTTCGCTCAACCATGCGCGCCCAATCATCCGCATCGAGAGGGTCCTCGAGGCGGAGAAAGTCGGCGGTGCGTGCGGAGGAACTCCGCAAGTCCCCGCGAGTCGGTGGCCGCCACCATCGGCGAGAGTGGAGGTATTCCTAGCAATAACCTCCAAGATGCGCGTCGGTCCATGCGGTTTCGCTCGATCGGCGAGAACCTCACCATGGTCGGAGGAGGAAGCTCCTCATCATGACCAGCTGCTGATCGCCACGCTTCTTTCCGCCATCCTGTTTCACTAAGACAAGTTAACAATAGCCTAAAACACGAAGTCGATAACCCACCGCAAATAACTTACTAACAAAGACAAAACAAATACAAGACTTTTAAGTTACAAAACCAATTGACAAAAGTCGGATACTTAGCAAACTCATACATATCTTACCCTTATGCTCCCACAAATTTTAATTAGACTAATTCTCTATGGTTCTCCCAAAGACCGATTCTACCAGTAGTAACTATCTTTTGAAAGGAAAGAGAGAAACCAAGTTTTAAACTCAAATTAGAGTAAGATGAGAGTAGAAGGCTAAGATAGGTAAGGAGTAAAATCGAGAATTTGCCTAGGTTTTCATAAACCCTTTTATACTTTGAAATTAAGCTTTTTCAAAATATCCTAAGGACGACTATGCTTGGGTTACTACGGTCGAATGGCTCGATACCAACTCGTGAGGACCCCAATTTATTTGGCTTGTAATGCTTAACCAACCACCTGGTCCTAGCATCACAAATCAAATAAACTGATCCTCGAGATATGTATACTTCCCAGAAAGCAGTATACACACCTCGTTACAAAATTAGACATCACTCCATTCCAAACATAGAGTCCAAACACCACACTACCAAACGGAAGATAAACAAATAGTAGAGTTATTACAGACAAAGGCCGACAGGCCAAGATACACAAATAAACAAGAACGACAGTGGAAGCAAAAGTGCCATAAGATGGCTATAAACAAAGCCAATCAGCGTGCCTCCAACCCACAAGGCATCTGACCGGACCGCCAAGTCTAGTCGTCCACGAAACGGCAACACAGCTCACAGAAGTGAGGCCCTTGGGGCTCACCTTCTTCCTCTGCAATAAAAACATTAAGCAAAGCACCTGAGTACAAAGATTGTCTTTGTACCCGCAAGACTGACGTGTGAACTAACAGACCTGTTCATACGCTACATGCAGGCTCATTTGGTGGAGGCCATATGTTTTATTTGCATAAAGCCAACTTTATTTGCAATAATGTAATACAGTTTAAAGGCAAGTTTGCAATTCGTTTTTAAGATTGAAATAACAGTAAGGATATTTAATAACAAAAGAGTAAAGGTAACCAACCTAGAAGTGACTATCCCAATAGTCACCACAACAATAGCACGAATCCCAGATTCGTACCACCCATCAAATTTTAATTTAAATGTTGTAGTCTAGTTCTTACGGGGCGTATCCGAGCGTGTCCATAACCTAGGACGAGGCTATTCGAATAGTTTTAACCTGCGGGTGTACCAATGTACCCACACTTGCATCGCCTTTAAGCCAAAGCACACTTCAAGGTATGCAAACACCTAAGTCCTACGAGACTTTTTCCAATATTGTGTATTAACTACGAGCCGCTCGTATGGATAGAAATCCATACGCTTACATGGTAAAGCCGAAAGACAACTACCCACTCGGGATAAAGCTTTTGGACAACTACCATGCTCCCACCTCCGTCCCTCCCGCGACCTCCTGCGACCGGAGCCAATACACGCCAAAGTACTAGGTCAAGAGAGGTCCCATATACTCTAGTGTGGTTAGCACGCAAAATGCTCGATGCGGTGGCGCAAGTAACTCGGTCCTTAAGCGACTCGGGCACCTTTCGATCACACCCAATGATCACACCAATCTTACCATTGTGCCCAAGTCTAAATCAGTTTTGCTTTCATTTTTAATTTTGCAATTAAACATAGCGAAATCTGTGAAACATAAAGGTATAGTAAATTTTGTGTGATCAAGGTTACCGACTAAGTCGATAACCGCCCATTTCTACCGATACTAAGCATGTCTAAACAATTTGACCGGATCTACTAAGTGACAAGAGATCATCCAATGACCTCTAATCACAACAAATAACCTAGGCTCGGTAGTAGAGATCAATATTTTGTCTACAGGATATGCAACTACGGATTTAACTAATCAATTTAACACAAATTAAGCAATGCATACATACAAATGAAACAAAATATTAGACTTTAAAATACTGGGATTATCATGATCAAATCGCTTGCACGTCATTGTTGCTCAATTTGTTGCGGAGGGTCGTTCTCGTGGTTACCGCAAATGTCGAATCCTAACGATTGAACAAAGCAAATAATAAGAACGAATAACACCAACAAAACTCAAACATGCAACAACAAACAAACATACTAAAACTCATACAAGAGCTTAAGCATGATATAACAAAATTTCGAAATAGAGAACAATTCATTTTAAGTTATTAAGAATTTTCTATGAATTTCCTAAGCTAAAAACACATCAAAACACTAGTTAATTGCTTAACAAATTTTCATGAACAGAAGCAGTGTATATAACCTATCCTAATAATTAGTACATTAAAAAATGACAATTACAAAATTGGTTTCACCGGATTTGGACAAATATTGAAAGAGATATACATTTTCTAATTTAGAAGATACATAAGACATCATTTTGTTAATTAATGATTTTTGCTACAGAGACATGGATAAAACTAATTTTAGTAAATAATACATTTGAAATGAAAATTATCAAGACTTTGGATTCATGCGATTTAGATAAAAATTGAATTAGTTATGCATTTTACAAGTTTAATTGAATTAATACTCAACGTAAAAGCATTTGAAATACCAAATCATTTAAATCTTTTCCTACCGGCAGCCAGCTAGCCCCAGACACTGACAGGCGGGCCCGCGCGAACGTGCTGACCAGAACAGCCCACCCGCGCCGAAGATGACGTCGAAGGTGTATTCTAAGAATACGTCTTTGACTTATCAAAGTGTACTTCTAACACATACTCACAGAGAAATACGTTTTCAAACAGAGAAACATATCGCCAAGGGTTACACACCCACTAATCGACATCATGGGCCCACATGACAAATGACACAAAGGGTTTTAAACCGGTGCGAGTTAAGATTTTAACCGTGATTTAACTCGAGGCCCACAAGTCATACTCACGTATCAAGAGTGCTTAAACGCTAAAGACGTGGTTATCACCTAACCCACGGCGACTTGTTTGGAGCCCCGTCTTGTGCGCGACGGCGCAGGTAGGCGAATCGTGAAGGAGAGGCGCTCTGGCTCGAGAGTGACACCTCGGTGCGCGCAAACCTCACGAACTTGTTGGCGGCGACGCGAGTCCGATGGTCACCGAGTGGAGCTCGCGACGGCCGGAGGCGGAGAAGAAGATGCGGTGCTCGCGGAGAAGACGCCGCGAGCTTTGAGAAGACCCTGAAGGTGTGCTTAAGCCGCCTCAACACCGGAGCAAGAAGCACACGATAACGCCGACGAAGAAGGCCCGAGGTGGCGGAATTTCCATAGCGGCGAAACCGAGCTTGAGAAGAATTGGTCGCACGCCCGCAACGATGCACCAAAGAGGAAAATGAGGTTACCGTTAGACTTAGTGCATCAATGCGATCCTAAGGGACTAGGTGGCGGAGCTAGAAACTCACCGTGTCGCAAACGAGCTCACGGACCGAGATCGCGGAGGCGAGACGATGATACCGCTCGGGTGATCCATCGACGCCAAGGACCCGGTTGGGCAAAATGGAGGCGGCGTCGAGCGTGGATCACGGTGGCGTGGTTGCGAGACCGAGGGCGCGCTAACACGCGCGGCGCTACCTTCGTCCTCTTCGCGGCCAAAGCAGAAGCGGCCGAGAAAGTGAGAGAGCGAAGGAAACGATGAATGAATGAGTGCGGTGAGGTTATAAAGCTCTGGCGATGCTCCATGGACGGACACGATGGCAAATAGGTGGCAGCGGCGAGCGTCGTGGCACACATGCGCGAGTGGCCGTGAGCTCCGGTGAGACGCGGAGAAGACGAGGACGATGCTGACAGGTGGGGTCCACATGTCAGCGACTGAAACAAAGCGGTGCGAACAATTGCTTAGACTCGATCAAGAATGTATCGACCGTTGGATCAAAGATGGACGGCTGAGATTGGTGTATGCATTCGGACAGGTCGGTTGCACACGCAACGTGGATCGTTCGATTTGCATCGGACGGTCACGATCGATTGGACTCGCGCGCGGTGCAGCTAGGCGGTGCGACCGAGTCAAGTGGTGCGGTCGGACTCGAGCCCAAGTGTGGTTCGGGCCGACAAACGATGTTTAGTCGATTTAAAAGACAGAGAAGGTTTGGGAAATTTTTAGGATAGCTTCAGGGCTCCAAAAATTTTGAAATTTTATGGTAGCTACCAGAGACAGAGAGAAACATTTCATAAATTTTCCAGAACTTTTATGCACTGAGAAGTTCTGCAGAAAATTCACAAGCATGCTGACCTAGGGTTTGACCAGATTTCCAACTAGTTTGACTTGGCCATTTGAAATAGCAAATAAAATCTAAAAATTGTGAAATAATTCAGAGAGGTATATCAGATGATCAAGATGCTAGGAAAAATATTTGCAGAGGATGATCACAAGTTTGAAGGCTAATAATTTGATGACAACAATTTCCATTCACAAGAATTTAATTCTAGAAAATGGAAATTGCTAGAGAAAAATGTAGAAACTTTCAAATGATTTGAAGAGACAGCAAAAGTTTTTATTTCTCCTCAAAATTTTACATTTGAAATACGAACCCTAAGTTAGGGCTGTTACAGAATGGTTGTCGGCGACGGAATCTGGCGGCGGCGGCGTGCGGGTGACGGTGAAGTAGGAGTTCCGGTAGTTCCCAAGCGAAGTGGAGAGGACCACCGTGTTCGCGAGGAGATGCTGATGCCGAAGGTGGCGATGGAGAGGATGCGGCGGCGTCGGCTACGGCGGAAACGAAGCTCCAAGCTTCACGGTCGCCGGCGATGGAACTTCAATTCCGGGCACTAGAGATGATAAGCGTGGCGATGGGTGGTGGCGTCGGGACCGGTGGGGGAATGCGCACCCGGGGCTGCCTTTTATAGGCGTCGAGGTGCTCTGGAGCGGCGTGGAGGAGGTGGAGGTCGTGCGGCGGTTTTGCGGTGATCGTGGGCGCACCGGTTGCGGAGACGAAGGGAGATCGTGGGGGAAAAGCGGCGGTTGCGGACCCGGTCTTGTGCACGCACTCACGAAGAGCGGAGCAGTTGGCAACTAGCCGTTCTGAAGCTTGAACGTGGGCGAAAATGGCGGCGGTTGCGCGAGCGACGCGGAGAAGAAGAAGGCGAGGAAGACGACGACTCAGGGTCGTCCGATTTTCAACGTACGGTCGAGATTAGATTCGCGAAGCGGTAAGTGACTTTCGGGCGCAGCCGTTGGATTAAGATCCAATGGTTGAGATTAGACCGAGCGAAGCGGTAAGTGCGTTTTGGCGCGGCCGTTGGATTAAGATCGTGCGGCTCACGTTGATGATGGCATTCGGACCGTCGCGGTTCTTGTGAAAGATCTTGACCGTCGGTTGCATGATCCAACGGTGGAGAAAAGAAGAGATACGCGAGAATGGTAGCCGTTCGATTTTGATCGGACGGTGGGAGGGCGAGAGGCGGTGCGGCGAAAGCGGTCAGTGGGGCATGCACGAGGGTGTTGGGCCGAGGTCAGAGGTTTCGCCCAAAGCCATTTTTTATTTTCTTTTTGATTTCTCAATTGTTTTAATTCTGTTAATTCATTTAGGCTTTAGAAAATAGCAAAATACTTCCAAAAATTATGGAAAAATTCACAGAAATTCCCATACTCATTCTGGACTTAATAAAATTATTTCCAACTATTAGTTGGCTTTTAATTTTGTAAATAAATTTGTTTTAGCTTTAAAATATTTATGAAAAGCTTTTGAAAATTCAGGAAAAACCACAAACATAAATAAACTTTTAAATTTTACTGAAATTGAAATTTGGGCTGTTACAAACCTACCCCCCTTAAGGGAATCTCGACCCGAGATTCAGGATTGGTCAGCAAAGAGATCGGGGTAGTTGGTCTTGAGGTCTTCTTCTTTTTCCCATGTGGCTTCACTTTCCGGGTGATGACTCCACTGCACCTTGTATGATCTGATGATTTTGCTTCTGGTGACTCGCTCTGCGACATCCAGAATCTTGATTGGTCGCTCCACGTAGGTGAGATCCTCTCGAAGATCGAAGCTTTCCAAGAAGGTATGGTCTTCTGGCGCTTGCAAGCATTTCCTTAACTGGGATACATGGAAGACATCGTGCACAGCTGACAAGGCTTCTGGTAGCTCAAGCTGATATGCCACTTCACCTCTTTTGGCTAGAATTTTGTATGGCCCCACAAATCTGGGTGCGAGTTTTCCTTTTGTTCGGAATCTTCTTACTCCTCTGAGTGGAGTGACCCTGAGATAGACCAAGTCTCCTACCTCAAAGTTTAGATCCCTCCGACGGTTATCAGCATAACTCTTCTGTCGGGTTTGTGCCACTTTCAGATGTTCCCTTATGGTTTTGACCTTACTTTCTGCCTCTTTGATTATCTCAGGTCCAAAGAGCTGATGCTCTCCTACTTCATCCCACAGAAGTGGAGTTCTGCATTTTCTGCCATACAATGCTTCAAAAGGAGCCATTTGCAAACTAGCTTGATAGCTATTGTTATACGAGAATTCCGCATACGGCAAATTCTTGTCCCAACTTTGTCCAAATTCCAGGGCACAGGCTCGGAGCATATCTTCGAGGACTTGATTGGTGCGTTCCGTCTGACCATCGGTTTGAGGATGATAGGTCATCTTGAAGTTGAGTCCGTGCCTAAGGCTTCATGCGAACTCGCGAATCTTGATGTAAACGAGAACATCCGTTTGACACGATCTTCTTGGGTACCCCGTGTAGACAAACAATCCTAGCCACATATAATTCTGCCAACTGGCTGCTTCTGTATGTAGTCTTGACAGGAATGAAGTGAGCTACTTTGGTCAACCGATCAATTATCACCCAGATAGAATCATATCCTGATTGGGTCCTAGGTAGTCCGGTGATGAAGTCCATACCAATTTCTTCCCACTTCCATTCTGGAATTGGTAGTGGCTGTAACAATCCAGCTGGTCGCTGATGTTCTGCCTTAACTCGCTGGCACACATCACAGCGAGCAACGAACTCAGCGATTTCTCGCTTCATGCTGACCCACCAGTACTTTTCCTTCAGATCCTGGTACATCTTGGTGCTTCCGGGATGAATGGAGTAAGGTGTTTCATGAGCTTCCTTTAGAATTGACTGTTTTAACTCTTGTTGGTTAGGTACACAAATGCGGTCCCCAAACCATACCGTTCCTTGTTCATCTTCAGCGAATCCTGGAGCCTTGCCTCTTCGCATATTCTTCTTGATCTCCTTGATGTCATCATCTCCTAGTTGTTTTTCTCTGATCTGACTTTGAAGAGTCGGTTGTAATTCCAAAGCATTCACACAACCTTGACTGACAATCTCCAAGTTTAGGCGCTTCAACTCTTCATGTAGTTACGCTGTTCATACGCACCATCATGGTATTGTAATAGGCCTTTCGCTCGTGGCATCGCAACTACATTTGCTTTGCCTGGGTGATAATGGATTCCCAGATCGTAATCTTTTATCAACTCTAACCATCTTCTCTGCCGAAGGTTTAATTCTGCATGTGTGAATAAATACTTCAAACTCTTGTGATCCGTGAAAATCTCACAGCGGTTACCAATGAGATAATGCCGCGATCTTCAAGGCATGCACAATCGCTGCTAACTCGAGATCATGGGTTGGATAATTCCCTTCATGTGGCCTCAACTGCGTCTGGATGCATAAGCTACTACCTTGCCTTCCTGCATCAATACGCATCCGAGACCTTGACGGGATGCGTCGCAGAAGATCTCGAAATCTTTACGGATATCAGGTAAGACTAACACAGGTGCTGAGACTAATCTCCTCTTGAGTCCCAAAACTTTCTTCACAGGCATCTGTCCAATCAAATTTCTTCTCCTTCTTCAGAAGTTGAGTCATGGGTCTTGCAATTTTAGAGAAATTTTCTATGAACCTGCGGTAATAACCCGCTAGTCCAAGGAAACTTCTCACTTCGGTGGTATCTGGGTTGCTTCCAACTGACATCGCTTCAACCTTGGCGGGATCTCGCAATTCCTCCTGGCGACACGATATGTCCAAGGAATGCCACTTGACTTAGCCAAAATTCACTTTTGCTGAATTTAGCATAAAGTCGATGCTCTCGGGCTTGTCGATATCATTCGATATGCTTCGTGTTCTTCTTCATCCTTCGAGTAGATGAGAATGTCATCGATGAAAACAACCACAAACTTATCCAGAATTCCATGAACACTTTGTTCATCATATTCATGAAATAAGCGGCGTTAACAAACCGAAAGACATCACTTTGTAAACTCGCATACCCATATCGGTGGTGAAGGCTGTCTTGAATATCTTACGTCCGATCTTTAGTTGGTGATAGCGGATCTCAAATCAATCTTGAAAAGACACTTGCTCCTTTCAGCTGATCAAACAGATCATCTATCCTGGGTAAAGGGTATTTGTTCTTGATCGTCACCTCATTGAGTGATCTGTAATCAACACACATCCTCATGCTATTGTCCTTTTCTTGACGAACAACACCGGTGCTCCCAAGGTGATGAACTGGTCGGATGTAACCTCGCCCGCAGATTCTTCAATCTGTTTCTTCAATTCCACTAACTCATTAGCCGGCATTCTATAGGGTCGCTTCGATATTGGAGTTGTCCCTGGGACTAAGTCAATTAAGAACATGACATCCCGATCCGGTGGCATGCTGGGTAATTCATCGGAAAGACATCGGCATATTCTCGGACTACGGTATGTCTTCAAGTTTCACTTCCTTCATCTTTGGTGAGGATAGAACTTCCATTGGTGCAGTCTTGGGTTTGAACTCAATGAAATTCCTTCTCCATTTGTGAGAGTGATAGACCTATTAGGCACGATCTATTTGTCCATGATTCTTGGCTAACGACCCATTCCCGAATAACGTCCAGACCTTGGGAATGCAAGACTATCAAGTCTGCTAGGAAGGATACTCCGGATATTTCAAGGGTGAGGTTCGGGCATAAAGAACTAGTTCTCATTTCTGAGCCCGGGGAATGGATTATCATGGGATTTGCTAAGGAAGATATTGGTAACCCATATTTGCCCACAAATTTATTTGACACGAAAGAATGCGAAGCTCCGGAATCAAATAGCACTGAAGCTGGTATTGAATTGACAAGAAACATACCAAGCACAACATCCGGTGCTGCCTGAGCTTCCTCGGCCGTGACGTGGTTCACACGTCCCTTGATGAACTGGCCTGGCGGCTTTGCAGTGCCGCCAGTGGCTGTGGCTCCTGGTGCTGGCTTGGAAGACGCCGCTGCCTGCTGCTTCTTGGGGCATCGGTTGGCATAATGGCCTGTCTCGTTGCAGTGGAAACAGGTCACTCCTGCAGCTGAGGGGGCGGAGCTCTTCTGCTGAAATTGTCCTCCGGTTGATGTGCTGCGGAAGTTGAAGGTGTTGGGGCGCTGGTTCTGCACTGGAGTTCGGGAGGTGGAAGACTGGAACTTTCCACGCTGCGGTGGCTGCGGCTGAATGAAACGAGGCTTAGGAAGACCTCCTGCATTGAACCTCTGGGCGGCCATCCTCCGCTTGCAGTTCTCCATCTCATGGTGCTTGGCCTCCTGGCGGATTGCCTTGTCCACCAACTGCTGGAAGTCGGTGAAGTTATGAGAGATTAGCTGGATGGAGATGTCATCGTTGAGTCCCTCCAGGAACCTTTCTTGCCTTTCTTCATCTCGGGCCACATCAGCCGGGGCATAGCGAGCTAGCTGGTTGAAGCGGTGGAGATACTCGCTCACCGAGCGATTGCCTTGGCGAAGAGCATGGAACTCCTTCTTCTTCAATGTCATCTGGCCGGCAGGAATGTGTGCATGACGGAAGGCTCTGACAAACTCGTCCCATGAGATGGCCTGGGCATTGGCGTGGGAGATGCAGAAATTGTCCCACCATTCTGAGGCTGGTCCGTTGAGCTGATGAGTTGCGAACAGGACCCTCTCGCGATCTGTGCATTGCAAGATGTCCAGTTTCTTTCCGATGGCACGAAGCCAATCGTCAGCATCCATCGGCTCGGTGCTGCTGGAGAATGTCGGAGGACGCATACGCATGAACTCCGACATGGTCACCGCCGAGAAAGGTGTGCGGTGCTCGAGTTGCGCGGTAGCCGATGTTGTCTGGTTGTTACGGCGTTGTTGAGCGATCGAGCCAACAATTCAATAAGGTGAGTTTGATTGGCCATCATCATTTGCCAATCCGGTCCTCTTCTTGGTGGTGGGGAGGTTCTTTGAACATCTTGCTCGATGGTCGGTATTTCCGTTGTTCGACCTGGATCTGCCATTTCTGTGCGGTGTTCACCATCCGCTTGAAATTTCAAAGACTTAGGAAAGGGAAGAAAAGGTTGCACTAAGGGGGGGGTAAATTTATATTAGCCCAAAAAGCACACAACAACAAGGCAAAGAAGCAAATTTTTCTTTTGCAAGTAATTCTTTATTTTATTCATCTGATTATGGCTACCACAAAAGGTTAGTAGCTCATAAATCGCAGCTAATTGAACAACGAAAGGGGAAAGCAAAAATCTAAAATGGTGGAGGTAAACATCTATGGGGTGGACGGGGTGTAGTCAGGGAGTTGCAGTCTTTGCCTTGGCCCTTTTGTCTGAGCCAATTCACCTGCGCCTTGACCTCTCCTCTGCGGCCTCTAGCCTCCCCTGAACGAGATACAGCTCGTCCAGGGTGTTGCCATAGGCGTAATCCATCGCCTTGGCTAACTCCACCTGGTGGGTGATCTCCGGCATATCCTCATTCTCGACTGAGCTGAAGGCACTGCCTAGCCGAGTGGGGATGTGCATGGGATAGTACTGGAATGCAGTATCCCGAAAATGGGCGTCGTAGGTGTAGCGAAGTTGGCGTACGACTTCTCTTGCCGCATCTTGGATGCCGTCCTCAAAGGTCTCCCGACGCATTGGGGCGTCGAAGATGTGGAAGGATGTATCCGGCGCTAAGTTAGAGTAGAGGATAACCTCCACTCTCCAGCGCTCCTGCTGTCCCATGATATACTTGTATCCTTGGTATGTGGGTCTCTTTGTGAAACTCAGATGCTGCATCATCTTCCATAGGATATCCGCCCATTCTCCAGCGTAGACTCCATGGGAGATGCGGGTCGGTATCTCGGCCATCTACAATTTTAGAAAGGACAAGAGTTTAGAAATCTTTTTAATAGAGAAAGGAAGAGTAAGACTGGGAAGACAGTAAATAGTTTGTAAATTTTTAAAAATAGTCCTTAATGGTTTTACCAATTCTACAGTGGGCCATGACCTCACAATCGATATGGCTCGATACCACTTTGTCGAACCGAGAACGAAGGATCCCGAATTCTCTGTGTTCAAACACCAGTCCAGGATTTCCAGTGTACACAGTCTCACAAAAATGAATATCACATTCATATCACGAAAACGTAAATGGCATTAAATAAATAACTGTTTAATACAAATGAGTCTGAATAATAATATCAAATGTCAAATGATAAACACAGCGGAAATAACATAATAGTGGGAGCCACACGATGCGCCACAGGCAATCGTCTGGGTCAGAAGGCCTACTCGTCCGGGTCCTCACCGTCAAGATAGCAGTCTTCTCCTGAATAAGATTTATTCAGCAAGAGTGAGCACTACTACCGTGCTCGCAAGTCACACCCAATATTGAATTTAAATGCATGCATAAGGAAACAAGTGAGTGTGGCAGGGGTTGTTTTGCATAAACAGCATTTTCAGTTTGAATAAGCATAATAGTTTCTAAGGCAATTTTATTCTATGGATAAAATCATATTTTGAAATGACAGTGATATAATGTGGATAACCTCCAATGATAAAGTGAAGGATCCCCTCCTAACACTTGGCTTCCCGCCCAAATTTTCCATAAGGATTAACCATCCTCAGCATTTAATAAAGCATTTAAAAACCAAAAACAATTCTAACTTTAAGTGGCCCTGCTAGCATGTCCATGACCGCGGACGCGGCTATTCGAATAGTTTCTACTCTGCAGAGTTGGTACAACTTTACCCACACGAGGTGACATGCTCGTTATGTCGGCCAATTCACGCTTCCGAAGGCGTGTGACTGAGCAATTACCATGAGGCCTTTACAATGTTTTGTCCTAATATATTCATGCCCGCTAAGGTTTCACCTCTTTGGACTAACCGTCCTCCGAAAGCCCCCTCTTGCGCCAAGTGGGAATAAAAAGTCTAACCGACACCCACATAATCACGTGACATAAATATACTAGAGCATCACAAATTAGTTAGCCAAATCCTGCCCATACAGGACATGTGGTAGTACGTTATGGCATAGCAATAAGCGGCTCAAAGACCGGTCCTCAATTGACTTGGGCGTCATTCCTACAACCCATGGGCCTTGATCTTAACCAAATCAAACCCGTGCATAAACCTGCACCCACCATTCCGACCATTCCACCCAAGTCCAAACCCATTTTGATTTTATTTTAATTAAAAACTTCATTTTTAAACTCATGTGGTAAGACGATACCACCATATCAAGTTTGAAAACAATTTGTAAAAAAATCTGGTGTAAACCCTCCCAAATTCTGTAAATGTGGACTAAGCTTGGCTAAGCATATATTTGAATTTTGGTAATATCTTGCCTATGGTATCAAGGTGGTCAGATACAACATTCAAATTTGGTCATACAATAACATATGGAATTAACTATAGGTAAAACAGGATATTAAAATATTTATAACAACATATGCATGCAATAAGGAATTTAAAAACTGAAAATAACTTTAAAATTATAGGGGCAATATGGTCAATGGTGTAACTTGCCTTGTTCGATGTCTTGGAATTCTAAATCTTCAGATTGATCGAACTCTCCGGAGTCGTCGAAGTCTATACGCGAAAATACGACAAATTCAATATTCAAATTCAAATAAATTCAAAAACATAGTTCAAATTAACTCCAAATTGAAATATTTTGGTTTAGTTAGCTAGATTATAATTTTATATAAATTTTGCAATTTGAATCACCCAATTTGGAGTTCATATGCAAAAGTTATGAATTTTAGAAGTTTAAACCCAAATCTGAAATTTAATTGATTTTCCCGAATTAATTTTCTACTGAAAAAGCTATTTACTGCGCAATGCTGACATCAGCGTACGGATTTCCGGAAATAAAAGAAAGTAAATCTAATTCTGACAGGTGGGCCCCTCGTGTCATAGACACGGCTCGCGTGGACCAAGCCCACGGAGCTTTGGAACGATGGGCACGGTGGACCGTGCCACGTGTATGGGTGCGTGGTGCTGACTGTGCGCCACATCAGCAGACACGTAAGCCTTGAGGGTGAGGTGGCGCCACGGTGGCAAGGCCACGTCAGCTGGAGGTCGGTGGTGCTCCGGAGATGGCCTCGCCGGCGTTCTACGCCACGGCGAGACAAGCGATCGTCGCAAAGGTAGAGGAGGCGCGCGAACTCGCGGCTTACCAAAACGGCGGCGGAGTGGCTTGGAATGGTTGTCGGCGACGGAATCTGGCGGCGGCGGCGTGCGGGTGACGGTGAAGTAGGAGTTCCGGCAGTTCCCAAGCGAAGTGGAGAGGACCACCGTGTTCGCGAGGAGATGCTGATGCCGAAGGTGGCGACGGAGAGGATGCGGCGGCGTCGGCCGCGGCGAAACGGCTCAAGCTTCACGGTCGCCGGCGATGGAACTTCAATCGGGCACTAGAGATGATAAGCGTGGCGATGGGTGGTGGCGTCGGGACCGGTGGGAATGCGCACCGGGGCGCCTTTATAGGCGTCGAGGTGCTCGGAGCGGCGTGGAGGAGGTGGAGGTCGTGCGGCGGTTTTGCGGTGATCGTGGGCGCACGGTTGCGAGACGAAGGAGATCGTGGGAAAAGCGGTTGCGGACCGGTCTTGTGCACGCACTCACGAAGCGGAGCGATTGGCAACTAGCCGTTACGAAGCTTGAGCGTGGCGAAAATGGCGGCGGTTGCGCGAGCAACGCGAGAAGAAGAAGGCGAGGAAGACGACGACTCGTGGTCGTCCGATTTTCAACGTCACGGTCGAGATTAGATTCGCGGCGTAAGTGACTTTCGGCGCGGCCGTTGGATTAAGATCAATGGTTGAGATTAGACCGGCGAAGCGGTAAGTGCGTTTTGGCGCGGCCGTTGGATTAAGATCGTGCGGCTCACGTTGATGATGGCATTCGGACCGTGCGGTTGCTGTGAAAGATCTTGACCGTCGGTGCATGATCCAACGGTGGAGAAAAGAAGAGATACGCGGAGAAATGGTAGCCGTTCGATTTTGATCGGACGGTGGGAGAGGGCGAGAGGCGGTGCGGGCGAAAGCGGGCTGGTGGGCTGCGTGCGCGAGGGTGTTGGGCCGAGGCCGTAGGTTTCGGCCCAAAGCCATTTTTGATTTTCTTTTTGATTTCTCAATTGTTTTAATTCATTAATTCATTTAGGCTTTAGAAAATAGCAAAATACTTCCAAAATTATGGAAAAATTCACGAAATTCCCATACTCATTACGGACTTAATAAAATTATTTCCAACTATTAGTTGGCTTTTAATTTTGTAAATAAATTTGTTTTAGCTTTAAAATATTTATGAAAAGCTTTTGAAAATTCAGGAAAAACCACAAACATAAATAAACTTTTAAATTTTACTGAAATTGAAATTTGGGCTGTTACACAACTTCCCGCCATAATCGCATCAGCGATCACAAACAGGGAATGGACAAATATTCGATAAGTAGAGAAATTCTTCCAAGATTCCACGCCACGCTCCCCACGGTCGGCGCTAGCTGTCGATGATCAAGACGTCGATCTTACAAAAAGAAAAGGAGAAAGTGACGTGGGAAATCTAGGGAAATAATGGGACTGCTCTTTTATTAATATGAACTGGGTTTTACAGGGTATGCTCTGAGAACACTGCTTGTTCCTTTACAATGTCAGACCTACAACACGAATATAAGGCTTGTGCTTTAGTCTGATGGCTCTATCTTGTTCTCGTCTCTCTTGATACGTCCAGGCTCCATCTTTAAATAGCCCTCGAAGAGGTGGCAGTTACTTCCGGAGAAGACGTCTGATGTGAAGCGTTGCGTCTGGTCGGAGTCAAGTGACGGTTGATAAAGAATCAACCGTTCGACGGTTATATGTCTATGAGACATATAACCGCATGGTAGTTATCCGTCAGTGCTTCTGGATAAGAAACGTTGTATGGTATGGAATATGCACGTGCTCCATTCATCATACGGTAAAGAATATAGTTAGAATCAATTCCAAGTATCAGTTCATACCTTTTACGATCAATTCTCCTAGTCGGGAGCTTGGCTTAGGCCTTCGTCCGACCAGGGTACACATTATGTAACCTCTGGAATCTCTACGACCAGTGAGGTCGTGCATCTCAGGGGTTACGACCATGAAGACGTATGGTCTATTATGTATTAAAAATAATACATAGAGGTTTTAATCCTCGTCAAACAGAAAAGCTCAAAAACAAATTTTATATCCTTGATATTCTACGAAAATAACAAACTGACCAATCAACCTTAACACTACAATTTTTTTTCCTAAAAAAGGACCAATATACCACAAGATTTGCTAAATGTAATACATGCAAAATGTGATATGTATTATAACACAATTATTCCAATCGGATCTGGTGAATAGTACAGTTAGGACCTAAAATCGCCTAGTGGTTGAGCGACTATCAAAGTCGCTCAGTGGTTGGGCGACAAGGATGAAATCGTCGTTCCATTAAGCGACAATACCAAATCGCCATGCCATTTGGCGATTCTCACATGTGTCGCACTCTGGTTGGACGACTATACCAAGTCGCCCAACCGTACGGCGACACGAGGTTATTTATGTAAAAAAAATAAGTGGTGTTATTTTTGTAATTCCAAATAAAAAAAGATTATTTCAAAAAAAAATCGAAGAAAAATTAACACTTCCTTCAACTTCAACGTCATACTTCTCATCTTCTCCTTTAATACTCACATCCGGGCTCCATGGACTTGCCATGCCTAGCACAACCACAATCATAGATGGCATTTCTTCAAATATCAATACATACACAAAAAGTTGGCATTTCTTCAAACATCAAACATCAATATTTACCGACTAGGGAAGGGAGGAGGCCGACCGGGAGGACTTACCACCTTGGGGGGAGCATCGAGTGGGGGGAGTGCCGGCTGAGCAAGGGGGACAACCGCCTGGGGGAAGCACCAAGTGGGAGGAGCGTCGTAGAGCGGGGGGAGGGAGGAGCGCCACCGAGCGCTGTTGAGCGGGGGGAGGGAGGAGCGCCACTGAGCAAGGGGAGGGAGGAGCGCCGCCTGGGACTGGGGGGATCGGGAGAGCTCCCTGCTGCTAGGGTTGGGACTAGGATGGGGAGCACCTTATGGGCCTGCCTTATGGCTTATGGCCTATGGGCCTTATGGTGCTGGTGCACAGGTGCAGTCTGCAGCGTGGCTTGCAGTGGCTCGGGCCGGGCTTTTTTTGGGCTGAAATTTCTAGTCCGAGTCCGGCCCGAAAATACTTTTGGGCTTACATAATAGGCCCGAGCTCGGCTCGGCCCAAAAAAATATATCAGGCTCGGGCCGAGCCGCCCATGAACAGGTCTAGGAAGGACCGACCAAACTTGGCAACCATTAGCTGGGGGTGTTACGTTTTCGGTCAGGGTGCCTTAGGGCTCGTTTGGTTGCAGCTCGGGGCTCAAATGACTAGGTGTGTTTGGTTTGAAACCGAAGCAATGAACTACCGGCTGGCCTGGTCTCTCCTCAAGGAGCGGGCCCAACGGGCAGGAGCATCCTCTACCTGCGTACCCCTATAGCACCTCTATTTACTTTTGTTTTATTGCTAGTCTGCCACTGTCTCTCCTGACACCTTCGTTAGTCTGAGCCCGGCATTAGAAATCATGCAGCAAAGCTCCGAGTAGTAGCAAGAAAACACTATTAACAAGTTAATGAAGGGTACGCATGTTAATCCCGTTGTGTTGCTCTCCGACGTTGGAACCCACCGCCGCCGCCCTTGGACTCTATCGACTCATCGTTGGACACGGCTGTCGTCGCCACGCCGAACCTCGCTGGATCCTGCCGCTTTTTGAACTCCGTCGCCTTGCTATTTGACACCACTGCCGCTTTGATGCCAGATCTCGGGGAACCCACTGGTGCCGTGACCTGGTCATGCGTCGCCTCGATGCCGCTCATGATGGATCGATTAGATCGGACCACGTGGATTGTGGTGATTGCGGTAAAAACTGGGGATTGGTTGTGGCTGCATTCTAATTAAAATTAAAGGCGCATTCAATGTCTTAAGCTTCCTCATTCAGAAAGAAACTTTTCGCTTTTTGTATTTTTACTTAGGTGCACGTCTCCAACTAAACAACACAAACAAACCTAGACGCACAGCTAAAAATTATCAGAACTTTAGGCTGCCTCTAAGCGTCACTTTTTCTTAGACATGTCACTTAGGCCTCCAACCAAACAGGTCCTTAGGTTCACAATTAAGAAGTCACAATGTTAACCCTATAATGAAGTGTTGGGTAAATAAATACATGCTTGAGTTTCATCAAGCCTTGTTATCAAGCCTGGTGCAGTTATTCGCTAGTGTGTGTAAAAAAAGACAAGATATAGATGGGGCGGGGCGGGGCAGGTTTTGGCTTGCCCTGGATTTGCCCTAACTTTAGATGGGTTGGGTCGAGGCAGGGTTGACAACGGTGCTTTGTCTGGTCGGGGCGGGTTCTCAGTTTCATGTATTTTAAAATATAAAAAACATATTATTTACTAAACTTGATTGACATATTATCATAAACTATTGATATTTAAAGACCAACTTGTAATAGTGGTAACAAGTGTCTTTGAACTAGCAAATACTAGTTAATATTGCATTATAATAGCTTGTAGAATAATATTACGAGTAATTCATACAAAAACATTTATGTAATCGGGGCAGGTGTTGACGGTCGCTATGCCTCACAAATGTAAATACCCTCAAGCGCACAGTTTACCGTTGTAGCATTTCACCTTGGAGTATTACAGGGTATCATATTTATCCACAAGGAAGCACTAATGAGTTTGATATATCATGTTAACAAATTATCTAGATATTATCCAGACTTTCCAGAGCGAGAGTGAAAACAGTATCGATAGATGGGAAGCGATTATCCGCACGAACACTTATCCAACCTTACACAACACATCCAAATGTAGATAGCTAGCTAGAGTCTAGTAGTAGGTGTGAGCGAAACTAGGAGTGAGTAATGTGGTTCCTTTTTAGTGATCTTTGGCGATTATAATATTTAGGCTGCTTTGAATAGGTAGTATTTTAGTGCAGTTTCTTAGTGTATAAGGAGTGTTAGGATACTATCTTCCCAATGCATAGTTTCTTATGGTGCAGTATCTTAGGTCCTTTTAAATAATTAGATGTAGAATCTCAAGGATGTGGTATGTACAAAATGAAAATGAGTTAATTTTTTTGTCTATGACTTCTAGTCAGAGCAGTCTCTTATTTAGATACTACAATAATCTCTCACCTCATTTAATCTACTATCATCTCAGCACTTTGCCGACATAACACTCTTAAGATACTGACTAAGGTGGAGCACTAGGAGCAGCCTTAGGCAAACTATCACCAATTGACCATTGCCAATTCTTGGGGCTTTACTCCTACCAAACTATTGTGAGGGCCTGGTCATTCACACTATCACGGTACATGGGACCTGCATCAACCCACAATAACTGGCATTCTAAGCTAATTCAAGACCTAGACACCATGTCTATTTCTACCTGAACGATTCGTAATCGACACCAGAGTAATATATATAAAAAAAAAAGTGAAACAAGACTTTATCGTAAATCAAAGACAATAGCACATGCATAAAATTACCACTTTGTATTTCAACGTATAGTACTCATACAAATGGTAAGATGGGTACATGGAGCCGGATACATATCATACCTCCGAAGATGACTCTGGAACCTTGGCTTCGCAAAGACGACTCATCACCTAGCTCACCTCCTAGCTACTACGACTCCAACGTCATCTACACTACACAATGGAGTGTGTGCAAGTGATGGAAAGTGATATGGGATGATGGATTAGGGATGATGTGAATGGAGAGTGTAGGGGGTATTTATAGTGCTCAACGAGTATTTTGGTTGAAGGCCTTGACTTGTTTGGTTGAAGGGGAGGTGTATCAGCCGGAGCACTTCGCTAGAACGTGGAGTGGTGGCGCGAATGAAGGCCTTGACTTGTTTCGGCCGATGCAACACGTGGTCGGCCGATCAATGTGTCGTGTGTCCGGCCGATGCAAATGGACATGAACGACTCCTCATGCTTGGTCTTTGGTTGACATGGACGATCACGATCACTTGATGTTGCACAAAGAAATCCCATGCACGCCCGCGTTTCAACTGAAGAAGAGCGCGGTGTCTTGTCTCGGTCACGTTCTTGACTTGGTTGAGTCGGAGCAGTTTGTTTCGCCTGAGCATAAGCAGTGTTCACCTAGGCGGGCGGTGGGTGGCCGCCTAGCGCCTAAGCGGCCGATTAGCTCACAGCATGAAGCACCGAGACTGCGAGAAAAGGAGGGAAGTGCAGACGAAATTTGGAAGAGAAAAGGGATAAAAGGAAGAAAAAAATTGCAACATACCTTACCTAAGCCCAGTGCAGCCCATCAGGCCCAGCACTATAGCTGGCATACACGTGTGGAGGCCCAGCACCTCA
The DNA here is from genome assembly GCA_036346255.1 of Ampelocalamus luodianensis. Classification (NCBI taxonomy): domain Eukaryota; kingdom Viridiplantae; phylum Streptophyta; class Magnoliopsida; order Poales; family Poaceae; genus Ampelocalamus; species Ampelocalamus luodianensis. The sequence continues at coordinate 55,151,676 of CM070620.1, forward strand.
TTAGTTGCACTGCACTGCCGCCGCTCAAGCCTTCAACCTCAACTCTCATCTCGATCGAGATCAACTGCCTCCTCCCTCTTGGTCTCCCCTTCTATTATCTCTCCCATCTCGTCACTATACCACCGGCGAGCGACACAAAGGTAGGCATGAGGACGGATCCAACGGCAGGGATGGTAGATCCCGTAGATCCACGCGCGGGGCATGCGGGGCCACCCCGGTCCTGCAACTTCACCTCCTCCACTGGGCGGCGACTCCTCCACCTCAGCCACTCACACACGGGGCACGCGGCGCCACCCCAGTCCCACATCCTTGCCTCCTCCACTGGTTGGTGACTCCTCCACCTCGGCCCATCCACACGTGGGATGCACGACGCCACCCCAGTCCCACGGCTTCGCCTCATCCGCCCAGCCTACCGATTAGGGTTAAATCGCGGTGGCAGATTGGTGCCAAGTGCCGAGGGGAACACTGATCACAAGTACATCGGCCGATTGGGTTGTGGCCATGCCTTCGGAATGTTGGAGAAGGTGCATCAGCACCTCCTGTTGCTGTCGTGACCACCGTTTCTCCTATCGCGGTAGTCTCCATTGATGGCTTTGACAATTGGCAGTCTTTTTGCATGTTTTCGCTCATAAACCTGCATGGTGAGTTGATGCACGACAATAGTGTAATTATGAGTGTAAAGCGACAGACTTGCATGGAAGCATTGCGATACCTTGCCTTTTACAGGAGATTTCAGGGGTGAAAATGTGTAAATATCGTGCATCAACAACGGGGCAAGGCGGTTTCTAACCCACATCCACCCACCCTAGTGCAGTGTAGGGTGGAGCACCTTAGGTCAATGTGGGGCATGGTGGGGATCTATAACTCTATGAAAAGGACAAATGACTGGTATTGTAAATCTTGAAAGGGGTGGAGGGTTGAAAGTATATTGTCATCCAATATGTCAAAGACAATGTTTCGAAATTCATACTACTAGATGGAGTATTGTACAAGTGTTAGTTAATTAATTTTGTGTGTTGGTCAAAAAATAATTTTGTATATTACACATAATAGTTAAAACTCAAGATAAAAAAGTTAAACAATCAACAAATATTAATTTGACAACGAATGTATCTCTTTTCCTCTTAGGCTCTATTTGGATAAGAGGTAATTCCTTGAGAGGTTTTAGGATCTAGTGTGAGAACCCCGGTTGTTCCCGCAAGACCGAGGCCTTCTCGGTCCTATGGAGACAACTCTGGGCCTCAGGTAAATGGATTCCAAGTTAACTCCACCCAAGTGAGAGACCCAACCAAAACTAGAGCCCCGGCGATCATGCGTGCTGCTCCTCTGCGAGCACTGTATGATGATCGGTTCTCCTAACGGTACAAGCACACACTTAGACAAGTTAAGGGGGGAGTCCATCAATCAGCGAGCATGAGACCGTGTTGGTTCTAGGATCAGCGACCAACACGCCCATACTCACATACAACGTCAATCATATCCATACAACATCCATACATTAATAATTCAAAAGACATACAACATAATAGTTAAATTCTACAACTATTACAACACGGTCGACCGGCCAAATTCAAATAAGAACGATAAGTAGTAGCGGAAGCAATATAAATAAACCAAAAGTTCAGTATGGTGTGCCCCATAACCCATGGCAACCGACTGGGAGTTAAATGACAGCACCACTCGTCAATATGGCCTAAATCAATACTAACGAGCTCATCGGGTTCGAAGTCTTCCTCACCTGAATTTGTAGCAACCGGGTTAAGTACAAACGTACTCACAAGTCTTACACAAATAAAAATATTTATGCTAGAGGTTATTCCAAAGGATGGCATTAGTGGCTTAGTTTTGCAGAAAACCCAACAACTTACATTCCTAGACCATCTAGTCTTTAAATTACCAATTTGTAAATCATTGTTTAAGAAACGAAGTTTGCAAGACATAGATAATTATATAGATCAAGCAATACCAAAGTGGTTGTCCACTTTGATAAACTAAGTTGCATGAAAGTCCCATTCATGCTGATAACCAAGTTATAACCATGTCAACTTTTAATTACAGTTCTAACGATGACGCATACCAAACCAATTGTTGCCCATAACCGTGGACATGTCTATTCGAATAGATTATCTCTACAGAGGTGTACTACTTTACCCACATTACTCGACTAGCATGTAAGCCTCCGGATGCCTTCGAACAATGACACATTTCCTTAGGTATACCGACTGGGGAGAATCGAGATACAGTCGTTGTTAGCAAGAAAGCTTTATTAAGCTAAGTCCCCCTCATGAGTTGTTCCCAAACTTAGTACAAGCTACGAATAGCGCCTGCTAAGTGGGCTCACAAGTTGTATTGGAAACACCGATGTAATGTAAATAACAAAAAATGGTGCTCCCATACATGCTATAGAAAATTACATCGTCTCCTACGGATAAATGATCAAACACAAGTGTCCTCACACCACCTTGAGACTTAACACAATAAAACTCTCCCTCTACTTAACCGCATGGTACCCATATCCCGCGTGTGATAGCATGATCGGTACTTGGAATGAAAGCCCATGGCGCGGTCCTTAACAGTCTAGACAAGACAACCACATACCTGAATCTCGTGCATAACAACACCCACACTTACATCCACTTGTCTAGACCCAAAAACTATTTAACATAACCAAAGTTTTTGACTCAACAACCACATAAAATGATCTAAATAAAAAGAAAAGTAAGAGTTGTTATGTGTTTCCCACAATCGATGAGATAATCCCATCAATTGACCTAATACGATTTCTAGACCCGCAATGGCTAAGCATTCAATACGAAACATTCGCATCATCACAAGCATCTATCTTAAACATATTTATAAGGGAATTATCCAGGATAACCAGCAAGTATAGGACATAACTGTAACATCTTCATTTTCAACTTGTGTTTCAAATGTAAGAAAATGAGTAGAAATTAAAACTTTTTCTTACACCCTTCGGTTGTTGAACTTTTCTGAAATTCTTGTAAAGGAATTTTGGGAAATTCAAAATTAAAATCCTCAATTCTCTCAAGTCAAAAACCTCCTTGGTGAAATCTGGTGGCAAACCCTTGGAAATAATTTTCCTTGGTTCTAGGGTTGCTTTGTGACACCTCTGAATTATTTCATAATTTTTGGAAATTATTTAAAATATTTTAGAGGCAAGTCAAACTTTGGTCAAACCTCTGAAATAACCTTCTGGAATTTCTTGAGGAGATTTCAGTGCATAAAAATCTCTGGAAGTTTTATAAAAGGTTAATTCTAAAGTTAGCAAGCTCCTGTAAAATTTCAGAATTTTTGGAGTTAGTTTGCTACCTCAATTAATTCTCCAAAGTTTCAGCCTCAAAATCAAAACCCTAATTGACTTGCACTATTCCTCGGGCTCAAGTCAGACTCGAGCCCGTTCTCTTTCTCGGTCCAACCCAGCCAACTCGGCGCCGCTCTCGGCCCGATCCATCGCAACCGTTCATCCTTGATCAAACGGTCAGGATTGCTTGGGAGCGTTTGGAGCCTCCACATCCCCACTTTAAATCCTGGCCGTCCATTTTCTATCCTACCGCTGACGTCGTTGGACTTGTGCTTCTGGGTTGGGCTCAACCAACTGGAACACTTTGGGCCCGAGCCACCTTGTTCCGCTTGCAGGTGGGGCCACCGTCGCTGGTCCTCTTCCTCCTCTCGCCCGCGTGCGTGCGTGCATGCCAGAGTGAGGTCAGCGGGGGAGGCAGTGCCTAGTCACCTCCCAACCGCTCCTTGCTGCCCTGCATTAATTGCACGGCGTGCTACCTCCCCCGAAGTCCACCCTCTCTGCCTCTTACCTGCCCCCGTCGCTCAGCTCGCTGAGATAGCGGTTTGACCACCCGAGAGAGAGAGAGAGAGAGAGCCGTTGTTGAGCCTGTGCTCCCCTCTGCTACTTAGCACCCAGCTCTCCTTCTTTGTCCTCCTTTCACCCTTCTACAGCCCTAGTTTGCACCCACCTTACTTGCTTGAGCTCGAATCACTCAAATCACTTGGCCGCCATTACTGAAGCTTGGAGCTCCTCGGTGCATCTAGTACTCCAGTGGCGTAATTGCTCCACTTCTTGCTCCAAATCCTTCCTCTCACCCCAGTGGTTGATAACCCTAATTAAATTTGGCTTGTCTGCGCAGGGCGCAGCTGAATTCTGGGGTTCCACTCTTTTGGCTGGGAACACACCCCCTTCGTCCCCAGCTCCGGTAAGAGCTCCTCCCTCCAATTCTTTGCTCTGGGAGCACCCCAAGAGCTATATGGAACCCATTTTGATGTTGTGGCCTTACTCTTTTTGCTCAGGCCGCCTTGTCCTCATCATCGTCCTCACGGCCGGCACGCTCCTCCGCCGCCAGGACCTTCCCAGCACCCCTCGGACCTCCCCTGTGCTGTGGTGAGTGCCTTTTTGTTCCCCCGAGCTCGAGCACCTCTTGGTTTAGGTCGTGTCGAAGTTCTTAGCCATTTTCATTTTTCCCGTACTTTACTCTCCGCCTCGTTCCAGCTCGTCGGCGATTTAGATCATCACCGGCGACAAAAGTGCCTCAGAAAGTTCGCAATAGTATTGCGAACATTTAGCCTCTGCTAGTCCGCGCCGCCGTGGCTGTGGCTGCCGGCGACGAGCTGGTGACCAGAGTGCGGTGCTCTATCCTGTTGCCGAGTTTTTGTCGGATCTCAGGACCTCCTCAGTTGCTTTGTGGCCGTAAAAGACCTCTTAGTGTTTAGATCTAGACCGTTGATCCCTGTTCTGAAAAGATTAAGAGCTAAAACCCCCTTGTGTAATCCTGGCCGTCCACGAGGTCCTTGAGTTTCAATCTGAGTCGCTAGGACCTCCCCCTAATCGAAATCCTGGCCGTTAAAGACCTCCGTAGGTTAAATCCTAGCCCTCAGGACCACCCTCCGCCTTGGGGTCCTCTTTGTAAAAGACCTCCTTGAGGTCCTCTATGCAAAAAGACCACCCCTGGTCATTTTTATCAAAACCACCCTCTAGGACCTCCCCTTGGGGTCCTCTTTGCAAAAAGACCACCCCTGGTCCTTGTAAGGAAACCTCAGGACCTCCCCTGGGAGATCTGAACCGTCCAGACCTCTCTCTGTTAAACACCTGCCCTGCAAGACCTCCTCATTAAGATCTTGACCGTTAGGACCTCCTCGGTGAGATCCTAACCGTCCAGACCTCCTTCCGCATAGATCTTGACCGTTAGGACCTCCTCGGTGAGATCCTAGCCATCAAGACCTCTCACTGTGAAGCTTATCGCTTAGGACCTCCTCGTTCAGATCTAGACCGCTAGGACCTCCCCTCGGGAGATCTTAGCCGTCCAGACCTCCCCTTGTGAGTGGGCCTTAGGACCTCCTCCTGGAGCTCTGGGCCGCTAGATCGAAATCTGACGGCCACGACCTGCTCAGTGCGCAAGGAGGTCCTTTGCGTGCGCTGTGTGATCGATGCTCTGAGGCCGTTGGATTTGATATCGACGGCCAGGACCTCCCCAGTTTTGCCAGTTCAGTCAGACCACCCGAGAGCTCCAAATTTTCTAAGTATTTCAATGTAATAGTTTTCAAATGTGAATAACTATTTCATTTCAACTCCTTTTTGAGAAATTCAAGTTGTGTTAGCTTTGTAGTAGAATGAACTTTAAATTGAGTATGATTTTGAACTCTTTCCTGTAGCAGAAAATAGTATAAACTATGTTAACTTGTTTCAACCTAAAATGTGGTCTAGAATTCATTTGAAATTTGTAAAATGCATAACTAATTCTCTGTAAATCCTTTTTGAGTGAATCCAATTCTGTTGGCTTCCTCTAATATTAAACTTGCTGTTAAAATTGACTTTAGGTATATTACTGTTTTCAGCAAGAGTTCATATGCAATTTAGTTTTGTTCATTTTTATAACTTGAAAAATCATAACTAAATCATTTTAACTCTAAATGAGATGAATCCAATTGGGTTGTTCATCTTATGAGGTGCTTGATCTACCATAAAAATTTCAGCTGTACCACCTTTCTAGAAATATTTGCCAAACAATTTAATTATGATGAACAGTAACAGATTGCAATTTTTCCCAGCTGAGCAAACTTGTTTTGATCATAACTTTTGCATTAAGAGTCCAAATTAGTTGGTTCTTGTTTCTAAATTTGTTATAAATCATGCAATTTCTGCTGTAAAATTTTCAGAGCATTTGGATCAAGTTGGTTTTAGAGTCTTTTTCGTTTTCTTTGTTCTTATCGGTTCTTTTTCGCTCTTTCAGTAGGTTCCGACGATTGTGCCATCCTTGAGAGTGATCCTCTGCAGCATAGTGGGCAACAGCAGCCAGACAAGCAGTTTGATCATTTCCTATTTCATCCCATTACTTTTAAAGTCTAATACTTTGTTTAACTTGTATGTATGCATTGCTATTTTGTTGTTAAATTAATTAGTTAATCCTCTAGTTGCATAATCTGTAGGTAAATAATTCTCCTCTACTACCTGAGCCTAGGTTATTTGCTGTGATTAGAGTTCGTTGGATGAACTCTTATCACTTAGTAGATTGCGAATAAACACTGCTTAGACTTGCTTAGCTATCGGTAGTATTGGACGATCATCGACTTAGTCGATGGTCTTGATCACACAAATACTTATATTATTTCATTATGCCCAGTCCTTGTGTTTTACTTCTTTGCAAATCAAAAACTGAAAACAAAAATTATATCTTGACTTGGGCACAATGGTATGTTGGTGTGATCTGTTGGGTGTGATTGGAATGGTGCATAAGTCCCCAAGGACCGAGTTACTTGTGTCACTAAGCCAAGCGCTTATTGCGTGCTAACCACACGGGAGGGATATGGAACCTCCCTTGACTAAGTACTTTGGGAGGTGTTAATTATGAGCTGGTCGGTGGGTGTGTTGAAACTGTGTGTGTGTGTGTGGTGTTGGGAGGGGAGCATTAGCAGACCGGTTAGGCTGTTTAATGTATCCTTATTCCCGTGGGTTGCGGCTCTTAATTAGCATCGTCCATTGGAAAGCGTCTTGTTAGACTTAGCCGTGCCGACATACCAAAGGAAGTATGCTCACCGTGGCTGGTGGAAAGGCGGTCTATCGTGTGGGTACATTGGCACACCCCTGTAGGGTTAAAACTATTCGAATAGTCTCGTCCTAGGATATGGACATTGCTTGGTAAGGTCGTGCAAGAACTAGACTACAACCTTTTAAAAACTTAAAACTTGACATGGGTGGTATGAAGGGGTACTTCATGCTATTGTTGTGGTGACTATTGGGTTAGTCACTTCTAGGATGTTGTTGTCCTCTACCTATTATTATAATTGTCTCTCTGTTATTTGAAACATAGAAATTAATTGCAAACTGGCTTTTAAATGTATTACTTTATTGCAAATAAAACTTGTTTTATGCTGAAAATAAGTCCAAAGCCTCCTCCAATTAAATAAAGCTTGCATGTAGTTAATTATAGTTCTGTTATCTTACACGTCAGTCTTGCGAGTACAAAAATAATTTTTGTACTCATCTGCTTTGCTTAATATTTTGTTGCAAAGGAAGAAGGTGAGCCCCAAGGGCTTCCCTTTTTGTGAGATGTGCTGCGGGTTTGATGACTAGCTTGGCGGTCCGATTGGTTGCCTTGTGGGTTAAAGGCACACTAATTGGCTTTTGTTTATCACCATTTTATGGCACCTTTGCTTCCGCTGTTTACTTGGTTATCTGTATGGTATTTGGCCTGTCGGCCCCTCTTTTGTAATAACTTATTATTATGTATGTCTTTTGAGCTTGTGTTGTGCTTCGGTTCTATGTGAATGGATGGAATTGATGCACAATTTTGTAGCGGGGTGTCTATACTGCATTTCTGGGAAGTATACATATCTCGAGGCTTGGTTTATTTGATTTGTAATGTTAGGACCAAGTGGATGGTTAAGCATTACAAGCCAAATAAATCGGGGTCCTCACAAAGTTGGTATCAGAGCCATTCCGACCGTAGTAACCCAAGCTTGGTCGTCCTTAGGATATTTTGGAAACCTTATTTTCAAAGTATCAAATAAATTATGAAAGCTTAAGTAAATTCTCATATTTTATTCCTTACCTATCTTAGCTTTCTTCTCTCATCTTGCTCTAAATTGAGTTTTGAAAGTTGTTTTCCTCTCCTTCCCTCCAAAGATAGTTGTTATCGATTAATTGGGTTTTGGGAACCAATGAGTTTGGCAAATTGAAGTGTTAGCTGCCCTCTACAAGGTTTTGAAGTTTCTGAAGTTGAAGATTTCGGCTTGGAAGCTTGGATGCAAAATCTGGACAGCGGTCATTCAATTTCCGGACAGCGAGCTCAAAGGTTCTAAATAGGGTAGAAGATGAGAGGTTAATCAACTAAAACTTGTGGGAATGAAAGGGTAGGATGTGATACTAGTTAGCTAAGTATCTAACACTATTTTTACCACCTTAACCTTGCTCTTGATTAGTGTTAGAATTGATGTAGTGTGCTGAAATTTTATCTTCTTAACCAATTACTCGTTCATTCAATACGGGTTAATGGTGTCGAGAAGTTGAGTTTTGGTTTGGTGTTTCCTTTGCTGTTTTCGAGCCGTTTGGGAAGCTTTTAAAGTTTATATACTTGCTAATTTGGTTTTCGTCTAGGGTGATATCTCATTCCCCTAGTCGTTAGCTTTTCGCTTTCATCAACTTCAAATTTCGGGCGGTGTTGCTAACCCAAGTTAATGATAACGCCCTTGTTTTCTAAACCTTTTTAAGGATTTTAAAATGAAATAGAACCATTTGGTTTTGATGAGAGTTCAAAATTTAACCTAAGTTTTCGAAAGAGTCCCAAATGACTAAAACAAATTTCAACAAGTCAAAGCCACGACCCGCTCCTCTCGCCATCTAAGAGCACCACAACAAATAATCTAAACATTTAGCTCCACAATTCAATGAAAACACAGAATCAATAACACAACTGCTCATGAAATGAAACATAACAGCGGAAACTTGTAGAAACAAAGAATAACCCAACCCCACCGACTGTGCATAGTATATCAATTTAATTTATAACTATCATCCATGGACCTAAAGCCCGCTCTAATACCAACTATAACACCCTGGCTATTCGGAAGCCAAGATGCCACCTATTTACTCTAACAATCTACACAAAGCGGATGAATATGAAATATGTACATCAACTAATGACAGCATTAAAATAAACAGGACATGGTAAAGGTATCCTTCCTTCACCTTCTAGGTTATTTAATACTGATCATCAATAAAGAAGGTTCACATGCAGTAATAAATCAACATCATTGTGGAGAAGGTATCATTCCTTCACCAATTATAATTTAATTCTTACAGTTCATCATTAACGAATGAAAGATAGAACAAAAATTTAAATCTTGAACATGAATTTGATGATGTGAACAAGATATGCGTGTCTACTCCCTCCCAAGTGAGCCAACATCAGGGGTTACCTAAAATAAACAAACAACGCAAGAGTGAGTCCACGACTCAGCAAGTACAGTGAAAGAAACAGAACACATATACAAACAGGACATCACCATTTAAGAATGCGAACATTGCATCGAATGAGCACTTAAGAAATACATGAAATGAATGAATGTAATCAAGGATGGACTGCACACATGCTTATACCGGTATAGCGAGTGACACACCCGTCGGTGTTCACTTAAGCCCGCACCTTAACAAAAGTGCGGGGATCCAAGTCCTATATGAAGAACGTTTCATATAGGTGTCCAAAGCTGCCCATACTGGAATTGATGGGTCTTACATGCCCATACTGGAATTGATGGGTCTTTCAATCCACTCCCGTGGACGGGACATGACAATGTCCAAACCTGCCCACATTGGAATGGTGGGACTTACAATCCACTCCCGTCAACATAACATGAATAAAAGGATGTATGATATGAACATGAACAATACTAATATCATCTTTCAGCATATACTCCACATATTGAAAGAACATAACTAGTTTAGCATTTCGGGTATCACAAGATGTCACAACATATTCATGTAAACATTCACAATCACAGCACTTAAAATCAACAAAGTACTTGCCTTCCGCGTTGCGACGCGTTAGCAGGCAACGATGGCGCTCCCAAACCCGTAGCCTCGCGGCCTAAACAATTAAATAACTGAAATAAGAACAACATAGGCCCATCATGAATTAATATTCTACAATACCCCCTTGAACACCCAAGGATTAGCCATAAACCCAACTCTGAAAATAAACAACACACGGAGTCGCATCTGGACAGCAGCACGAAAAAGACCATAGCTACTGACCCGGGACTCGAAACGAGGTGAGTCCAGATCCTACAAGAACTTAATGAACACATCTACAACATTCTAGTTGACGAGATAACCCAATTCGGCCAAATTAGTATACTAACCGTTGAATGAATCTGCAGAACAGAAACTGTCTGAACATAAAAAGCAGCAGTACTAAAACGTCCATAGCATTTAAACTACAACTCCGAATTGAGTGTTCTTTATCAATATGAAAAGGTTATGAAATTCTCTACAATAACCTAGTTAAGTGAAAACCCTGAATAGTCCCCTAACATAAACATATTTTGGGAAACAACTAGAAAGGCTGTTCTCGTCAGAATTCTGGAAAGTCGGAATCAGGTGATCTTGGCGGCCACCGAAAGCTAAGAGCATCCTATAAATATCTCTAGGAGATCAGAATCCCTAATTCTGCCTCTAAGCACACGAAACAGGCCACGAAACAATCTGGACAGAACTAACTTCTAATCGCAGCGAGTCGACCTAATCAAATACGATTCCAAATCACTTCTACCAACAATCAAACAATGAGGCTCGGCATCGTTGCCCTTGCTGCAACTAGGGAGTAGGTGGAAGGACCTTGGTGATGAAGATCTTCCTCCTTTTCCCCTCCTTTAGCCGAATCAACCAGCTGCCCACCTTGGATCCTTGCGAACACCAACAGCGAAGAACCTCCGTAGGTTGGTTGGGGCAGCACCACAGCAGGAGGAGCAGCCACAAGGGGAGATGGGGCGGCTCCAAGGCAGGGCGCAAGGGAGGAGAGGAGGGGAGGGGTGGCGGCCAAGGGGGAAAATGGGAGGGGGGTTCGGCCAGGGGGAATAAAAAGGGGGGGAGCCGGCTAGGGTTAGCACCAAGGGGGAGGGGCGCATGGGCCTAGGCCCATGGCCGGCCAAGTGGCCTGGAAAGGCTATCCGGAGGCCCAAAGCCCTAAACCACTCCGAAAACTGAAAGTTTTAAGCTAGCCGAAATTCCCCGATTAAGTTCTTTCTTTCCCGAAGACAATCAGGGTATTACATTCTACCCCCCTTAACAGAATTCGGCCCCGAATTCTGCTCACGAAACAAACACAAGAGCAGAAGACTAAGGAATTTGAAACATAATTTAACACGTACCAGCAACAAATAGGTTTGGATACTGCTCGAGCATGCGAGACTCCAGTTACCAAGTGGCTTCTCTCTCCGTTTGATGAGACCAAATGATCTTGACATACTTCAGAGTTTTATTCCTCAAAACCCGCTCTCATCTTTCCAGAATTTTCACTGGTCGGGACTCAAAAGTAAGGTCCTGCTCAATGCTCAACGGCTCCATTGGAATTGCATGCTCAGGGTCAATTAAGAACCTCCTCAACATGGACACATGAAACACATTGTGAATCCCGCTCATAGATTCGGGAAGATCCAAGTGGTAAGCCAAATTTCCAACTCTTGCCACAACTGGAAACGGTCCGATGTACCTTGGGCTAAGCTTCCTTTGGTACCGAAACGTACTACGCCTTTGGTAGGCGATACTCTCAGAAGGACCTCGTCACCCACGTTGAACTCCAATTCTCGCCTCCTGACATCTGCGTAGCTCTTCTGTCGGCTCTGAGCAGCTATCAAATTCCTTCTAACTTCTACCACTCTAGCGATAGTTTGCTGAACCCATTCTGGACCCAAGACTGCCCACTCTCCCACTGCATCCCAACACAACGGGGATCTGCATTTTCGCCCATAAAGAACTTCAAAAGGTGCAGCTCGAATACTGGAGTGATAATTGTTATTATAAGCAAACTCTGCCAAAGCTAGATGGTCTTCCCAACCTCCCTTCCAGGACATAACACAACATCTGAGCATATCTTCAAGTGTCTGAATGGTGCGCTCAGACTGACCATTAGTTTGGGGATGAAACGCGGTACTAAGACGAAGCTGTGTGCCCAAAGCATTCAGTAAGCTCTCCCAAAACTTGGAGACAAACTTAGCATCTCGATCTGAAACAATCGTCTTCGGCACCCCGTGCAACCGCACTATCTCTCGCACATAAAGAGGAGCTAAATCACTTGCCGTGTTAGTCGTACGGATAGGAATGAAATGTGTCAACTTACTAAACCGGTCCACTATGACCCAAATAGCATCCTTTCCACGCTGCATGTGGGGTAATCCAACTACAAAATCCATAGAGACGTCATCCCATGGCCACACTGGAACCTCTAAAGGTTGCAACAACCCTGCTGGTCGCTTATGCTCAGCCTTAACCCGCTGGCAAACTCCACATGATGCCACATACTAAGCAATATCAACTTTCATCCTTTTCCACCAGAAACTCTTCTTCAAATCCTTGTACATTTTGGTCTCACCTGGATGTACCGTGTACGGGGTGCGGTGCGCTTCCTTTAGTATCTCATCCTTGACCTGTGCCTTCTGTGGCACACATCGTCACCTTACCCACCTTGCACGCGTGTCCTCCGACGTGGCGCCGTGTCGAGCCACGCACACGCCCGCGTGGCACGGTCCACCGCAACCAAATCCCAGAGCACGGTGGGCTTGGTCCACCGTGAGCCGTGTCTATGACACTTGGGGCCCACTTGTCAGAATTTATTTTAATTCTTTTAAATTCTAAAATTCTGTTGCTGGCGTCAGCATTGCGTAATAACTAGATTTTCATTAGAAAAATAATTCGGAAAATTCAATTAAATTTCAGAATTAGGTTTAAAACTTCTAAAATTCATAACTTTTGCATATGAACTCCAAATTAGGTGATTCAAATTGCAAAATTTATATAAAATTATAATCTAGCTAACAAAACCAAAACATTTCAATTTGGTGTTATTTTGATCTATGTTTTTGAATTTATTTGAATTTGAATATTGAATTTGTCGTATTTTCGCGTTTAGACTTCGATGACTCCGGGGAGTTCGACCAATCTGAAGATTTAGAATTCCAAGACATCAACGAAGGCAAGTTACACCATTAACCATATTGCCCCCAGTATTTTAAGTTATTTTTAGTTTTTAAATTCTTTATTGCATGCATATATTTGTATAAATACTTTAATGTCCTGTTTTATGTATAGTTACCCCCATGTTTTATTGTATGGCCAATTTGAATATTGTATCTGACTACCTTGATACCATAGGCAAGATATTATCAAAATTAAACATATGCTTAGCCAGGCTTAGTTCACACTTACAAAATTTGGGAGGGTTTTCACCAAATTTCTTACAAATTTGTTTCAAACTTGACATTGTGGTATTGTCTTACCACATGGATTTATGAATAGAGTTTCATTCAAAATAAAATCAAAAATGGGTTTGGACTTGGGCGAAATGGTTGGAATGGTGGGTGCGAGTTTATGCACGGATTGATCCGTTAAGATTAAGGCCCATGGTTAGTAGGAATGACGCCAAGTCAATTGAGGATGTCTTTGAGCCGCTTAATGCTATGCCTTACCGTACTACCACATGTCCTGTATGGGCAGGATTTGGCTAATTAATTTGTGATGTTCTAGTGTATTTATGTCATGAGATTATGTGGGTGTCGGTTAGACGTTTTATTCCCACTTGGCGCAAGAGGGCTTCCTGAGGGCGGTTAGTCAAAGGGGCGAAACCTTAGCGGGCATGAGTATACTAGGACAAAACATTGTAAAGGCCTCATGGTAATTGCTCAGTCATATGCCTACGGAAGCGTGTATTGGCCGACATAACGAGCATGTCACCTCGTGTGGGTAAAGTTGTACCAACTCTGCAGAGTAGAAACTATTCGAATAGCCGCGTCCGCGGTCATGGACATGCTAGCATGGCCACTTAAAGTTAGAATTATTTTTGGTTTTTAAATGCTTTATTAAATGCTGAGGATGGTTAATCCTTATGAAAAATTGGGCGGGAAGCCAAGTGTTAGGAGGGAATCCTTCACTAAATCATTGGAGGTTATCCACATTGTAATATTGTCATTTTAAAATATGACTTTTGTCTTAGTATAAAACTGTCTTAGAAATTACTATGATTATTTACACTGAAAATACTGTTTATGCAAAACAACCCCTGCCATACTCACTTGTTACCTTATTCATGCATTTTAATTCAATATTGGGTGTAACTTGCGAGCACGGAAGTTGTGCTCATCCTTGCTGAATAAATCTTATTCAGGAGAAGACTTCATCCCCGACGGTGAGGATCCGGACGAGTAGGCCTTTTGACCCAGACGATTGCCTGTGGCGCATCGTGTGGCTCACCTCTATTATATGTTTATGCTGTGTTTATCATTTGTTATTTGATATTTTTGTTCAGACTCTTTTGTATTAAATAATTATTTACTTAATGTCATTTTCGATTTCGTGATATGAATGTGATATCCATTTTGTGAGACTGTGTACACTGGAAATCCTGGACCGTTGTTTGAACACAGAGAATTCGGGATCCTTCGCTCCCGGGTTCAACAAAAGTGGTATCAGAGCCATATCGACTGTAGGTCATGGCCCACGGTAGAAATGGTAAAACCATTAGGGACTATTTTCAAAAATTTAAAATTATTTACCTGTCTTCCAGAGTCTTACTCCTCCTTTCTCTGTTAAAAGATTTCTAAACTCTTGTCTCCTCTAAAAATTGTAGATGGCCGAGAGACCGACTCGCATTTCCCACGGGATCTTCGCTGGAGAATGGGCTGATATACTGTGGAAGATGATGCAGCACTTGAGCTTCAAGAAGAGGCCCACATACCAAGGATACAAGTATATCGTGGGACAAAGCGAGTCTTTGGAGAGTGGAGGTTATCCTCTACTCTAACTTGGCACCGGATACGACATTCCACATCTTCGACGCCCCAATGCGTCGGGAGACTTTCACTGACGGCATTCAGGACGCAGCGAGAGAAGCCGTCCACCGACTTCGCTATACTTATGATGCCCACCTTCGGGATACTGCATTCCAGTACTACCCTATGCACATCCCCACCCGGCTAGGCAGTGCTTTCAGCTCAGTCGAGAATGAGGATTTGCCGGAGATCACCCATCAGGTGGAATTAGCCAAGGCGATGGATTACGCCTATGGCAACACCCTGGATGAGCTGTATCTAGTCCAGGGGAGATTAGAAGCCGCAGAGGAGAAGTTGAGGGCAACCGAAGCAGAATTAGCTCTCTACAAGGCAGGCCAAGGCTGTACCTGCAACTCCCCTGACTACACCCCATCCACCCCATAGATATTTGCTTTTTCCATTTAGTTCATTTGTTAGCTGCGAATTATGAGCTACTAACCTTCTGTGGTAGCCATAATCAAATGAATAAAATAAAGAACTACTTTGAAAAAGGAAAATTTTGATTCTTTGTCTTGTATTTGTGTGCTTTTTGGGCTAATATAAACTTGTTTCCCCTTAGAACTATCTTTTCTTCTCTTTCCTAAATCTATTGAAAAAAATTTAGCAGATGGTGGCCACCCGCACTGGAAGTGGCAGCGCCCAAGGCCAGGGCAACGAGAACGCCGACAACCAAGAGCAACCTATCCAGCAGCCTCCGCCACCGCCAGCGGTAGGACCGGACTGGCAACAGATAATGGCCAACCATACCCACCTCATCGACTTGCTGGCCCAGTCACTCAGCAACTCTAAGAACATCCAAGCTGTAGCAGCAGCCACCGCCGCAACTCAGGCACCAGCACACCCTCCTCAGCGGGTGACCATGTCGGAGTTCATGCGTATGCATCCTCCAACCTTCTCCAGCAGCACCGAGCCGATGGATGCTGACGATTGGCTCCGCGCCATCGGGAAGAAGCTGGACATCGCGCAATGCACCGACCGCGAGAGGGTCCTGTTCGCCTCGCACCAGCTCAACGGACCAGCTTCAGAGTGGTGGGACAATTTCTGCATCTCCCACGCCAATGCCTAGGCCATCTCGTGGGATGAGTTCGTAAGGGATTTCCGTCATGCCCACATCCCTGCCGGCATGATGACATTGAAGAAAAAGGAGTTCCATGCCCTTCGCCAAGGCAATCGCTCGGTGAGCGAGTATCTTCACCGATTCAACCAGCTGGCTCGCTACGCACCAGCTGACGTAGCCCAGGACGAGGACTAACAGGAGTGGTTCATGGAGGGACTTAATGATGACATCTCCGTCCAACTGATCTCTCAGAACTTCACCGACTTCCAACAGTTGGTGGACAAGGCGATCCGCCAGGAGGCCAAGCATCAGGAGATGGAGAACCGCAAGTGGAGGATGGCCGCTCAGAGATTTAATGCAGGGGGCCTTCCCAAGCCTCGATTCACTCAGCCACAGCCACCGCAGCGTGGGAAGTTCTAGACTTCCACATCCCGAGTCCCAGTGCAGAACCAGCGCCCCAACACCTCCAACTTCCGCAACACATCAACTGGAGGGCAATTTCAGCAGAAGAGCTCCGCTCCCTCAGCTGCAGGAGTGACCTGTTTCCACTGCAACGAAACAGGACACTACGCCAACAGATGCCCCAAGAAGCAGCAGGCAGCGGCATCTTCCAAGCCAGCACCAGGAGCCACAGCCACTGACGGCACTGCAAAGCCGTTAGGTCAATTTATCAAGGGACGTGTGAACCACGTCACAGTGGAAGAAGCCGAGGCAGCACCGGATGTCGTACTTGGTATGTTCCTCGTTAACTCGATACCAGCTTCAGTTCTATTTGATTCCGGAGCTTCTCATTCATTTGTATCAAATAAGTTTGTGGGCAAAAATGGGTTACCTATATCTCCCTTAATCAATCCTATGATAATCCATTCCCTGGGCTCAGAAATGAGGACTAGTTCTCTATGCCCGAACCTCACTCTTGAGATATCCGGAGTATTCTTCCTAGCAGACTTGATAGTCTTGCATTCCCAAGGTTTGGATGTCATTCTCGGAATGGACTGGTTAGCGAAGAATCATGGACAAATAGACTGTGCCAATAGGTCCATCACTCTCACCAATGGAGAAGGAATTTCAGTCAAGTTCAAGCCCAAGACCTGCACCAAAGGAAGTTCCATCCTGACCAGCATGAAGGAAGTGAAACTTGAAGATATACCTGTAGTCCAAGAATATTCTGATGTCTTTCCTGATGATCTACCTGGCATGCCACCGGATAAGGACGTAATGTTCTTAATTGACTTAGTCCTAGGGACAGCTCCAATATCGAAGCGACCCTATAGAATGCCAGCCAATGAGTTAGTAGAATTGAAGAAAAAAATTGAAGAATTGCGAAGCAAAGGGTACATCTGACCCAGCTCATCACCTTGGGGAGCACCAGTACCGTTCGTCAAGAAAAAGGACAATAGCATGAGGATGTATGTTGATTACAGATCACTCAATGAGGTGACGATCAAGAACAAGTACCCGTTACCCAGGATAGATGATCTATTTGATCAGCTGAAAGGAGCAAGTGTCTTCTCGAAGATTGATTTGAGATCCGCTATCACCAATCAAGATCGGACGTAAGATATTCAAGACGGCCTTCACCACGGATATGGGTATGCGAGTTTACAGTGATGTCTTTTGGTTTGACGAACGCCCCTGCTTACTTCATGAATATGATGAACAAAGTGTTCATGGAATTCTTGGATAAGTTCGTGGTTGTTTTCATCGATGACATTCTCATCTACTCGAAGGATGAAGAAGAACATGAGAAGCATCTCAGAATGATTCTAGACAAGCTCAGAGAGCACCAGCTTTATGCCAAATTCAGCAAAAGTGAATTTTGGCTAAGTCAAGTGGCATTCCTTGGACATATTGTGTCAGCAGGAGGAATTGCAGTAGATCCTGCCAAGGTTGAAGCGGTATCAGATTGGAAGCAACCCAGGACAGTCACCGAGGTGAGAAGTTTCCTTGGACTAGCCGGTTATTACCGCAGGTTCATTGAAAATATCTCTAAAATTGCAAGACCCATGACCCAACTTCTAAAGAAGGAAAAGAAGTTTGAATGGACAGATGCTTGTGAAGAAAGTTTCCAAGACCTGAAGAGGAGATTAGTTTCAGCACCTGTGCTAGTCTTACCCGATATCCGTAAGGATTTCGAGATTTTCTGCGACGCATCCCGACAAGGTCTCGGATGTGTGTTAATGCAGGAAGGCAAAGTAGTGGCTTATGCATCTAGGCAATTGAGGCCACATGAAGGGAATTATCCGACACATGATCTTAAGTTAGCAGCGATTGTGCATGCTTTGAAGACCCCGCAAGCACCAAGATGTACTAGGATCTGAAGGAAAAATACTGGTGGGTCAGCATGAAGCGAGAAATTGCTAAGTTCGTCGCCCGCTGTGATGTGTGTCAGCGAGTTAAGGCAGAACATCAGAGACCAGTTGGATTGTTGCAGCCACTACCAATTCTAGAATGGAAGTGGGAAGAAATTGGCATGGATTTCATCACCGGACTTCCTAGGACCCAATCAGGATATGATTCTATCTGGGTGATAATTGATCGGTTAACTAAGGTAGCACACTTCATCCCGGTGAAAACTACATACAGAAGCAACCAATTAGCAGAATTATATGTGGCCAGGATTGTTTGTCTGCACGGAGTACCCAAGAAGATCGTGTCCGACAGAGGTTCCCAGTTTACATCAAGATTCTGGCAGAGTCTACATGAAGCCTTAGGGACCAAACTCAATTTCAGTACGGCCTATCATCCTCAGACAGATGGCCAGACGGAACGCACCAACCAAGTTCTCGAAGATATGCTCCGAGCCTGTGCCCTGGACTTTGGACAAAGTTGGGACAAGAATTTGCCGTATGCAGAATTCTCGTATAACAATAGCTATCAAGCCAGTTTGCAAATGGCTCCATTTGAAGCTTTGTATGGCAGAAAGTGCAGAACTCCACTCCTATGGGATGAAGTAGGAGAACATCAGCTCTTTGGACCTGAGTTAATCAAAGATCCTGAAAGTAAGGTAAAAGCCATAAGAGAACATCTGAGAGTGGCACAAACACGACAAAAGAGTTATGCTGATAACCGTCGGAGGGATTTAAACTTTGAGGTAGGAGACTTTGTCTATCTCAGAGTCACTCCACTCAGAGGAGTAAGAAGATTAGGACAAAGGAAAACTCGCACCTTTGATTTGTGGGAACATACAAAATTCTAGCCAAAAGAGGTGAAGTGGCATATCAGCTTGAGCTGCCAGAAGCCTTGTCAGCAGTGCACAATGTCTTCCATGTATCCCAGTTGAGGAAATGCCTGCAAGCGCTAGAAGACCATACCTTCCTGGAAAGCTTTGACCTTCGAGAAGATCTCACCTACGTGGAGCGACCAATTAAAATTCTGGATGTCGCAGAACGTGTTACCAAAAGCACAATCATCAGATCATACAAGGTGCAGTGGAGCCATCACCCAGAAAGTGAAGCCACATGGGAGAAAGAAGAGGACCTCAAGACCAACTACCCCGACCAGTTTGCTAACCAAGCCTGAATCTCGGGTCGAGATTCCCTTAAGGGGGGTAGGTTTGTAACAGCCTAATTTTCAAATTTCAGTAAAATTTAAAATTTATGTATCTTTGTGGAATTTTTCTGGAATTTTTTAAAAGCTTTTATAATTATTTTAAAGTCAAAACAAATTTATTTGCAAAACTAAAAGCCAACTCAAAGTTGGAAATAATTTTATTAAGTCCAAAACAAATAAGGAAATTTCTATGAATTTTTTCATAATTTTTGGAATTATTTTGCTATTTTCTAAAGCTTTTTGGAGTTAACAGAATTAAAACAAATGAAAAACGAAAAGAAAATCAAAAACCCTGTTTGGGCCGAAACCCAGAGGTCCCGGCCCAAACCTCCTTCCACGCCGGCCCATTCAGCCCGTCCCGCGCCCTCTCTCTCTCTCTCTCTCTCTCTCTCTCTCTCTCTCTCTCTCCGTCCGATTTAAATCGGACGGCTACCAATCACCCACGCATCTCTCTCTCCCGAACCGTTGGATCTTACAACAACGGCCAGATCTCGCCCGTACCTCTCCACGTCGCCCTAATGATCGTGACCGTTGGATTAAAATCCAACGGCCCGTGTTCTTTCTTCCTCCTCCCCTTCTTCTCTGCGTCGTCTCGCGCAACCGCCGCCATGACCGAGTCAATGGAGCTCCGAGTTCCCCGCGTCTTGCTCATCCACTCGTCACAAAATCGCGTGCAACGGCTCCGCCACCTCACGCCGCCCCCACTCCTCCCTCGTTCCCCTCTTCTCACGCACGTTCTAGCTGAAACCGCCGCCACGCCCGCAACCGCCGCCGCACGTCCCCCACGTCGCCGCCGCTCCAGGCCTCCCCTTGCCCTATAAAAGGGAGCACCGGGTAGCCCTTCTCCTCCTCCACCTTTCCCCCTCACTCACTCTTCCTCGCACGCCCCAGCGTCACCGGAATCCGAGTTCTCGTCGCTGCCAAGCCGCGAGACCTCGCCGCCGATTGCGCCGCCACCAGAGCTGCTCCGGCCACCGTGACCACACCATCGCCATTGCCTCATCACCGCGAAGCTGGTGCGTCCACTCCAGTCGCCGGAGGACCCCCGGAGAGCTGTTCTCGTCATCTCCCGTACCTCGCTGCCGCCTTCTCCTCGCCGCTGACCGTCTCCGTCACCTACTCGTCGCGTGGGTGAGCGCAGTAACATCGCTGCACCTCCCTCTCTCTTCTAGTGCCTTCGCCGCCCGCCGCCGCGCACCGTAGCGCCGGCGACCTTCGGTCCCCGCGCCGGCGCCGCCTTCGCCGACGTGGCTCAGCCACCTCATCGCCACCTCACCCACCTTGCACGCGTGTCCTCGGCGTGGCGTGTGGTCGCCACGCGCCTGCGCCGCGTGGCACGGTCCACCGCAACCAAATCCCAGAGCTCGGTGGGCTTGGTCCACCGTGAGCCGTGTCTATGACACTTGGGGCCCACTTGTCAGAATTTATTTTAATTCTTTTAAATTCTGAAATTATGTTGCTAGCGTCAGCCTTGCGTAATAAATAGATTTTTCATTAGAAAAATAATTCGGGAAATTCAATTAAATTTCAAAATTAGGTTTAAAACTTCTAAAATTCATAACTTTTGCATATGAACTCCAAATTAGGTGATTCAAATTGCAAAATTTATATAAAATTATAATCTAGCTAACAAAACCAAAACATTTCAATTTGGAGTTATTTTGATCTATGGTTTTGAATTTATTTGAATTTGAATATTGAATTTGTCGTATTTTCGCGTTTAGAATTCGACGACTCCGGAGAATTCGACCAATGTAACATCCCAAATTCTGTACTTGTGTTTCAAATGTAAGAAAATGAGTAGAATTTAAAGCTTTTTCTTATATCATGTATTTCCTGTGTGTACTAAACAATTATTGTACAAGAGTAGGGAAATACAAAGTCACAAGTCTTTTGATCCAAATCTCGATCCTTCAAAAACAATCTTGTCGAATGTTTTGATCATCTCCTGGAAATATTTTTCCTAAGTTATTGGGATGGTTTGTGGCCCCTCTGAAACATTTTACAATTTTTGGAAATTGTTTGAATAGTTTTAAGGGCCAGTCAAACTTGTTTGACTTGTAGTCAAACCCTAGCCTAGCACACTGTATGATTTTTGGAGAAAAATGCTCAGCATAAAAACCTCTGGAAACTGTACACAAGTTCCATCTCTAGGTTAGCAAGCTACTGTCAAATTTTCGTAAAGCTTGGAGCTAGTTTGCTATCTCTAAAAGTCCCTTCAAGATCTCAGTTCAAAATAAATCTTAAGCCCTGGTCCGAGTCAGACTTAGACTCAGACTTCCAGGTCTCGGTCGCACCGAGCCGCTTAGCCGTGTCGGGCTCGGGCAATTGGCCACATGTGGTCTGGACCGTTGGATTTCAATCCGACGATCAAAGACCTCCCACCCGCACGACCTCCTCAGGTTCTATTTGCAAAGAAGGCCCTCGAGGAGCTCCCCTAGGACCTCCTTTGCACCTTTTGCAAAGACCACCCTGGGGCGACCTCCTCAACCCTCCACAACCACCCTAGCACTTGGGTGATCGTGGGCCGTCCATCTTGAGATCTGTGGCTCGGACCTCCCCTAAGTGTTAGGACCTCTAACACATAGTTCTAAATCTGAGCCCTTAGATTTTCATCCAACCGTTCAGACCTCCCTAGTTGGAGCTCTGTGCTAATTTTAGCCGTTGAGCTCTTTGACCGGTCCTCCCTGGTTCTCTCACTGACTGGTGGGGCCTGGTCATTGTCAATTTTTGTGCATGGCAGTAGAGAGCAGTGCCTTGTCAACTCTTGGGCTGACAAACGGCTATGTGCTGCCAACATTAAATGTTTGGCAGCCCCTTTTTGCTCAAAAGTCTCTCTGACAACCTACTCCCATCATGTCGAGTGTCCTAGCTTGTTGAAACTGTGGACACTGCCTTGTTCTTCCTCTCCGGCTATATATTGAGCCCGAGCTTCTCCCTTAAGCTTCTTTGGATCCATTCTTGCACCTCTAACTTCTTTCTCTGCTCTTGTGCTCAAAACACCCGAAAGCCTTTGCCACCATTGCTGAAATTTGGAGCTCCCAGGCGACCTCCGAGCTCCAGTGGTTCAATATTGCAATATTGGCTGTCACTTTGTCATCTTGGTCACCTCAAGTCTCCCTAACTTGTTTTGTTTAAACCTTCACAGAGGTTGACAGAGTGGGAGCCTCATGTTCGTGGCCGGGAGCTTCGTCTTCTTCACCTCCGGCGACCTCCACTGTCACCGGAGCTCCTGGTACCATTCTTGGACCTCCTTCATTCCCAGGTTACTACCTTAGTATTGGAAACCCAGTCGTTTGAACCTCGGTAGCTTTTCGTTTTGCCGTATTTAGCCTCCTTCGGTCATCTCCGTCTAGCCGCCGCTAGGATGCGCTCTAGCCCTAGTTTTCGGTACCTGTAGGTTCTCCTTACTATTTGGAGCCTAGCCGTGCTTTTGGTTTTCGCCGGCGAAGTCCCCATCGCCGGCGGTGAGCTAAAAACCGAGTTCATGTTTTTGTCGTGCCTTACTCGGACAAGTGTTGTAGCCCAATGATTAGCATTTAAGTTGTCCGAGAGCCTAATTATTAGGGTTAAATGTTGTTCTTGTCGGCAAGCCGCGGGTGTAGTTAGTGTCCCCGACCTCTTATTTTCAATCGTGGCCATTTAGGACCAACCCGACCCAGATCTCAGCCGTTAGGATCACCCTCCACCTTGGGGTCCTCTTTGCAAAAGACCTCCTTGAGGTCCTCTGTGCGAAATGACCACCCCTGGTCGTGTTATCAAAACCACCCTCTCGGACCACCCCCCCCCCCCCCGAGGTCCTATTTGCAAAAGACCACCCCTGGTCTTTTGTAAAGAGAACCTTCAAAACTACCTTTGGGGTCCTCTTTACAAAAAGACCACCTCTGGTCCTTTGTGAAGAAGGCCGCAAGACCTCCCTCCGCTCAGATCTGGACCGTTCAGGACCTCCTCACGGAGATCTGAACCGTCCAAACCTCTCTCTATTAAACACCTGTCTCATAGGACCTCCCCGCGAAGATCATGGCCATCCATGACCTCCTCGGTGAGATCCTAGCCGTCCCGACCTCCCTCGTTTTCATCTTAGCCGTTCACGACCTCCCCCTGGATATCGTGACCGTCTAGGACCTCCTCCATTAGATCCGTAGCTTTAGGACCTCCCCGTCAGCTCTGGACCGTTAGATTTAGATCTAACGGGCTAGACCTCCTCAGTCTATTTATAGCTCTATCGCTTAGTTTCTCTCTTTATCGTTCATCTTTAGATCTACGGCTCAGATCTGGAGAACATTCGGACCACTCCGGATGCGATCTTGATCTTGGGCCATTGGATCTAAATCCATCGGTGGAGTCGTTGGCAGTTGAGACCTCCTTAGTAGATCTTAGCCGTCAACGACCTCCCTCCTTCAGATCTCACCGTCCGGGTCTCCTCTCTTAGACCTCCACCTCAAGGACCTCCTTCGTCAGATCTAGACCATCAAGTCTGGATCTAACGGCTAAGACTCACCCTCCGTGGACGAACCTTGCGGAGGAAACCTTGGGTTTTCGGGGCATTGGATTCTCACCAATGTTTTCGTTACTCAGTCGACATTCTCGCTTAAACCGTCGACCCGCTTTCGCGTTGCTTCCATCTAAGGCGAACGCCTCTACCGATGCATTTTGACATCCACGCCTTCGCAGATCGCTTAGCCCGTTCATCTTCGCGCAAGGGCGCCAATCGATGAGCTATTACGCACTCTTTAAAGGGTGGTGCTTCTAGGCAAACCTCTGGCCGTCTTTGCACCCCACCTCCTTTATCACCGAGCGGTCATTTAGGGGCCTTAGCCGGTGATCCGGCCGTTTCCTCTCGACGATGAAGCTTATCCCCATCGTCTCACCGCCGACCTTGACCCTGTTATTTTTGGGTCATATCTAGTATTCAGAGTTTGCCTCAATTTGGTACCGCTCGCGCAGCCCGCACCGAAACAGTGCTTTACCCCTAGATGTCCAATCAACTGCTGCTCCCATAGGCGCGATGAGGCCTTGGCGCCCAGGTGCTCGTGGTGGAGTTCGCGCCTGTGCTCGTGTGCCGTGTGATTTTTGATCAACGGCCCACGACCTCCCCTGTTTGAATCGGTTTTCCAGAATAAGTTCCGTAAGCTTTTATTTGCACTTTATTAATTGTTTTAAACTTCAAAAATGCATATCTTTTTCTCTGTAGCTCCAAATTTAATAAACTAAAGTTCTATAAATGCATCTGTTAAAGTACTTTAGCATAGTATAGGTTTTACAGTAGTCTTTAATCCTGAAATTAAACATGTCTTAGTTTTATAACTTAAAAAAATCATAACTAAATCATTTTAACTCCAATTAAGATGAAACCACTTGTGTTAGCCTTAAAATGTCAGTAGCAACCTATCATAAAATTTTCAAGTCCAGAAAACCTCTAGAAAATTATTTATGAACAGTAACCTATTTAATTTTAATTTCGGCCGAACCACATTGTTTTGAGCATAACTTTTGCATTAAGAGTCCAAATCAGTTGGTTCTTGTTTCTAAATTCATTTTAAATCTTGATCTTGCTGCTGTAAAATTTTCAGAGCATTTGGTGCATTTTGGTTTTAGAATATTTTTCGTTTTCTTTGTTCTTATCGGTTCTTTTTCGCTCTTTCGGTAGGTTCCGACGATTGTGCCGTCCTTGAGAGTGATCCTCTGCAGCATAGTGAGCAACAGCAGCCAGGCAAGCAGTTTGATCATTTTCCATTTGATCCCATTACTTTTAAAGTCTAATATTTTGTTTAACTTCTATGTATGCATTGCTATTTTGTTGTTAAATTGATTAGTTAATCCTCTAGTTGCATAATCTGTAGGCAAATAATTATCCTTTACTACCTGAGCCTAGGTTCTTTGCTGTGATTAGAGTTCGTCGGATGAGCTCTTGTCACTTAGTAGATTTCGAATAAATATTGCTTAGCCATGCCTAGTTATCGGTAGTATTGGGCGATCATCGACTTAGTCGATGATCTTGATCACACAAATACTTATATAATTCTATTATGTCCAATCCTTGTGTTTTATTGATTTACAAATCAAAAACTGAAAACAAAAACTATATCTTGACTTGAGCACAATGGTATGTTGGTGTGATCTGTTGGGTGTGAATGGAATGGTGCCTAAGTCCCTAAGGACCGAGTTACTTGTGCCATTGATCCAAGCATTGTTGCGTGCTAACTATACGAGGGGGATATGGAACCTCTCTTGACTAAGTACTTTGGGAGGTGTTAATTATGAGCTGGTCGGTGGGTGTGTTGAAACTGTGTGCGTGTGTGTGTGGTGTTGGAGGGGAGCATTAGCAGACCAGTTAGGCTGTCTAATGTGTCCTTCTCCCATGGGTTGCGGCTCTTAATTAGCATCGTCCATTGGAAAGTGTCTTGTTAGACTTAGTCGTGCCTGCATACCAAAGGAAGTATGCTAACCGTGGCTGGTGGATAGGCGGTCTATCGTGTGGATACATTGGTACACCCCTGCAGGGTTAAAACTATTCGAATAGCCTCGTCCTAGGTTATGGACACGCTTGGTTATTTCCCACAAGAACTAGACTACAACCTTTTAAAAACTTAAAACTTGACATGGGTGGTATGAAGGGGTACTTCATGCTATTGTTGTGGTGGCTATTGGGTTAGTCACTTCCAGGATGTTGTCATTTACCTATTGTTATAGTTGTTTCTCTTTTATTTGAACAATAAGAAATAATTGCAAACTTGCTTTTAAATGTACTACATTATTGCAAATAAAACTTGCTTTATGTTGAAAATAAGTCCAGAGCCTCATCCACTTAAATAAAGCTTGCATGTAGCTAATTATAGTTCTGTTATCTCACACATCAGTCTTGCGAGTACAAAAACAATTTTTGTACTCAGATGCTATGCTTAATTGTTTTGTTGTAGAGGAAGAAGGTGAGCCCCAAGGGCCTTACTTTTGCGAGATGTGCGGGTTCTGGGACGACTAGCTTGGCGGTCCGGTTGGTTGCCTTGTGGGTAAAGGCACACTGATTGGCTTTTGTTTATCGCCATCTTATGGCACTTTTGCTTCCGCTGTGTACTTATCTAGTTGTATGTCTTTTAGCCGGTCGGCCTCTCTTTTGTAATAACTCTTTATATTAAGTATGTCTTTCAGCTCGTTGCTTGTTCGGTTCTATGTGAATGAATGGAATTGATGCATGATTTTGTAACGAGGTGTGTATACTGCAATTCTGGGAAGTATACATATCTCGAGGCTTGGTTTATCTGATTTGTGATGCTAGGACCAATGGATGGTTAAGCTTTACAAGCCAAATAAACCGGGGTCCTCACAAAGTTGGTATCAGAGCCATTCCGACCGTAGTAACCCAAGCTTGATCGTCTTTAGGATATTTTGAAAAACTTAATTTCAAAGTATCAAATGATTTATGAAAGCTTAAGTAAGTTCTCAGATTTTATTCCTTACCTATCTTAGCTTTCTGTCTCATCTTGCTCTAATTTGAGTTTTAAAAGTTGTTCTCCTTTCCTTCTCTCAAAAGATAGTTGTATCGTTAATTGGGTTTTGGGAACCATTGAGTTTGGCAAATTGAAGTGTTAGCTGCCCTCCACAAGGTTTTGAAGCTTCGGAAGTTGAAGATTTCGGCTTAGAAGCTTGGATGCAAAATCTAGACAGCGAGCGGCAATTTCCGGACAGCAAGCTCAAAGGTCCTAAATAGGGTAGAAAATGAGAGGTTAATCAACTAAAACTTGTGGGAATAAAAGGGTAGGATGTGATACTAGTTAGCTAAGTATCTAACCCTATTTTTATCGCCTTAACCTTGTTCTTGAGTAGTGTTAGGCGTGTTGTAGTGTGCTGAAATTTTATCTTCTCAACCCATTGCTCGTTCTTTCAATACGGGTTGATGGCATTAAGAAGTTGGGATTTTGTTTGGTGTTCCCCTTGTTGTTTTGGAGACTCTTTGGAAGCATTTAAAGTTTTTATGCTTGTTATTTTGGCTTTCGGTTAGGGTGATACCTCATTCCCCTAATCGTTAGCTTTTCGCTTTCATTAACTTCTAGATTTAAGGTTTTGGTTGTTAACCCAATTTTCTTGCACCAGGATGGCTGGGGGTACTCGTAGTGGCCGTGGTCAGCAGCCTGGTTTGGATGAGGAGCTCCCGCCTCCTCCGACCATGGCTGAGGTTCTTCTACAGATCGAGCGCAACCGTTCAGAGGACAGGAGGGTCCTGCTGGATGTTATTGCGCGCAACACCTCCGCCCTTGCCGGTGCCTCAGGATCCGGGCAAGGGGGTGGACCTCAGCCTCGTGGGGGCCTTGCTGAGTTTCTTCGCACCCAGCCCCCCACGTTTTCCAGATCTGAGGACCCTCTGGACGCAGATGACTGGCTGCGTCAGGTTGAGCGGAAGCTCGACGTTGCCCAGTGCCAGGATGTCGACAAGGCACTCTTTGCCTCCCATCAGCTGCAGGGGCAGCACTCTCTTGGTGGGAGAACTTCTTGGCCATGCAGCCCGCCGGCCACACCGTCTCTTGGGATGAGTTCGGATGCGTTCGTCGAGCTCACATCCTGCGCGGCTTGATGAAGCTAAAGAAGAAGGAATTTCGCGCTCAAGCAAGGCGTAAGTCGGTGATGGAGTACCTTACGAGTTCAACCACTTGGCTCATTATGCTCCATCTGAGGTGGCCACTGATGAGGCCAAGCAGGAGAAGTTCATGGAGGGCTTGTCTGAGGAGATGCAAGACAAGCTATCCATTGTGGACTTTGCCGATTTTCAGGCCTTGGTAGACAAGGCCATTGTTGCTGAGCACAAGGCGAAGGCGCTAGGCGAGTCCCGCAAGCGCAAGTGGGAGGCCCAGCGGTTTGTACAGGCCGGCCTTCCCCGTCCCCGTGTTGGGCCTGCACCGGGGGCCCGTTCCTTGGCCTTACCACCGCCGAGGCCGTCGGCACCAGCCCCTCGCCCTCCGCAGGCCGTGCCCCAGTCACGAGCGCCTGTGAGTCAGCCGAGTGGCCCGCGCAATCCGGCTGCCGGGGTCACTTGCTTTTCCTGCAGCCAGAAGGGGCATTATGCGAACCAATGCCCTAAGAAGACTGGAGCAGCCCCTCGTCCTAATGGAGGACGCGGGCAAGGAGGTGGTCCTTCCCAGGATCAGAAGGTTGTCCCCGCTACCCAAGGCGTGGGTAGTGGCCGTGTCAACCTCATCTCCGCGGAGGAGGCACAGGAGGCGCCTGACGTTGTGTTGGGTACACTTTCGGTTAACTCTCATCCTGCTACCGTTTTGTTTGATTTAGGAGCATCTCATTCATTTGTTTCTGAATCATTTGCTGCTGTTGGTGAGCTTCGGTTTGCTCCTTTGTTGGTCCCCTTGCTCATTCGCTCTCCAGGTTCGGAGTTGAGAGCGGAGCTTGAGTGTCGGGATGTCCCTGTTGAGATAGAGGGAGTAGGATTTTTAGCAAACCTTATCCTCCTCCATTCAGCAAGCGTAGATGTAATTCTGGGCATGGATTGGTTGTCTCAGCACATGGGACAAATCGATTGCGCCCGGAGGCTCATCTACCTCACCAGTTCTTCTGGCGAGCAGGTTCGCTTTTAGCGGTCGCAAGGTCCGCATCTCTTCGTGCTCGAAGCGAAGCCAGCTCTAGATATTAGTGAAGTCCCTATAGTATGTGACTTCGCTGATGTCTTCCCCGAAGATCTCCCAGGGATGCCGCCAGTCCGTGACCTCGAGTTCGCCATTGAGTTGGTTCCCGGTACTCCTCCGATTTCGAAGAGGCACTACCGGATGGCTCCAAACGAGTTGGTGGAGTTGAAGAAGCAACTGGGGGAGCTTCAGGAGAAGGGCTTGATCCGTCCCAGCTCATCCCCGTGGGGTTGTCCTGCAATCTTTGTAAAAAAGAAGGACAATACTCTATGCATATGCGTGGATTACCGGCCGCTTAATGAAGTGACGGTAAAGAACAAGTATCCTCTGCCCCGCATCGACGATCTCTTCTATCAGTTAACTGGAGCTCGAGTCTTCTCCAAGATTGATTTAAGAGTGGGATATCATCAAGTTCAGATTCGACCGGAGGATATTCCCAAGACGGCTTTCTCTACTCGTTATGGCTTGTACGAGTATACCGTCATGTCGTTCGGCTTAACCAATGCTCCTGCCTTGTTCATGAATCTCATGAATTCGGTGTTTATGGAGTATTTGGATAAGTTTGTAGTGGTCTTCATTGATGATATTCTTATCTACTCCAAGAACGATGAGGAACACGCTGGGCATCTGAGGCTTGTGTTGGGCAAACTTCGTGAGCACCAGCTGTATGCGAAGTTCAGCAAGTGCGCATTCTGGTTGAAGGAAGTGGCCTTCTTAGGCCATGTTCTTTCAGCAGGAGGTGTAGCTGTGGATCCTAGCAAGATCAGCGATGTGCTTTCCTAGAGTCAGCCCTCTTCGGTCACCGAAGTCCGGAGTTTTCTTGGTTTAGCGGGATATTATCGTCGCTTTATCGAGAACTTCTCCAAGATAGCGAAGCCAATGACGGAGTTGCTCAAAAAGGACAAGAAGTTCTCGTGGTCTGCCGATTGCGAGGAAAGTTTCCAAGTACTCAAGAAGCGGTTGACCACCGCTCCTGTTCTTATTCTCCCCGATATTCATCGAAGCTTCGATATCTTCTGCGACGCTTCTCGTCGGGGCCTCGGCTGTGTCCTGATGCAAGAAGGCAAGGTAGTGGCCTATGCATCAAGGCAATTGAGACCTCATGAACTCAACTACCCTACCCATGACTTGGAATTGGCTGCCGTGATTCATGCACTTAAGATTTAGCGACATTACCTAATCGGTAATCGTTGTGAAGTGTATTCGAAACACAAAAGCTTGAAGTATTTGTTTACCCAACCAGATCTGAACCTCAGGCAAAGGAGATGGTTGGAGTTGATCAAGGACTATGACATGGGTATTCACTACCATCCGGGCAAGGCCAATGTCGTTGCGGATGCGCTTAGTCGCAAAGCGCATTGCAATGCATTGTTGCTCCAAGAGCCCCAGCCCACCCTTTTGGAGGAGTTTCAGCGTCTCAACTTGGGTTCGGTTGAGCATGGTTCCCTCGCTGCCTTGGTTGTACAGCCAACTTTGGTGGATCGGATCAAGTCCGCTCAACAGTCGGATGTTGGAGTGAACCGCATCAAGGAAAATGTCAAGAACGGAACAGCCAAGTGTTTCTCGGAAGATGAGCTTGGTGTTGTGCGGTTCGGGCAACGCCTTGTAGTTCGAAAGGACATGGAGTTGCGGGAGTTGATCCTCCGCGAAGCCCACGATTCCCCGTTATCCATTCATCCCGGGGCCACGAAGATGTACCATGATCTTCGCCAGAGATTTTGGTGGACCCGAATGAAGAGGAAAGTCGCCAAGTTCGTTGCCGAGTGCGACGTGTGCCGTCGTGTCAAGGCCAAACATCAGCGTCCGGCAGGACTGCTTCAACCCTTGCCTGTTCCCGTGTGGAAGTGGGATTCGGTCGGGATGGATTTTATCACCAGCCTACCCAGGTCACCGAGGGGCAATGATGCCATTTGGGTTGTTGTTGATCGGTTGACTAAAGTGGCACACTTTCTCCCAGTCAAGACCAAGATTCGTACCGGTCACCTTGCGGAGCTCTATATCGCCAGGATCGTGAGCTTGCATGGGGTGCCGAAGATGATCATTTATGATCGTGGTTCCATCTTCACTTCTCAGTTCTGGCATAGCTTGCAAGAAGCTATGGGAACTCGTCTTTCATTCAGCTCAGCATATCACCCCCAAACTGATGGTCAGACCGAAAGGGTCAACCAAGTTTTAGAGGACATGCTTCGAGCTTGTGTCCTGTCCTATGGGAAGCATTGGGAGAAATGCTTGCCATTCGCCGAGTTTTCTTACAACAACAGCTTCCAAGCCAGTCTCGGCATGGCACCCTTCGAGGCTTTATACGGGAGAAAGTGTAGAACCCCGTTGTATTGGTCTGAGACCGGCGAGAGACCTTTCTTTGGCCCGGACTCGATCAATGAAGCCGAGAGTCAAGTCCAGCTTGAGCGTGATCGTTTGCGCACGGCTCAATCCAGGCAAAAGAGCTATGTGGATCGCCGTCGTCGCGAGTTAAGTTTTGAGCCCAATGACTTTGTTTATCTCAAGGTCTCCCCTTTGAAGGGCCATCAACGTTTCGGCGTCAGAGGCAAGTTAGCTCCTCGATATGTCGGTCCATACCGTGTCATCGAGAAGAAGGGAGCTGTCGCCTACAAGCTGGAGTTACCTGCTGCACTGGCGGGGGTACATGACGTGTTCCATGTGTCCCAGCTAAAGAAGTGCCTCCGTGTTCCAACCGAGGAAGCTCCGTTGGAAACTCTTGATGTCCAGGAGGATTTGACCTACCGCGAGCATCCTGTTCGCATCCTTGAAGAAGCTGAACGAAGAACGAGGAATAAGACCATCAAGTTCCTTAAGGTTCAGTGGTCGAATCATTCTGAGGATGAAGCTACTTGGGAGCGAGAAGATCGTCTCCGTGCAGACTACCCCTCTTTCTTTTCCGAGTGAGACAAATCTCGGGACGAGATTTTTGTAAGGGGGGAGGTTTTGTAACATCCCAAATTCTGTACTTGTGTTTCAAATGTAAGAAAATGAGTAGAATTTAAAACTTTTTCTTACATAATGTATTTCCTGTGTGTACTAAACAATTATTGTACAAGAGTAGGGAAATACAAAGTCACAAGTCTTTTGATCCAAATCTCGATCCTTCAAAAACAATCTTGTCGAATGTTTTGATCATCTCCTGGAAATATTTTTCCTAAGTTATTGGGATGGTTTGTGGCCCCTCTGAAACATTTTACAATTTTTGGAAATTGTTTGAATAGTTTTAAGGGCCAGTCAAACTTGTTTGACTTGTAGTCAAACCCTAGCCTAGCACACTGTATGATTTTTGGAGAAAAATGCTCAGCATAAAAACCTCTGGAAACTGTACACAAGTTCCATCTCTAGGTTAGCAAGCTACTGTCAAATTTTCGTAAAGCTTGGAGCTAGTTTGCTATCTCTAAAAGTCCCTACAAGATCTCAGTTCAAAATAAACCTTAAGCCCTGGTCTGAGTCAGACATAGTGTGATATCCCGAAAGTGAATTAAGCAAATAGCCGGGAGAGGTTATTTATTCGGGAGAGAATTAAATGGATTTACGGGAAGGACCACCTGGAAAATGCTCAATACAACAATTAGAAAGGGGGGAAAACGTCATTTGTAGCACAACTGGCTTGGGCCCCGCCCATGAGGGCAAGGGGGTGGCCGGCCAAGGGGGGGGCCACTTCCCCCCCCCCCAAACCCTAGCCGCACCCCACTCTCCCACCTCTCCCCCCTTGTGCCGCCACTTTCCCCACCCCTCCTCTCCTCCACCCTTGCGCCCCCAACCTCCCCTCCCTGGTTACGCTCCCCCTTGCACCCCTCCCCTAGTCCCCATTGTTGCCGGCCAAGTGATGGAAGAAGGATCTCCTTTGTTGGCCGGCCAAGAGGAAGAGAAAAGAAGGGAAGAAAAGAAGAGAAGGGAAGAAGGAAGAGAAGAAAGGGGGAGGGAAGAAGGATCCGCAACCGGGAAATCGTGGTGATCATCATCCGCGCAGCGTGCCTTCGTCGTTTCGGCAAGGGTAACCCGTGATTCTTTGTTTTGGGGTCGTTTTCTAGTTGTACATTTTCGGTTGTCAGTTCGTCGGTTTTCTGCAGCAGAGAGGATTGTTGATTTTGATTAGGTTAGAGGCAGAATTGGGTCTGGGTGTCTCCTAGAAAGTTGTATATATCGTAGTTACCTTTCATTGCCGATAGAAATCGAGTCATTCGGACTTCGGTAGCCAAAGTTATGAATTTCTTAGTATTTCTGTGTTTCTGGAGAGAAGCAGAATTGCTAGTGTTGGTTAACCTGATAGAAGCGCATATTTAGGGGGGTTTCCAGAGGGTCTCACCATAACGAAAAACTAGGCTAATCCTCTTAGCTTTCAGGAAAACTAAAGATCACTAAATTCGGACGAACGTAGAGAAAGTTATGATAGTTTCTTTGTCGCTGTCCAGAAACCCGACGTGAAATGTTTGCTCTGATTAAATAGATTGGTAGGACTGGTAGATGGCTGAATCAGAGGGTCTCCCCAACCAAGTTTATTTAGACATTTTAATTACCTTTCCAGAATGTCCAAGATCATCCTATTTGGACTCCTGAGCAGAAAGTTATGAATTTTTGAAATCTGCTGTCTGCAGTGACCGATCGCTAGAAATTAGAAAAGTTAGAAATGATAAGAAGTTAGCGATTTCGATTGTAATGTTATGTATGATTTTGGTCCAGTATGCTAGTCTTAGTTTGGGGTTATCTTCTTGTCCAGGTGGTAGCGAGATCCCAAGGGCAGCACCCACTTCAGCGTCCGCTCTCTCGCACGGTTGAGGCAAGTATTCGGGTTATAGCGTATTTTCGGTTGTATGATAAGATTGTTGTGATTGCTTGCTGTAGCCTTGCACGAATGTTAGTGCAATGAGTTTTCCTTTTATCTTGATGAATGCAAGCTATGGTTAATGTTTCCCTTGAGCGTTGCTAAATCTTACATGTTGTTATGTACATGTTAAATTCTTGGGTATGAAAGATGTGGGCATGGGGCAATTGCATGTTTCAAACGTGTTGGAGACTTGGTCATATATGCATGTTTTTGGTATATGATAGCGAAGTAAGGTTGCTGGCATGATGTTTATATTGAGTTTGGTGAATGCTCCAAGTATGATTATGCTCTATTCATGTCCGATGTTATTGTACTTGGTATATTGATGATGAATAGATGTCGTGCATGTGCATATTGAGATCATGCTGAAGCTTGGTCACGTGGTGACCAAGCATGCATTTCGTTGAGGTCCCCGTCATGAATTGACGGGCTTGAGGTCCCCACATTGGTGGAATATGGGCTATGAGCAAATTGGTCCCCATCATTCAGATGATGGGCAAAGGTCCCTATACATGTAGTGTATAGGCTCTTGGTCCCTGTGCCAGAGGGCACAGGCAAGGGTATACAGCGACGGTTGTATACCCCGCATTACCGGTAAAAATGCGAAAAGAGATAAAGTTGAAAAGGTGCATTGCATTGGTTGCATTCACATGAGCATGAAGGCTATACTTTGGTGCATTGTTTATCTTGGATTATTGAAGCTATGAATGATAACTTGCTTAGCCTTGTTGGTACTTGCTAAGTCTTTGGGCTCACTCTTGCTTTGATGTGTTTTAGGTACAACCGGCAAGAATGACATGCATGGGAGGGAGTAGATGTTGGATGCACTCAGTACCTCACGACTTTAAGGTGTTGCCATTTAGTTTCATTTCAGGAATAAGTAAACTGCTTGAGAATCACTCATAGATGGTTTTGAGTATTGTGTTAATTGTGATAATGAGAATAGTAAGTCTTGACTATGTTTAATCGATCATCTTGCATGCTTGTGTGAACTTGATTATGAAGATATTGTTAAGTGCCATGATTAATTGTTGAGACCTCAGTATAGTTAACTATACGAAGGAGGTTATGCCGAAAATTGGTAATAGTTTTAGTTTAATTTTTTTTAATTCCAGTAGCATTCCAGGCTCATTGTGAGCTGGGGTGTTACAGTTGGTATCAGAGCGGGCTTTAGGTCCGTGATTAATAGAAAAATATTAAATTGACACACTGTGCACAGTAGGTGGGGTTGGGAATTACATTGCTTCCGCATTATCTGTTGATATGTTTCATTTGTTGAGCAATTGTTGAATTGCCTCTGTGCTATCTTTCTTGTTGTTAAACTATGATATGATGGGTTATGATATTCTATATCTATGAATCGATTCTATGACTGCCCTGAGATGATCCTGTATAATCATATTTGATGATATTGTCTATGTGTGTCGATAAGGTTGTTAAGAAGTGGAGGCCATGGTTGTGACCTTGAACTTTGTCAGGTTATACCACCGTTCGTGGTAGACGAATAGAGTAGTTACCCCGAATACCATAGTTGCGGGAGTTGAGCGTGAGTGTTCTAGAAAGTTGATTTCTTTCTTGACCTCAATCTTGGCAAATTCTTGTTCGTGGTGGATGATGAATTTTCTCTTGGGTTCGTGGTTCGTGGTAATTGTTGTGTTTTAATGGTCTCTAATGGTTCTCTGAAACAAGTATTGTTTTTTCCGACTGTTGAGTCGCTACTTGTGATCTTTCTCAATTGACAATTATTGATAATTCCTTGGTTGTTCCTTCTTTCTCTTTAGCAAAGAAACGACTCATTTATTCGTTTGATAGTTGGGTATTGAGAGTTTTCATTTGCAAGTTTGTTAGCATGAGGAAGCTTTGGCTCTATGTGTTCCTTTTGGATTATACCGAGTGTTGAAGTTTA
This sequence comes from Ampelocalamus luodianensis, assembly GCA_036346255.1. Taxonomy (NCBI): domain Eukaryota; kingdom Viridiplantae; phylum Streptophyta; class Magnoliopsida; order Poales; family Poaceae; genus Ampelocalamus; species Ampelocalamus luodianensis. The sequence goes on from CM070620.1 coordinate 55,187,711, forward strand.
AGGCATCTTTTCTCTGTTGAAAATTGCTAGAATCCTGTGGTGATACCTTGTTATGGTTAAATACGAGATTGTAATCAACTAACTTGATATGGTATGGGTATCAAGTTGAGCCATTGGTGTGATGCATAATTAATATTAATTAGTAACCACGAAGTGAAATTGATTAAGTTGATGTTGATTTTTACTAGTTCTTGATGAACTGTGCATATGAGTAGTGACCGAGAGTATGTCCATACGTATTTGGAGTCGAAGAGATATTAAGAAGTATGGAACATTGATGAATTAGTCGACCATTAAAATCGTTTAGGTTGCTAAACTTGTTGGGTTCTCTGGTACCAATGGATTAATTTAATTGTGTGGAGAGGAAACTAGAGTAAATGCTAGATTTACATATTTCTTAGTACGATTCATTGTTGGAATTGTGTGCAAGCGATGGGACGGATTGAAGATCGATGGATATGAATTTATGGGAGGAACTCTGTATGGTTCTTTTAAATAGAATAACACGATGAATCAAGGTTATAGTGTTGTTGAGACTTTTGATCGATAGAAGATTTTGATTTTGGAGTTCTAGTGTATGTTGTCGAAATCTAAATATGAGGAGGAACAATTGAATATGTGCTTGTAAATACTTATGTGATTTGGAGAGGAAAATAGGTTGCAACTAGATCTCATAATGAAACTAGTCGATAACAGTAATGGTTGGAGTACAACTATTGTGTGCTGAAGTTTGGTGTTGAGCATTACTAAAAGTTGGCCATCTAATTGTGAATTAAACGGTTGATAATGTGTCTTTGATGAAAGAGTTTTGGTAGGAGCTTTTCAATTGGGTAGTAGACCCCTTCTAAACTTAAGAGGTTGATGTAGTGATGTTGTTTGGTTTTGGTATACTCTCATTTTGAAGACGGGATGCAATGATAGTATGGGAACATTTGATGAAACTTTGGGGGCTTTCTAATGGATTAGTAGATGATAAGGATTCGTGTCTAGAGTGTATTATACTTGATATTAGTAAGATTACCTGCAAGAAATTGCGATTTGAGCTAAGAGGTGATTGAGTTTGCTTCGACCAGGTGACATATTGAAAGATTTTATTGGTTCTTAAGTGGCTCCTATGATATGGTCTTAAAAGCTTATCTTGTTTAAGCTGGCAAAGTGATATAGTAATCACAGAGAATAACTTTCCTTGTTAAAGGAAGGAGTGAAGAATAAGTGTTTGAAATTTAAGTCATTTCGCATCTTGCAGTTTATTTGAGTGTGCTTGAACCTTATGCAGTTGTTCCATAAGAGTTTATCAATTTACAAAGGGCATTACCTTCTTCTCATTCGTGGTTTGGTATTCGTTTTCAGTAGGGCTTGAGCCCTCGACTGTTGACTTTCCCTTATGTTTTTTTCGAGTTCTTGGCCTAAGTGACAGTTTTCCTTGGTCTTGTGTTCACTGCGGTGGCACATGTTTTCCATGTTGATAAGGAAAAAAATTTGATTCCATTCGCTCTTTCTTTTGAGGAAGAATCAACCCATTCGTTTCACCTGAGTCCTCTGAGGTGTTTATTAATTGTAGTTGTGAAACTTGGGTTTTAAGTAATTCGATGAGCATTAGAGGATGAAATAATTTCGTAATTTAGTTCTTTGAGAGAAGTCTATCTCAATGGAAGATTGTCTTATGGGGTTAAACTGATTGCATTGTTACAGCTAGTAGAACTTATAGTGATTGTGATCCAAGATCTATTGTTCACTTAGGGTGGAACATTAGAATTCTTGAGTATGGAAATCTTGATCAATTTTATAGAGTATCGAAATTTGGTAGTAATGCGAGGTTGTGAATGGTTATTCTTGATGATGTGGTTTAATGAGAGTGGGATTACAAAGTAAACGAATCGTCATGTCAATTAATGGGATAATAGAAAATGTTGAGTAATGTCAAGAGTGAATTGGTTTTAAATGAGTAACCTTCTGGGAGTTATAATATTTGTAAAGGTAAACGGGTCAAGAATTTTTTTTTTCATGTTGATGTTAAGGAGTGAGTATGTTGGAATTGTGAAATTTTAGGGATTTAATCTGAGAATTTCCCTATCTTTTACATGAGAAGTTAGTTGCAAGAGTCTTGGAGGTTAAATGTGGACTTTGCATTGCTATGCTAGGACTTTGAGTCGCCCAAAGATTATGTGTAGAGGAAGTAGAATAAGGGTGGATTGAGAACAGTGGGATGATCGTCGATAACACTCTTCTGATGTAGTACATGAGAGTGTGTGATGTGAAATCTGAGATGTTTGTTCTCAAAAGGGTTGAGGTGATATGATCGTGTGAGAGATCTAATTTGGGGATACTTTAGAGTGCCATCTGTCAAATGAATTACGACGATAAGGAAATTGGTTAGAGAATGTTTTGTGAAATCATCGAGTCCTCTTCAAAGGTGTAGACGAGGTGTTTCGATTTGGGCTTGGCGTTGAGATCGCCAAGTTAAAAGTAACAAGTTAGTGTGTTGTGCGATGATTGGGATTCTATAGTTTGAAGGAAATTTTGGTCTTAAAGAGAAACGATAAATTGATGCTTCTTCAAGAAGTGAATCGTTTTCCGATTCTCGTTTGAGTTCTCTTTATTGACCATTGATTATCGTAAGTTGAGCTCGACATTTACGTTGGCGTGTGTGATTCTTTCGATTCGAGAGGAATAAAGGAATATTTGATTTGGGCTTTGGTGATTTCTCATTTGGTTTTCGTGGCGCTTATTATAAACGCCACTTGGAAAATGGAAATGGTTTATGTGATGAATTCCTATTTACGGATTTGACTTTTCATCTTCGAGTTGGTAACGTTTGGTTGCGACGAGTTTTTTTTCATTGGGCTATGTCGGTAAAAGAGTGTGTTTAAAGCGAGTTCTGTTGTGTGTTTCTGGTTAAAGGAGGTGATCCTTGCTTCAGTGAAGAGTTCATTTAAAAGGTGGAACGATGGTTTCGTGTTCTGTGTGTATGTCGTGTGGTTCGGTATCTTTGGGAAGTTTAACCCAAGATACTTTGGCTTGTTCTCGCTAGTTGGCGTATCGCCAGGACTGTCTCGAGTCCGTACGCGGAGTACGTAACGTCATGTATGTTCTGGTGTTGAGTGAGTACCTGGGAAGGTCAGAGAGAGTGTTGAGGTTTAGACATGGGTATACGTTTGGGTGATATGTTCACGTCGGGTACATTTGTTGGTCATTGGTTTTCAGTTGTGGTTGTTGTTGTTTTCGAGTAGATGACAGGTAGAATTCGGGGTCGAATTCTGTTTAAGGGGGGTAGAATGTGATATCCCGAAAGTGAATTAAGCAAATAACCGGGAGAGGTTATTTATTCGGGAGAGAATTAAATGGATTTACGGGAAGGACCACCTGGAAAATGCTCAATACAACAATTAGAAAGGGGGGAAAACGTCATTTGTAGCACAACCTGGGCTTGGGCCCCGGCCCATGAGGGCAAGGGGGTGGCCGGCCAAGGGGGGGGCGCCACTTCCCCCCCCCCAAACCCTAGCCGCACCCCACTCTCCCACCTCTCCCCCCTTGTGCCGCCACTTTCCCCACCCCTCCTCTCCTCCACCCTTGCGCCCCCAACCTCCCCCCTGGTTACTCTCCCCTTGCACCCCTCCCCTAGTCCCCATTGTTGTCGGCCAAGTGATGGAAGAAGGATCTCCTTTGTTGGCCGGCCAAGAGGAAGAGAAAAGAAGGGAAGAAAAGAAGAGAAGGGAAGAAGGAAGAGAAGAAAGTGAGAGGGAAGAAGGATCCGCAACCGGGAACTCGTGGTGATCATCATCCGCGCAGCGTGCCTTCGTCGTTTCGGCAAGGGTAACCCGTGATTCTTTGTTTTGGGGTCGTTTTCTAGTTGTACATTTTCGGTTGTCAGTTCGTCGGTTTTCTGCAGCAGAGAGGATTGTTGATTTTGATTAGGTTAGAGGCCGAATTGGGTCTGGGTGTCTCCTAGAAAGTTGTAGATATCATAGTTACCTTTCATTGCCGACAGAAATCAAGTCATTCGGACTTCGGTAGCCAAAGTTATGAATTTCTTAGTATTTCTGTGTTTCTGGAGAGAAGCAGAATTGCTAGTGTTGGTTAACCTGATAGAAGAGCATATTTAGGGGGGTTTCCAGAGGGTCTCACCATAACGAAAAACTAGGCTAATCCTCTTAGCTTTCAGGAAAACTAAAGATCACTAAATTCGGACGAACGTAGGGAAAGTTGTGATAGTTTCTTTGTCGCTGTCCAGAAACCCGACGTGAAATGTTTGCTCTGATTAAATAGATTGGTAGGACTGGTAGATGGCTGAATCAGAGGGTCTCCCCAACCAAGTTTATTTAGACATTTTAATTACCTTTCCAGAATGTCCAAGATCATCCTATTTGGACTCCTGAGCAGAAAGTTATGAATTTTTGAAGTCTACTGTCTGCAGTGACCGATCGCTAGAAATTAGAAAAGTTAGAAATGATAAGAAGTTAGCGATTTCGATTGTAATGTTATGTATGATTTTGGTCCAGTATGCTAGTCTTAGTTTGGGGTTATCTTCTTGTCCAGTGGCAGCGAGATCCCAAGGGCAGCACCCACTTCAGCGTCCGCGTTCTCGCACGGTTGAGGCAAGTATTCGGGTTATAGCGTATTTTGGTTGTATGATAAGATTGTTGTGATTGCTTGTGTAGCCTTGCACGAATGTTAGTGCAATGAGTTTTCCTTTTATCTTGATGAATGCAAGCTATGGTTAATGTTTCCCTTGAGCGTTGCTAAATCTTATATGTTGTTATGTACATGTTAAATTCTTGGGTATGAAAGATGTGGGCATGGGGCAATTGCATGTTTCAAACGTGTTGGAGACTTGGTCATATATGCATGTTTTTGGTATATGATAGCGAAGTAAGGTTGCTGGCATGATGTTTATATTGAGTTTGGTGAATGCTCCAAGTATGATTATGCTCTATTCATGTCCGATGTTATTGTACTTGGTATATTGATGATGAATAGATGTCGTGCATGTGCATATTGAGATCATACTGAAGCTTGGTCACGTGGTGACCAAGCATGCATTTCGTTGAGGTCCCCGTCATGAATTGACGGGCTTGAGGTCCCCACATTGGTGGAATGTGGGCTATGAGCAAAGAGGTCCCCATCATTCAGATGATGGGCAAAGGTCCCTATACATGTGGTGTATAGGCTCTTGGTCCCTGTGCCAGAGGGCGCAGGCAAGGGTATACAGCGACGGTTGTATACCCCGCATTACCGGTAAAAATGCGAGAAGAGATAAAGTTGAAAAGGTGCATTGCATTGGTTGCATTCACATGAGCATGAAGGCTATACTTTGGTGCATTGTTTATCTTGGATTATTGAAGCTATGAATGATAACTTGCTTAGCCTTGTTGGTACTTGCTGAGTCTTTGGGCTCACTCTTGCTTTGATTGTTTTAGGTACAACCGGCAGGAATGACATGCATGGGAGGGAGTAGATGTTGGATGCACTCACTACCTCACGACTTTAAGGCGTTGCCATTTAGTTTCATTTCAGGAATAAGTAAACTGCTTGAGAATCACTCATAGATGGTTTTGAGTATTGTGTTAATTGTGATAATGAGAATAGTAAGTCTTGACTATGTTTAATCGATCATCTTGCATGCTTGTGTGAACTTGATTATGAAGATATTGTTAAGTGCCATGATTAATTGTTGAGACCTCGGTATAGTTAACTATACGAAGGAGGTTATGCCTAAAATTGGTAATAGTTTTAGTTTAATTTTTTTTAATTCCAGTAGCATTCCAGGCTCATTGTGAGCTGGGGTGTTACACATAGACTCAGACTTCCAGGTCTCGGTCGCACCGAGCCGCTTAGCTGTGTCGGGCTCGGGTAATATGCCACGTGTGGTCTGGACCGTTGAATTTTAATCCGACGATCAAAGACCTCCCACCCGCACGACCTCCTCAGGTTCTATTTGCAAAGACGACCCTCGAGAACCTCCCCTAGGACCTTCTTTGCACCTTTTGCAAAGACCACCCTGGGGCGACCTCCTCAGCCCTCCACGACCACCCTAGCACTTGGGTGATCGTGGGCCGTCCATCTTGAGATCTGTGGCTCGGACCTCCCCTAAGTGTTAGGACCTCTAACACATAGTTCTAAATCTGAGCCCTTAGATTTTCATCCAACCGTTCAGACCTCCCTAGTTGGAGCTCTGTGCTGATTTTAGCCGTTGAGCTCTTTGACCGGTCCTCCCTGGTTCTCTCACTGACTGGTGGGGCCTGGTCATTGTCAATTTTTGTGCATGGCAGTAGAGAGCAGTGCCTTGTCAACTCTTGGGCTGACAAACGGCTATGTGCTGCCAACATTAAATGTCTAGCAGCCCCTTTTTGCTCAAAAGTCTCTCTGACAACCTACTCCCATCATGTCGAGTGTCCTAGCTTGTTGAAACTGTGGACACTGCCTTGTTCTTCCTCTCCGGCTATATATTGAGCCCGAGCTTCTCCCTTAAGCTTCTTTGGATCCATTCTTGCACCTCTAACTTCTTTCTCTGCTCTTGTGCTCAAAACACCCGATAGTCTTTGCCACCATTGCTGAACTTTAGAGCTCCGAGGCGACCTCCGAGCTCCAGTGGTTCAATATTGCAATATTGGTTGTCACTTTGTCATCTTGGTCACCTCAAGTCTCCCTAACTTGTTTTGTTTAAACCTTCACAGAGGTTGACAGAGTGGGAGCCTGCTGTTCGTGGCCGGGAGCTTCGTCTTCTTCACCTCCGGCGACCTCCACTGTCACCGGAGCTCCTGCTACCATTCTTGGACCTCCTTCATTCCCAGGTTAGTTCCTTAGTATTGGAAACCCAGTCGTTTGAACCTCGGTAGCTTTTCGTTTTGCCGTATTTAGCCTCCTTCGGTCATCTCCGGCTAGCCGCCGGTAGGATGCGCTCTAGCCCTAGTTTTCGGTACCTATAGGTTCTCCTTACTATTTGGAGCCTAGCCGTGCTTTTGGTTTTCGCCGGCGAAGTCCCCATCGCCGGCGGTGAGCTAAAAACCGAGTTCCTGTTTTTGTCGTGCCTTACTCGGACAAGTGCTGTAGCCCAATGATTAGCATTTAAGTTGTCCGAGAGCCTAATCATTAGGGTTAAATGTTGTTCTTGTCGGCAAGCTGCGGGTGTAGTTAGTGTCCCCGACCTCTTAGTTTCAATCGTGGCCATTTAGGACCACCCCGACCCAGATCTCAGCCGTTAGGATCACCCTCCACCTTGGGGTCCTCTTTGCAAAAGAGCTCCTTGAGGTCCTCTGTGCGAAAAGACCACCCCTGGTCGTGTTATCAAAACCACCCTCTCGGACCACCCCGAGGTCCTCTTTGCAAAAGACCACACCTGGTCTTTTGTAAAGAGAACCTTCAAAACTACCTTTGGGGTCCTCTTTACAAAAAGACCACCTCTGGTCCTTTGTGAAGAAGGCCGCAAGACCTCCCTCCGCTCAGATCTGGACCGTTCAGGACCTCCTCGCAGAGATCTGAACCGTCCAGACCTCTCTCTATTAAACACCTGTCTCATAGGACCTCCCCGCGAAGATCATGGCCATCCATGACCTCCTCGGTGAGATCCTAGCCGTCCCGACCTTCCTCGTTTTCATCTTAGCCATTCACGACCTCCCCCTGGATATCGTGACCGTCTAGGACCTCCTTCATTAGATCCGTAGCTTTAGGACCTCCCCGTCAGCTCTGGACCGTTAGATTTAGATCTAACGGGCTAGACCTCCTCAGTCTATTTATAGCTCTATCGCTTAGTTTCTCTCTTTGTCGTTCATCTTTAGATCTACGGCTCAGATCTGGAGAACATTCGGACCACTCCGGATGCGATCTTGATCTTGGGCCATTGGATCTAAATCCATCGGTGGAGTCGTTGGTAGTTGAGACCTCCTCAGTAGATCTTAGCCGTCAACGACCTCCCTCCTTCAGATCTCACCGTCCGGGTCTCCTCTCTTAGACCTCCACCTCAAGGACCTCCTTCGTCAGATCTAGACCATCAAGTCTGGATCTAACGGCTAAGACCTCCCCTAGGCGCGATGAGGCCTTGGCGCCCAGGTGCTCGTGGTGGAGTTCGCGCCTGTGCTCGTGTGCCGTGTGATTTTTGATCAACGGCCCACGACCTCCCCAGTTTGAATCGGTTTTCCAGAATAAGTTTCGTAAGCTTTTATTTGCACTTTATTAATTGTTTTAAACTTCAAAAATGCATATCTTTTTCTCTGTAGCTCCAAATTTAATAAACTAAAGTTCTATAAATGCATCTGTTAAAGTACTTTAGCATAGTATAGGTTTTACAGTAGTCTTTAATCCTGAAATTAAACATGCCTTAGTTTCATAACTTAGAAAAATCATAACTAAATCATTTTAACTCCAATTAAGATGAAACCACTTGTGTTAGCCTTAAAATGTCAGTAGCAACCTATCATAAAATTTTCAAGTCCAGAAAACCTCTAGAAAATTATTTATGAACAGTAACCTATTTAATTTTAATTTAGTAGAACCACATTGTTTTGAGCATAACTTTTGCATTAAGAGTCCAAATCAGTTGGTTCTTGTTTCTAAATTCATTTTAAATCTTGGTCTTGCTGCTGTAAAATTTTCAGAGCATTTGGTGCATTTTGGTTTTAGAGTATTTTTCGTTTTCTTTGTTCTTATCGGTTCTTTTTCGCTCTTTCGGTAGGTTCCGACGATTGTGCCGTCCTTGAGAGTGATCCTCTGCAGCATAGTGAGCAACAGCGGCCGAGCAAGCGGTTTGATCATTTCCCATTTGATCCCATTACTTTTAAAGTCTAATATTTTGTTTAACTTATATGTATGCATTGCTATTTTGTTGTTAAATTGATTAGTTAATCCTCTAGTTGCATAATCTGTAGGCAAATAATTATCCTTTACTACAGAGCCTAGGTTATTTCTTTGTGATTAGAGTTCGTTGGATGAGCTCTTATCTCTTAGTAGATTTCGAATAAATATTGCTTAGCCATGCCTAGTTATCGGTAGTATTGGGCGATCATCGACTTAGTCGATGATCTTGATCACAAATACTTATATTATTCCATTATGTCCAATCCTTGTGTTTTATTGATTTACAAATCAAAACTGAAAACAAAACTATATCTTGACTTGGGCACAATGGTATGTTGGTGTGATCTGTTGGGTGTGAATGGAATGGTGCCTAAGTCCCTAAGGACCGAGTTACTTGTGCCATTGATCCAAGCATTGTTGCGTGCTAACCATACAAGGGGGATATGGAACCTCTCTTGACTAAGTACTTTGGGAGGTGTTAATTATGAGCTGGTCGGTGGGTGTGTTGAAACTGTGTGCGTGTGTGTGGTGTTGGAGGAGCATTAGCGGACCGTTAGGTGTCTAATGTGTCCTTCTCCCATGGGTTGCGGCTCTTAATTAGCATCGTCCATTGGAAAGTGTCTTGTTAGACTTAGCGTGCTGCATACCAAAGGAAGTATGCTAACAGTGGTGGTGGAAAGGCGGTCTATCGTGTGGGTACATTGGTACACCTGCGAGGTTAAAACTATTCGAATAGCCTCGTCCTAGGTTATGGACACGCTTGGTTATTTCCCACAAGAACTAGACTACAACCTTTTAAAAACTTAAAACTTGACATGGGTGGTATGAAGGGGTACTTCATGCTATTGTGGTCCGGTTGGTTGCCTTGTGGGTAAAGGCACACTGATTGGCTTTTGTTTATCGCCATCTTATGGCACTTTTGCTTCCGCTGTGTACTTATCTAGTTGTATGTCTTTTGGCCGGTCAGCCTCTCTTTTGTAATAACTCTTTATATTAAGTATGTCTTTCAGCTCGTTGCTTGTTCGGTTCTATGTGAATGAATGGAATTGGTGCATAATTTTGTAACAGGTGTGTATCTGCAGTGCAGGAAGTATACATATCTCGAGGCTTGGTTTATCTGATTTGTGATGCTAGGACCAATGGATGGTTAAGCATTACAAGCCAAATAAACCGGGGTCCTCACAACCAATCTGAAGATTTAGAATTCCAAGACATCAACGAAGGCAAGTTGCACCATTGACCATATTGCCCCCAGTATTTTAAGTTATTTTCAGTTTTTAAATTCTTTATCGCATACATATATTTGTATAAATACTTTAATGTCATGTTTTATGTATAGTTACCCACATGTTTTATTGTATGGCCAATTTGAATGTTGTATCTGACTACCTTGATACCATAGGCAAGATATTATCAAAATTAAACATATGCTTAGTGAGGCTTAGTTCACACTTACAAAATTTGGGAGGGTTTTCACCAAATTTCTTACAAATTTGTTTCAAACTTGACATTGTGGTATTGTCTTACCACATGGATTTATGAATAGAGTTTCATTCAAAATAAAATCAAAAATGGGTTTGGACTTGGGCGAAATGGTTGGAATGGTGGGTGCAGGTTTATGCACGGGATTGATCTGGTTAAGATTAAGGCCCGTGGTTAGTAGGAATGACGCCCAAGTCAATTGAGGACCGGTCTTTGAGCCGCTTAATGCTATGCCTTACCGTACTACCACATGTCCTGTATGGCAGGATTTGGCTAATTAATTTGTGATGTTCTAGTGTATTTATGTCATGAGATTATGTGGGTGTTGGTTAGACGTTTTATTCCCACTTGGCGCAAGAGGGGGCTTCCTGAGGACGGTTAGTCCAAAGGGGCGAAACCTTAACGGGCATGAGTATACTAGGACAAAACATTGTAAAGGCCTCATGGTAATTGCTCAGTCACACGCCTACGGAAGCCTGTATTGGCCGACATAACGAGCATGTCACCTCGTGTGGGTAAAGTTGTACCAACTCTGCGGAGTAGAAACTATTCAAATAGCCGCGTCTGCGGTCATGTACATGCTACCAGGGCCACTTAAAGTTAGAATTGTTTTTGGTTTTTAAATGCTTTATTAAATGCTGAGGATGGTTAATCCTTATAAAAAAGTTGGGCGGGAAGCCAAGTGTTAGGAGGGAATCCTTCACTAAATCATTGGAGGTTATCCACATTGTAATATTGTAATTTTAAAATATGACTTTAGTCTTAGTATAAAACTGCCTTAGAAATTACTATGATTATTTACACTGAAAATGTTGTTTATGCAAAACAACCCCTGCCATACTCACTTGTTACCTTATGCATGCATTTTAATTCAATATTGGGTGTAACTTGCGAGCATGGAAGTTGTGCTCATCCTTGCTAAATAAATCTTATTCAGGAGAAGACTTCATCCCCGACGGTGAGGATCCGGACGAGTAGGCCTTTTGACCCAGACGATTGCCTGTGGCGCATCGTGTGGCTCACCTCTATTATATGTTTCCGCTGTGTTTATCATTTGTTATTTGATATTGTTGTTCAGACTCATTTGTATTAAACAATTATTTACTTAATGTCATTTTCGATTTCGTGATATGAATGTGATATCCATTTTGTGAGACTGTGTACACTGGAAATTCTGGACCGGTGTTTGAACACAGAGAATTCGGGATCCTTCGCTCCCGGGTTCGACATTGGTGGCGTAGGTTGACAATCTCAACGAGGAAAACGATGACCACCGCCAACAAATGCAGCGCGACAGGGACAACGAGGTCGTGAACATAGGAAGTTCATATGATCTCATATGCTGCTGCGCAAACCCTAGCTGCATATGTGCGTGTCACTACAATGACGACCAGCCACGCCTGCGGCGCCCCCCTATGCAACACTCCATGTGGGTAGCGCGAGGCACCTTCTACCATTAGGCATGGGCGGAGATGCTTGTACCTCGGTACTGTGAGGACCCCAGTTTATTTGGCTTGTAATGCTTAACCAACCACCTGGCCCTAGCATCACAAATCAAATAAACCAAACCTCGAGATATGTATACTTCCCAGAACTGCAGTATACACACCTCTTCACAAAATTATGCATCAATTCCATTCAATCGCATAGAACCGAAGCACAACAATAAAAGACATACATAATAGAGACTTATTACAACAAGGGCCAACCGGCCAAATAACAACTAAATAACAATTAAACAGCGGAAGCAAAAGTGTCATAAGATGGCGATAAACAAAAGAGCCAATTAGTGTGCCTTTACCCACAAGGCAACCAACCGGGCCGCCAAGCTAGTCGTCAAACCCGAAGCACATCTCACAAAAAGTGAAGCCCTTGGGGCTCACCTTCTTCCTCTGCAACAAAAACATTAAGCAAAGCAACTGAGTACAAAAATTATTTTTGTACTCGCAAGACTGACGTGTAAGGGTAATAGAACTATAATTAACTACATGCAAGCTTTATTTAAGTGGAGGGGCTCTGGACTTACTTTTAGCATAAAGCAAGTTTTCATTTGCAATAATGTAATAGATTCAAAGCAATTTGACAAACTGTTTGTAATTGTTGAAATAACAGCGATACAATAATAATAACAACAATAAGGACAACCTGGAAGTGACTAACCCATTAGTCACCACAACAATAGTATGAATATCCATTCATACCAACCCATCAAGTTTTAATTAAAAGGTTGTAGTCTAACTCTTGAAAAGTTTACCCAAGCGTGTCCATAACCTTGGACGAGGCTATTCGAATAGTTTTAACCCTGCAGGGGTGTACCAATGTACCCACACTTGGACCGCCTTTAAGCCACAAAGCACACTTAGAAGGTATCTTTGTACGGCTAAGTCCTACGAGGCGCTTTCCAATATTATGCATTGACTACGAGCGCTCGTGTGGATGAAACCCATACGCTTACATTGCAAGCGAAAAACAACCACCATCACGGGGAAGCCTTTCGGACACTACAATGCTCCCAAAGACCATCCCTCCTGCGACTCCTGCGACCGAAGCCAATACACGCCAAAGTACTAAGTCAAGAGAGGTCCCATACCCTCTAGTGTGGTTAGCACGCACAAATTGCTCGGATAACAGGTACTCACAGGATGTTCGGTCCTTAATTGACTTGGGCACCATTCCAGTCACACCCAGAAATCACAGCGTCTTACCATTGTACCCAAGTCTAAATCATTTTATTTTTAGGTTTTAGTTTTCACAAGTAAACATGGCACAAGGCTGAAATCATAAGTGATAAATGTTTTATGTGATCAAGGCTATCGACTAGGTCGATAACCGCCCAATTCTACCGGTAACTAAGCATTGTTAAGCATCATATCGTAAAAACAAATAAAAGGCCCTAAATCATTCACCGGGCTCAAATTCACCGGTGAGGATAATATTCCTAAGGTAGTGGCAGGGGTGAACAATTTAAGGGAAACAATGCAATAGGATTAGCTACCTCTATTCGGCAAAATTAATCATTGACACAAAAGCATGCATACATACAAGTAAAACAAAGTATTAGATTTTAAAAGTAATGGGATGGAGTGGACATGATCAAACTGCTTGCCTTACTGTAGATCACTTTCTTGCTGCAGAGGATTCACTCACGTAATCAATAATTCCTTCGGAACCTAACGCGAAAAGGCGATAACCAAATAAGAACAAGAACTCCAAATAAAACCCAACAGCAAAAGGTATCCAAAAACAATGAAATTTATACAGCAGAAAGATTAAGATTTTAGACAAATTTAGGAACAATAATTAAGTCATTTGGACTAAATATGAAAAAGTTATGGCTAAAACTATTTCTCTCAGCCTATAAATTCTCTAAATTAATTACTGGTACTGTTCATGGCGAAAATTTCTATAATGATCTGGAACCCAAAATTTTTATGGTAGGTATTTTATGTCATTCTAATCACAGCAAAGTTGAGTTTACTAAATTTGGAGTTGTAATGATTTACTTATGATTTTTCTAAGTTGCAAAACTAGCATAATGCACTTTCCAGAATTATAAACATGTGCAAAACCTATTTCATATTAAAGTATGCTAACAGAGGATTTTCTAGCATCAATTTTATATATTTAGGATTTACAGGAATTACTTGTGTCTTTACAACATTAAATGAATTTTTAAATGCTACCAATAAGGTTAAATCTATTAACATATTTTTAAGTGTGATTTGGGCCTACAACCATTTTAGATTAAAGTTTAGTAAATAACAAAATTAATAAAGTTAAAACCATTCAATTTACAGATATACCGAAAAAGATATACATTTTCCAAGTTTTAATTCAATTCTGGAATATACAAAAATGGCTGAAAACAAGCTATTAAAGATTACAGAATTTTTTACCACAGAAGCATAGCTAAAAGCATTTTTATATTAAACTTTAGTGAATTACAAATTTATTACAGTTGGATTCATTTAAAAAGGATCTATTTTGAATTAGATATGAATTTCTAAAGTTTTTATACAATTTTTCACATGACAAATAACTATTTACCGAAATAAAACAACACTTATCAGAAAGGAATCGATGTGGACAACTATGGGCCCTTGATTTGGAATCTAACGGCGCGCGCAAGGGGTGCGCGAGAGTGACCCGAACGGCCCAATCCATCACGACCGTCGATCAAGAATCGGAGGATCCATAATGATTGCGGTTCGGGCGACCCGAACAGCACACGAATCACAGCCGTCGATCATGAGACGAACGGCACACACGGATGGGAGGATCGGGTGACCCGATCGGCCCAATTGATCTGGACCACAGATCGCAAAATGGACGGTGGCCTTTGATCGAAGTGCAAAATGGAGCGCTGACATGTGGGGCCGCATGGCAGTGACTGTGAGTCACACACGCGAGCTTTAACACACGTGCACAGGGCTCGGGGCCCACATGGCAGCGAGACTCCCGGAGATTTTAGGACAGCTAATTAAATACTAATGACTAATGATTAGTGATGATTAGTAATTAATGTGTCCTAAAGATTTTGGGCAGAGGTGATTTTACGACTAAGGGCCCACCTGGCAGTGGCACAGGGGTTATCCCCGACAGCTAATAAATGCTGACATTTAATTAACCTATGATTAAGCATTAATGATGTCGGAACAGCACGGAAATGCACCAGCGGGGTGATTACAGAGGGTTGGGCCCACATGTCAGGGAGACATTAGGCCAAATTAAGACACAATTAATACTTCTAATGATTGATTATGATTGGCATTAACTGTGTCCTAAATATCTCACGAAAACAGGCGTTTCCCAGCTGACAAAAACCGAGTGCCTTTCACGGCTTGTCGTGGCGACTCGATCGCGGCGGTGCCACCAAATACCAAAATGGACTCGCAATAGCGATGCGGACCCAATGGTGATGACCTCGCCGTGGTGGAGGTCTAGAACGCCGGCGGCCGAAAACACATAAGGAGGCTTTTGGCAAACATGAAAGCGACAAAATGCTCATTGCGGTCCACAGCGAGTGCCAACACTTCTAGGGACTAAATAGAAACTACAGAGCCAAGATGAGCTTCAAAAGATGGCGGAGAAGCTTGAGCACGATGGAGTTCACGGAGCGAGGAAGATGAAGAAGAAAATGACAATCGAGCAAAATGAACACCAATGGGTGATCAAAATAGCTTCATTAAGGTTCCCATAAGCTCCACAAGTAAGTAATTGCAAAAAACCACTTACGGAGTTGGAGAAGAAAGAGGGTGAAATCGTAGAAAATCTTCAAACTTAAAATTGAGTGATTCCTGTGAATGCAACCCAAAATTAAGTTAGGGGAAATGTAAAGGAAGTTGAGGAGCTCAAAAGGGTACAAGAAATATCGATGATGAACCACTGGACACCAAGACCGCCATTGGAGCTCCTCGGGTCAACAATGGTGTTTTGGAGATTTGAAGTGGTTTTGAGCTCAAAACACAGAGAAGAGCTAGGGGTGGTGTAAAGGAATACCAGGAGGAACCAAGGGGCTATTTATAGAGGAAGAATTAGGGTTTTGAGCAAGAACAAGAGCTCACGGTGAGCTCAGTTCATGGTGCGGCCATGGACCATGAAATTGTGGGGCGGTGAGAAGAGGACCTTGAGTGTGAAACCTTCGAGAGCATTAAATCACGAGAGGACGAGCCGTTCAAGCGGTGGCGCAAGGCATTGAAAAGGGCTCTCCCATGCCATGTCTGTCGCGCAGCGCGTCACGGAGCGAGGAAGAAGAAGAACGAGAAAGAATCACGGTGACCGTTGGATTTAAAATAGGCGGCCACGATTACGGTGACGATCGGGGTTTTAACGTCACACTCAATGCGGAGCATCCGATTAAAACGAGCGGTGAGATCTATCGGGACATTCGGGTGACCGATCGGCAACCAATCTGGGCGGCCGATCTTAATCCAACGGCTCAAAGAGGATGGGCTCTTCGCGGCGGCGAGCGGCACAATCAACACGAGCGGCGATTTAAATCCAACGGCCGATATCGACGCGCGTTTAAAGGACCCGGTGCGATTAGTTGGTGAGTCAAGTCAAGTGGCTCGAGCCCGAGTCCGACTCAAACCCAAGGAACAGTGAACCAGGTTTTAGGTTTAAATTGCACATAGACTTTTGAGGATTTATTAGAGGTAGCAAAATAACTCCAAAAATTCTGAAATTTTTACAGGAGCTTGCTGACTTAGGTATTGACCTTGTGTAAAATTTTTAGAGGTTTTTATGCTATGCATTTTTCTCCAAAAATTCTGCAAGGTCCTGGTTTAAGGTTTGACTAAAAGTCAAACAGGTTTGACTGCCCTCTAAAAATATTCAAATAATTTCTAAAAATTGTGAAATTTTTCAGAGGGGTCACATACCATCCCAAGAACTTAGGAAAAATATTTCCAGGAGATGATCAAAATATTTGACAAGAATGTTTTTGAAGGATCAAGATTTGAATAAACAGACTTGTGATTTTGTAATTTCCATAAGTCTTGTACAGGAACTGTTCAGTACAAACAGGAGATACATGATGTAATAAAAAGTTTTAATTTCTACTCATTTTCTTACATTTAAAACACAAGTCTGAAAATGGGGATGTTACAGGTACTGTCCCACTCTATACGTAATTATGTTTAATCTCCTAAAGCATGTAACTAAATGGTCGATATTCATTGAGCAAACATGCATTGTACACATGCATTAAGCTATAGGCGTCGATATTCATTGAACAAACATGCATTGTACACGTGCATTAAGTTACAAAATACTCCAGTTCTTATCTTAGTACGACTACACACCCAAGAAGAAGCGGTGCTGCACGTCATGCCGGTGTTCCTACGTGTCGGTAGGCGCCTTGCAAGTTCTCACAATGTGACCTTCCTGGCGGCACCGGCTGCAACGTCTACCCGCCGCTCGAGCTTCCGCTTCATTCATATCATTCCTAATGCGACGACTCTGTCGACGGCCCTTCCCCCCTTTCAGCAGGTCAAGATCTAGAATCCAAGTCCTCTGTGCAGTATCAGATGTGGCAAAGTTGCCCACAACCCTGAATTCTCTTAGCTCGTCGCACCACACCTGCTGCACCCTCTCCTTCATGAAGTACTCCGATATGAAGTTCGACGGGTCTGTGTGGATGTTCCCACATGACGTGAGGACATAAGAGCATGGCTTGTGAAGGAGCTTTGGCTTGTTGCATGTGCAGCTAGGTTCATTCACATGGTCTCCAAGGCATACCTTGTGGGTAAGAAGGGACCGAGCCGTCCCAAATCCAACTCTGTCCCGAAGGAGCACATCAAAACGATGCTCCTTATTGCTCATAATGAAGACCGTGTGTGACTGAGCCTTCTCGATCTTGGCCTGCATGTACGCTGTAATCTTCAAGCAATACGGTGTTTGTGAGTTGGCTGCGTGAAGTGCCACATTTGCATGGCTTTCTCTGAAATATCCGATTGTACTGTGCAGAACGCCTTCCACGATGGCGACAAGAGGCTGAGAATGAAGGCCCCTAATAGCCCAGTTGTACACCTCGGCAAGGT
This sequence comes from Ampelocalamus luodianensis, assembly GCA_036346255.1. NCBI lineage: Eukaryota > Viridiplantae > Streptophyta > Magnoliopsida > Poales > Poaceae > Ampelocalamus > Ampelocalamus luodianensis. The sequence goes on from CM070620.1 coordinate 55,205,524, forward strand.
TAGTGGTCATTATGTCATACCTTGCACTGTCCATGTCGTGCAGCAAGGACCACTTCTCCAATGGCTCTGCCTCTATCCAATGAGAGAAGCACCCAATGTCCCTGGAGGTCCTCCGTGTCAAATGGGGAGGGTCGAGCTCCCGCAGTGGTGTGAGGTGTTCGGGCTACGACATGCTTCCTGGTGTGCTCGTCCAACATCTCCCACAGCGTATCAAATTTACGCTTTTGGTTCTGCATAGCAAGCCTCTTGAACAGCTTCATCAACAGTTGTTGCCCGAACTGTTTGAAGAAGTTCGCCTCCAGATGGCGAATGCACCATTTGTTCCTCGTGTCTGGCCAAGGGAACGGCTCGTCGGGGTCTTGCTGAAGTTTTTGGATGGCCTTCATCATCCCAAGGTGGCGATCATGGATTATGCAGACATCAGGACATGCCCCAACTACTCCCTCCTTTAGATGTTGAAGGAACCACAACCAACTGTCAAAATTCTCACTTTTGACGAAAGCGATGGCTAATGGTAGAATCTGATGGTTCCTATCAACGCCAATTGCTGTCAGGGTCATGCCCTTGTATTTCCCAGTTAGAAATATCCCGTACACTGATATCACAGGCAACATGTGTCTGAATGCATCGATGCAGGGACCGAATGCTAGGAACGCCCTCTGCAATACCATAAAGCTTAGAGGCGATCTTTTGGATGGCTTGTCCTTCACAGCAATGTATGTGCCCGGGTTCCTGTCCTGCAGCACCTGGAGTATACGAGGAAGATTGTCGTAAGACGCCTCGAAAGAACCAAACATCCTTTCCAAAGACTTCGGCTTAGCACGCCATTCCTTCGTATAGCTAATCTTGTACTTGAATTTTCGCTCGATAGCCACCATGATGTGCTTGGCCTCCAGGTTCGTCTTCTTCACTATCTCTCCGTACATCACATTGACAATGAAGGTGGACGTCAGGTTACGATGCCTCAGTAGAACACTACTGAGCAAGCAGGAGTGCGCCTCCACCTTGGAGACAATCCAGTGAGTCTTGTACTTGGGCGTCCGTGCGTGGACACGCCATCAACACCCAGCCTACACGCAGACTACAATGTACTGCTCCTGACTAGATTTTAGTACACGAAATGGCCGCTGCATGGATAAGGCCCATAGCTTAATGGCATCTTGCAGTGATCCCTTGTCAGGAAATATTGTACGAAGCCGAACCTCCGTCCCATGGTACTCCCATGGTGATTCGTGCTCGTCGTGCACAGCAAGACCCTCAATGTCCACCCTATTCCATTCCTGCAGGATGGGACCTTCATCCTCCTCGGAAGAGTCATCACCATCCTCTTCTAAAGCTTCCTCCTCCGCCCGAGCCGTCAAGTCATCGATCTCCATTTGACGCACTATGTTGTCCACTTGCTCACCCGCATCCTCCTGTGCACTGGGCTGAGCGTGCGGTGTGCGACATTCTTCTTCGGCCTCAGCAACATGGGTCACCTCGTCCTCTCGTGCCTCAGCAACATGGGTCACCTCGTCCTCTCGTACCTCCGCAACATGGGTCACCTCATGGAACCTGCTCCCACCAACCCCACGAGAGTCGTCGGAAGGTCCTCTGATGGCTCCCTTCAGACATGGTTGCACGAGTAGCACGCACTCGTAGCCACGACGCCTGCAGCCTTCCAAAAATCCCTTCCACATAGCCGTGCGCATCAGGCTTCGCAACTCCCACCGAATGTCTATGGCAGACCGGCTCCAAAGCCCTTGTACGAAGACACTACACACCTCGAGGTCCAAGGAGAAGCTTCCGGTGAGCCAATATAGGACTTCTCCGATTCGAGCATTCTCCCCGTCTGGATGTACCAGAGTTACTTGCTGCAAACCACTTAGATCAACACCATATGGACCTTCACGAATCGTACCAACACCGTAATGCTCTTTCAATACTGTGGGCTCTGACATGACTGATTTATCACTTCAAAAAATTAAAACAATATGACTAGCGATTTCTCAAGATTTTCTCAAGATTTCGACTAGCAATTTCTCAAGATTTCTGCACATACTTTCCCAAGATACATGCTAAAGCAACAAGTAGCTACACGTCGCCTACATTTGGACAAGACTAACAACAATCAATACTATTACCTTCACGTGGAGACCTTCTCTTTCTATCAATGAGCTTCGTTCGTCTTTCTCTTTGACGTCTCGAGCTCCTCTCCTCCCCCTCTCTGCCTCTGTTGAGCTCCTCCCCTCCCCTTCTCTGCCTCTCTCGAGCTCCTCTGCTTCTCCCTCTCCGTACCTTCTTCCCCTCTTCACTCCTATCTTTGTATTACTCCCCTTTTCTCCTCTCCCGAACTGCTCTGCTCTGGGTTGTCTGCTGAGAGAAATGGCGAAAGAAATGGTGACAGGATTCGGTCTGCCTTTCTATACGACCGTGTAGTCGATGAAGCATTGGACGACCTGGCAGGTAGTACGGCCCCAACGGTTGAGCGACACGTGTACTACTCGCTGAAGCGTTGGACGACCTGGCAGACCGTACTGGCCCAATGGTTGGTAGTCACTAAACCATTCAATGACTTCGTGCAGCGACGTGACCCGATGAGTTAGCTTTGCGCAGCGACGTGACCCGATGAGTCAGCTTTGCACAGCGACATGAGCGTATAAAATTAATCTGTGAATACGAAATAGAACAATGCTGGAGGGAACGCATAGACAACCATGTCATAGTAACTACGAAGTACAATACGTAAACACATAATACAAGTTACAGAAAATGCTAGAGGGAGTGTATGCAGAACCACGTCATGGTAATCGGGAACCACACTAGGTAAGCAAATAATATAGTACACATAGCAAAACGAATACCCCCTACTGGCCACTCGCTACGCCACCCGCAGCGCCTCCTCCGTCGTCGCCACGTCCCACACCCGGTCTGCGGCCACCTGTACGCCCCCGCTTGGGCTTCCAAAGCGTGGGGTGCCTGGGCCGGGGCCCAAACAACGAAAGGCGCTCAGGAGGCCTGCTGATCCGTGCTCCCAAGGAGGTGGACTCCACCGGTGTCGACGTGACCACTGGGGGCCTGCTAAGCTGCGACCGGGAAAGAACCTCCACAGGTGTGGGCTCAGCTGCTCCCCTAACATCCCCGGGTGGCTCAGCAAAGTAGCCGTCCACGTCGACATGCGGGGAGAGCGAAAGTCCCTACGTCTGGACCTGGAAACCTGCAGGACAAATAATGTTAATCTGTATAATACATCGACGATCAGAAACCTAAAGAGAGGAAACGTACCTGAGTCGGGGGCCATACGTGAGAAAAAGTCAAAGCCGTCGTACTGACCATACGAGTCCGGGAAGACAGGATACTGCTACGACGACAGGGGCGACGGTTGTGGCGGTGCGTACCCACGTGCCCACCTAGACGATCCAGACTGCCAAGGAGCAGGCACAAGCGGAGCACGGGGACGCGCACCTCCTGAGGCTCCTGACTAGGCTGTAGGACATGCTGGCCTCGAAGTATGTGCCGATGTGGCCACCTCCTGGATTGTCCTGCATGACGTCAGGGAAACGGCACACCTAGACGCACTGCAGGCCCGACGGACAAACTGGAATAGCTTGTCGCGCATCACATCGGCCCCAATGGCAGCCCTGTCCAGGATCGACTGCCCATCGGTGGCAATGTCGATGGTGATGTCCGTCTGCAAGGAGAAAATGAAAGCGTTAAACCTATAATCGAGGTAACTGTACGCAGACATTTTAAAAAACGACGATAGTACGTACCGCAACGTGCAAGTTCCGCGTGAAGTGTAGAGGGTACGCATCGGTCGGGGCTGGTACGCGATCGGGGGGAGGGTCGACGACATGAACCAGCCTGGTGCATGTCCGCGAGGTGTACCAGCGGAGGAACTCATCGTACGAGGTGGGGTCGTACAAGGCGTCCTCCTGCACCAAGTCCTCGTGGGCATTCGCCCACTACGTCACCCACGGCTCCATCTTCACCGACCACTGCGTCCTGGTGCCACCCCTCCTACTATGCCTGCAAAACGGACCACTGCAATCACAAGCTGTCGTAGCATAAGTGCCGAAAACATATTCTAGCATGTAATGTGTGCAACTCACGCGTGGTCAGAGTTAGGCACTCTCGTCCCGACGGGAACTGGAACAACCTGGTGGAGGCTGAACTGGCGCATCACCCTATGCACCGCGTAGTCCTCGACGAAGACATTGAAGACGAGCTTCCTCTGCGTCTGCCAGTATGCCCGGTCGCGCAAGCAGAGCGAGGACAGCCCCGCGGGAGCACGCTGCTCCATCTCCTGATCAATGTACGGCTCCTAGCACACGTCGTCAATGGTGAGGCTGTCCAGCTGCTCCACGAAGTGCTCGTACACACGTGTGACTCTGCGTGTGCGCATCGTGCTCGCAAGCGAGCGATGGTTATAAAGGATGACCCGTAATACATGTGTAGTGAAGATGTAGGAGAGTATGTACCCATCTACGGCACCAAAGAGACCCCACGGTCGGCCGGTCGACCGCGTCCCCATGGTACATGTCCGCGCCGTACGAACTGGTGTCAACCAGCATGGGCCATCCGAGAAAGAAGCGCTCGAACGACCACAGCTGCAGCAGGAGGGGGCAACCTGTCAAGATAGATGACGACCTCGTCCTATAGCACGCATCGCACATGCCGTGGTACGTCGCGGCAAGTACGACTGATCCCTAGCTGATCTGCAGCTCCTCGCGGTAGGCGATGGCCCTCGCGTAGCCCATGAGGCGGGCGTCGATGGAGTCACTATGGCTGCTGGTGAACAGTACCCAGCCGAACAGCCACAGCAGGTACGCCTCGAGGTGCCACGACACCTACTCGGCGGTGGGCTATGGTACCATCCGCTCGACCTATGCACAAACGAATAATTAGTACGCATGTCATACGGCTAGGATAGTGTATCTCTAAACATGTAAAATGTGTATCATATGTACCCGAAACTGCGAAAGCCACCGCAGGGGCGGGCCATGCCACTGTCGCACCGAGAAGTCGAAGTAAGGTGGTGCGACCTCCGCCCCAAGAACACCCTGAAACCTGCCCAACAGGGCATCGCACCAGTTCATAGGCGCGTCCGGCGGGAATGCCGCGGCTCCGGTGATAGGCAGGCCGAGCAGCATCGCGACATCCTGCAGAGTAGGGGCCATCTCCCCGAATGGGAGGTGGAAGGTGTGCGTCTCGGGCCGCCATCGGTCCACTAGGGCTGTTAGGAGCGACCAGTTGAATGGGAACCGTCGTGACCGCTCTGGACCGGCCTGGACCTCCCTGTCGTCCTCGGCAGGAGCGCCATCCTCTTCGGTGGCCTCCACCATCCGCGGCACGACTCAGCCTGCAAAGCACAAAGAAGTAAGTACATAGCGGGCATATCACACAAAACAAGTGGCACAGCTCGCGGACAAATCTCTCTACCCAATGTGGGTCTAGTCTCCAAGCCCGTCGGGGTGTCCGCGTACGAACCACCCTCAAGTCAGTCGCATCGTCCCCGCAACCAGGAGGCGGGACACGATGGCTCGCGCGGTGCTGCGCATCGACCAACCGGTCTAGCAGGTCGAAATGCCAGTCCGAACCACCAGGGTCATGAGCCATACCTGCGAATTGAGAAACTAAAATCATTAATATTATTGAGCGTTTAAATTATATTCCAATGGCAAATTAAACATAAATACTATGCTGAAACACAGTGCTAATACATATACAATTTCATGAAACCTTAGTGGTAAACACCTAATTTTTCCTACAAAAGGCTATATTACGTTAAGACCCGTACCGACTGTTATGCATTACAAAATATTAAAAACATCATCGTTACAATGAAGCTTTATGAAAAATATTTCAAAATTTCACATATTTCAGAATCCTACGGGTTCGAAACCATGTATCTGTTCTTTTTTGTCTTAGTATTTCATAATGTGTGACGACGTTAACACCTACATCGGTTGTTATGCATTGCAAAATATTAAAAACATCGTTGTTACCATGCATATTTGTAATGGGTGAAGCTTTATGATTTTTTTAAAAAAAAAATCACATATTTAATAATCCTATGGGTTCGGTACCATGTATCTGTGCTTTTTGTTTTACTATTTCATAATTCCTTAATCCAACCAAAATTATATAGTAATTTCTATCATTTTTTATTGTGCAAATAAATACATATATTTAACATTCCATAAAGCACGGGTTATCGACATGTTTTTATAATACAAAAATAACACGTTATCATTCATCATGCCGGACGAAATTAGCGTAGCGCGCGGAATAGCACAACTAAATTTATTTTCACCAACTAATTTTTTCTCTATACAAACTACTAAACTAATTGTATTAATCATGCTATCCCTAAATATGTGCTAACAATATGTTACTACACATGATGTTACTTACTAACCTACAATGGTTACTAATTAATCATGCTATCTCTAAATATTTGCTAATAATCTATCACGACATATGACGTTGATTGCTAACCGATCATGGTTTAAAGAATATACTTGTACAAAACAATACTACAAACTCACCGGCGTGGTCGTCAATGCAAAGCGAACTCTTTTCTCTTCTTCTTCCTCCCCTCCTCTTTTCTCCTCTCCTTCTTCCTCCCCTCCTCTTTTCTCCTCTCCTTCTACTCTCTTTCTTTTCTTTCTGGCGTCGGCTCGCTCAACTGAATGGCGACGGTGCGGCCGCGCGTGCGTTTTTAAAGCCACCCAAAGTCGCTATACGGTTGGGTGACTTGGGCCCAAGTGAAACATAGTCGCCAAACTGTATGGCGACTAGGGTCATATCGCCAAGCCGTATGACGACAATGCCTCGGAGGGTGAAATCATCGTTTCGTTGACCGATTCGCACATGTGTCGCACTCTGGTTGGGCAACTATACTAAGTCGCCCAACCGTATGGCGACACGAGGTTATTTGTGTAAAAAAAAATAAGTGATATTATTTATGTAATTCCGAATAAAAAAAGATTATTTCGAAAAAAATTCTTGAATTCTGAGTTCAACCAAACAGATGAATTGAGGAATCCAAATTCTGATTGTCTAATTCAAGCCTCAAGGTCCAATTCTGAGAATCGAACGGGGGCTAAAAGAATTTGGGAAGTATAGGCGTCGATCTGATTTTTTTTCAAAACTAATACCGTATTTTGTAGTCCGTTTAAATATTGTTGACTTAGTTTCCTATTGGTATATGTCACGAATGTGCCACCCTTGACGAAATAACAATACAGCAAGGTACAAGTTGCCGAAAATATTGATTTCTATGTCAGTAATATCTGATTATTTTGATAATCAAAATTACACGAAAGGTTACTTTCAAACTTTATGCAGTTGTACAGGGTAAACAACTGAATACATTTATTAGTTTTTCACTAGGAAAGGGCCCTAAGCTTCTCAGGGCTTATGATAAAAAGCTGCTTTCATATGCGGAGCCCTCAATATTCTGTGCCACTTCTTGTCTTTTTGATGTTCAACTCTTCCCATCATCATGCAAGCATGTCATGCACCTTCTTAGATTAATTGGATTGTTATACCAGTGAAATAAAAAAGCGGCATACATTTTTTTTTTTGACAATACCATGATTTCTCAAAAATACCATGGTATCTAAAACTTTGAGGTGTATGGATACAACAAATATTGTAGTTTTATGAACCGTAGTATTGCAAATACCATAGTGTTTTTGGAGTCTTTAAATCCACTCAAGGCCTCTCTTTTTTTGAAACGTCGTTTTTTTTCTGTTATACCGTGACTTGAGGTAGCCTCAACACAGGATGGTAGTTTCCCCGTGGGGATAATCCCCATATCCCATAGGGAGACCTCCCACGGCAGGGTGCGTTAAAAAATAAAAATGTACTATTTCGTTTGCCTATTGTAGATTTTTAATATTATGTTATTCCTTTCTTCTTTATTTGGACTAAACCTTGAATCAATATATTAAGATATAAATCTTGAAGCTATATATTGCGAAAAATATGCATAAGTATTTATAAAGCAATAGCTAAAGTCATATTAAAAAGTAAATATATATATTTAACCCATAATTTTAATCCCCACGGGGACAGGGTCATTTGCCCCGCGAAGCTTGGCAGGGGCGCCCCCGGCCATCCCCCGCCCGTTGCTTACCCCCCTACACATCTAATATCCGTGTACATAAAAACCATGCACGATTCCAAGCATACGTGATCTTTTCCTTGTATTATGATACTCACGTATATTGTACTAAATTCTTTCGTTTTCTTTTGTACTAAGCTAATGAAATTTGGATACAACGAAGAAACATTACCAGGTTGTTGTTTGATCTTGTAAACCTGATTCCAAATTCTAAATTTCAAATTAAAATTTATTAATTTTAGATTAGAATTTAGATATCTCAGTTTTGTTGAAATTTAAACCCAAAAAACAAATCAAATTTTCATCTGAAGCAATAAAGTTATTAAATCCCCCTTCCATTTTGAAAGTTTGATCTAAATTTAACATTAAATTTAATAACTCCTATTATCTAATAAGTGGTGCCCGATCTTCACGACGTAGGATCAATGATAACTTTGGATCCGTGCAACTCGACGAACCGATGACGCCAATCACTGTCAACACAGCAAACTACGACAAAAGAATCTATCCAACCACACGCTCTTGATCCCGTCTACTCGACCACACAAAAGTAGACGTCTTGCAGCATAAACTCCCAATTCCCTCAAGGTGCACTTGGCTAACCTAGGAAACAAGAGTATAATTCTCAAAATTTGTTTATTTGTGGTATGAAAATTACAAAGGGGTCTACCCTTGAATATATAGGGTCTCTCCACCCTTCATGGATGGCCAAGAGACCCTACTCATAGTCTAAATCGGAATTAAAATGTGCTTTCAATTTAGAATTGAATTCGGATTCAAAATCCGCATGGAATTCGGATTGGAATTTCAACATTGCATGAGGTTTGCTCCAATAGCCATAACTCTTTGTAGAAAGCTCTAAATCACATAATGTTTTGATCCGTTGGAAAATAGACTTGATAAGCTTTTCAAATATACGTATTGTATGTTGGAAATTAATCTAGACTTTCCAAGTAATAGGGCGTTAGGATCCTAATGCAATCAGCATCAGATCAAATTAGTTTGTTTTCCATGTTTAGGCTTTCCATGTTTAGTTTTGGCTTGGTTAGTAAGTTTTGTAGTCTTTAAAAGAACATATAATCAGATGTGCTTTGATTGAAGCTAAGAGGAAAGAAAAAAAAAATAGAAAACGCTGCCGTGTGTTTGTCGGCAGCACCAAAACCCGTACGTGAATTGCTGAGCGTTGAGGTTCCAACTGGCGTACGTGAGTTCCTTGTCTACATGGTTGGTTCTTTGTTGCATGAGCGTACGTGTGTTGTGCTTCACGCAAGGATTGAAGTCCTTCCGGTGAGACCTTTTGCCGAGCGTTTTGCCGACTGGATTCAATCGACTGCATCCGAGTCGGTCAGCTGGTTATCTTCGGTTTGGGTCAATATTTGGTATCAGAGTTTTGGTAATTCTTGTGTGCCCAGTTTGGTGATTCTCGTGTGTCGAGTATTGTCGTGTATCGAGTATTCTCCTATGTCGAGTATTATGTTGAAAGTATGATCATTTTTCGAATTACTTTAATCCAGAAATATAGTAGATAAATCATGAGAATTACTCTAGTCATTTTCACAAAGTAAATGAACAAGAACACTATAGTCATACTAAGATCCAGAAGGACATAAACTAGTATACCTATCTCAGTGTTCAAGTTAACAACAGATAAGAAAACTAACCAACTAATATGTGTAAGATATACATACCGGATGCGATGAAGGAGTAGCGGCGATAGGAGTTCGGATCCGATGCGGCGGCGAGTCTTGTCGTTTGTTATGGCGTAGTAGTAGTAGTCGTGCAGTTGATGTAGACGTAGCAGAGAAACGAATGAAGAAGAAGAAGCGAGCAGTCGCGCGAACGCTCCCCAAAAATCTTATTCGTCGTCGCTCGTGCAAGCCTTCGATGACGATGGTTCCGGAGGCTTGCTCTCCCGGTGCGACCGTACACGCGCCTCGCCGGGATGGAGATCGCCGGAGACAGCAACAAAACCAGTGGTATACTATTGTCTTTCGTGGAGAGTGTTCATTAGCCAGAAGAACAAGTGCTCTGTTCCATATAAAGGCAAAAACCCAGAGACTAGAAACTGTCGTCATTACCCACTAGTAACTGCAGCCATTACCCAGTCACTAGTAACCGCAGCCATTACCCAGTCACTAGTAACCGTAGCCATTCGCTACGATTTACGAAACGAGCATGTTCTACTTAATGGCAAAAACAAAGAGACTAGAAGCGATCACCATTACTCGCGATGGCGAACCGTTCTCGTCGATCGTTTGTTAATGCCATTAGCTGCGAGTCGATCGCGTTCGATTTTCGAATAGATAAAGAAAACGCGCGCACGCGACACGCTGCGTCTGCGCAAGATACGCATACGCATACGCACACCCCCACCCCACCGCACCGCGCGGCGAGGCGATGGCGTGGCGAGGCGAGCGAGCGAGCGAGCGCGCGCGCGTGTATTGGCTCTCTCCAATTCCACAAGGGGGCTACCATGTTCCACCTTTTAAAGTGGTGTAACTCACATTCAACTCTCCATATGGGACTAAATAATTTTAGCACATGCACATGGGCCTTTGGGATTTTCCAGGAATTGATTAGGATTAAACATGGGCCCAACTCGTATTAATTCCAACAATCCCCCACCAGATCCCAAAGGCACATGTCAAATGCCTTGATCCACAGTATTGTTTTGATGGAGACCGGTTAAGGTTGAACATCCACCTAGAACAGAAGCTACACTTATCCACAACTGCACAATGGACTGAGCCTTGAATTGACAGTTTTGTGTGAATAAGTTTTACTTAAGTCATGCGATACCAGTGCTAGGCATCCCCGCGGGTTGAAGCATATGAGTCATACTCCTGGCCTATTCATGAGCTTCCTAGAGATTACCCTATCTCATAGACTGTGACTAGCAGTCGGGCTCATATAGGTGTGTTCTTTCAAGATCTCTGTAGAGCAAAGACATCTTTGCTTAAACAAGCCACAGAACACATTAAGATAATAATCAACCTGCTATACAGATTTAGGAGAGAATTGCATCTCCAATGGAGTGGGTCTATAAAAGTACTCTCCTCCTAGTTAACCAAAAGCTTGTTTCGCCAATCCTACTTCACGGGATCTCCGATCATATAGGATGGGTTACCACTATGGTATAACTCACGTGGATCTCAAACCCATCTCTCTCGATGCATTGTCTATCACATTCCGTGATAAATCCTTTGTGAAGGGATCTGCCAGATTCTTAGCTGTTTGGATATAATCCAAAGCTATTACTCTGGAGTTTCTCATTTTTCCGATGATTTGATCTTCTCTTCACATGTCTTGATGCCTTCATATTATCCTTAGAACTGTTCACTTTGGCGATCACGATCGATTGTCACGATTCATTAGAATAGCCGTGCGGTTTTCAACCACGGCAAATCCATCAAGAGCTCACAAGCCATTCGGCTTCAACGATGGCGATATCTAATCTTGTGAGTTACGCTTTCATTGTTGACCTCGTTAAGATGGTCTGCTTGCAAGACTTCCATGAAACAGCGCCACCTCCAAGTGTGAAGACATATCCACTTGTGGCTTTAATCTCATCAGCATCAGATATCCAATTTGAATCGCTATAACCCTCCAGTACCCTGGGGTACCCGGTATAGTGAATGTCATAACTCATAGTACCTTTTAGATAGCGCATTACCCTCTCAAGAGCATGCCAATGATCATCTCCCGGATTAGAAACAAAACGGCTTAGTTTGCTCACGACAAGCGAGATGTCGAACCTAGTACCGCTAGCTAAATACATGAGTGAACAATTATCTGAGAATATCTCAATTGGTCTCTGGCTATTCTCCGATTCTTCTTAAGCAACATGCTAGGATCATAAGGTGTTGGAGAGGATTTGCAGTCGCTATAACCAAAATGACTCAAAACCTTTTCCACATAATGAGATTGCAACAATGTAATCCCACCATCATCACCTCTCAACAGCTTGATGTTCAAGATAACATCAGCTACTCCCAGATCTTTCATCTCAAAATTCTGAGACAAGAAATCCTTGACTTCCTTAATTACATTAAGGTTGGTCCCAAAGATCAGTATGTCATCAACATACAGACATAGAATGACTCCCTCGCCCCCACCATGGCGATAACATCTGTCAGCTTCATTCACAACAAAGCCTGCAGATGTTAAAGTTCTGTCGAACTTTTCATGCCACTGCTTAGGTGCTTGTTTAAGACCATACAAAGATTTCAACAACTTGCACACCTTTCCTTCTTGACCATCTACTACAAATTCATCTGGCTGTTCCATGTAAATTTCCTCGTCCAACTCTCCATTTAGGAAAGCAGTCTTAACGTCCATCTGATGAACGAGAAGACCGTGTGAGGCAGCCAGAGATAGTAGTACTCGAATAGTGGTCAATCTAGCCACAGGTGAGTAAGTATCAAAGAAATCTTCGCCTTCCTTTTGAGTATAACCCTTGGCCACAAACCGTGCCTTGTACTTCTCGATAGTACCATCAGGCCTAAGCTTCTTTTGAACACCCACTTACATCCTACAGGTTTACAACCATAAGGGCCTTGATGATCTCCCAAGTTCCATTAGAAATAATGGAATACATTTCACTACTGATTGCGTCCTTCCATATTCGACATCGGAGAAGCATATGCTTGAAATGGTACTTGAGTATCATCCACAAGGTACACAATGAAATCGGGACCAAAAGACTTTGTAGTCCTTTGTCTTTTACTCTTCCTCGAATTTCATTGTCTTCCTTCTCGAAATTTGCTCGGGGTTTGCTCAAAATATTTTATTGGAATGGCAGGTTCAGGAGTTGTATCAGGCTCCTGACTTGATGAAATAGGCATATCTTTCATCGGAAAAATATCCTCAAAGAATGTAGCATCTCTGGACTCCATAATTGTACCGACATGCACGTCAGTACTCAGTTTCACCACTAGAAATCTATATCCAACGCTATGATGAGCATAGCCTAGAAAAACGCAATCCACGGTTTTTGGTCTAAGCTTACGCTTTTTTTAAATTGGCACATTGACTTTCGCCAGACAACCCCAAGTGCGCAAGTATGAAAGTGATAGTCTTTTCTTCTCCCATTGTTCATATGGGGTTATCTCTTTATTCTTTGTGGGAACCTGTTTAGGACATGACATGAAGTCAATATAGCCTCCCCACCATCCTTTGGAAAGACCATTGTTTCTAACATGGCGTTAACCAAATCCGTTAGAGTGCGGTTCTTTCTTTCAAGAACCCGTTTGGTGGGGTGAATAGGGGCGTCCTCTCATAGATTATACCATGTTCCTCACAGAATAAATTAAACTCATTAGAAAAGTACTCGCCATGCGATCGGACCTAACCCTTTTGATTTTCTTTTCAAGTTGGTTTTCGACACGCTTTATAGATTTTAAAGTAGTGAAGAGCTTCATCTTTAGTTTTCAAAAGATACACATAACGAGAACCTAGTGGAGTCATCAATCAAAGTCATGAAATATCTATTACCACCTTTTGTCAACACACCATTCATCTCACACATCTGAATGTATGAGTTCTAATGGTGCCAAGTTTCTTACCTCATGACCTTACGAGGTGCTTTGATTGAACACAAACTTGACACTTAGAACCTTTGGCAAGGATGAATTTGGGATTAACTCTAAAGCGGCTAACGCGTCATGCAACTAAAATTTATGTGACAAAGTCGTGAATGCCAAATAGTAGTCTCATTACCATTGAAAACATGGTTCACAACATTATTACACAAATCTGAAAGAGATAGGCGGAACAAGCCTCAGCACACATAGCCTTTACCAACAAATTGTCCACACTTGGACATTACAAATTTATTGGACTCAAATACCAGTCTAAAGCCATCTCTATACAGAAGAGATCCGCTCACGAGATTCTTATTGATAGATGGCACATGATGCACGTTTTTCAGTTGCACAATCTTCCCCGAAGTAAACTTCAGATCGACCGTGCCAACACCATGAACAATGGCATATGACCCGTTCCCCATTAGAATGGTTTGAATCCGAGTGACACGGTAAGAAGAGAACAATGAAATATCGGCACACACATGTATATTAGCACCATATCTATCCACCAATCGGTAGATTGACATACGGAAAAACGATGAGGTAAATTACCGTACCACGATGTTCCGTCTCGATGGTACCAACAACAACATTAGCAGATTTAGAATTCTGCCCTTGTTGATTCTTCCCACCCTTGCGTTGACTGCAATCCTTGGTCCAATGACCAGGTTCGCCACACACAAAGCAATGGCTATCTTTTGTGTTCTTCTTCTTCTTCTTGAAGCTAGTTGTTTGTGCGATCTTGTTCTTGCCTTTGAACTTTTGAGCTTGGCCATTCTTTTTACGTACCACATTGGCACTAGAATGTCCTCATTACCTCTAATGTGTGTATCTTTTGCCCTCGCCTTCTCTTCAACATCAAGAGACCCAATGAGATTTTCAACAGAAAACTCTTGTCTCTTGTGTTCCAGGGAAGTAGCAAAATTCCTCCAAGATGGAGGAAGCTTGGCAATAATGCCTCCCGCGACAAACTTGTCCGGTAACACACATTTGAAGTGCTCTAGTTCTTTGGCCATGGATTGTATCTCATGAGCCTGCTCAACTACAAAACGGCTGTCAACTATTCTATAGTCATGATATTGCTCCATGAGATACAATTCACTGCTTGCATCCGAAACCCCAAACTTGGCCTCAAGTGCATCCCACATCTCTTTCCCAGTTTTGATCACCGTGTATGCATCAACTAACTTCTCACCAAGAACGCTTATCACGGCACCTTTAAAAGGTTATCGTGACCTCGAGCGCTTGCTCTGTTCAGGAGTAAGTGTTCCTTCAGGCTTGCCACTTGCCACATAAAAAACGTTCATGCCAGTTAGCCAAAGCACCATCTTGGTGCGCCACCTCTTGTAATTCGCACCGTCGAATTTAGAGAGTTTTAGCGCAACGGCAAAACCAGTTGACGAAAAATGCCTAAAATAAGGTTTTTAGATTGTTGAAAGTATGAACATTTTTTGAATTACTTTAATCCAGAAATATAGTAGATAAATCATGAGAATTACTCTAGTCATTTTCACAAAGTAAATGAACAAGAACACTATAGCCATACTAAGATCCAGAAGGACATAAACTAATATACCTATCTCAGTGTTCAAGTTAACAACAGATAAGAATACTAACCAACTAATATGTGTAAGATAGACATACCCGGATGCAGTAGAAGGAGTAGCAGCAGTAGGAGTTCGGATCCGATGGCGGCGGGAGAGTCTTATCGTTTGTCATGGCGTAGTAGTAGTAGTCGTGCAGTTGATGTAGACGTAGCAGAGAAACGAATGAAGAAGAAGAAGCGAGCAGTCGCGCGAACGCTCCCCAAAAACCTTATTCGTCGTCGCTCGTGCAAGCCTTCGATGACGATGGTTCCGGAGGCCTGCTCTCCCGGTGCGACCGTACACGCGCCTCGCCGGGATGGAGATCGCCGGAGACAGCAACAAAACCAGTGGTATACTATTGTCTTTCGTGGAGAGTGTTCATCAGCCAGAAGAACAAGTGCTCTGTTCCATATAAAGGCAAAAACCGAGACTAAAACGGTCATCATTACCCACTAATGCGCAGCCATTACCCGTCACTAGTAACGCGGCCATTACCCGATCAGCGGTGCGCGCGCGCGGCGCGCGGCGGCGGCGGCGGCGTGGCGTGGCGTGGCGTGGCGTGGCGTGGCGTGGCGTGGCGAGGCAGGCGAGCGAGCGAGCGAGCGAGCGAGCGGTCGCGTGTATTGGCTCTCTCCAATTCCACAAGGGGGCTACCACGTTCCACCTTTTAAAGTGGTGTAACTCCCATTCAACTCTCCATATGGGATTAAATAGTTTTAGCACATGCACATGGGCCTTTGGGATTTTCCAGGAATTGATTAGGATTAAACATGGGCCCAGCCCGTATTAATTCCAACATATTATTCTCGTGTGTTGAGTATTCTCGTGTGTCGAGTATTCTCGTGTGTTGGGCGGCAACGATGTCTGGAAGCACGGGATCGGAGTTCCCCACCACACCGCGAGCCCCTGTAGATGGCAGCGACAACAACGCCGGCAACGAAGGCTAGAACGTGGTGGTGCACCAGATCAGGGAGACGGCGGTACGCTACCCTACGCTCACGCGCATGAACTACACCGAGTGTGCTCTCTTGATGAGGGTCAACATGCAGGCTTAGGGAGTCTGGGAGGCGATCAATCCGGAAACTACCGAGTACCGGATTGACAGGGCGGCGTTGGCGGCAGACACCAAGCGAGATGGAGGCCAGCGGCGGTGGCCGACGCCATCGTTGAGAAAGTCTCGGTGTGATACCGACATGCATTCGGATCGTCATGATGGCATGCGCAACGGCGCGCGTCGGGCGGAGGTGCACAGCGTGTCGGCGATGAGCCGACTACAGCACCATGGCCTAGGAACACGATGGCAGAGGTCCGTACGGCCATGGCGAGGCCAGCTGTGTGCCGGCGTTACACGCGACGTGTGCAGCGTCAGCGTGATGGCTGCGGCTAAGGCCGATGAATGGCGGTGCGAAGCTGTCACAAGGAGAGTCGTCGTGCATCATCGACAACTGGCAAGGTGATGCCGATGCCAGGTGAGTCGGTGCGAGACCGACAATGGCGTGTCGCGCAAGATGCCCACTGTGTGTGGCAAGATGCCACTCTGTGTGGCAAAAGGAGGCTGCTGCGTGTGGCAAGACGGTGCGGTTGAACGCATCAAAGTATCGACGAGTCTAGATTAGGGGGAAGATTGTTGAAAATTAATATAGACTTATCAAGTAATATGGCGTTAGGATCCTGATGTAATTAACATCGGATTAAATTAGTTTGTTTTCCATGTTTAGTTTTGGCTTGGTTAGCAAGTTTCGTAATCTTTAAAAAGGATATGTAATCGGAGGTATTTTGATTGAAGCAAGAGGAAAGAAAAAAAAATAGAAAACGCTGCCGTGAGATTGTCGGCAGCACCAAAAATACTATAGCTTCTCATACGTGAATTGCCGAGCGTTGAGGTTCCAACTGGTGTACGTGAGTTCCTTGTCTACGTGGTTGGTTCTTTGTTGCATGAGCGTACGTGCTTCAAGTTCTTGTGTACGTGTATTGTGCTTCACACAAGGATCGAAGTCCTTCCGGCGAGAGCTTTTGCCGAGCGTTTTGCGGACTGGATTCGATCGATTGCATCCGAGTCGGTCAGCTGGTTCGTGTTCGGTTTGGGCCAACATTGTATATGTTGGATTCTTCCGAGTTGTACTTTAAGAACAGGAACAACACAAGCTTCTCTTGCTTTTCAACTCTTTTAGTAAACTCATGTTGGTCTAAGGTATTTGATGAATTGAAACACTATATAGAACAACATAGCTAAGGATGTCCGCATCATTATCCCTCCAAAGAAATAATGCATTATATATTCCACGTCCAAACGCACGTTGAGTTTTCTCAAAATTGTTTAAAAAAAAACTATAGTATTCATAAACTGTAAACCCCCTCTTTCTTTTTTAAGTGACACCTTAGAATCTATGTCATCAAGCTTTCAAAAGTTTGACCACTAATATGTTCAAAACTATCTAGATTGGCTACATAAACACTATAACATTAGATTTGTCATCAAAAATACTTTCATAGTATAATAAGTTTACTAGTATATAATAAGATAAAGATAGAAAAAGTAATGGTCAAATTCATATATCGAAGACCATGAAAAGTAAAAAATATCACGTAAAAAAGAATGGAGAGAATAGTATCTTTTGGATGGATCATTGAAAACTGTGGTTTTCAAAAACTGCGAGTTTGTAAATTATGCTATAACATCCAAACATGTCCTTATTTGTTTTTAACTAGACAAAGGCTTTTAAGCTTCTTGGGGCTCATGATAAAAATCAGTTTTTTTTTTTTTTTGAAACTGGGGATAAAAATCAGCTTTGATATGTGGAGGTCTCAATATTCTCTCAGGTATCTATCATAACATTGTGCCACCTTTTGATGCTCATCTTTTTATAACCATCATGCAAGCATGTCATGCACCTTCTTAGATTAATTGGATTACTTTGTTTTCTTTGATGGTACCACGAAGTCTAATTTATAAAACAGTTAAACATAAAAAGGGAATCAGGATCTAGAGTTGACCACACAATGCATACGTGCAACAAATGTATACATCTGGATGTTCATCAAATTAAAAATATTGACAACCTTTTTCCTTCTGTAAGCAACGAACGATAGTTTAATCATGGCATGCTAGCCTTGTTCCCACATAATATACTATATCTGCTTTCTGTTGGATTTGGTCTTCTTTTGCACTAACAAATTGAAAAAGATTTGGTTCCTATAATTTGTGGTCTTGTCCAGCATAACATGCAAGTTGCAAGTGTCTCAGGTTTGCCGTTGGCTTGGTTTACTAGTACTACTATGTCAAAAGCAGGACACCACCTGCATGTTCCTAAAGGGGT
Organism: Ampelocalamus luodianensis; assembly: GCA_036346255.1. NCBI lineage: Eukaryota > Viridiplantae > Streptophyta > Magnoliopsida > Poales > Poaceae > Ampelocalamus > Ampelocalamus luodianensis. Next base: position 55,224,125 of record CM070620.1, read on the forward strand.
GCGCTGTACCAATATCCAACCTTGTGGACCTTAAATGTAAGTTGACAGCTTGTGACAATGAGTTTTTTATTTTAAGCTCACCAATTAATTGGCCACGAGGTGACGTAGCTCGCCTAGCCCACCTGTGCTCGAGACTTGGGCTCGGCATAGGTGTCTCACCGGGGTTATTTGAGGACTGAGTAGAGGCTCAGCTGGCAGAAGCTCCCAGCTCGTCACAGTTGAGCGCCGGCTCCCGTAGGCGTCTTGTAAGGTAGAGTGACTTTTCTTATTTAATGTAGACCGGATGGGAAAAAAATCCCGGACGTCAAAATAATAATAATAATTGGCCACGAACAATTGCTACAGCTACCTTCCTTGCATTTTCTTTGGATGACCCAAAAGCTTGCTCACTCACATGGTCCTATCAGTCTATCACCAATCACCATAGACTTGGGAGTTTCTTTGGCAATTTTTTTGGAACATCTCAGTTTCAGAGCGAAGCAAAGAAACCCAATAATGTTTGCCACCTCGTGAATTCAGCCAGAAACCAAAACGAAAGTCCAATCCTATGACTTTGAGGCTACTGATAATCTTCTAATATCCTGAATGGTAGGCCAGTTTGCAACGTCTGAGCTGTTTCATGATACATGAAGCCTAGTTATTGGTTGTTACTGGCCAAATGTGGTTTGTCATGATGGTTTGGTCGATCCGGTGTCTGGATGTCAAAAAACAAAAAGATGAGCATTTGATATGGTGACTTTTAAAGTAGACTATTCTTATATATAGCTATGGGGTGAAATGTTAGTGGGTAAAATGAGTGGAACAGGTAAGGGTGAGCTACACTTTCCAAAACGGAATCATCCTAATTTGGACCCTTTCACCACAAGTTTACTTTGAGCCTGTGTGATGCTGTGCTTTCCCCACAGATAGATAATGTAGATTAATCTCTACAATGTCAAGTCCCAGTTTGCTAGCTCCAGGATGTATTTATCAAGTTCCTCTTGTTTCTTTAGCAGTCCAACTTGTTGAAAAATAGCTGCTCCTACGTCCGTTCTAATGTGCCACTAGAAACCCGCGTGCGCCTTGGCGCGCAGAGTTGAACACGTGCCACTGTGATCAGGACAAAGAAAAGGTTGCAGATAGAATCCATGGAGATTTAGTTCATAGCTGTAAGTATGGAAGCAAAAATTTGATGGCAAAATTTGTTGTACCTATCATAGAGTATCCTGTCATAGAATACAAAATCACCGCATAAGGTAGTGAACACTAATTAAATCATTGATCGATCAGGAAGTTCTGTACAGCAAAAAAAAATGGTTATAATGAAACCAAATTGCAAAATGTTATCACCAAAATGGCAAGAGATTCTTTCTTACCTGTAAGCTTCTTGTCCACAAAGAAAACAACCAAATTCACAGTATACCTGTATACGGAAGATACATCAATAAGAAGAAGCAGAAGTATGGCAGACACAACAACGACAGTGAAATATTTACCCACCATGCAATAACAACATCCACACTGTAATGCTTGCGAGAAGCTATTATAAGAAGACTCTGAACAATAGCTATGCTCCATGCAAGCATCTTAATAAACCTGACATGAATTAAAAAAACATATAATTAGGTATCTTATGAGTGTAGTATTTCACAGATGGGATGAAGTTAAGACAAGAATGCAACAACAGCAATAATATGTCAAAACCTCACCTTGTACTTCCATACTTATGATATGTTATGACAAAGACGAGAGTGAAAATCAGTTGGGATGAAAATATCAAGTCACCACATCCATAAATTACTCCTCTTGGGACTGCGGTCAAGTAATACAACATACTTAAGCTATTTGTACATAAAAATGAGTAGCAGTTCAAAATCATGATTTAAAGAATGTAGAAGCGGCATCTTACAATTAATAAGAAGCACCTCTGCAACAGTTTGAGGCAGTGGTAGCCTGGCAAGAGGTGAGCCCTGTATTGGATAATGAAGGTGTTCTTAAAAATATCATTATGAACAGAAGTTACAATCCTAACAAGCCACCTTACCTCACAGCAATGATAGTTAGGTCCTGGAAGTTGTGTGGAATAGAATGTGACTATCCGTAAGAATTGAGAAGCCTGAAGAAACACAGAACATAAAAATGCGCTATTCCTAATAAGTTGTATAGCACAAACGAAAGATATCAGCATATTACGTATAACAAAATTAAGTAAAATTGGGAATTGAGACTTACACATAGGAAGGCGAGCACCCTGCGCCAAATAAGAACAGTGTAGAAGCATTTGGTTTGGTTTGAAGGATGAAAGGATGAAATGTGCATTGCAAGGTAAACAGCTTGCGGTTACAATCATCAAAGCTAAACTTATATGTAGGAGCATCATCCCGTTCAGGAAAAGAACTACAAGGAAGCCCCTTGTTTGGCACACAAACGTTAGTGAATTGGTCATGGGGAGAAATCCCAACGCATGTACTTTGCACAGGAAACATGGCATTTGTATGCGGTTATTTAGATATCACAGGCCATGAAATAAAGTGAACTTTCATCTTTATATAAACAACCCGATTTCACATTGTGTCATCATCAGGTTTGCAAGCATATGCAAATGGAATTGCAAAGAAAATAAATCAAATGGTGATTAGAAAGAACATAATAAATCAAATGGAATACTAATACAAAACACACTTCTTAACAGCGAGTGGTAGCAAACTATTTAGACACTACTATTAAACTCTACATTGTTACAAACACATGTTTTTTTTCATATACCCATGTATCCAGAGCTCCTCACAGTTTCTTCCAAGAGCAAGTTTGGAACACACAAATTTTACAAGAAAAAAAATGTATTATCCAGAATTCCTCAATTCCAAACATGCCTTGAGTGTGCATTTCTACTTTGGCGAAATCATATGTAACATAAAGTTTCACTATCATATGGACGCTTCACTACTACTAAAACACAAGGTAAGAATAAAACAAGCAAGCATAAACACAAGCAGATCATCACAAACAGATTAACAACATTACCAGCGTCACATGACAACTTAGCAATCAAGAGTACCCATAATAGCACAGGCTAACACATTGCCAGTTCCTTCAACGCATTTCAACGAACACAAGGCGGGCAATTAACCAGATCTAATGATGGACATGCCTTCACTGAACAGGCATTCTATTTCTAAACCATATACATCACATAGATTTCCAATCAAAGCAATAGATGTGACAGAACACATGTTAAGGTAAATTTAACCAGAAATTAATCAAACCAATAGATGTGACAGAACACATGTTAAGGTAAATTTAACCAGAAATTAAGCACGCTAGAAAAATCACCAACAAGCAATTTTATGCCAATTATCTCTATCACAACAAACTAAAACCAGTGGGCACTACATGAGATGTTAACCGCTGGTAGTTGAGTGGGCGGCGGAACAGAATGATGTGCGGCTTTGGCCAGTGGATCGCGTAGTGCACCCACCCGCGGCTCTGCTGCACGCCGATCGGACGCCACTCATTCTAGAAAAATAAACACTGAAAAACCCCAGTTCCCCATTAGATAACCAAGGCAACCAAGAACGCGATTTTACAGAAATGCAATTAGAAATCTTGACGGTTACCTCGGAGAGGCGGCGGTTCTTGGGGAGGAGGTTGGTGACCTCGGCCGGGAGGAGGACGTGCCTGCACAACCGACGGGGGAAAAACGAGAGAGGGGTAGTGGAGAAAGGTGGTAGGCGAGGGAGGGGGATGGGGAAGGGAGGCGGAGGAGCTAGAGGAGGAGCACATAGCAGGAAGGAGGCAGCGAGTGAGCGACAGCGCCAGTGAAGAGAGGCGGCAGGGAGGCAGAGGAATGGGGAGGGAAGGAGGAGGGCAGAGTAGGGAGGAGGCAGCGATGGGGTGGGAGGTGGGAACGGATCAATGACGCCAGTGGGGAGGGGCGGCAGGGGAGGCGAAAGTACAAGAGGAGAGACGTAACATTCCAAATCAGGGTTTATGTTTCAAATATAATTTATTGAGGATAAATTAAAATTTTTGATGCCTCATGAAGTCATTTGAAAATCTTTTAGAATTTTCCCCTAGTAATTCCTATTTTCCAAAGAACCATGTTTCTTTGATGGAAGTTGTTGTCGTTAAAAATTTTCAAACCTAATCTTGTGATTATCCTCTGGAAATATTTTTCCTATCATATTTACCATCTTGGCAACCTCTCTGAAAAAATCTCATGATTTTTTAGATTTTGTTTGCTATTTCAAAAGGGCAAGTCAAACCAGTTTACATTCTGGTCAAACCCTTAGGGCAGCAGCTTGTGAATTTTCTAGGGAGCAATATATTACATGAAAATTCCTAGAAAAATTACACAAGGTTGTTCTCTGTTCCAGAGAGTTCCCATAAAAATTTTAGAATTTTTGGAGCTTCGGAGCTACCTCTAAAAATTCGCTATCCTCTCAGCCTTTTAAAAACCAAATCCTGAAATCACTGTTCCTCGGGCTCGAGCCCAACTCCGACCGAGCCCCTTGCAACCTGACTCGGTCTAACCCACTAACCGCGCCGTCGCATGCAGCCATTCGATTGTGCATCCACGCTCACGATCGCGTACCGCTTCACCGAGGTTTTAAAAGTCTCGCATGATATCGACCGTTGGATCTTGATCCAACGGCCCGCCTCGAATTCTTTCCATGCGATCACACGCCAGCGTTGTGCCGCTGACCTCCCGGGCCCACCGGTCAGGGGCGTCTTCTTCCTCGGGCAGGCGCGAGCAGAGCTCGAGCGCCACGCGCCCGCAGTGCCCTGCCCCGCTCCATCTCCTCCGTGACCGCACCGCCCTCTGTGACCAACCCTGGAGCATCGCCTGCTAACGCCGCCTCCACTTCGTCACTTTCCCCGGGATAATACCCCCTCCATGCTTCTCGATTCCTCACTTCTCCTCTTTTCGGCAGAGGAGAGGGAAGCCCCCTTGAGCTCCATTCTCTGGTAAGACTCGACTGGGTCATTCCCCTCGGCTCTACACTCAATGCCTTTTCCATTTTCGCTTACTTGAGCTTCTGTCGTTGCTTGTAGGATCCGGGGCGGATTCGTGCTCTCGGTAGCTCTAGGGCGCGCACCGAAGACCAACCGAGTGACACCTCTGTGACAACACTATATCTGGTAGGTTTTATCCTCGCTTAATAGTGTCACCAGGTGTCTCGGTACTTAAGATTGATTTCCCCTCAACCTATTTTAGCAATGCTTCACGGGAGCTCTAGGATTTTGAGGTTCCTCATTTGTTGGCCGAAACCTTATTCTTCTTCCTCGACTCCAGTGTGGTAAGTTGTTGCCCGATTCTTTGCTTGTACACCAGCCCTGGACCTCACTGAAGCTTCCTTGACCACTCATTGCTCTCCTGATTTCCTATGTAGCCCTCTCCGCGTTGGACCTCGTCGCCGCCGCCGCCATTACTGCCGCTAGGCCTTCTCCGAGCTTCAACAGCCACTTCAACCTTCTGGTGAGCCTCAGTGACCGCCCTTGTAGCTTAAGCACACTTCGATTAGCTCCATTGTGCACCGGGTTGGCACATGCACGTGCACCGTAGGTCACCTCCGCTCGCCGCCGGTGTGGGGCATCTTAACCGCCGCCACCACCCTCTTAAGCTTCGTGAAGCTACCAGGAATCCATTCGTGTCCTTATATCACGCCACCGCGGCCGGAGTCGCCGGCAAGGCTCCGGTGAAGCTCGCGGCCACAGCGAGCTCGCGCGTGGCAGCTTCCGACCGCCACTGTAGCGGCGTCATTAGGGTTAAATTGCGATGATTAGCATTTAAGTGTAGAATCTTTGTCGGAAATCCACGTTTAGCTGAGGATCCGTGCGACTTACATGTGGGCCCGGTAGTGTTAAGTGCACAGTAAGTTTTCGGTGGACTGGACCGAGCTCATGGCTTTCGGTCCATGCACTGTGCATGTAGACCGAGAGTATGACAGGTGGACCCCACCTGTGAGTACGCATTTAAAATCTGAGATTTAAATAGAAAATGGCATTGTGCTCTGGACCCCATTTGTCAGCGTCTGTGGCTAGGATGGGTATTGGTGTAAAAGGTATTAATGTTTTTGTAAAATCCGAAATGCTTTATTTATGAACTGAAAAATCTTTTAACTTCAAAATTGCATAAGTAATTCTTTCTAGCTCCAAAATTTATGGTTCAAATTTTGTTAGTTTCTATTTTAAATGTACTTTAATACAAAAATAGGTTGAACCATGTTTCTGTTCCAGAAAATGTTTATTAGTAAAATGACTTTAGGTTAGATTTAATTTTGCACTAAAAATTGTTTTAACTTCAAAAATGCATAAATATTTCTCTGTAACTCCAAATTGAGTGAATACAATTTTGTTGGCTTCCTCTAATACTGAACTTGCTGATAAAATTAGTTTTAGGCATGTCACTGTTGTTAAAGGAATTGCTAATACAATTAGATTGTGCTCATTTTCACGACTTTGAAAATTCATAGAAAATGCATTATAGCTCCAAATGAGATGAATCCAATTGGGTTGTTCATCTTATGAGGTTCTTGATTTACTTTAAAAATTTCAGCTTCACCACCTTTCTAGAAAATATTGCCAAACAATTTAACTATGATGAATAATAACTTTTTGCATTTTTTCAAGCTGAGCATAATTGTTTTAATCATAACTTTTGCATAGAACATCCAAATAAATCGATTCTTATTTCTAAATTCATTATAAATCATGCTCTTGCTGCTGTAAAATTTTCAGAGCATTTGGAGAAAGTTGATTTTTGAGTCCTTTTGGTATTCTTTGTTCTTATCGGTTCCTATTCACTTTTTTGTTAGGTACCGACGAGTGTGTTAATCTTGAGAGTGAGCCTCTGCAGCAAACTGAGCAAATCCAGCAAGGCAAGCAGTTTGATCATGTTAATACCTTTATTTTAAAGTCTAATATATTGTTTTCAACTTGTATGTATGCATTGTTATTTGTGTTAAATCGGGTAGTTATTCCTTTAGATACATAACCTGTAGGTAAATGATATTCCTCTACTACCTGAGTCTAAGTTATTTGCTGTGATTAGAGTTCGTTGGATGAGCTCTTGTCACTTAGTAGATTACGGGGTCGAATTGCTTAGCTATGCTTAGTTATCGGTAGTTTTGGGTGATCATCGACTTAGTCGATGATCTTGATCACACAATGTTAATATTATTTCATTATGCCCAGCCTTGTGTTTTACTACTTTTGCAAATCAAAAACTAAAAATAAAAGTTATATCTTGACTTGCGCACAATGGTATGTTGGTGTGATCTGTTGGGTGTGATTGGAATGGTGCCTAAGTCCCCAAGGACCGAGTTACTTGTGTCACTAAGCCAAGCGCTTATTGCGTGCTAACCACACGGGAGGGATATGGGACCTCTCTTGACTAAGTACTTTGGGAGTTGTTAATTCGGGGTCGCAGGTGGTTAAAACTGTTTTTATAAGGGAAGGAACTGCGATTCTTTGGGTGGGCAGTGCACCCTACCCTTCAAGTTGTCGCGACTCTTAATTAGCATCATTCATTGGAAATGTCTCGTTAGACTTAGCCATGCCTGCATACCCAAGGAAGTGTGCTAACCGTGGCTGGTGGAAAGGCGGTCTATCGTGTGGGTATATTGGTACACCCTTGCAGGGTTTAAACTATTCGAATGGCCTAGTCCTAGATTATGGACATGCTTGGTAAGGTCGTGCAAGAACTAGGCTATAACCTTTTAAAAAAACTTAAACCTGACATGGGTAGTATGAATGGGTAATTCATGCTATTGTTGTGGTGACTATGGGTTAGTCACTTCTAGGATGTTGTCATCTATCTTTTGTTATTATGATATTCTTGCTGCTATTTGAACAAAGAAAATGAATTGCAAACTTGCTTTTAATTGTATTACATTATTGCAAATAAAATTTGCTTTGTGCCAAAATGAGCCATCTGACCTCCACTCCAAAGAGCTTGCATGTAGTATATGTATAGGTCTGCTAGTCCACACGTCAGTCTTGCGAGTACATTTTTGTACTCATTTGCTTTGCTTAATGTTATTTGTTGCAGAGGAAGAAGGTAAGCCCCAAGAGCCTCACTTTTGTGAGATGTGCGGTTTTTGGGACGACTAGTTGGCGGTCCGGTTGGTTGCCTTGTGGGAAAAGGCACACTGATTGGCTTTTGTTTATCGCCATCTTATGGCACTTTCGCTTCCGCTGTTTACTCAGTTACTTGCATGTCATTTGGCCGGTCGGCCCTCGTCTGTAATAACTCCTTTTGTTATGTCTACTGTTTGGTAATGTGATGCTTTAGATTCTATGTCTAGAATGGAATTGATGCATGATTTTGTGAAGGGGTGTGTATACTGCGTTTCTGGGAAGTATACATATCTCGAGGTTCGGTTTATTTGATTTGTAATGCTAGGACCAAGTGGATGGTTAAGTATTACAAGTCAAATAAACTGGGGTCCTCACAGGAGAGGGAGGAGGGGGAGGAGCAGGGCCGAGCAGGGAGGACGCGCCCGTCGTGGGAGGTGAGGGAGGGGAACGGGAAAAGCGCAATGGAGATGGTGTGGGGCGCGAGGAGAGGAGGAAGAGACGCGCTGGGAAGATGGAGAACCACCACGGCGTGGCCACGCGTCGCAAGCTGAGCCAGCGCGCACCGAGCAAGCCGGATCCCATCGGACGGACACGGATGCAGCCAAACGCAATCCGGCGGTGCATAAAAAAAGTGACGTGGCCACTCTACCCTCAGCCCCTTTCTGCCTCCTTTTATATGGAGAGATGTGAAGAGGCCGAGGAGGGAATCGGGGAACAAGGCCCAATAGGACACTGAAGGTTCACACGATGCAGATATTTACAACATATGAATTTTACAGGAATTATTGTGTAGGAATCCTTCATAGCATACTCTTCTTCTAAACAGGGGCTTTAGAGAAGAAAACAATAGATTACATGAATCGGTTTGGCTTCGGGACGGTGGTACTAAGGATCGGTTTGGCCAGAAGATATAATCGATTCTAGTATAATAATCATAAAAAAGAGCTTGCCAAGTAGTTGATATAAATAAAAAAGTAATACAAAATTGATAAAAAAAACCAAAAATATCATATTGGTCCACGTGCATTGGCAAATGCTATATGGTGAATAATCACTTTTCTAGCTAAAGAGTGAAATTTCGGACATGGAAATTCGAAAAAGAAAAAGACAGAGTGGAGATTCAGACAACCATACCTTCTTCCTCCCCCGGCGGTGAGATCTCCGGTGAGGACACACCAGAGTTAGGATTAAGGTTCACTAATGTTAGGGTTAGAATTCACTGCTACCTTCAACCCTAGAAGGAGCGTTGGTGGTGGAGGCCCAGTGGCGGGCGGCGGTTGGGAACAGTGGTTGAGAAGTGGATGGTGTTCACCTTTTTATTATCTAGTTAATGTTCACTGTATAGAGCCTCTGATGAACCACGAAGGTCCTATTTTAGCCCGATCTTTCGATGAGAAGGTAAATTCGATAGTAGTCGCTCAACTCTCACGATCCTGACTATGAACTCGCAAGGCTTGAAACCACGCAACGCTGAACTACTCGACAAGTCATTATCAACCGTGCACGAATACTTGTAAAACCTAATCACGAAGATCAATTTCTGCATACACCGAAGAAGCACGCAAAATTGAGATAAATAGCAATATGAAATTATGAATAGGAATTAAAATTGTATTGATAAGTAGGGTTCCGAAGAACAATATCGCTGTTGATCTCGTCGAACAAGAGGAAAGTATAAAGTAGCAAAGCTAAACTTCAATCAACAAAACTCAAGGAACTAAAAGGATGGCGGCCACTATGTATAGGAGAACGAAGGGCGGCCGTGGGTACTATTCACACATGAATAATGCCACATAAACAGTACCAAAAACCCTAGGTGGCCGGCCATATGGGCCATATGGGCCAAACCGGCCAAATTAGCCCATTTATTACAAAGCCCATGGGCCAACAATTGGTGACGTAGCACCATGGCATATAGACGTAGCACCATGGCATGAAGACGCAGCACCATGGTATGTAGACGTAGCTCGACTCGTATGAGTAGAAGTAGTTCGGTCCAATTAGAGAATATAACAATGCAGTAGCCGAAAGTCCTATCGAAGAAAATGTGGTTGAAGTAGATGATGCAGTGCAGCGAGTCGAAGTAGTGGTTGCATCCTTAGGGGTGATGTCCTCATCAGCCTCCCCGCACATTTGCTTGCCTTACAATTTACAAAGGCTAGTATAGGCGGACTGGGCCACATCTTTTAAGCCCGATCGGACTAGACCTGTTCAAACACCGGGCCGAGCCAAGCTTCAGGCTGGGCCTGCAAAAGCCCGATGATAAAACACCAAGCCCGAGCCCGGAATGAGGCCCGACTCCAATGCATTCTACAGGCCCGAGCCCGGCCCGACACAAAAGGCTGAAGCCCGAAGCCCAGTGGTACATACAAGATTATAGATTGAGTGCAATGAACATTCCAAGTTCATCATGTCGCCATGTATACATATCGGATTACAGATTGAGTGCAATGAACATTACAGATAGAATGCATGGAAGAAAAATTAACACTTCCTTCAGCTTCAACATCATACTTCTCATCTTCTCAACCAATACTCACATCCAGGCTCTATGGACTTTCCATGCCTAGCACAACCACAGATAGCATTTCTTCAAACATCAATACATACACAAAAAGTTGGCATTTCTTCAAACATCAAACATCAATATTTACCGACTGGGGAAGGGAGGAGGTCGGCCGGGAGAACTTACCACCTTGGGGGGAGCACCGAGTGGGGGGAGCGCCGGCCGAGCGAGGGGGACAACCGCCTGGGGGAAGCACTGAGTGGGAGGAGCGCCGCCGAGCGGGGGGGAGGGAGGGGAGGAGCGCCGCCTTAGGGGGAGGGAGGAGCGCCACTGAGCGGGGGGAGTGATGGAGGCGGGGTGCCCGATCTTTCTATGAGATTAGTAAATATCGATTTTTTGGTAGAAGTGACTCTCGCGATCCGACTACAACCGTACGACGACGCTTGCGCCTTAGCAATCGTTGAACCAACTCTGAGACATTATTGACCGTGATAGAAGCGCGATCAACATGAACACGAGGTTTAATTCCTACAAGCAATCGAAGAACTAGCAAGAACAAAATATACGCAATCTGATATTGCAAATAGAAATTATAGTATAGATGGTATTGAAAAAACAAATGTGGGATCCCGAAGGCTGTCTTGACAAGTGGTCGTCCGATACAACTGAAGAACAGAAGTTTGCACAATGGCTAAACCTAAACTCGACGAAATCCGAGTTCTAGCAAAGAGAGGCGACGGCTCCTACATGGGAAGACGACCAGGGTGGCGGCTAGGGAAGTGGATGCACGCCCCTAGGGTTACAAGGCCCATGGGCCCAAGAGGCGCAGCACCCTTTTGACTTGGGCTAAAAAATATAAGTGGATTATTTTGTTGATTGTGGCTGTCTCGGCTGGAATTTGAAGCTGAGGTTGGATCTATTGGAAAGTAGACTTGATAAGCTTTCAATGAAGTCCAAGAACGTCCCAAACGGAGTCCGTATGAAGAAGTTATGACCGTTTGAAATTAGTGCTATTGCAATAGTCCGAACTCGAATCTAGAACGAGCCCAACTCGAACTCTTGCTTGGCTCAGACCCAATGATGAGTCTACGGCGGCCCGATCTTCCGATAGGTTCGATTGGTTTCGTCGTGAGGACGTTGACGCTTTGAGGCTTTCGACCAGCAGATCGTCACCTCGCAATTCGCTACACCCGCACGACTGTCGTTATCAACCACGCTCGCACGCGATCGACCTTACCACGAGGGATATTGTTCCTGCACGCAATCGAAGCAACTCACAAGAACAAGAAAGATGCAATCTGAATTGTATTGCGAATATGAATGAAGTTCACAATGTGGGGTTCCTCAAACCGATAAACGGTGAAACTGCAAAGTGGCAGAACAATCTAAGAAAAACCCACCCTACACTGTGGCGGCTGTTGTATATTTATAGGGGGGACGTGAGGGAGTTGATCTAGGGTTGTGCGACCATGGGGAGAGGCGTACACAACCTAGGCTTTGACCCCGACACGCTTACAAGGCCCTATTAGGCCCAAAACGGTGTCGCAGCACCTAAAGACTGGTCGTAGAACTTGAGACCTAGTCGTAGCGTTATCGGTCTAGTCGTGTAGCGCCGCGAACCTTATCGAGGGCTTGAGACACAGTCGTGTGCGCCGCGGGGCGGTCGTAGGGTGGCGAACCTTGTCGAGGGCTTGAGACACAGTCGTATCACTGGTAGGACTGGTCGTAGGGCTGGTAGACCTGGTCGTAGACCTTGGGGATCCATTATTCCTAAGTAACAACAGATCATCACAATTATTAGGTAGTATACCATTCTGCATAGATAAATTATTAGCACCTAGAAACGAGCTCACCTCATAATTTAAGTGACGCGCACGAGCTCTTGTCATAGGACCTTGTAGTTTAGCAACTGGATCACCTTGTAGTTTAGCAACTGGATCTGTAGGCTTTTGTGTAGTGCGTGTATCCGAAAGAGTGATGTCCTCATCATCCTCCCCCTCTTGAATTGGAGTCGTCCTCGACTCAAGCTCATCTGCTTCTCCCACGTATGGCTTCAAATCTGAAATGTTAAATGTGGGGCTAACCCCAAAATCTGCAGGTAGCTCCAATTGATAGGCATTGTCATTTATCTTCTTAATTATCTTAAATGGTCCATCAGCTCTAGGCATCAATTTTGATTTTCTTAACTCTGAAACTGTCTTTCCTCAAATGCACCCAAACTAAATCACCGGTGCAAATGTTATTTCTTTCCTACCTTTACTTCCAAAGCAACCCTATACTTTTCGATCATACGCTCTATATTTTCTTTAGTTGTTTCATGCAACTTAAGAACAAATTCAGCACGCTTCTTAGCATCTAAATTAATGTGTTCAGAGGTAGGCAAAGGTAGTAAATCAATAGGAGCACGGGGGTTAAAACCATACACTACCTGAAACGGACTTACCTTGATGGTGGAGTGTACCGACCTATTGTAAGCAAACTCAATGTGTGGTAAACACTCTTCCCACATCTTCAAATTCTTCTTTAAAACAGCCCGCAACATGGTGGATAACGTGCGGTTGACAACCTCCGTTTGTCCATCAGTTTGGGGATGGCACGTAGTAGAAAACAGCAGCTTTGTCCCCAATTTGTTCCAAAGTGATCTCCAAAAGTGGCTCAAAACTTCGTGTCACGATCCGAGACAATAGTATTGGGCACTCCATGTAGCGAATGATTTCTCGAAAAATAAATCAGCTATGTTCGTAGCATCATCGCTCTTGTGACAAGGTATAAAATGTGCCATTTTAGAAAATTGATCCACTACTACAAATATCTGTCTCTCCCCTCTTTGTCTGGGCAATCCTAAAACAAAATCCATAGAAATATCCTCCCAAGGGCGCTAGGAATAGGGAGAGGCATATAAAGTCCATGTGGATTGAGACGGGACTTAGCTTTGTTGCATGTAGTGCAATGAGCCACGTAGCGCTCAACATCGCGCCTCATCTTTGGCCAAAAGAAGTGGGCGGCCAGCACATCTTCTGTCTTCTTTGCTCCAAAATGCGCCATCAAACCTCCTCCATGCGCCTCCCGCAACAACAAAAGACGAACAGAGCTAGCCGGAATGCATAGCTTGTTAGCACGATAGATTAAATCATCAATTATCACATATTTATTCCATGTTCTCCCTCCTTTACAAAGCTCAAGCACTTCTTTAAAGTCCAAATCGTAGCATATAACTCCTTAATGGCCTCTAAACCAAAAATCTTATGGTCAAGTTGAGATAACATGGTATAACGTCTAGAAAGCGCATCAAGCAATCACATTGTCCTTACCTTTCTTATGCTTTATGACATATGGAAACGACTCAATGAATTCTACCCATTTAGCATGTCGTTTATTTAGGTTAGCTTGGCTTCTAATATGTTTTAGCGATTCATGATCTGAATGTATAACAAATTCTTTGGGCCATAGATAATGTTGCCAAGTTTGAAGCACACGAACTAAAGCATACAGTTCTTTGTCATAGGTAGAATAATTCAGACTAGGCCCATTTAGTTTCTCACTGAAATATGCAACTGGTTTACCTTCTTGGATCAATACACCACCTATCCCAATCCCGCTAGCATCACATTCAATCTCAAATGTCTTACCAAAATCAGGGAGTTGGAGTAGGGGTGCTTGGGTGAGCTTCTCTTTCAATAAGTGGAATGCCCTCTCTTGCGTGGTCCCCATTGGAAAGGCACTCCTTTCTTGGTCAATTCATTCAATGGTGCGAAGAATGGTGCTGAAATCCGCACAAAGCGTCGATAGAATCCAAAGAAGTCCATGGAAGCTCCGCACTGTGACACGATGAGTGGCGTCGGCCAGCTTTGGATGGTCGCAGTCTTTGCCCCATCCACCTCAATTCCTGTGGTGTCACAACATAACCAAGAAACGCAACTCGATCGGTGCAAAGGTGCACTTCTCAAGGTTACCAAACAAACGTGCATCTCTCAAGGCATTAAAAACAACACGTATATGATTCAAGTGTAGCTCATGTGACTTGCTATAAATCAAAATATCATCAAAATAAACCACCACAAATTTTCCAATGAAAAGACGTAAAACCTCGTTCATTAATCGCATGAAGGTACTAGGTGCATTAGTTAGGCCAAAAGGCATCACTACCCACTCATATAGTCCGAACTTAGTTTTAAAAGCAGTTTTTCATTCATCTCCTAGTTTCATTCTAATCTGGTGGTAGCCACTTCGCAAGTCAATCTTTGTGAAAATAATAGCGCCACTCAACTCATCAAGCATGTTGTCTAGCCTAGGAATAGGATGACGATACCTTATGGTAATATTATTAATGGCTCTACAATCAACACACATACGCCAAGTTCCATCTTTCTTAGGAACCAAAAGAACAGAACAGCACAAGGACTAAGGCTTTCTAAATGCGTACCCACGGTCCAAAAGATCTTGGACTTGTCGCTGAATTTCATTAGTCTCCTCTGGATTGGTCCTATATGCGACGGTTTGGCAAAGTCACTCCGGAATCAAATCAATTTGATGCTCTATCCCTCGAATAGGGGCAACCACAGGGTATCTCACTGAAATACATCCACATACTCCTGCAAAAGATTAGCAACAATGGGGGCAAAGAGCTAGATATATCTTCAAGTGAAAATAAAGCATCTTTGCATATCAAAGCATAGCATGGCAGCTCATTATCACAAATTTCAGCAAGCTCAGATTTAGTGGCAAGCATGACACACCCTTTCAATTTAATTCCTCGACCTTGGAACTAGGCGCCACTTTCTCCTTTTAGGTGGGTAAACATGTTTCGCTACTTGCTGATTCTCGAATTATGTTCATTGGTGTTTCTTTCATTGCTAGCACGCTCTACTTCATCTTTCACAATTTCAGCAGTGTCAAAGGCAACAACAAATCTTCTTACCCTATGTGAGAATGAGTAGGTATTAGCTCTACCATGGTGCAAAACATCATTATCATATATCCAAGGCCTCACAGAGCAACAACGAGCATGCTTGCATAGACACTACATCAAAGTCGGTACTATCTTTGTAATTACCAGTGAAAATTGCACTCTCACAACTTTGTTTACCTTTAACTTACCACACGAATTGAAACATTGGATGTAGTAGGGACGTGGGTGTGGTTGTGTGGTCAAGCCAAGCTTCTCGACCATCTCGAGCTTGCAAGGTTATTGCAACTCCCTCCATCAATGATGACTCTGCGGGCTCTCTCTTTCACGAGAATGGATTGAAACAAGTTGTGCCGTTGATTTTGTTCCGCTCTCTCCACTTGTGCGCTTAGCACTCATTTGCATAACAAGGCTCACATGAGTCCCTGTGTCAACAGCAGCTACTTGTTCTTCTACATCATCAGCATCACTATCTGTCTCATCTCCTCCACTTGCAATGTTAGCTGCAAGCACATACTCATCCTCAATATCACTAGCACTTACATAACCTCCGTCTTCGGTGGCAAGGTAGGCTCGCTGACTTGGGCAGTCCCTCATGACATGGCTCATTCCCTTGCAATGATGGCAAATAATCCCAGTCGTACGACCTGTGGAAGCAACCGAAGAAGAACTCTTGGCTGGAGCCTGCACACTAGTAGATTTGTTTACCTCGGGTGCATGTGTTGGTGTCGGAGGTGCTGCTGAACGCGCCCTACTCAAGGAGGGGGCAGCAGACCGCGTGGCTGAAGGTTGGACTGTTTTAACATGCCCTGATGTTGATCGTGGTGTAGACGTGCTTCCAAAATTATTCCTTGGCCTCTGCTGTCGACCCTGCAATTCTTTTTCTGCCAAACAAGCAAGGTGGAACAATCTAGGAACACTATCATATTCTTTGTAATCAACTATGTCCTAAATTTCACGTATTAGTCCTCCATAAAAACGTGTCATAGCAGCCTCTTCATCCTCAATAATATCACAACACAACATACTAATTTGTAGCTCTTGATAATATTCTTCTACAGATCTATTGCCTTGGTTTAAGCGCTGCAATTTCTTACGCAAGTCTCGTTTAAAAGAGGGTGGAATAAATCTGTTACGCATAGCAACCTTTAAAGCATCCCAAGTAGTAGGCGCTAATCCATCATTGCATACTCTACTCCACCAAATGATGGCAAAATTTTTAAATTCACTTGTAGCTTGCCTAACTCTATGCACTTCGGGAACTAAGTGAGCATTAAATTTCTGTTCTACCGTCATCTCCCAATCTAAATATACTTCAGCATCATAAGCACCCACAAAAGATGGTATAGTGAACTTGACTTTAGCATATGGATCATCATTATCACGTGCATTATGTTGCGGAAAGTTATTACCTCTCATACCTTGACGGTTGAAGTTCAATCGGTTCCGTTGTCGTGCATCAAGGGCATCGCGGTTGCGCATCTCATTATCGTTGTTGATCTCATGGTCGTGGACTGCACCTTGAGGATCCACACGACCATTGTTTGGCGGTTGATTGGCCATACCATCAATACGTGCATTGAGTGTTGCAATGCTAGCATTGAGCTGTTGTAGTGTAGCATTTGTCTCTGCAAACTTCCTTCGATGTCGTCATTAATAGCATGGCGGTGCTCATCCAACACCCTTGTAAGCTCTTCCTCACAACACAATCTTGCACATTCAATTCCTCACCTGCCATTGTTAGTAGGAGACAAAAGACAACACAAATGTATTATCCCTACCAACTACTAGGTGGTGGAAGGTGGAATCACACACTCTCAAGCGTCTTACCAAGCTCTTATGAATTTCTTACCAAATTGCAGCAGGTGGTCCGATCGGAGAGGGTGGGATGTGTGGCTGCAAGTGAGGCGAATGCGAGGATCCAAATCGAGGCCAAAAGTACGTGGAGCTCGGACAGGCAATGTTTAGTAGCAAGGAATAGCAATAATGAAATCAGATTAGCAAAGTTAAGTCAAAGTCCACGAGACTCATCACGATTCTTTGGTCCAAGCGCTCCTAGCACTAGCTCAAGCAAGCCGAAAGATAGGGTAGATACAAGCTCAAAAGAACAAAGTTGCAAAGCAACCGTTATCTCTGTGGGTGGTCGTGGAGCTCTGGTGGGTTGTCGTAGACCAACTGAGGGTGGTCGTGAGCCAACTGAGGTGGTCTCTTTTTCTTTTTGATTCTCTTTTTCTTTTCTCTTTTTTTTTTGATTCTTTCTTCTTCTTCTTTTTTTGACCGACTGAAACCCAACCTAGGATTCCTTTTTTTTTTTTTTTTTGCGCAAGTGACCTTGACTCACAACTCTTCAAAACCCTTTTCGTGCCTAAGGATAGATATATGTCACAAACTTTTCCCGAGAGCGGGGTAATAAGGTAATAAAGATACTCTCTCTCTCTCTCTCGAACTTTGGCTATCTCTGTTTGGCTATGGGATTTCTTCTCGGTCCTTGTTGGGTCGAACACGATATGATGAGTGTGTGGGTGTCCGAGAGCAACTAGAAATGATAGACTTGCGGGGCGAATACTCGGCGGTGGTCGAACCCAGAAGGTGGTCAAACTCGAGTAGGTGGCCGAATCCGACGAGGTGGTCGAACTCGATGTAGGTGGTCGAATCCGACTGGATAGTCGAATCCGAGTAGGTGGTCGGATGGGAATATTGGCTCGAGTAAGTGGTCGGATGGGGGTGGTGTCACGAGTAAGTGGTCGGATGGGGGGTGACTCAATTCTCGGCTATAGCAGACAAACCCTAATTGCAACGGATGCAACAAAGGACAAGCCGAGATACACGATGACCAAAACAGCAAAGACTCGACGCTAGAAACTAGATCACGATGACTAGACCAGCAACAAAGACACCGACGATGGACTCGAACTCAACAATGCGAATACTGAGAACAAAATTGCGAAAGGCACAACGTGGTTTGGACAGCGGAAAGACTAAGTTCTAAAACTTTTTGTAGGGCAATTTTCTGGACTATAGGTGATGGAAAATAACTAACAAAAGGGGATAAACGAGATTACCTAACGGGCAACCTTCGCTCTGATACCAAATGATGAGTCTACGGCGGCCCGATCTTCCGATAGGTTCGATTGGTTTCGTCGTGAGGACGTTGACGCTTTGAGGCTTTCGACCGCCAGATCGTCACCTGCATTCGCTACACCCGCACGACTGTCGTTATCAACCACGCTCGCACGCGATCGACCTTACCACGAGGGATATTGTTCCTGCACGCAATCGAAGCAACTCACAAGAACAAGAAAGATGCAATCTGAATTGTATTGCGAATATGAATGAAGTTCACAATGTGGGGTTCCTCAAACCGATAAACGGTGAAACTGCAAAGTGGCAGAACAATCTAAGAAAAACCCACCCTACAATCGTGTGGCGGTGTTGTATATTTATAGGGGACGTGAGGAGTTGACCTAGGGTTGTGCGACCATGGGGAGAGGCGTACACAACCTAGGCTTTGACCCGACACGCTTACAAGGCCCTATTAGGCCCAAAGCGGTGTCATGACACCTAAAGACCGGTCGTAGAACTTGAGACCTAGTCGTAGCGCTAGCTGATGCAGTCGTAGCGC
The DNA here is from genome assembly GCA_036346255.1 of Ampelocalamus luodianensis. NCBI lineage: Eukaryota > Viridiplantae > Streptophyta > Magnoliopsida > Poales > Poaceae > Ampelocalamus > Ampelocalamus luodianensis. Next base: position 55,243,220 of record CM070620.1, read on the forward strand.
TAGCGAACCTTATCGAGGGCTTGAGACACAGTCGTGCGCCGCGGGATCGGGTCGTATGGTGGCGAACCTTGTCGAGGGCTTGAGACACAGTCGTATCATTGCGGATCGGTCGTAGAGGTCGTAGACACAGTCGTAGACCTTGGGGATCTATTATTCCTAAGTAACAACAGATCATCACAATTATTAGGTAGTATACCATTCTGCATATATAAATTATTAGCACCTAGAAACGAGCTCACCTCATAATTTAAGTGACGCGCACGAGCTTTTGTCATAGGACCTTGTAGTTTAGCAACTGGATCACCTTGTAGTTTAGCAACTGGATCTGTAGGCTTTTGTGTAGTGCGTGTATCCGAAAGAGTGATGTCCTCATCACCCAAAGTGACATTGTGACCTCCATTATGCCTTCTATGCTTGTCGATGACTCCACATACCTCTCCCTGGTCCTTTTCCATGTTCCTAAGCACAATTAAATCACTTGCATTAGGTAGCGGTCTATTCTCAGTAATATATAAACCTATGAACGAATTCACCTGGTGATTAAGTTGGCGAGCACGAGCTCGAGTAATTGGTTGTGAGGACCCGGAATATTTAACTAGTAACACTTAACCTCCAAATGGTTCTAGCATTACTAATTAAACATTCTAAGCCTCGATGGGTATATGTTTCCCAGAATTGCAACATATGCACATCATCACAAAATTACACATCATTTCCATACAACATACATCACTAAGTTCAACCACGACATACATAAAGTAAAGTTATTACAAAAGAGAGCCGACCGGCCAAATAGAACAATAAACAAGAATGACAATGAAGCAAAAGGTGCCATAAGATGGCTAGAACAAAAGTCGACCAGGTTAGCCATACACCCACAAGGCAACCGACCAGGGCATAAGCTAGTCGCCCATAGCTACCACAACACACTCACAAAAGTGAGGCCCTCAGCTCACCTTCTTCCTCTGCAACAAAACAATTAAGCATAGCAACCGAGTACAAAGATTGTCTTTGTACATTAAGATCGACGTGTGGAATAGCGCACCTATCCATAAACTAGATGCAAGCTTATTTAGGTGGAGGTTGTATGTCTCATTTTGCATGAAGCCAACTTTATTTGCAATAATGAATACATTTTAAAAGCAAGTTTGCAAATCTGTTTTGTTATCAAAGTAACAGTAAGTAAAGATACAATACAAGTAACCACCTGGAAGTGACTATCCCAATAGCCACCACAACATAGCACGAATCCCCGATTCGTGCCACCCATCAAGTTTTAGTTTAAAAGGTTGTAGTCTAACTCTTGAAAGACCTTGCCAAGCGTGTCCATAACCTAGGACGAGGCTATTCGAATAGTTTTAACCCTTTTTGTTTTCAGTTTTAGTTTTCATAAGTAGACATAGCACAAGGTGGAAATCATAATCATAATAAGTTCGATGTGATCAAGGTTATCGACAAGTCGATAACCGCCCATTTCTACCGAAACTAAGCATGGCTAAGCAATTAATTCGCAACTACTAAGTGACAAGAGCCCATCCATGAACTCTAAATCACAGCAAGTAACCTAGGCTCATGGTAGTAGAGGATAATCATTTGCTAAGGAAATGCATCTATTAGGCCATCTATCAACCCAAAATAGCAATGCATACATAGAATTTGTAATCAACATAAATACTTAAAATACTGGGATTAACATGATCAAACTGCTTGCCTTCTTGCTGTTGCTCAAGCTATTGTGGAGGGTCGCTCTCGGGATTACCGCAAATGTCGAATCCTAAGCGCAAAGGCAAAAAGAACCAAGAACAACCAATAAGACTAGCAACACTTAAACAAAAGAGCAAGCAAAAATTATCCAAATGCGACGAAACTTATACACAAGGTGAAATACGAATATACCAAGACATAGAAACTGGAAAAACCTAATTTGGATTTGTGGTGCAAAAGATATTACCTAAAAACACATTTTCGGCCATAATTAGCACTGTAGCAAAAACATTTTCTAGGAGGGTTTTGAAGCTGAAATTTTTGTGGTAGCTATCTACTGGCATAGAGGTAATCCATATAAAATTTCAGGTCATTTGGAGTTAAAATGATTTAGTTATGATTTTTCTAAGATGCAAAACTAGCATAATGCACTTTCCAGAAATATAAACTTGTGCAAAACCTATTTCACATTATAGAATGATAACAGAGGGATTTCCTAACATCAAATTTCTATTTTTAGGATTTACAGGGAATTACTGGTGTCTATTACATCATTAAATGAATTTTTAAGTCTTTGCTAATAAGGTTAAATCTACTAACATAATTTTAGTCTTGATTTAGGCCTCCACCAATTTTAGATTAAAGTTTAGTTTAATAACAAATTTATCAAAGTTAAAATCATACAATTATCGATATACGAGAAAAGATATGCATTTTCCAAGTTTTGATACAATTCTAGAATATATAAAAATAGCGAAAAACAAGTTATAAAAGACTACGAATTTTCTACTACGAAGCAAAGCTAAAAGCATTTTTATATTAAACTTTAGCGAAATACAAATTTATTGCGGTTGGTTTCATGTAAAAGGATTTATCTTGAATTAGTTATGAATTTCTAAAGTTCGATACAATTTTGGTTGATAAATAATTACTTACGAAATAAAACCAACCCAACCGACAATAAGCGACGTGGGCGCTCGTGGGCGTCGATGTGAAATCCAACGAGCCACACGCGCGAAACAGCGCGCGCGCGCGATTCATAACAGAACCCACCGTTGGATCAAGATCCAGCGACTCACGAGGAAGCATGCAACCGAGGGTGCGATTACCTCGGCGAACCACGACCGCAGATCTAAAGATGAGCGGCTCGAACCCGAGATCTAACCGAAGGTCCGATTGCACACATGATCTCACCGCGATCACGAGATGGGCGGTCCAGATGATGAGGAGAACCGGATGGTCCGAATGCATACAAGATCCGGGCGCGGATCTAAAACGAACGGTAGATATTGACCGCAGATTCAAAGGAAGATGCCGACATGTGGGACCGCATGTCGGTGACTTCAGTCACCCACGCTATTTGGTTTAACCCACGTGCACGCAAGCACCGCCCACTTGTCGCCGATCGAGGTGGCGGTTAGGGCGAATTTAATGATTCCAATGATTACCAGTAATTAGGCACTAATGACTACTGGAATTTGATTTTAATCTCTCGGGCCCACAAGTCAGCGACCCAGAGGAGGTTTCCGACAGGATTAAATGCCGACATTTTAATTAATCAATGATTAAGCATTAATGATGTCGGAACAGTGCGGGATTGAACCAGAGAGTGATCTAAGGGTATTGGGCCCACTGGTCAGTGGCTCAATGACAATGATTAAGACAAAATTAATAACTAATGATTAGCAATTAATGTGTCCTAATCAGATGACGAAAACGGGAGCTCTGTGCCGGCAAAACCCGAGTGGTTTCAACGGCAAATCGCCGGCGACACTGGCCGCGGCGGCGCCCACCAAGGACCAAAATGGATTCGCAATAGCACAACGAATCTAGGGGTAGCATTCTCACCGGCGGCGAAGGACTAGAACGCCGGCTAGCCGGAAAATGAAAGAGGGAGCTTACGGCTAAACACGAAAATAGCGAAAAGCTCAGCTGCAGACCTAGGATGCGGGTGCCATAGCTTCTAAGGACTAATCAGAAGCTACCTTAGCGAGAAGAGGCTTCACAGACGGCCGGAGAAGCTTGACCACGGTGGAAGCTCGCCGGACTTGGAGAAGAAAACCCGAAAATGACACCCTGAGCCACATGAGCGATACCAAGCATGAATATAGCTTCATTATGATCCATGAAGCTATAAGAGCAAGAGATGAGGAAGTGGTGCACTTACCGAGTGAGGAAGACGATACTCACTTTTCGGCGAATTTGAACAAACCCCAAATTGGACAATTCACGAGAATCAAATCCAAAATTAAGTGAGGGAAATGTCCAAGATAATAAAGGGATAAGGTTAGGCGAAGAAACATGAAGGAGGACCACTGGAACACCAAGAACACCGATGGAGCTCCACGGGTCAACAATGGCGATTTGCCATTTTTGAGGTATTAAGCTCCAATCTGTGAGTGAGGCTTGGTGGTGATCTAAAGAGATACTAGGAAGCAATGAGGGTGCTTATAAAGCCTTGAGGACATTAGGGTTTGCACCACAAGCTTTCAGTGCAGAACACAAAGCACAATGAGCGTGACAAGGGAAAAAGGTTGGGGATGGTGCATTAGGGTATGGCTTTGCTCGGAGGGTCTCCATGCCCTAAATGTCGGCTAGAGTGACATGGGAGGCATGAAATGACACCGCCATGCCCTCCACTATTCATGCACGGCTAGAGGTTGAAGAAGACTAGGAAAGACACTCGGGCGATTCTCAACCGCAGATTCAAAGCGAACGGCAGAGATTACGCCACGCCCGAGGGTTAAAACACGCGGGAGATTACGAGCCCTACGATCAGAAACGAACAACTCGGATTGCTCCACGTCGCAAACTCTTATTTACCACGAAGGGGTACGCGAGCGTTGGATCTTAATCCAACGGCTCAGATTCAAAAATGCAACCGGATGGTCCGAAGGGTTCGGAGATCTCAATGGTTGGATGGGAATCTAACGATCGACAATCAAACTTGCAACCCGAGGGTCCGAATGGTTTCACGCGCGGCGCGTGCGATTTAGATCCAACGGCTGGGATTCACGCGCGTTTTGAAAGAGTGGCTCGGTGCAGTTAGTTGACTGGACCGAATCAATTGGCTCGAGCCCGAGTCTGACTCGAACCCGAGTAACAGTAAAACCAAGTTTGACTTTGAAATAAAGACAGAGACTTTGAAAGATTTATTTGAGATAGCAAATTAACTCTAAAAATTATGAAAATTTTACAGAAGCTTGCTAACTCAAATATTAACCTTGGGTAAAATTTTCAGAGGTTTTTATACTGTGAATAAATCTCCCAAAATTCTGCAAGGCTCTGTTTAAATGTTTGACTGGGGGTCAAACAGGTTTGACTGCCTCTAAAAATATTCAAACAATTTCTAAAAATTGTGAAATTTTTCAGAGGGGTCACAGACCATCACAGAGACTTAGGAAAAATATTTCCAGAGGATGATCATAAGATTTGCCAAGATTGTTTTTGGAATAGCAAGATTTGGATCAACAAGACTTGTGACAATGTAATTCCATAATTCCTTGAACAAGAATTGATTGGCACAACAGGAAATACATGATGTAAGAAAAAGTTTTAATTTCTACTCATTTTCTTACATTTGAAACACAAGCCCAAAATTTGGGATGTTACATTGGTCCTTGTAACACTGGTTGTGAATCAGTTGTGTGTGTAGGCGCGGTTGTATCCACGTTAGGGATGTCCTCATCAGGGAGGGAGGAGCGCCGCCTAGGGGGGAGGAGCGCCGCCGAGCGGGGGGAGGGAGGAGCGCCACCTGGGACTGGGGGGATCGGGAGAGTTCCCTACTACTAGGATTGGGACTAGGATGGGGAGCACCTTATGGGCCTACCTTATGGCTTATGGCCTATGGGCCTTATGGTGCTGGTGCACAGGTGTAGTCTGCACGCGGCTGGCAGTCGCTCGGGCTGGGCTGAGCTTTTTTCGGGCTAAAATTTCTAACCCGAGCCGGGCCCGAAAATACTTTCGGGCTTACATAATAGGCCCGAGCCCGGCCTGAGATTAAAGTTCGGTCCAGCCCGGCCCAGGAAAAACATGTCGGGCTCGGGTCGGGCCACCGGGCCGGGCCGCCCATGAACAGGTCTAGATCGGACCTACCTGGTTTCAGGCCAGGTCAGTCGATCAAGCAAGCCTGTCGAAGTCCGACAGAGTCGAATTGCCTTGACTACTGGTCAAAGTCTCAAGACCGACTAGGTAGTGCCGAGGCTAGATCAAAATTGCAAGGGGGGGGGGGCAAAGATCAAATGCAAAGCAAATTCAGAAATATTCAAGTGCTAAGTCATAACTCATAATACTACCATATGGTATAATTTGTAGCCATTAAAGAGTTGTAGATTGATATTTTCCATACTTGGGTTACAAAATACCAATTTTATCGGTCATGACTAAACAAAATACAACTACAAGTCTTCAAGAATCAAGACTCAAGAGTAAAGAATAAAAGAAAATACTAATTGCCCTAGTCCTCCTGCTTCCCCACGTGATCACGCCCTACGCCCGTGTGAGGACCCCAGTTTATTTGGCTTGTAATGCTTAACCATCCACTTGGTCCTAGCATCACAAATCAAATAAACCAAGCCTTGAGATATGTATACTTTCCAGAAATACAGTATACACACCTCGTTACAAAATCATGCATCAATTCCATACATTCACATAGAACCAAAGCAAGCGACAAACCAGAAGACATACTTAATATAAAGTTATTACAAAAGAGAGGCCGACAGACCAAATATCATACAAGAGCTAAGTAAACAGCGGAAGCAAAAGTGCCATAAGATGGTGACAAACAAAAGCCAATCAGTGTGCCTCAAACCCACAAGGCAACCGACCGGACCGCCAAGCTAGTCGTCCTAGAAACCGTACATCTCACAAAAGTGAGGCCCTTGGGGCTCACCTTCTTCCTCTGCAACAGATCATTAAGCAAAGCAAATGAGTACAAAAATTGTTTTTGTACTCGCAAGACTGACGTGTAAGATAACAGAACTATAATTAACTACATGCAAGCTATATTTAAGTGGAGGAGGCTCGGACTTATTTTCAAAGATAAAGCAAGTTTTATTTGCAATAAGGTAATACATTTAAAAGCAAGTTTGCAATTAATTTTTATTGTTCAAATAACAGAGAGACAATTATAACAATAGATAGATGACACAACATCCTGGAAGTGGCTATCCCAATAGCCACCACAACAATAGCATGAAGTATCCCTTCATACCACCCATGTCAAGTTTTAAGTTTTTAAAAGGTTGTAGTCTAGTTCTTGCACGACCTTACCAAGCAATGTCCATAACCTAGGACGAGGCTATTCGAATAGTTTTAACCCTGCAGGGGTGTACCAATGTATCCACACGATAGACCGCCTTTCCACCAGCCACAGTTAGCATACTTCTTTTGGTATGCCGGCATGGCTAAGTCTAACAAGGCGATTTCCAATGGATGATGCTAATTAAGAGCCGCAACCCACGGGAGAAGGACACATTAGACAGCCTAACCGGTCTGCTAATGCTCCCCTCCACACCACACACACACACACACACACATTTTTAACACACCCACCGACCAGTTCATAATTAACACCTCCCAAAGTACTTAGTCAAGAGAGGTCTCATATCCCTCTCGTGTGGTTAGCACGCAATAAGCACTTGGCTTAGTGACACAAGTAACTCGGTCCTTGGGGACTTAGGCACCATTCCAATCACACCCAACAGATCACACCAACATACCATTGTGCCCAAGTCAAGATATAATTTTTGCTTTCAGTTTTTTTATTTATTTGCAAATTAGTAAAACACAAGGGCTGAACATAATGGAATAATATTAGCATTTGTGTGATCAAGATCACCGACTAAGTCGATGATCGCCCCATACTACCGATAACTAGGCATGGCTAAGCAATATTTATGCGTAATCTACTAAGTGACAAGAGCTCATCCAACGAACTCTAATCACAGCAAATAACCTAGGCTCAGGTAGTAGAGGATAATCATTTACCTACAGATTATGCAACTAGAGGATTAACTAATCAATTTAACCACAAATTAGCAATGCATACATACAAGTTAAACAAAATATTAGACTTTAAAAGTAATGGGATCAAATGGGAAATGATCAAACTACTTGCCTTGCTGGAATTGCTCTTGCTGTAGAGGAGGATTCTCAGGTTCAATATAATCTTCGGAACCTAACGCGAAAATGCGATAAAACCAAATAAGAACGAAGAACACCAAACAAAACTCAACAGCAAAAGACATCCAAATCCCATGAAATTTATACAGCAGCTAGAGGATGATTTTAGACAAATTTAGAAAGAAGAAACAAGTCATTTGGACTTAACATGCAAAAGTTATGGTTAAAACAAGTTTTCTGAGCCTAATAAATCCCAAATTAATTCCTATCTGTTACTGTTTATGACACAAATTTCTAGAATGATCTAGTGTCTGAATTTTTATGGTAGGTAGGTTAAGATATTCTAAGAACAGCAAAATTGGGTTTGCACAATTTGGAGTTAAAATGAATTAGTTATGATTTTCTTAAGTTGTACAACTAGCATATTTCACTTTACAGGAACACAAATATGAACAACACCTATGCTAAGCTAAAGTACACTACCAGAGGAATTTCACAGACCTGGGTTTGCTCAAAAAGGAGTTATACACAAAAAGTTATACATTTTACAAAATTTTAAGTGATTTTCCTATCCCTTACTTCATTTAAGCTTCTACTGCAAGTTTCAATAAATTCCAGACTAGAAAAGTGACCACAAATACTCTCAAATTAAAATTTATCCTACCACAAAGCTACTGCAACTTGAATCGTTCAAAAAGGAGCTACAGAGACAAACTTATGCATTTATGAAAATTGAATTTACAAAATACTTAGAAAACTGGAGCCCTTAGGAGGTCCAAAAGAACTAGAGAGCACGGGGAGGTCGTGGCCGTTAAGATAATATCCAACGGTTACGACCAGAAGGGCTCACAGCGCACGCGAGAGGAGCTCCTCGCGCGCAAAGGAGGTCGTGGCCGTCAGATCAAAATATGGCGGTCACGAGCACTAGGGGAGGTCCTAGAACTGCAAACCCACGGAGGAGGTCTGGACGGTCAGGATTTCTCGGGGGAGGTCCTGACGGTCTAGATCTACAGGGGGAGGTCCTACGGCTTAAGTCCACCGAGGAGGTCTGAAGAGAGGTCCTCGAAGGGGAGGTCTGGACGGTTCTGATTTACTCAGGGGAGGTCCGAACGGTCCAAATCGAGGCGGAGGGAGGTCCAAGGCGATAAGGTTTTATAGAGTGAGGTCTGGACGGTCAAGATCTCCACGGGGAGGTCTTCAACGGTCCAGTTCTGCCCAAGAGAGGTCCTGAGGCTTAGCTTCTCCGAACCAAGGACCAGTGGGAGGTCTTGAGGTGGTCTTTGCAAAAATGACTAGGGGAGGTCTTTTTGCAAAGAGGACCCCGAGGGTGCTCCTGAGGTGGTCTTTGCAAAAATGACCAGGGGAGGTCTTTTTGCAAAGAGGACCCCGAGGGTACTCCTACGGTCCTGATTAATTCTGAGGAGGTCCTGAACGGTGGAGATCAAGCTGGGAGGTCGAGAGGGGTGGTCGGAGTGGTGATTAAGGACCCGACAGCAGGAGGTCCAGGCCCACGTGCAAGCGACAGGTGTCGGCTTCCGACGATCGTGCGGCAAGACACCATAAATACGGCCTCGCCCATTAACGATGCGCGAAGGCGCTGCGGGTTTTAAAGATTTGGGCCCACGCGATGCAGGCTTACGGGGTGGCTTTAAGACAGAATGCACCCTAATGATTGAAAATCATTGGGCAAAGAAGGTGTCCGAGAATTACAGCAACGGAGCTCCTCCCGACAACACCCGAGCGGCTACCACGGCTTGCCACCGGTGATCCTGGCTGCGGCGGCGCCAACAAAGGACTGGAATGGATTCGCAATAGCGATAGGAACCTAGTGGTAGCAACCTCGCCGTGCGCAAGCGCTCTAGACGCCGCTAGCCGGAAATGAAAAAGGGCTGGCATCGAACTATAAAACAGCTGGAAGCTTCGGGGTGGTCTAAAGAAATGGTTTCCAAAACACCTAAGGACTAATGAGGATCTACCTGGATGGAGGGAAGCCTTGAAGTTGGTCGGAGAAGACTTGCACAAGATGAAGCTCGCCGGACTTGAAGAAGAGGGGTGAAAATTGGCACCCTGAGCAAAAATGAGTGGCACCCAAGCATCAAAGGAGCTTCATGAGGGTTCACAGAAGCTACTAGAGCAAGTAATTTGAAAATGGGCCACTCACCTGAGCTGAGGAAGAAGATGACCACTTTCAGCTGAACTTGAACAAACCCCAAATTGGACAGATCATGCGAATCCAATCCAAAATTAAGTGAGGGGATATGTTCAAGATGGTAAGGAGGTAGAAATGGTGCAAAAATTTCGTGGGGGAGAACCACTGGAGCACCAAGAACACCACAGAGCTTCAAAGGTCAACAATGGTGCCTTTTCGGATTTGGGGGCATTGAACTCCAAAATTGAAAGTGGAGCTGGAGGGTGGTCTAAAGGAAGACCAGGAGGTAAAAAGAGTGTTTATAAAGCTTTGAGAATGTTAGGGTGGGACAAGAAGTCCTTCGGGAGGCAAAAAGAGCATGGCTCGAGGCAATGCCCAAAGTGAAAAGGTAGGAGAAGGTAGGTAAGGGCATGGCACAGCCGCAACATGTCTCCCACAACTCTTAATGTCACTAGGACGGCCGTAGGGAGCACGAAATGATGCTTCCATTACTCCCCCTACTGCTCACGCACGTCCAGAGGTAGGAGACGACCAGTTATGCGCTTGGGTGATTATTGGCCGTTGGATCTATCGCGAATGGCTTCGATCACCGAGCTCTGGTGCTTTCAAAAACAACAGAGGGGGAGGAGGGGAGGTCGTGGGCCTTTAGATTGAATATGGGCGGCCACGAGCACCCCAAGCCTCCGGAGGCTAGCACACCCGGGGAGATCGTGAGCCTTAGATCTCACATCCCACGGCTCCGCTGGCACGCGCACGATGCGATTTGGTGGACATGGTCCGACCGGGTCAGTCGAGTTAGGCTCGGGCTTGAGCCCGAGTCTGACTCGAACCAGAGTTGAATTGTTGACTTTTGAAAAAAAAAGCTGGGCATTGGGGATTTATTTGGGATAGCAACACAACTCCAAAAATTTTGAAAATTTAACAGGAGCTTGCTGACTAGGATATTGACTTTGTGTAAAATGTCCAGGGGTTTTGGTGTTGCACATTTTCCCCAAAAATTCTACAATGTTCTTTGGACCAAGGTTTGACCAGGGTTTAACTAGGATTGACTTGCCTCCAAAGTGTTCAAATAATTTCTAAAAATTGTGAAATTTTTCAGAGGGGTTTCAGACCATATAAGGAACTTAGAAAAAATATTTCCAAAGCATGATCATGTCATTTGACACAAATGTTTTTGGAGGGCAAGATTTCGGATTTAAAAGACTTGTGACTTGTATTCCCATAATTTCTTGTACAAGAATTGTTTGGCACAACGGAAATACATGATGCAAGAAAAAGTTTTAATTTCTACTCATTTTCTTACATTTGAAACACAAATTCAAAATTGGGATGTTACAGCCCGGCACCTCGTCGCACAGCCAGCCGCCCTTCCTGGCGTAGTGGCGCTTAGGCTCGTCGCGGCGTCGCGCGCGCAGCCGGCCGCCGCCTAGCCGCCTCCTAGGCCTAGGGTTTCTCCTCATCTCCTCTCAGGTGTGGAGGCTGCAGGCTCTTCAGTCGTGACTCGGGGCTAGGCGCAACTCGCAAGTGTTGAAGGGCATCAAGCCATCAACGCTACATCCTTGATTGATGATTCCTTTCCTGCTTTCCACTTTCCATCAGGCCATGTGGGCCAAGGGCCCAAGAGTTCCAGGTGCCCGCCTCTACATACTGCATAGTTTATATATGGTGTTTTTTTTAAAAAAAAATCCTAAAACGCTGGGGACCACAGCCCACGTTGGCCCAGCACATGCTCTGTCCCTGCGACTAGGGGTGAAAACGGGTTGGATACAGGTGGATATTGCTCTTCCTGTATCCTAATCCATATTTTTACCACGGATACGAATACGGATGTTTTTCGAGATACGAGCACAGGGCGAATGCGGGATCAGATTTAAATCGGTCGCGGATACTTGACAAATTATGTACACATAAAGAAAAGATATTAGTTCACCAATGAAAATATCAAATTATACTATCTATTAGAGAATTATTTATCCTACTTAACAACATAAATATAATTAAATGTAAATTTATATTATATATTAGTCAATGATTAGAAAACCATAGAGGATATTAAGGAATATTGATGTTTATCAGATATCCATTTTGTTGATTTATCGGATATCCTATAAAATACGTTTATAGATCAGATATTACTTTTTCCGTATCATAACTTAGATTTTCTGGAAACACGTACGGATTGTATCGGACTAGCGGCCCGCGCGTGCATGGCGCGCTGAAAAGGCAGCGCGCCCAGTGGACCAGGGAGGAGCGCGTGCGAGCCGAAAAGGAAGCGCGCAGCGGGAGCGGCAAAGGCGCCAGGCGAGCAGCGACGCGAAGCTTCTCCCGGGCACACAAAAGCAAAAATTAAATCGGACGCGAGAGAAGCTGCCGCGTGGAGATCCAACGGCAAAAAACAAAACGTGTGATGTGGCCACCCTCCCCTCACCTGAAAACTCCCTTCATTTACCCTTTAGGACTAGAAGCTAACCCGCGCCAAATGGCGTGGGGGCTCGGATGCTATTTTTTTTGTTAGGCACGGACGTGGACCATTGAAAGGCGCAGCGACGTAGATAAGCTCATATTTAGCTACTGTTACCTCTCTATGAGGTTAATACTAATAATAGATAACCTAGTAGTATATAAGTATATAAATCTGAACGTACAACACGTATAAAGAAGTAGTACATGAGCATAATGAATTAAAAAGAGATGTTTTAACACAGAGACATAATGAGGCAAAAAAGAATGAAGTATGGTGCCATATCTAAGGTATCATACACCATGTGATGGAAGTAAATGGACAGTCTGCTTAAGCCCTTTGTTGGCAGCATTATGCAATGCGGTCCTAGGCTGTGATACTGCGAATAAAAGAAGGGAGGCATTACAAATGTGATATTAAAAACTATAGGCTCTTCAATTCAGCACGTATCCAGGGATGATCTTAAGCACCATGCATTAGTCTGCTAGCAAACTGGAAGGGCCAAATTCGCATAAAATGATACGGTATCCAAATTAACTCACTACAGGTTGCACGTGGGAATTTTGACTCTTTTCATTTGGAGATTTGGTATCTAAGCTGAGCTGGAGAGTGGAATGTTCACAGAGAACAGAATGTTGAATGCTGGTGATTGTTTCCCTCCTAGATTTGTAATATTAGGACTAAACACATATTTTTCAAAACACTTCCTGCTGAGGCAGTCTGCAAATCAGGGAGAATCTCCACAATAAACAAATTCTGCAGAAGTATTTGAGGATCTCCATAATAAAGAAATTCCGCAGAAGTATTCGAGGCATAACAAATGTGACTAAAGAAGGTAAGTTCATGCCATATTTCCCAAATCCCTCGGTTTTTGTCTATATAGAGGAACCTATAATCATAGACCAACTCTATCTAAACATACCCTGAAGAGGTGGTTAGCTCGCTCATTTACAGCAAGGGTTGTAGTCCCACACCATTATAAGTAAAATTAACACAATAGATCAGATTCATGTATGCAGCAATATATTTCACAATCAAGGCAACTGCAACATGTGATGCTAGATGTTATCTTAGAAAACTAATATATTCCTGTTTGCCATCTCCATAGAAAGCATATTCTTGTTGCCCACTTTTGAGTAATGTACTATAATGATTTATTCAGCTCGTGTTGCAGATTGTTAATAGTTTTTGTACCACTTTTGAGTGACATATTGTAATGATTTATTCAGCTTGTGTTGCAGATTGTTCAGATTTTTTTGGAGCATGCAGTTCTGCCAGGCATAGGATAATGAGTACAAAACTATAAATACCTAGAAAGATGAATTTCAGCTTGGCTATATATTTCTGGCCTTTTATCTATTATAGTACTCACAGAACTACGTCAATTACTTTTTTTTATGTGAACTAAAATTGCTATCTTAAAGAATATGACATGCATAAATCAGTAAAATACATATGGCAATTTTGACTTTCTAGAATACAATAACACTATCACAGTTAGATGTCAATCTGAGCAGAATCATCAGCAAAACATGATTAACTAATGATGCGGTAAAATCTAATGGTAAGGCAGTGGGCCTGCATAATTCTAGATGAATTAGAAAGATGGCATATTAACTTTGACTTGAATTCAACTTTTTAAAGTATAAATAGGACATACTTGATGTCTGCCATATCATTAATCGGCTTTACACATACATCAGATGGCATTTGTATTTTAAAAACACAAACCTGCAAGAAGTTTATTTAAAGAATTATAAGAAGGTTTATGATGATTTGAAGAATAAGGAGGTTCCGAACGAATGAAGTGCATCGGATGATTTGAAGAATGAGGAGGTTCCAAACGAATGAAGTGCAGGTGGGCAGGAGGGAGCGCTTACACAGTGACCTCCCGTATGATATCAACCAAGGCCAGCCCTTTTCTCATCTTCATGTCAGATATGTCTAAGCAGATAAGGACACAAATTGCATAAGACACACCTTAAGACCATGAACTGTGAATTGTTAGGAGGATATTACCGGTAATCAAGGATACATCTGTAGTTGGTTGGAAATGATTCATTTAGTAACTAAAATGCTAACTGCTCAATGTCTTTCGGCATGAGGTTTACCGTGCAAAGGTAAACAGGTTCTTCTGTTATGGGGGAATTCATTATTTGCCCTCGGCTTAGACCGGTTTTCAGAAATTATCCCTTTTCCCAATGTAATGCATTTTTTGCCCTCCAGTTAGTCAGTTTCTTCGTTATTTGCACTCTTTGCATTATTTTAATCATATATGCCCGTTTTCCCGTTACCCACCACGCGAAATGTCTGTTTTACCCTCCCGTTACCGTGCACATCTCCTCCTCCCATTACATTCCATTCCTCCTCCCTCCCCATTCCATTCGCCTCCTCCGGCTCTCCCCCATTACAGAGGTGCCTCACCGGCTCTCCCCCATCAGCTTCTCCACCTGCGCCCTCAAGAGCTGCATCTTGAGCCGCACGGGGGTGGCGCCCCCAGTTGGGCCAGAGCTGCCAGGCAGTAGGAAGGTGGGGCGGAGGCAGAGGCGTGGGCGCCGAGGGAGAGGTCGGAGGTGGGGCGGCGAGCGAGCATGAGGGACTCGAGGCGCTCGTGGGCGCCGACGCGGAGGTTGCCGGACCAGGCGCGGTGCGGGGGCCTGGCGGCACGGGAGGGCGACGAGGAAGTAGAGGCGGCTGCGGCGGAGGGGCGCGTCGGGGGCCAGCGAGCGCCGAGGAGCTCAAGGGGTGCGTGGATCTGGGATTCGGGTTTAGCTACCACGAGATCCCCGAGCTCTGCGGCACTCTCCCCGCGCTCGAGCTCTGCTACTCCATGAGCCAGAGGTTCTGGCCGACCACTAGTCGTTGCCCAAGGAGGTGTCACGAGGAGGCGCGGCCGTGGTGCCGGCCTCGCCGTCGCAAACCCATGGCCAACCGGAAGATCTCGAGCCACAGTAGCGAGTGTTCGACTGTGTTTCTCCCTCTTCTTGTTGTCAACTAGTTGTTCTTGATTTGTGATGTGACAAAGCAAATATGCTCAAGATCTACTCAATCCTATACAAAATTCAGTTCTTGATTCATCTCATTCTTGTAGAAGAACCGGTTCTTGATTGTAACAAGAACTGAACTAATTGTTGATTTGCTCTGTTCACTCTATTCTTGGATATGGCTATTGAACATTTGAACTCATGTGTTCTTGGATGTGTTGTTCCAGGGGACAGCCCAGATGAGGTGAAAGCGAAGCTCAAGTACTGGGCATGTGTTCTTGGATATGGCTATTGAACATTTGAACTCATGTGTTCTTGGATTGTTCTTGAATATGGCTAATAGTAGGCTAAATTGGGAAAATTGGGATCCTTGCATCTTTAACTGTGAACCTTTGGGTGGGTGATTCTTGGCATTGGCGTGGCTGCTTGGATTGGAATGGCGAAATCTCGGCTCCTCCGCCACCTCCAAGGTGAGGTGGATCAACCATCGCAAGTGGCGTGCCTATGTTAAGTGCCTCGGATGCTAGGAGTTAGTTTAAGTATAGAGAGGAAATGGTGTTTCCATGTTACGGTTTGGTCAAATTTTCAATGCTGTTTTCCTTTCCACCTTGATGAGGCTTCATCTCTTGTCATCAAAGTACATCTTTGGATACTTTTCTACTTGTTTACCCAGTATTGTTTTGTGTCAAGACCATTACTATGTTTTGATCGTTTCATGTATGGTGTTTACATGATGATGTATTGCCGTGTGCTCGTATGGTAAAGTGGCATCCTTTCTTTCCTTAAGCGTTCTTTCAAAGCAGAATGCAACTAATAAATGTCATTTGTCTTGCCGATCGAGGGTAGGAGGGTAATTTCGCGTGTCATGTAACGGGAAATTATCCATATAAGAATATAATAATGCAAAGAGGGCAAAAACTGAAGAAAGAGACTAAGGAGGGGGCAAACAATGTATTAGGTTGGGAAAGGGGGTAATTTCTGAAAACTGGACTAAGCCGAGGGCAAATAATGAATTCCCCCTTCTGTTATTTGCTAGGATGCCATGTGTGTTGACTGCACATAAAAAGGTAAGGTAAGTCAGTGTCAAACCAATCTTTACACACCAACTAATGGAACAAAACAGTGGATATCAAAAAGAAAAAACTGTCATATGGTTAGCAAGGTAGTCAGAGTCGAGATCCCGAGTCGGATCGATTTGCCTCCGGTAGGATCGAATCGTAGTATCGAATCGTAGAATCGGCGATTCTACGAATTTGTAAAAATACACATATTTACCATCTATACTATAAGTTTGTATGATTCTTATAAGGTTTACCACTTACTTATTACCAAAAAAAGGGGTAAAACACTTCTTATCACACAACAGAAAAAGTATAATGGTTATGATATGATAGGTGATATAGTTCTGAACTACAGGAGAACAGCATTACCACACTGATATAATATTTTGCATGCTCCTTGTTTATTTATAGTTTCATTCTAAAAAATTAATATCAAAAATTTTTGCTCTAAAACAAAGCCCGGCCTCTAAAAAAATTGCAATTTTTTTTTGCCCTAAGACTCTACGAGTAGGATCGACGTAAGACTTGGATCGACGGGCTGTCGTGGGTTCGTAGAATCGTAAGACTCTAAGAGTTGGATCGCGATCCTAACTACCTTGATGGTTAGGCCGAATGTTGAACCTAAGACCTACACGTCTCACATTGTAAGAATGGCATTAGTTGAGCCCAATGTCATATGTCCTAGACTTCTTGTCATGCAAATCAGAAAGAACCATGCTTCATCCAGACCTTAACAGACAATATTTTATGGTCTTTTTCAACTCTCCTCCATTCATGGGAACCTTTTATATTTTTCATTAACTAAATATCACGAACTCACGGTAAAAGATAGCAGTTTTAGAATGATCAACAAAACTTGAGTATTCAGGCATAACCTGTAATATATTCAAAGGCTTCCTCATGTCGCCATTGCCAAACTGCACCAGGGCTGTCAAGCCACCCTCATCTACATCAAGCCTGCAAGAAGATGCAAAAACACACAAAAAACTTCGTATAGGTATCTTACAATCAAAGTTGATTCTATTGCGATGAAAAGTTACTTCTTTCCAAACCTCAAATTACAAATGTTAAACCTTCCGATATTGTATATCAACTAATGGTAGTATGAACATAGTCCACTCCTTTGTCATCCTTGGTGGTGATGAAGACTGACATTCCTTCCAGAAACCATAGCATAAGATTCAAGAGAATAGCTTTGTCATCCTTGGTGGTGATGAAGACTGGCATTCCTTCCAAAGGAAGAAGCTTGAGACAAACAAATGTATCAAGAACAGGTAATGTCAACACTGGGAAAAAGATGAATAATTGTCTCGACATGTTTGCACCAATTAGGATAAACAAATATAAATGTCCCAACATTCTTATGGGCCATAGCATAAGATTCAAGAGAATAGCAGTATATGTACCTTTAAGAGTTCTGCAAGAAATGGAATGGTGGCATAGTCGTACTTATATCTGCCATTGCTCTGAGAAAGTGTGGTCAATGTACCCTGCAGGGAAATGCAAGCCAATCAGAAACATTATAATTAAGAAACCAAGTTAAGCAACAACTCATGTGCAATATTCCAGGTTTGTTTAACCATCACTTTCATGTCTACCTATTCTACCCCGGTACTCCCATTCTTAGGCTCTAGACTGCGCAATGATCATGAGCACTCATTTCAAATCGAATTTCCCAACAACTCACCGCACTCTTTTCAATTCCACCCAAACCAATCCCCTACGTCGGCGCATAACCATGTAATGAACTACCAAACTATAACTATTTAGGCAAAATTGAGACTTGGAGCGCATCTCGCTACCAATCAGGCCAATCCGGGAGTCCAGGCTACCATTCATTTGTATCGCATTTGTTTCCAAGAAGATAACTGCAACTGCATTTGGGCACACCGGCGCCAATGGAAACCGCGGCCGCCTCATCTGCGCACCTCATCAAGAAACAAAAAAAAACCTTACCAATCAAACCGCGCAACCAATTCCCATTCCAAGATAGATCTGGGCCGTTATATTTTGATCATATCGGCAGAAAAAGATGGGGAAAAGGAGGGACGAGAAGGGTCTAGGGGGGTTACCTGCGAGCTGGTGAGGACCGTGAGGAGCGCGTCCACCAAGTACCACTGCATCGTCTCCTCCTACTCCCTTGCTATCCAGTGCTCCGACTCTCTCTCTGTCTCTCTTACTATTGCTGTTTGGGAGGGAGAGGATTAGAGATTGAAGGAGGTAGCGCACCGAGGGCAAGGGCGAGAGAGAAGCACTTTGAGATTTTTAGATCACAAGCTTGCCATCCCCTGTACTAAACAGGCAAGCACCATCCTCCAAAGGCAAGAAACCAAGATTGAGCCCAAAACCATGGCTAGGCGAGGGGACGGAAGGGAAGGGATGCACTGATTTGGCTACTAGGGAGGGAGCCCGAGGGGGCGGCGAGGGAGGAAGAGGGAGGGAGCGGTGTGGCCGTGGAAGGAGTCCGAGGGGGCGGGCGGAGGGAGAGGAAGAGTACCGGAGACGGAGGGAGAAAGAGGCAAGGCGAGGCGCCGATGCGGCTGGGGAAGGAGACAAAGGGAGCGGCGGCAGAGGAAGGGGGTGAAGACAGAGCGAACAGCGGCGGGTGGCGAGGGAGAGCGAGGGGACAGGAGGTAGAAGGGGAGCATCGAGGGAAGGAGCGGCGCCGCGTGACTGAGCGAGAGAGAGAGGAGCTGCGAGAAAAGAGGGAACGGGACGAAGCCTCGCGACGCCGAGGGTTTCAGGACGACGTGGCCGCGCGACGGCGCGAGCGTCACTCGTTCCCACCGAGTGCTCCATCTCAAATCGTGTGGCTCGGAGCCGATCTCTGCGTGATCCGACGGCGCACACTTTCCTGCCAACGTAGCTAGCACGAGAGGAGGCCAAAGCTAGCAGGCTGTAATGTTAGTAAAGTAACAGGATTAAGTACATGTTTCGTCCTTCAACTATAACCGATGATTAATTTTCGTCCTTTAACTTAAATACCAGATATAACAACCCTCCAAGTATCAATACTGGACAAAAGAAGTCCCTCCGTGCGTTCAAGAGCTATTTGGTCCGACGTGGTATCCATGCTGGCCTGATGATCGTTTTGAATGGGTGAATTGTACATGCTGGCCCGCTTGGGTCACCGCAGCCCTCCGGGACCCCGCATTGGCACCCCTCCTCCGCACAGTCGCAATCTCCAACGTCGTTGTGACCTCCACCGCCGTCGTCAACCACGACTGCCCCCGCCCTATCTGCGCTCCTCTCCCTCTGGGCTCCGACTTCCCACACCTTCCGCTTCCCCACCGGCCCCGCCACTTTCTCCCTAGAGGACGCGCTCCTCCTCGCTGACCTGCCCCCCTCCGGCGCCCCGCTGGACCAGCAACTCACTCCTGAGGAGGACGACCTCCGCATCCGCCTAGTCGTAGAGAAGGGGAAGATCAAGGAGCTCCACCCCTGCGCCCGCGACGCCCACCGCGTGTTTGCGGAGGTCTGGCTTAAGTGGTTCGACAGTAGCATCCGACAGCGGCAGCTGGGGTTCCTCGCGTACTGGCTCGTGTTCTTTGTTACTCCGCGGCTGCGGCCAAGGAGCGACGAGTTGTCGGAGTGCACTTTCGTGCTCGCAACTGAGGACGCCACAGTTCCCTGTCTCAAATGTCCGGGTACTCTATTGGAGCCGGAGGAAGAAGACGACCACACAGGAGGAGGATGTACTGATTATGCAGGACGAGGCAAGCTTCAAGTGGAGGCCTTACCTGCACAACTCGCTGAACTGGACGGAACCCAAGTGGTTTGATCAGGAAACCGTTTTGGTGAGCTGACGATGCGATAATGTTTGTTGCATCAACCAATTTCAGAAACATGGTACCTTCTGGGCAATACACTGAAAAGTTTATCAAGGTTCTGCCTTTATCAGTCATCCACTCATCAGCCAACACTGAACACCCCGTCCGGGTCCATGACCCCTTGTAGAACTCCAACTGAGCCATCATTTCGTCCAGTGACTTCTTCAGAATGCAACCACGGAAATCGTGGTACAAGAACGCCTCAGGCCTCCCTCCCGCTGATGCAATGGCCTCGAGCATCGGCTGGAAGTAAACGGAATTCACTACCTCCAATGGCACACCAGCGTCGTACAAGAACCTCCCAACAGCCATGTAAACTTGCTCCTTGTCCAAACCAGTCGGACAAAAATGCCTCGACGGCGGTGTAACCATGTCGAGCGCCATGACAACCTGATGAAGAGGCTGGATCTGAGGAGCAGGAGTAAGCGGAGTAAGCTGAAGAGGCTGCTGGGTCTGCGGAGTAAGAGGGATAGAGACGTGCCTCATCGCCTTCTTCTTGTTCTTCTTCTTCTTCTTACTAATGCTTCCCCTCATCTCCCTGGTCACCGGAGGCATCACTTCAAGCGGCACGACGCCCAAGTCAAGCACCTCGTTGAGCGGGATCATGTGGATGGGGCTCTCCATCTCGTCTCCGGCGCGGTCGACCTAGACAGCGACGCCGCCACCGTTGGAGGCAGAGGGGCGGGTGCCGGGTGGGTGATCCGCCTGATGTCTTCGGCGAGGGATTGCTTGCGCTTCTTCCTACCAGGTGCCCGTGCGGCCACGTATACCATGGCCAGAGCCTGGAGTCCGGCAGCAACAACCCACGGCAGGTGCACCTCGCCGTCCTCCAGAGGGAGAGGAGCACGGATAGGGCGGGGCAATCGTGGTTGATGGCGGCGATGGAGGCTGCGACGACGTTGGAGATTGCAGCGGTGCGGCGGAGAGGCGTGAATGCGGGGTCCCGGAGGGCTGCGGCAACCCAAGCGGACCAGCATGTACAGTTCACCCATTCACAACGATCATCAGGCCAGCGTGGATGCCACGTCGGACCAAACCGCTCTCGAACGCACGGAGGGACTTCTTTTGTCCAGTATTGATACTTTGAAGATTGTTATATCTGATATTTAAGTTGAAGGACGAAAATTAATCATCGGCCATAGTTAAAAGATAAAACATGCACTTAATCCTTAGTAATAATACGGATGGAGACTTAAAAATGATACCCGACCGGATTTTTTGGGGATGCAGCGTCGGGCAGGAATTATGCCTCCGTTTTCACCCAGCGACTACGTAGTAAAACCCTCCCCTCCACTCCTCAATACCCGAAACCCTAGCAATGGCGGCGGCCAACCTCCTCTCGCGCTCACTCCTCCCAGCGCTAAACCCTAACCCCACCGCCCACCCCAGCCGCAGCAGCCCCGCGGCCGTCTCCCTGCGCCGCCGGCACGGCCGTCCGGCCCCCCTCCGCGCCTCAATCTCTACGGCCTCTCCGTCCCCGCCGCCGCGGCCGGTGGCAGCGGCGGCGGCGGCGCCGAAGCGCTGCTTCAGGCGCGGCGCCGACGGGCACCTCTACTGCGAGGGGGTGCGGGTGGAGGACGCGATGGCGGCGGCGGAGCGGAGCCCCTTCTACCTCTACAGCAAGCCGCAGGTCGTCCGCAACTTTGTCGCCTACCACGATGCCCTCGAGGGGCTCCGCTCCGTCGTGGGGTACGCCGTGAAGGCCAACAACAACCTCCGCGTGCTGCAGCTCCTGCGGGAGCTCGGCTGCGGAGCCGTACTCGTCAGCGGAAACGAGCTCCGCCTTGCCCTCCGAGCAGGATTCGACCCCACCAGGTCCGGCTTGCTTTCCTCTCCTGGGTTTCTACTTTGTTTGGATTAGGCCAAAGTCTCATGCATTTGCTGTTGTTCTTTGTTTGAATTTTGGATGGATTAGAACTCTGTTGCATTTGCTAGTGAGCAAGCAGCTTTTTTAATATTCACCGTGGATATTAATTTTTCTTTTCGCGCTATGTGTATCAGTAAGTGTACAAAGTGCATATAGCGGCATTGAGTGAAAGGTGCAGATTTAGTGTTAAGTAAGGGATCTTTTATTTATTTTTAAATGTTAATTCGATTGCTGGAAAATGGCATTGTCTTGCGGCCAGCGGGATTGGTGTTTCATCAGGACTAGACTCCAAATAATGCAGTAGTTTTGTTTCGGTCTTATTTTACTTGTGTTATATTTTGCTTATTGGGTTGAAAAAGGGGAGTATTGGGAAATAAGAACGCAGGTTGACTCGGATGTGGTCGCAATCTCATGATCTGGGTGGTAGTTATATTATTGTTGAAAGTTAGTGCTGGTTTTGTGGGCTTCATGCCGAACTTATTTGTGTAAAGACGATTCGATACTCAGGTTTGTCCAGCAACCATGGAACAGAGGGCAGGAGACACTGTATATATGCTTGCTATAGCTGGCTTGTGGTATGTTTTGTACATTGCCTGGTTGGGAGAGCATATAAGCGCTGTACATATTTAAAATGGTCATTTTGGACCATTGAAAACAAGCATAAAGAACACTTTCGACAACTTTCTATATCTTTCATTTACTTTTGAAAGTACTCTGCAACTAGGCTAGAATGAGTTCTATTAATTTGATACAAAACTTTTGTTTGGCTGGACCGGGCCCACATAAGCTTACAGTTTGTCGCAGTTCATCCTCATTTCATGATGCAGTTGTACAATATTTATAAAAGAATACTTTTAATATGTCAAGGGAACTGGATATGGTTCTTATAGTTGGGCATGTCTAATTATTTAGAGATTGTGATTTAAATATGATATAATTTTTGTGAAAAAAGATTTATAGAAAGACAATGTTGGGTTATTTTTTAAATATAAAACGATGCAGATCTACATCTGATAACGTGTACTATGGATATAGCTTTACTTTTGAATTGGCCTTATCCTCTTTGCGGATAACATGGTAAGTTTGAACTAGTAAATAATTCAAGATATAATTTGGATAGCCTAGTGGTTAGATGGGATGTCTTCACAGGATATGCCCCCCCCCCTCCATAGAATTATAGAAGTGTTCAAATGCAAATGGCATCTCAGCACAAATACATCTCAAGCAGTGGAAGATTCTTGGACATGGGCAAAATTTTGTCGCAAACAGATCTCCCCTTTTGAAACTCCACATCATGTCATATACCAGCTAACAAGCTAACATGGGCTGAGCTGGGTTAACTACATGCAATGAAGATGGAACCAAGCCTATGTTGTTCATTGTGTGAGTCGAGCTGTTTGAAGCATCCAATGTTAGGTCACCCGCACAGACAGGCATCAAAGATAGCAAGAAAGGTGTTCCTGGCTTTCGTTGGTGATGAAATCTAGCATCATCTTTGGTTGGGGATTGGGACTTAAAAAATGAACCAAGAAAGGATAATTAGGGCTTACAGGTGCAGAGGAACAATTCTCCTTGTGTTGTTTGCACAAGTGAGTGAGGTTCATACACAATATAAGTTGATGCTTTATCTGGATTGATTTGGGTATATGCCCAACATACCCTAAAAGTATATCCCATGTGTCGAGTTGGGCTTCTACAAGTGCTAATATCCTGTATGGCAAATTAAAATTGTTGTACTAGATGTCTACATGAGTAAAATTATCTTGTTTTTACATTCATAACCTTCACTATCATAACCTGGTTTTTCTAGGGTAGATCTAAGGCAAGAAGAATGAAGTATGAAAATGACTCATTGTGGAGCTAATTTTATTATAGGAGTCTGGATATTTTCCTTTGTAGCCAAAGTTGCCATGTAATGATGTGCAAATTTGTCAAGGGCTTGGTTTATGACTAGAATTTTGACAAGATTCTGTTCAAACTAGCATGATAGTTTTATGGGGAAACTCTGGCAAAAGCAGGGGTGACCAAATTATTAACCATTTGTTTTTGTTACAGGGGAATTGGCAACTAAATAAGGCAAAATTAGGTTATCAAACATACCCTGAATTATTGAACATTCAGTTGGCCCAAGGAGCATCTGTAAATTTCATTTTACAAGGGTGATTTCTGGGTTTACAGTCTGATAGTTAGTCTTTGTATTTTATAGAACTTATGTTGTGACAATCCATGATGAAATCCTACTGTAAAATATGCTTTTCAAGTTATATATATTGGACTGATTTTCTGAGCCCTTTATCTGTAACAGTTCATTGTACTTCAGTTGATGACAATTTATGCTAAAAAAAGGTAACTAACCATGTTGACTTTGTATTTTGAAGATCAGGTGCATATTTAATGGAAATGGAAAGACATGGGAAGACCTGGTTTTAGCTGCAGAGAGTGGAGTATTTGTAAATGTAGACAGTGAATTTGATTTGGAGAATATTGTCACTGCTGCGAGAGTTGCAGGAAAGAAAGTGCCTGTTTTGCTCAGAATAAATCCAGATGTGGATCCTCAGGTACAATTGTCCCTTCCCAAAACACGCACATATGCAATGAATCATATGGTCATATTGGTAGACTATTGCTTCATATAATATGGCAAATCAGATTATTTAGTTGATTTTGGACACCCTTTGATTTTCCCCTTTATTTTTCTTCTATTTACTACTTAGGCTACCATTTGTTGATCTTAGTAGTTGTCTGTGGTAGCAAAGAAACACATGGAACCAAATGCAGCTGCTTTAAAATTGCATCAAAGAATCTCTATTGTTAGTTGTAAGAAATCATCTGAAACATTAAAGGAGTTGTTAAGTTCTGCACTTGACGCAAGATATCTTCATGTCACGGAGCAATACTTAGAATATGTTTCATACAAAATATTCAGATTGCAATTCATACAAACTTGCTGTTCTTGCCAACAGGTTCATCCTTATGTTGCCACTGGAAATAAAACTTCCAAATTTGGGATTCGCAATGAAAAATTGCAATGGTTCTTAGACTCTATCAAGTCATACTCAAATGATATCAAACTGGTGGGTGTTCATTGTCATCTGGGATCTACCATTACAAAGGTAATTGTCTTAAACCATTTGACAAGAATTGTTTTTTTAGTTATTTAGAATTGTGAGCATTTGTTGTCCTGAGCTTGCTAACGGTAGTAGATTGTATTTCTTTGTGCTGTAAAAGCATCTTGTTTCAGGTCAACAGATGCTCTTCTGCACACAGTTAGCTTTACCTCTTGTTGCTGCTACATAACGTAACAACCCCCATGTTGCATTACTTCGCGTTAAATGCACCTTTCTTGGGCGGTTACTATACTAGTTTTGAAGTCGGCACACGTTCTGTTCTGAGTCAAATATCAATGAGGCATGGTTGCAAAAGTTGTTATTATGTTCTAGTAAAGTCTGCAACTTTCAGAATAGAAGGGTGATCCATATCACACTACTTTCCATGTACTGTTATGTTCATTGCAAACCAAGCATGTTATTGACTGCATATGTTCGCCGCAGCAGTATCATCATAAACGATTAATCCACAGTTTTTGGGTACTTGAAAACATGTACATAACACTATAACAGTTGCAGTTATTTGAAGCTAAAAAGATGCATTTTGGGCTGAATTGAGTTCTATCTTGCATGAGTCATTATTGCCATTTAATGTAGCATGCCATATGCTCACATTAACAACACATCATTTCAATCATTTGCTTAAGAATTATAGGAATTCCCTTATATCTATATGGTAGAATGCTCAATGTATTATGAACATAGCATAGTAGTATAGTACAATGATCTGATACTGATCATGAACTAGGTTTTTGGTTTTTGGCATAACAATGTTCTAGGTGCGTGCTGGGCCTAGTTCCTTGTAGAAATGAACTTGTATGTAGTTGCTTAGTTTGTGTTGGATGACTTGGATTTGCTATCATAGTCAGCGAGGATATTTAAGTGTCCAGAATAGTTTGCTCCTGTTTGCTGAACTGGCTGTTTTTACGCAGAATACCTGTTTCTTTTTTCCCTCTAGAACTTCCTAATATGTGCTTGTTTCTGTTCATCCTAGATACATGCTCTCGTTAATATACAGGGCTTGGGGCTTATGTTAAAGTTGTTATTTGTTAAATAATATCTTATCCTTGAAATCATGAAGCTTGACGATGTGTCTCTGAAGCAAGTTGCAAGTGTTTTGAGATTATTGGACAACAGTGCTACATGGTATTTGATCTGTTATTCCCTGTTGTTTAGGTTGATATATTTAGAGATGCTGCAGTTCTTATGGTGAACTTTGTTGATGAAATTCGAGCACAAGGTTTCAAGTTGCAGTACCTGAATATTGGAGGTGGCTTGGGGATAGATTACCACCACACCGATGCAGTCTTGCCTACACCTATGGATCTCATCAACACTGTGAGCCCAGTATCCATATTATGTTTCTGATTCATATCTTTGCAGGCACAAATGCTTACTTTAAATAGATCACCTTTCATTTTGTGGTATCAAAATTTTGGCTTATGGTGTGATGCTTATATGCAATTCCCTTCGATTTTATTGTAGGTCCGAGAATTGGTTCTCTCACGAGACCTTACTCTCATCATTGAACCTGGAAGATCCCTGATCGCTAATACTTGCTGCTTCGTCAATAGGGTCACTGGTGTTAAATCTAATGGTACAAAAAATTTCATTGTAGTTGATGGCAGCATGGCGGAGCTCATCAGACCTAGTCTATATGGAGCATATCAGGTTTGTCTAGAGTCACCACTGATTATGAGAGTTATCATTTCTCCTTGGCTGTTCTTGGAAGATGTTTCATTCTTGGAACTTAAGATGATTGCAAACAATAGCTTTAGCTTTGTCCATTAAAGATAAAAATCACAGTGCAATTCATTTCAGAAAGTAAGCTACTCTTCTCCCCATTCATAAATATATAGAGTTGTTGGATACCATTACAACATCTCTTTCTCACCTGAGTAAATAAAATAATGCCAACCACTGTTTTGTAGAAATAAACATGAAATATACATTTGCAGTCATTTGAGCTCTTATATCATATTATTTACCCGTCAACTATAATTCTCATGGTGCAGCATATCGAACTAGTTTCCCCTCCCTCTAAAGATGCGGAAGTAGCAACCTTTGATATTGTTGGACCAGTTTGTGAATCTGCAGATTTCCTTGGCAAAGATAGGGAGCTTCCAACACCTGACAAGGTTTGACAGTATCCTCTATATTTTCTTTTTGATAATTTTAGCTTTTTTTTCTTTTTGAAACTAGACAATTCTAGCTATTGTCTGCACCCTTCTGAGAACATTGCTCTTGCAGGGAGCTGGTTTGGTTGTTCATGACGCAGGAGCCTACTGCATGAGCATGGCTTCAACCTACAACCTGAAGTTGAGACCACCTGAGTATTGGGTACAAACTATGATCTATATGCCTAAGCAATTTTCAGTCATTGTTGCTCGAAATGCTACTGCACTGCTATTTCCTCATCCTAAAATCACTTGGAGAAGTGTTTCAAACTGTTATTCCTTGCTCGGGCTGTTTATGTCTGTTATGACACTTAGATCGTAACGGGTAAACACCGCTAGAATGCCGGGCGCTGTCAGCGAGGATGGGGAGAGGGGTAGACTAAGACTGAATGACTTTTCTATTTATTCTTACTTCTTGTGAATGGTGTAGCTCCTCTCTTTATATAGATGAGATTAACCCCTAACAATATGAAAACTATCATATGTAATGCAACTAATCAACTAAAGATTAAGATAATATCCATACTTTCGAAATATGAAGATATGCATCTAATCACTCCTAATATAAAGATATGCATCTAATCATTCCAATATGGATATATGCATGTAATCATTCTAAATATAATTATATGCATCTAACTATTCCTAATATAGAAGAAAAAATTTAATCTAATTGAATGGGTTAGGTGCACTAAAATTTAATCTAATTGAATGGGTTAGGTGCACTGTTTGCGCGCATGAACAGCGCATGTGAACAGTAATTCCTGCCCATAACAATCTCCTCCATGGCCGTAGCTCCCTTGGGTCCATGCCCATAACAATGTCTCTGTCTATTCCCTTCCCTCGTTTTGTTCCTTGTTCATTCAACCAATATGTTCTGATGTTTGCTTTGCAGGTAGGAGACGATGGGTCAATCGTTAAGATCAGGCATGGGGAGACATTTGATGACTACATGAAGTTCTTTGATGGTCTCTCTGCCTAGTCCATTCATCTGATGACTTGCCTAGCTCTTCATTTTCGTGTGGCTGTAGTGGAATATGAATGTAGGCAATACAAATTGTTGTAGTATCATTCGGGATTTGCCCTATTATGTACCTTTTGCTTTTGCCGACGTTGGTCTTGTCCAGAATCAGAAGTTACCTGCAATAAAATTATTCAGCAGCTTAGAGAATAAATTCTTCTTGCCCATATGCATCCACCATCAATCGAACGTGCCAAACGCGTGTTAGGTCAGAGATGACGAACAAACAGGTCTTTTCTGGACATTGTGGTTATCCTTCATCGAATGCTCGCTAATGTAGGACGAGATTGCAACAGGGTTTGGTGTGATATTCGGAGTAGAAGAGTGACCATTCTGTGTAGAAGCTCAAGCTTCAATGCAGTAGTGTGAATGTGTGATCATCGTCTCGAGCAGCACAATCGTGTGTGTATTCTGGTGTAAAAGCGTGCCTCCGTGCCTCATGTAATGGAGTCATCCTAGTTTCTACAACTCTAGATGAGAGCTAACCCTAGTTTGAAAGCACTGGATACATCCTCAATTCTAGATGTCTGGCACTAGGTGCACTCACGTGTGGTGTGCACGCGTTCAGTTACAGCGTAATAGGGCCGTACCCGACAATCCGAGGGTCCTCTGCTATACTTAGAATTAGGCCCGGTAATGCACCGGTACGCGATACCGGTATGACAATACACTATTCTTCAAAATTACCGATACGGCGATACACCATTTTACCAGAATGACTGATACGGTTCATGACACAAACATTAAACATTAGTATACAAGGTTCATAATATTGATAAACATTAACAACAGTACTATATTACCAGCAGCTAGCAAGACTAAATGAAAGCATGTTAGACTGTTGCACGAACACAGTACAAAAACATAGAGACTCCAAGGTTTCTTCTTCAGCCTTTTCAACTTCACTCTGAAGCTGTTGCAAGATAGGTGCTGCCACCTAGTCGCTAGGCGCTAGTTGGGCGGTGGGCTGGCGCCTAGGTGGAGGCGAGAGGGAGCATAGGCGAGGCATGGAGGCGAAGGGGAGCATAGGCGAGCGCATAGAGGAAGCAGAGGTGACACGTGGAGGGGAGGTGGAATAGAGGCGAGGGGGAGCAAAGGTGAGAGGGAGTGTGGCGCAGAGGCGGTGGCGAGGGGAAAGAATAAGGAGGAGAGGGGGAAAAGAAGGAGGCGAGGGGGAAGAAGGAGGTGAGGAGGAAGAAGGAGCTGGCCGTCCGATCTAAACAAAATATCTAGTTATCTCTCTCCTTACTCGCAACCCTCTCTCTCCCTCACTTGCAACTCTCTCTCGCAGTTCTCTCTCCGTCTCGGGCTCTCAGCTGTCCCTCTCCCTCTTGCTGTCCCTCTCCGAGCCGACCACTGCCGCCCAGATCCATCGCCTCCCATGCCGCTGATGACCTTCTTGCGATGGCGGTGGAGAGATTTAGTGGCAATAACGACAGCAGTGGAGAGATCTAGCGGCTACGGTGACAGCGATGAAAGTGCCATGCTCCCATTCCCCCTTTTTTTCTCCCACGTGCTGCCGCCCAGTAGCTGCCGCGCCTTGCTCGTCTGGGTTTGCCTTGGACCGGCGTTGATTGCCCAAGTGGGCGGAGCGCACAGGGGGCTGATTGTGCCCGAGTCACGGTGGTCGGCGTGCGCCCAGCGCCTAGGCGGCATTTAGGAAGCCAAGGCGGCCGCCTAGGGGAACACTGCTTTGGGCACATTCTAATCTCGACATTAGATATTTTAAGCAAGTGTGCTTTAACTCTGTAGTAGCTTCCACAGAATTCCCGAGCACAATACTTGCATTTGAATCGCACATTTCCTCCACCTCCTGTAAATCTCTTGAGAATATTAACATGCTTCCACATTGGCTTGGTGTTTAGATCAATTGGATCCATCTCCTAAAATAGTAAGAGGAGCAATTTCAGCGAGGAGAAGATCTGGAGAGGATATGGAAGAATGCTAGATAAAGGCAGGAAAAGGTTGAGATTTGAAACAACACAAATGCACAATCATGCGTCCTAAGGAGTGGAAGGAGAAGATGAGGGCTGAGGTGAGGAAGAAGAAGATGAGAAAGAGAAAGAGTGCAGGAATGCAATCCAAACAAGCAAGAAGCCAAGAACCAATTCAAACTCAGACTTGAGAGGGAATCCAACCCAAATAAGCAAGAAGGGCACAAGAGGAAGCACTTGAGTGGAGCGGGCTGGTGCTGGAGTGTCTGGAGCCTTGTTGGAGCCTCACCGGTCGCCGCAGTCCGGAGCTTGCTCCACGAGACCACCAACAATAGAGGGAGGTGACGTGAGGGAACGGCAGAGACGAGCAGATGGAGGCTACCAAAGAATGGGGTGCAGGAGTTCTTATGTAATATCGTATTTTTATTAGAGGAATTAAAGAAGAAAAAATGATTCTTTTAGGAGAAGAGAGGAGGTATTTGGCCGTCGGGCCAAGGCCCAAAACTGAACCTAAGTGGGTTTTGGTTTGGGAAAGGGAACCCGATAGGGATCCGGGTTACCCTGGCCCTTTTAAGGAGAGAAGGGAGGGTGGGCAGCCCTAGCACTTAGCCTTCGCATCCCCAGTCGAAGCCCTAGCTGTGCAGCGCCCTGCCTCGTTGCATCGCCCCAAGCCCTGCTGCCCTAGCTCCCTACCGCAGCTTTGCTTTCCTTGCTCCACGTCATGCATGGTGGATTTTTTCTTTGGTCCTTTTCTCTGTCTTCTATTTCGTCCAGGAAAATGTTTGGCTTTTCTTCGTGAGATCCGCTTGAAGCAGCGACGGTCGGCTCTCTGTTGGAATTCACGTGATGCCCCTCCTGGTGTCTTGCTTCCTGCTGGAGAGAAACACCAAAACAAACTGAACGCTAGAACATGCCAAACAGAAGAAACGATAGGATTATGTTTTGGTGTTGCACAACAGCTTTTTTCTTTTTTTCTCTATTGCTTCTCAACTCAAATGATTATATGACTTTGCTTGGCCTTATAAAGGCTGCAAACTCAATGCTTACATGGACTCAACGTCCGGCCAGTATACTACTCGGACTCGTTCCAGTATACTACTCAGACTCAACGACGATATAGCAACTAAAAACAAAAAATGGAAAACTATCAACAAGATTAATTCCATCAATTACCCCCTTAATCTTGTTTCTTCACCTTGATCACGCCGCCAATCTTCTCTCTCATTTCCAAGAACTTGATTCACCCTAACGACTTCATCAAAATATCAGCGAGTTGATCATCTGTTCTGATGTGATCAACTATTATCTTCCCTTCTTCGACACACTCCCAAACGAAGTGATAACAAGTATCTATGTGCTTGTTTCTATAGGATGTGGCATCTTCATCTCCATCATCAGCTTCAAGAAAAAAATTATCTTCTTCAGTGATTGCTTCACCAGGAACCTTTGCTTCCGCCTTTGCTCTTAATCTCTCCTAACGACAAGCTCTTCTGTTCAGTTCTACTCTTGTAACTATTTTTGTTTTGGCCTTCCTCTGTCCAGCCAAGGCATCAACATCCTGGTCTCCATCACCTTCTGCATGCGGATGAGATTGCTGCCAATGGGACTTGTTGCTTTGACCTTCCCAGCCCTGCTAATGGGACTTGTTGCTTTGACCTTCCCAGCCAAGTCTTATGCCAGCTGCATACTGTTGGAGCTGTTATTGATGGGACCCACCGGCTGTACCAATCGAGCTGCTATCTTGGCTACCTTGGCCTCCGTAGTATTTTACGCGAGCCACATGTGCGTGGGGTCCACTGCTTTGACCTGAGTCGCTAGCATGCGCGTGGGGTGGCTAACCATAGCCATATCCGGCCATCTGACCACCTTACATCTGTTGCTGATAGAAATCTCCTACTATCTGTTGGGGATACATGCTCGCTACTTGGTGGCCTTGCATTGGAGAATACACGTTTTGTACTGGCATATGCATATGTAGCGTTCGAAACATAGTAGCTATCTGAGCTTGAATGCATGTAGGGCTCACCGTATTGACCAGCTGAGCTGCCTGCTGCATGAGCGCCGCATGGACCTCCCGAGCCGGAGCCTTCCGCTGCGCCTCCTCATCCAGGTGCGTGCGCGCCTTGCCTTGCATGTGTGTGGGAAAAATCAGTTTGACCAACCGATCTGCTGTCCACTGCGACTCTTGCACCTGCATGCGTTCCCTAGCTGCAGCTGCCAGCTGTGCTGCATGTGCCCTGTCGTCTGTGCTTGCAGGCCCGTGGGGTCTACCGCCCCTAGCTGCGCCCGACACGTCTTGGCCCTGGGTCCCACCACTTCCAGCAGCGTGCGCCGTAACCTCTTGTCTGGGGAAATCAAAACCAACTTTGGGCGGGGCCGAGACTTGCTGTCTATGGGACCTGTCGGTGGAGATAGCAGCACATTCAAGAGCAATAGACGCTTCTGCATCTTGGCCTAAAACTGAAAAAGTGAACCTAGTTTGGTTTTCTTGTTCCATATCTGGTTCGATACTCCAGTTCCACTCTGGCTCCTCCAGGCTGTCCTTTAGACAAACCGACTTACAAGTTTTGAGGAAAACTTTGTACAACCGATTTGTGGAGTTTTTTCACCTTCACCAACAGATCTTTATTTTTGTCATAGACAGCAAGACCTCATCTAGCAGCTCCACCCTGCACCCTTCTTCTGCCAACTGCCCGAGACTAAGTATGTTGTTGCACAAACTCGATATAAATTATAAATTTTAGGTAGCATTTTCTGATCGCCGTTCTTACATTATAGTAGCATTGTACCTTTGCCTCTTATCTGTACCGTGGAGCCGTCAACAAACTTGACTTTGCCCAAAATCTTCTCGTCAAGTTCATGGAACGTGGAGCGATCTCACGTCATGTGATTGCTTGCTCCATTGTCCAAGTACCACAGATCAGTGTGATCATGGCTACCTTCCTCCATGCGTAGTCTAGGAACTACGTTCTCCTCGTTCAACGTTACCATGACCGGCGCCTTTTCGACACATAAGGAGAGAAGCATTGTCGGCTCGTCGTCTTCACAAGCTTGGGTGATGTTTACCTCCTCGTTCTTCTTCTTGTTTCGGCAATTCAAAGCATAATGCCTGTACTTGTTGCAGTTGAAGCACTTTATGTGGCTGCGGCACTCCGATACGTAATGACCAAATTTGTCACATTCAAAACACTTGATATGTGACTTGTCACGAGATATGTCACCACCGCCTTGCCTAGCCCAGTCTCGACATCAACCTCTACCGCCTCGCCCACACCCACACTCATGGCTACTTGATAAGCCACGACCGTCCTTCGACGACGGTTCCTTGTGAAACTGCCTGCCACCGCTTCTTGCATCTCCCTTTAACAGCAACGCCTGCTCGTTACGGGACTGATACCCCTTCAGAAGCTCCTCATGCGCCTTGAGGGAGTCGGTGATCTTCTTGATCTTCTTTTCCTACAGATCGGAGGAGTACATGAGCGTGGTGACGACAGGCACGTATTTTTCTGGAAGCACGCATAGGTATTTCTTCACCGCTATAGATTCCTCCATCTTGTCACCAATAGAGACAATATATATGATTATACAGTGAAGTCAGGTTGCTGGCGAACTCGTCCACCGACTGGGTTTCTCCCATCTGGAGATTCTCGAACTCGTTGCACAAATTCTGGAGTGGCACTTCCTTCATGCGGTCAACTTCCTCATGCATTTTCTTAATCGGCACCCATGCTTCACGTGCCGTCTCTTTCCCGATGAGCATATGCATCATCGAATCTGGTACCGCCTGCTAGATGATGGCCAAAACTGTCTGGTCCACCTTTTCGTCCACATCCTTGTCCTTCCCTTCAAATTGAGTGCACCCCAAACACCTTGGGCGCACATATTCGCCTTCATCTTCATTGCCCACACCGGGTAATTGTCAGTCGTCAGGAGAGGATATTGGAGGGAGATCAGCCCATCCTGGGTCTTCGCCTTCTCGCCCATGATTTTCAGGTGCCAACAAGTTCAACAGGCTCTGATACCAATTATTAGATTTTTTTTCTTTGGTCCTTTGCTCTGTCTTCTGTTTCGTCCAGGAAAACATTCAGCTTTTCTCTGTGAGATCCGCTTGAAGCAGCGACACTCGACTTTCTATTGGAATTCATGTGATGCCCCTCCTGGTGTCTTGCTTCTGCTGGAGAGAAACACAAAAACAAACTGAATGCTAGAACTTGCCGAACAGAAGAAACGACAGGATTGTGTTTTGGTGCTGCACAACAGCTTTTTTC
Organism: Ampelocalamus luodianensis; assembly: GCA_036346255.1. NCBI lineage: Eukaryota > Viridiplantae > Streptophyta > Magnoliopsida > Poales > Poaceae > Ampelocalamus > Ampelocalamus luodianensis. The sequence goes on from CM070620.1 coordinate 55,277,909, forward strand.
TTTTCCTTTTCTCTATTGCTTCTCAACTCAAACGATTACATGACTTTGCTTGGCCTTATAAAGGCTGCAGACTCGACACTTACACAGACTCAATGTCCGGTCAGTATACTACTCGGACTCAACGACAATACGCAACTAAAAACCGAAAACTATCAACAAGATTAATTCTACCAATGCATACTTTTGCCTTGCCGCTGCATGCTTCTGCATGCTGTCTTTCCTATGCTACATGTTGAGTTGCTGCACGCTGCCATGAGCTATTGCATGCATGTGCATGCTGCCGCAACTAACTTGCTTTGCATGCTGATGCTTGCATGTAGGCATGTATGAGAGCTGTGCTGCATGCGTGATGCTGTAGTTACTGCTGCAATGGATGAACAACAGGGAGAAACCAGCAAGGAGGAAAGAAGAACAAGGAAAAAAGAAGAGCAAAGGAGAAGTGGAAGAAGAGGGGAGAAATTAGGGTCTCGTGATCAAACCCCCGATCGTCATCCGATTTTGAGGGGTAACGATATGGAAATCCTTTCTTTGATATTAGATTGATGTTTAATCGAAAATTAGAGTAGACTGATCACGAGAATAGTAGATTTGTGATGTCCTGCTTCGACTAGTTGTAATGCAGAACATTGTGGGAAAGTTTTGGGATATGTAACATCCCAAAGTTCTGTTATTAAAAATAAAATTAATAAAGTTATTATTTTATTAGATTTTCTGGTTGTCAAAGAATTTCCTTGATTTTCTGTAATTTAAAAAGAGTTTTCTTTGTTAAGAAAAAAATCAATTATTTAATTTCTTGGTTTTAAAGTCAAAAATAAATTTATTTATTTTTTGGGATTTTATTAGATTTAAAGTGAAAAATAAAATTTCTGGTATTTAAAAAGTTTTTTTCCCTATTTTCCTAAAAATATAAATAGTTACTGTGCAAAAAATAAAAACCAACTTTAAGTTGAAATTATTTTTTTATTAAGTTCAAAATAATTCAAGAAATTTCTATGAATTTTTCTAGAATTTTTGGACTATATTTGCTACTTTCTAAAAAAATATTTGATTTATTAATCTATAATTCAAAAATAATAAAAATAATAATAAAAAATTCCTATTTGGTCAACCATCCGAATTCTTCTCCAACGCCAGCTCACTTGACCTCCATGCGTTACCAGCTCTCCTTTTTATTTCAAATGACTTTATCTTCCCCTTTATTCCTTTATTTATTTCTTTCTCTCTCCAACCTCATCTTCCTCCCGAAACGTTTTCTTTGGCTTCTGTTGCATTGCTTCCCGAGAGCAGCTGACCCGACGCCATTGATGCCGCCATTTGAAGCTCATCAAACCCACGAATCTCTCAAGGTTCTTGACGAAATTAGTGGCAATCAACTCCTCTCATCACATCTCCCCCATTAATCCCGACCATTCCTCCCCTCATCAATGCGCGGAATCAACGGGAATGTGCCATGTCCGGCCGTGACACGTGCATTGATCTCCCTCCATGGTCCACATCCACCACTATATAAGGGAGCACCGTGTGCTTTTCCTTTCCCTCATCCATCCCCGAAAATCTTAGCTCTGTGTGCATAAACTGAGGCTAATCTTGATCTAAATGACATAAACCCTAGCTCAAGAAGAACACCTAGACTAAAACTTTAGAGCGGAAGCGAGATTTTATACCCGAACTCGAAAATGCCATTAGGATGTAGATCCGATCGGTGCAGAGCCCTCGAGTGGTCGCAGAGGTGGTCGTGGACGAGTCCGATGGTGTCGCGGTGACGGCGGGGCCTTCGGTCTTTGTTCACCACTGCGCTCATGAAGATCGGATCTATAGGGACTTAGTTAGTCTTAAAACCATGCGCAGAAGAAAGCCTGCCGAGTCCCCTGTTTGCTATAGCGCGAGGTGAATGGGACCGAAACCATATGAGTCGGTTGCACTCCTGATCAGGGCGCTAGTGGGGTTGGCCCCCTTGGATCCCGGGGTTGTTAGCCGAGATCAACCCAACAAGCTCCTCCCTCCCTTTCCCCTCTCCACAATTGAAGTTTTTTCGTCGCCGGCCGAACGCCGTTCATCGGCCATTTGCGTCGCCTACAGTGGAGCCCCGCCACCATTGACCACATCCCCGGCTTCGTCTTCGCGTGTTCTACGTGGTGCTCCCCTCGTCTTCGCCGGAGCATCTCTGAAACATCCGCGTCACCTAGGGCCGAACCGCGCCGACGTCACCGCTTTCGCCGTCGGCCGACCGTGCATGCTCCACCGCCGCCAAGGTGAGCACCGTGTGCCCCTTCCACTCCTTATACCATCCTTGAAATATCATCACCTCTCTCACTTCCTCCTCACCGCAAATGACCGTCGAAGTCCGCCAGCCGAACGTCACTTCACCGTTGTTTTCATCGCCGACGAAGGGTTTTCGGCCACACCATCTTCACCAACGGTATCGCGACATCGTGTTCTATGTGGTGCTCTTCTTCCTCGCCGGCGCCGGCGCCGTAGCACTGCCACCCCATATGCCCGCCGCCGCCGTGCACCATTTTGCGCGACAGTGCCGCCGCGGGCCATATTTCGCCGCGCCGCCACCTCCTATACCTTCCTAGGGTTCTGTACGACCCATTTTTATGCACTCCCGGCGCCGCTATCCCTTCCCCACTGGCGCCGCCGCCATGGCTGATCAGCTCGAAGCTCTCTGTTCGTTCTGTGTTCTTCTCTGTGAATGACTCTGTGTGTGTATTGTTCCTTTGTGTCTATGACGCCTGTTGGAATCAGCCCTCAGATCGATGAACGCTCCTTGCTCACGATTCAGACGAAGCTCTGAATTTTTCTCACGAGAGAAGTGGGTAACAGAGGATTGCAATGTTCAGAACAGAGAGCACTGGACACACACCGGAGCTCGGAGAGAGGGTGAACGCGCGGTGCATTTTCTTTGTTGCTGCTCAACTGCCGCAGCGTTCTTTCTTGCTTCTGTTATTCCTCCTATTTAAAGCCTTAATATACTCACTTGCATGTAGGTTTGATGACCAGCATTAAATGCCGTTGCATGCAGCACTACTTTTGTGCATGCAACAACAGCTCACACATACACAAATACAACTCAACTCAAGCAGCTGCATGCACACCCACGTTGGACTCGGCCAAAGCAACTAACCAAGTTTAGCATGCAAACTATTCATCTATGCATGCACTGAATAGGAGATGTATAACGTGCACTTATGCATGTGTACATCGCTCAAAATACTTAATGCAAATGAGTCAAGATTATTTCCAACAACCTCATGATCCCACAAGTCATTGACTCATCCTTTCATCTCTATGATTCACTGGTATTACACTAGCATGTGGACGCTCCTTGTCATGTCCTCAATACTTTAGCTCCTTCCATGTTCCCAGTCAAACCGAGACATGCATACTGAATAGTGAATTTCGGAACCTCATTATTTCACGTGAGAATCAAACTTCTCCCTCATACGAACTCTAATTTCGTCAATTCAAATTCCTAAATTCATATAAAGTCGATACCTTTCTTGCAGTATTTATTTTATAATTTTTGGATTTTATTTGAATTTTGTTTGAATTTGGCTCATCTTCGCGTATAGATTTTGGCGACTTCGGAGAACCGGATTTTGACGACTTCGGAGAACCAGATTTCGACGACGTTTGACAACATCGATTAAACAAGCAAGGCAAGTTACATCTTTGATCTTATTCGATCCCATTATTTCAAATTATATAAATTCTGTTTTAAATTATTACTGCATGCCTATTTATATCTAGTTATTTAAATTCCTTTTTTAAATTTGTAGTTAAGCCTAAATCCTTTGTATGACCAATGTTGATATTGAATCAAACATATTGTCACCCTAGATAAAACCTAGTTGATATGATAGTATGAACTAGGATCATTTTGAGAAATTTACGCTTAGTCCAAGCTTAGACCAAAAATCTTGATTTGGGGGATTCAGCCAAAAGTTCAACTATGATTTGAAAATGATTCTATGGTATTTTTTTTACCATAGAAATTTATAAAATGATTTGACTTGTTAAACAAAATAAAAATTGGTTTGGACTTAGATTCTTGTGAGGACCCCGGTTTATTTGGCTTGTAATGCTTAACCATTCATTGGTCCTAGCATCACAAATCAGATAAACCAAGCCTCGAGATATGTATACTTCCCAGAATTGCAGTATACACACCCTGTTACAAAATCATGCATCAATTCCAATCATACACATAGAGCCGAAGCAAAAGCAACAACTGAAAGACATAGATAATATAAAGAGTTATTACAAAGAGAGGCCGACTGCCAAAAGACATACAACTAGATAAGTACACAATGAAGCAAAGAGCCATAAGATGGCGATAAACAAAAGCCAATCAGTGTGCCTTTAACCCATAAGGCAACCAACCGGACCGCCAAGCTAGTCGTTCCAGACACCGCCACAACAAATCTCACAAAAGTGAGGCCCTTCGGGCTCACCTTCTTCCTCTACAACAAAATAATTAAGCATAGCATCTGAGTACAAAAATTTTTTTTGTACTCGCAAGACTGACGTGTGAGATAACAGAACTATAATTAACTACATGCAAGCTTTATTTAAGTGGATGAGGCTCTGGACTTATTTTCAGCATAAAGCAAGTTTTATTTGCAATAATGTAATACATTTAAAAGCAAGTTTGCAATTAATTCTTATTGTTCAAATAAGAGAGAAACAAATATAACAATAGGTAGATGACAACATCCTGGAAGTGACTAACCCAATAGTCACCACAACAATAGTATGAAGTACCCCTTCATACCACCCATGTCAAGTTTAAGTTTTAAAAAGGTTGTAGTCTAGTTCTTGCACGACCTTACCAAGCATATCCATAACCTAGGACGAGACTATTCGAATAGTTTTAACCCTGCAGGGGTGTACCAATGTATCCACACGATAGACCGCCTTTCCACCAGCCACGGTTAGCATACTTCCTTTGGTATGCAAGCACGGCTAAGTCTAACAAGACGCTTTCCAATGGACGATGCTAATTAAGAGCCGCAATCCACGGGGATAAGGATACATTAGACAGCCTAACCGGACTGCTAATGCTCCCCTCCCACACCACACACACACACACAAGAACACACCCACCGACCAGCTCATAATTAACACCTCCCAGAGTACTTAGTCAAGAGAGGTCCCATATCCCCCTCGTGTGGTTAGCACGCAATAAGCGCTTGGCTTAGTGACACAAGTAACTCGGTCCTTGGGGACTTAGGCACCATTCCAAACACACCCAACAGATCACACCAACATACCATTGTGCCCAAGTCAAGATATAGTTTTGTTTTCAGTTTTTGATTTGTAAATCAATAAAACACAAGGATTGGACATAATGGAGTAGTATAAGTATTTGTGTGATCAAGATCATCGACTAAGTCGATGATCGCCCAATACTACCGATAACTAGGCACGGCTAAGCAATATTCATTCGTAATCTACTAAGTGATAAGAGTTCATCCAACGAACTCTAATCACAGCAAATAACCTAGGCTCAGGTAGTAGAGGATATTTATTTACCTACAGATTATGCAACTAGAGGCTTAACTAATCAATTTAACAACAAAATAGCAATGCATACATATAAGTTAAACAAAGTATTAGACTTTAAAAGTAATGGGATCAATTGGGAAATGATCAAACGCTTTGCACTGTCTGCTGCTGCTCAATATGCTGCAGAGGGTCACTCTCAAGGACGACACAATCGTCGGAACCTACCGAAAGAGCGAAAAAGAATCGATAAGAACAAAGAAAACGAAAAAGACTCTAAAACCAAAATGCTCCAAATGCTCTGAAAATTTCACAGCAGCAAGATCATGATTTAAAATGAATTTAGAAACAAGAACCAACTGATTTGGACTCTTAATGCAAAAGATATGATCAAAACAATTTTGCTCAACTGGAAAAATTGCAATCTGTTACTGTTCACATAATTAAATTGTTTGGTGAAAATTTCTAGAAAGGTGGTGCAGCTGATTTTTTTTTATTATAGGTGGCTACTGACATTTTAAGGTTAACACAAGTGGTCTCACCTCATTTGGAGTTAAAATGATTTAGTTATGATTTTTCTAAGTTATAAATCTAAGACATGGTTAATTTTAGAATTAAAGACTACTTTAAAACATGGGTTATGCTAAAGTACTTTAACAGATGCATTATTAGAACTTTAGTTTGTTAAATTTGGAGTTACAGATAAAAAGATATTCATTTTTGAAGTTTAAAACAATTAATAAAGTGCAAATAAAAGCTTACGGGACTTAATCTGGAAAACCGACTCAAACTGGGGAGGTCGTGGGCCGTTGATCAAGAATCACACGGCACACGAGCACAGGCGCGAACTCCACCACGAGCACCCGGGCACCAAGACCTCATCGCGCCTAGGGGAGGTCTTAGCCGTTGATATTGAATCCAACGACCCCGACCACCGGATGCACAACACACGCGAAGGAGCTCCTCGCGCACTAGGGAGGTCGTGGTCGTCAGATCTGGATCTGGCGGTCTCGAGCTCCATGAGGAGGTCCTAAGGCCAACTCACACGAGGAGGTCTGGACGGCTAAGATCTCCCGAGGGGAGGTCCTAACGGTCCAGATCTGAACGAGGAGGTCCTAGACGGTCCACGATCTCGGGGAGGTCTGAGCGGCTAAGATGAAATCGAGGAGGTCCCGGGCTGCGAGTTAGCGAGAGATACGTGGATGGTGGGATCTCACCGAGGAGGTCATGGATGGCCATGATCTTCGCGGGAGGTCTGTGCGACAGTGTTTAACATAGAGAGTGCAGGCGGTTCGGATCTCCGCGGGAGGTCTGGGCGGTCCAGATCTGAGCGGGAGGTCCTAGGCGGTTAGGATCTCACCGAGGAGGTCCTAACGGTCTAGATCTAGGCGGGGAGGTCCCGAGGCTTCTTTACAAGGACCAGTGGTGGTCTTTACAAAGAGGACCTCGGGGTAGTTTTGAAGGTTTTCTTTACAAAAGACCGGGGTAGTCTTTTGCAAAGAGGACCTCGGGAAGGTCTTTAGGGTGGTTTTACAAAGACCACGGGAGGTGTTTGCAAAGAGGAACTCAGGAAGGTCCTTTGCGAAACACAGAGGTGGTCTTATACGGCTAAGATTTAACAGGGGTGGTCCTATACGGCTAGGATCACCACCAAGGGGAGGTCCAGAGACTTAGGATTTTTCGGAAAAGATCCTAAGGCCCAGATCTAAACTTGGAGAGGTTTTGAACGGCTAAGATTGCCCGAGGAGGTCCTAGAGTGGATTTAATGGCGCAGGACCTCCGGACAACGACAAAAGGTGGGAGCTAAGACAAATTAAAAGCATCTAATGATTGACAATAAATGAATCCAACAGGAGCACTTAAAGACTTCCGGACTTTAATTCTAAACCCGTGGCCCACACGTCAGTGACTCCACGGCACAGATTAAGACACCATTAACGCACCAAATGATAAGCAATGATTTGAGCATTAAAGTTGTCCGAAGAACATGACGAAAATGGGAGGTTTTGACTGACAAAACCGAAAGGTGTTCCATGACTTGCCGCGCGACGTGGACCTCGTCGGCGGAAACCAAGAACACGGATGAGTCCGAAATAGGGAGGAGAACCTAAAGGTGCCAACAGCTAGGGCTAGAGCGCACCCTACCAGCGGCTAGCCAGAGATAACCGCCGGAGACCAAATGCGACCGAAAACAAAAACCGAAGAGGTCTAAGAGGATCGGGTTTTTGGAACTGAGGTACTCACCAGGGATTGAAGGAGAACTGGGAGTGGTCGCAAGAGCTCCGGTGACAGTGGTGCTCGCCGGAGATGAGGAAGACGACCAACTCGGCCCCGAAAACAAGCTCCCCAAATTGTCAACCTCTGAGAAGGTTTAAACAAAACAGGTTAGGGAGACTTGAGGTGACCAAGAGAACAAATGACAGCCAACAACTGCAATATTGAACCACTGGAGCTCGGAGGTCGCCGGAGAGCTCCAAAGTTCAAAGAATGGTGGCGAGACTTTCGGTGTTTTGAGCACAAGAGCAGAGAAAGAAGTTAGAGGTGCAAGAATGGATCCAAAGAAGCTTAAGGGAGAAGCTCGGGCTGAATATATAGCCGGAGAGGAAGAACAAGGCAGTGTCCACAGTTTCAACAAGCTAGGACACTCGACGTGATGGGAGTAGGTTGTCAGAGAGACTTTTGAGCAAAAAGGGGCTGCCAGACATTTAATGTTGGCAGCACATAGCCGTTTGTCAGCCCTAGAGTTGACAAGGCACTGCTTTCTACTGCCATGCACAAAATTTGATAATGACCAGGCCTCACCAGTCAGTGAGAGAACCAGGGAGGACTGGTCAACAAGTGTAACGGTTGGAATCCGCACTAAGCTCCCACTAGGGAGGTCGTGAGCTGTTGGATTGAAATCTAAGGGCTCAGGTTTAGAACTATGTATTAGAGGTCCTAACACTTAGGGGAGGTCTGAGCCACAGATCTCAAGATGGACGGCCCACGATCACCCAAGTGCTAGGGGTGGTCGTGGAGGGCTGAGGAGGTCGCCCCAGGGTGGTCTTTGCAAAAGGTGCAAAGGAGGTCCTACGGGAGGTCCTCGAGGGTTGTCTTTGAAAATAGAACATGAGGAGGTCTAGGCGGTTGGATGCGGATCAGAGGGCTAAGAATGCCCGCGCATTGAGACGGGCTCGGGACAGCGCTAGGTGGTTGGACCGAGCCACTGGCTCGAGCTGTGCTCAGTGCGCCCGAGGAACAAATGAAGACCCAAGAGGTTTGGATTTTAGAGCTGAAGCTTTGGGAAATTAATTTAGGTATCAATTCAACTCTAAAAATTGTGAAATTTTTCAGAGGGATCACATACCACCCCAATAACTAAGGAAAAATATTTCTAGAAGATGATCAACATATTCGACAAAATTGTTTTTGGAGGATCAAGATTTGGATCAACAGACTTGTGACTTTGTATTTCCATACTCTTGTACAACAATTGTTTAGCACACACAGGAAATACATGATGTAAGAAAAAGTTTTAATTTTTACTCATTTTCTTACATTTGAAACACAAGTACAGAATTTGGGATGTTACAATTCTGCAGAGTGTAAAACTATTCGAATAGCCGTGTCTACGGTCATGGATATGCTAGCAAAGCTGCTCCAAGTTAGACTTTGATTTTGATTTCAAAAGACTTTATCAAATGGTTTTGGATTTCTATCCAATCAGGAATTTGGGCAGGTAACTTTGTGATAGGAGGGTATTCTTTACTATCTGTTACTGTTCATCGCACAAATTTTCAGATAGTTTTTGAATATGAAATTTTTATGGTAGGCAGATATTGACATCTTAAGGTTAACAAAATTGAGTTTACTTCATTTGGAGTTGAAATAAATTTATTATGATTTTTTAAGTTATGAAACTAGGGCATAGTCAATTTCAGAGACAAAGACCACATTAAAACCTATTCTACACTAAAGCCTATTAACAGAGGAACCTAACAAATTTAAGTTTGCTAAATTTGAAGTTATAGAGAGAAAGTTATGCATTTTTGAAGTTCAAATCAATTAACAGTTAGCAAATAAAAGCTTTCGGGCCTTTTTCTTGAAAACCAACTCAATCTGGGGAGGTTTCCGTTGATCTGAAATCGCACGACTCACGTGCACGGGAGCGCAATACACACGAGCACCCATGCGAGAAGACTTCAACGCGCCCTAAGGAGGTCTTAACCATTAGATCAAGACTTGACGATCCAGATCTAGCAAGGAGGTCCTAAAGGTAGAGGTCTACTGAGGGAGGCCTTGACAGCTAAGATCTCACGGGGGAGGTCTTAACGGTCGAGATCTCCAGAGGGAGGTCCTCACGGTTGAGATCTAAGAGAGGGGAGGTCCTGAACGATCCAGATTTCCAAGGGGAGGTCCTAGAGGTTAAGTTTTAATAAGGGGAAGGTCCTAGACGGCCAAGATCTATAAGAGGAGGTTCTGGACGGCCAAGATCTAACCTGAGGTGGTCCTAAAGGTTAAGATCGGCGAGGAGGGAGGTCCTGAGGTTTTCTTTACAAAAGACCAAGGGGTGGTTTTTTGCAAAGAAGACCCCGAGGGTAGTCTCGAGGGTGGTTTTTGCAAAAATGACTACGGGAGGTCTTTTGCGGAAATACAGAGTGGTCTTAACGGTCCAGATTAAATCTAAAGAGATTTTTAACGGCTAAGATCTAATCCAAGAGGCCCTAAAGGTTGTCAAAGAGGTGGTCTAGCGCACGACAACAGGGGATCATGGCCCACATGTAAACGACACAAGAACCATTTCCGACAGCCGTTACGCGTCCGGTGGAATTAGCTTTGGGAGAGCCATTAAGACAAATCCAACTAAAACTTGTGGGAATGTAAGGGTAAAATGTGTTGTAAGTCTGCTAAGTGTCTAAATTTTGTCAGTTGGCTTTGTGACTTGAAGTTTTGCATTTATTTCGTGCTGTTTTTTTTACTGTTTCGGTGATTTTGCTCTCAGTCTATCACTAACCTATCTTAGTGAAACAGGATGGCCGGGAGAACGCGTGGCGATCAAATGGTGGTCATGATGAGGAGCTTCCCCTCCCCGACCATGGTGAGGTTCTCGCCGATCGAGCGAAACCGCATGGATCAGACGCGCATTTTGGAGGTTATTGCTAGGAATACCTCCACTCCTGCTGGTGCCTCCGGATCTGGAGGTGACGGACACCAGACTCGCGGGGGACTTGCCGAGTTCCTCCGTACGCAGCCGCCGACTTTCTCCCGCTCTGAGGACCCTCTCGATGTGGATGATTGGCTGCGCATGGTTGAGCGAAAGCTCAACATCGCCGATGCCGCACTCGGGAGAAGGCACTCTTCGCGTCCCACCGGCTTGAGGGCGGCACTCTCATGGTGGGAGAACTACTCGCCATGCGGCCCGCGCCATGTGGTCTCATGGGAGGAGTTCAGGTCTGCTTTTCGTCGGGCCCACATCCCTGATGGCCTGATGAAGCTGAAGAAGAAAGAATTCCTCGCGCTCAAGCAAGGGCGCAAGTCTGTGACGGAGTACCTGTACGAGTTTAATCATTTGGCTCGTTATGCTCCGGGTGAGGTGGCCTCTGATGAGGCCAAGCAAGAGAAGTTTATGGATGGCTTGTCCGAGGAGCTGCAGGACAAGCTATCTATTGTGGACTTCTCCGACTTTCAGGCCTTAGTGGATAAGGCCATTATTGCAGAGCATAAGGCAAAGGCGCTGGGCGAGTCCCGCAAGCGCAAATGGGAGGCCCATCAGTCTTCTCACGCCAGCCTCACTCGTCCTCGGGCTGGGCCAGCACCAGGGGCCCGTTCTTTTGCTCCACCGGCGCCAAGGCCATCAGCGCCAGTTCCTCGCCCACCGCAGGCCGTGTTTCAGCCACGTGCGCCTGCGATCCAGCGGCAGAGTGGCCTCGGCAATCCGGCGGCCGAGGTTACTTGTTTTCGCTGCCACAACAAGGGCCATTATGCGAATGCCCGCTCGAGTGTTGCGGCCCCTCGTCCTAATGGAGGACGCGGCGGAGTGGTCACCCACCGACGGAAGATTATCCGAAGACACAGGTGCGGCAGCGGTCGAGTCAACCATCTTTCACCGAGGAGGCTCGGAGGCGCGGATGTCGTGATGGGTACACTTCTTGTCAATTATCGTCATGCTTGCGGTATTATTTGATTCGAGCATCGCATTCTTTATTTCAAGATCATTTCTTGCTGCTAGCGGTCTTCACTGTGTTCCTTTGGGAGTTCCTTTGCTCATTCGCTCTCCGGGGTCGGAAATGAGAGCTGATTTAGAATGTCGGGATGTTCCTATCAAAGTCAAAGGAGTGGGATTCTTGGCAAATCTCATCCTGCTCAACTCAGTGATCCTGGATGTAATTCTTGGCATGGATTGGTTGTCCCAACACATGGGACAGATCGATTGTGCCAAGAAGATGGTTTTCCTCACCAACCTTTCCGGCGAACAGGTTGACTTTTCTCCGCAGCTGCAAGGGTCACACCTTTGTGCACTTGTAGCAAAGCCAGCTTTGAAGATTCAGGAGGTTCCCACCGTTTGTGATTTTGAGGATGTTTTTCCTGATGATTTACATGGGATGCCTCGGTTCGAGATCTGAGTTTGTCATTGAGTTGCTTCCCTGCACGCCCTATCTCGGCGCGTGACGGATGCCTCCCAATGAGCTAGAAGAATTGAAGAAGTAGCTTGGTGAGCTCCAAGCAAAGGGTTTCATCCGTCCCAGTTCATCTCCTTGGGGTTGTCCGGTGATCTTTGTGAAGAAGAAGGACAAGACTTTGCGCATGTGTGTTGATTACCGTCCACTCAATGAGGTGACGGTGAAGAACAAATACCCTCTGCCCCGCATTGATGATCTTTTCGACCAGTTGTCTGGAGCTCAGGTGTTCTCCAAGATTGACCTGAGATTGGGATATCATCAGGTCCGGATCAGGGCTGAGGATATTCCGAAGACGACTTTCACTAATCGTTATGGTCTTTACGAGTATACCGTCATGTCTTTCGGCTTAACCAATGCTCTAGCTTATTTCATGAACCTCATGAACTCGGTATTCATGGAATATTTGGATAAGTTCGTGGTGATGTTTATTGATGATATTCTTATCTATTCCAAGACTGAAGAAGAGCATGCTGAGCATCTGAAGATTGTTTTGGGCAAGTTGCGGGAGCACCAGCTATATGCGAAGTTCAGCAAATGCGAGTTCTGGTTAAAGGAAGTGGCATTCTTGGGCCATGTTCTTTCAGCTGGAGGCGTAGCTGTGGATCCCAGCAAGGTCAGCGATGTTCTATCTTGGGGTCAACCCAAGTCAGTCACGGATGTGCGGAGTTTTCTCGGTTTAGCGGGCTACTACCGCCGCTTTATCTTTAGCGGGCTACTACCGCCGCTTTATCGAGAACTTCTCCAAGATCGCAAAGCCGATGACTGAATTGCTCAAGAAGGACAAGAAGTTTGTGTGGTCCTCTCGCTTGGCCGAGCTTTCAGAGCTCAAACAACGATTGACTTCACTCCGTTCTTACTCTTCCCGATGTCCACAAGAGCTTGATATCTATTGCGATGCCTCTCGTCGGGGACTCGGTGTGTTCTTATGCGAGAAGGCAAAGCGTGGCCTATGCATCAAGGCAAACCGAGGCATCATGAGCTCAACTATCCTACCCATGATTTAGAGTTGGTCGTGGTGCATGCACTCAAGATTTGGCGGCATTATCGATCGGTAACATTGTGAGGTGTATTCGATCACAAGAGCTTGAAATATTTGTTCACCCACCAGATCTGAACCTCGAGCAGAGGAGATGGTTGGAATTGATCAAAGATTATGACATGGGTATTCAAGATCACCGCAAGGCCAATGTGGTTGCCGATGCACTTAGCCGAAAGGTGTCTTGCAATACTTTGATGGTCCAAGAGCGACAACTCGCACTTCTTGCGAAATTCGCGTCTCAACTTGGGTTTGGTTGAGCATGGTTCCTTGTCGCCTTGGTTGTGCAACCAACCTTGGTGGATCAAATCAAGTCGACAAAGAATCGGATGTTGGTGTGGGTAAAATCAGCGAACATCAAGAATGGATCACCAAGTGCTTCACGAAGATGAGCATGGTGTTGTGTGGTTTGGGCAGCGCCTCGTGGTTCCAAAGGTTCCGAATGCGGATTTGATTCTCCATGAGGCCTATGATTCGCCTTTGTCCATCCATTCCGGGGCCACCAAAATGTACCAAGATCTGCGTCAGAGATTCTGGTGGACTCGCATGAAGCGCGAGATTGCCAGGTTCGTTGCCAGATGCGACGTATGTTGTCGTGTCAAGGCCGAGCATCAGCGTCAATGGTCTTCTTCACCCTTACCTATAGCGAGTGGAAATGGGATTACGTGGGCATGGATTTCATCACTGTCCGCCTGTGCTTCTTCGGGAAGGATGCTATCTGGGTGGTTATTGACCGGTTGACAAAGGTAGCACACTTTTTGCCAGTACGTACCACCCTCAGTGTTAGTAAATTGGCGGATCTCTATATCTCCCGCATTGTGAGCTTACATGGTGTGCCACGAACGATTGTGTCAGATCGTGGCTCTCTTTTCACTTCTCGGCTTTGGCACAGTTTACAGGAGGCCATGGGGACCCATCTTTCTTTCAGCTCAGCCTATCATCCTCAGACAGATGGTCAGACGGAGCGAGTCAACCAAGTTCTAGAAGATATGCTCCGTGCTTGTGTTCTTTCCTATGGGAAGAATTGGGAGAAGTGCCTACCGCTTGCCGAGTTCTCCTACAACAACAGCTTCCCGGCTAGTCTCGGTATGGCACCGTTTGAGGCTTTGTATGGGAGACGATGCAGAACCCCATTGAACTGGTCAGAAACTGGGGAAAGACAGTTCTTTGGTCCAGATTCAATCAATGAGGCGGAAAGTCAAGTGCAGTTGATTGTGAGCACTTGCGTGTAGCTCAGTCCAGGCAAAAGAGCTATGCAGATCGGTGTCGCCGTGAGCTGAGTTTCCAGCCCAATGACTTTGTGTATCTCAAAGTCTCACCTTTGAAGGGTCATCGTCGTTTCGGTGTCAAGGGCAAACTGGCTCCTCGATATGTCAGGCCGTATCGCATCATCAAGAAGGTGGGAGCTGTTGCATACAAGTTAGAATTGCCTGCTACACTCGAAGGAGTGCATGATGTTTTCCATGTATCGCAATTGAAGAAGTGTCTCCGTGTTCCGATTGAGGAAACACCATTGGAAAATATCGATGTGCAGGAGGATCTGTCCTATCGTGAGCGCCCCGTTCGTATCCTCGAAGAAGCTGAACGCAGGACGAGGAACCGTGTGATCAAGTTCCTCAAAGTTCAGTGGTCGAATCACTCCGAGGACGAAGCCACTTGGGAGCGGGAAGATCGTCTCCGTGCAGACTACCCATCCTTCTTCTCCCAGTGATCAGAATCTCGGGGCGAGATTCCTGTAAGGGGGAGATTTGTAACAGACCTAAGTTAGGGTTTGTATTTCAAATGTAAGATTTTGAGGAGAAATAAAAACTTTTGATATCTCATAAAATCATTTGGAAGTTTTCCAAATTTTCCCTAAACAATTTCCATTTTCTAGAATTTATTCTTGTGAATGATAGTTGTTGGCAACAAAATTCTCAACCTCAAACTTGTGATCATCCTCTAGGAATATTTTTCCTATCATCTTGATCATCCTATCTACCTCTCTGTAAAATCTCACAATTTTTAGATTTTGTTTGCTATTTCAAATGGCCAAGTCAAACCAGTTTGGAAATCTGGTCAAACCCCTGGACAACAGCTTGTGAATTTTATTGGGAGAAATCTAGTGTATGAAAATTCCTGGAAAAATTACAAAAGGTTGTCCTTTGTCCCAGGAAGCTCCCATAAAAATTTCGGAATTTTTGGAGCTCGGGAGCTGTCTCTAAAAATTCCCCAAACCTGCTCAGCCTTTTGAATTCAAACTCTCGAACTACTGTTCCTCGGGCTCGGACTCAACTCAGGCTCGAGTCCGACCGCGCCGCTCGGCTTGATTGTGCCAACTCGCCGCACCGCACGAGCCCAAGCGTTCGTGACCGTCCGATGTGCATCACACGGTCCACGTTCGCGCATGCGAACGACCTGTCCGATTGCACCAATAGATCTCGGCCGTCCGTCTAAGATCCAACGATCGACACGTTCCTGATCGAGTCAAACCATCTAATTGTGCCGCACCAGACTCCGGCTCGCGTCGCTTTGTCGCCGTCGCTGCCAAGTGGGACCCTCTTGTCAGGTTCTTCCTCGCCGACTCGCCGCCTACCGGAGCTCGGCCGGCGCCGCGCATGCGTGCCACGCAGCTCGTCGCTGCCACTCCGGGGACGCGTGTCTGCCTCCAGAGGATCGCCTGGAGTCCATCTACCTCCTAGGATCATCCATTCCTCCTCGCAGCCATTCTCGTGCCTTCTCCGCCCATTTCTTAGCTTCGGCCGGAGAAGAAGGTGAGGGCAACGCCACCACCTCACTGCCGCTCGTGCTTCCGCAACCCCACCTCCGACTTCTTTGTTCATCGCCGCCTCCATTTTGCCCAGCCCGGATCATTGGCGTGTTCTGGAGCGTCGGGGCGACTTCTTCGTCTTCAACTCCGGTTACTGCGGCCCCGCGAGCTCGTTTGCATTCCAGTGAGTCTCTTACCTCAACGTCTGATCCCTTAGGATCGCACTGATCCACTGAGTCTAACGGTGGCTTCATTTTCGTCTTTGGTGCATCGTTGCGGGCGTGCGACCGATTCTTCTCCAAGCTCGGTGATTCGCCGCCGCAGCGATTCCGGTCGCCTCGGACCTTCTTCATCGTCGTTATCTTGGGTGTATTGCTCCTGGAGTCGAGGCGGAGCTTGTGCGTACCCTCTGGAGTCTTCTAGAAGCCTGTAGCGTCTTCTCCTCGGGAGCCCCTTCTTCTTCTCCGCCTCCGGCCGTCGCGAGCCCATCTCCGGCAACCGTCGGGCTCCGCGTCACCGTCATCGTGTTCGCGAGATCATTGCGAACCTCAAGGTATCACCCACTCACCTTGAAACCTTCTGGTTCGCGAGATCCACTGCGCGGCCGCGCCGCCGTCCTCGTGCGCGCCGGTGAACCGCCGGTGGAGTTTAGTTTAGCGCTAATCTCGTTTAAGCGAGTCACTGTCATGTGGGCCCTCCAGAGCTAATCGCGTTTAGGAAATCATTTAATCCAACCGTTATGTTATACTCTGAGTCGCTGCCATGCGGGCCCAGGTTGTCAGTTAAGGATTGTGTAACTTCGTTAATGTGTTTCCTTTGTTAGAAAGCGTAATTCTCTGTGCATGTATGTTAGGAGTACGTCTGAGTAAGCCGAAGACGTATTCTCAGAATACGCCTTCGATGTCACCTTCGCGCGGCGCGTGTCTGCCGTCGCTCATGCGTCCCGCTGTCGATGGTGGGGCTAGCTGGCTGTCGGTAGAAAAAGGAATTAATGCTTTAGTTTTTCTGAAATGCTTTTCTGGTTTGCTGATAATTCAATTGAACTTAGAAAATTCATAACTAATTCAATTTTTCTTCAAATCGCATGAAACCAGTGCTGTTAATTTTCTTTTTAAATGTACTATTTACTAAAATTAGTTTCAACCATGTCTCTGTTAGCAAAATTATGTTAATCAAGTAAATGGTGTATTTTGTATTTTCCAAATTAGAAAATTCATATCTTTTTCAATAATTGTCCAAATCCAGTGAATCCAACTTTGTAAATTTTCATTTTTAGTGTACTAATTATCAGGATAGGTTTTAGATACTGTTTCTGTTCATGAAAATTTGTTAAGTAATTAACTAGTGCTTTAATGTGTATTTTTAGCTTAGAAAATTATTAGAAAATTCATCACCACTTTAAATAAGTTATTCTCTGTTTCTGAAAATGTGTTAGACCATGCTTAGGCTGCTGTGTGAGTTTTGGTATGTTTTGTTGTTGTTGCATGTTTGAGTTTTGTCGGTGTTATTTGTTCTTATTTGTTGCTTTTGCTCGATCGATAGATTGCGATTTGTCCGTATTATCGAGTGAACCTCGCAACAGTTGATATTTCGAGCAATGCAGCGGTGAAAGCGCGTTTGATCATGTTTATCCCAAAGATTGCTTAATTTGTGTTAAATTGATTAGTTAAATCCGTAGTCGCATATCCGTAGGTAAAACATTGATCTCTACTACCGAGCCTAGGTTACTTGCTGTGATTAGAGTTCGTTGGATGAACTCTTATCACTTAGTAGATTACGAGTTCGCTTGCTTAGCCATGCTTAGCTTCCGTAGATTTGGGCGATCATCGACTTAGTCGATGATCTTGATCACATAAATTTATTATTGTTCTTATGTTTCGCTTATGTTATGTTAATTACAAAACTAAAACGAAAACAAAAACGATTTAGACGCGCACAATGGTAAGATGGTGTGATTTTTGGGTGTGATCGAATGGTGCCCGGTCAATTAAGGACCGAACATCTTGTGAGTACCGTTATCCAGTATTTCGCGTGCTAACCACACTAGAGTATATGGGACCTCTCTTGACCTAGTACTTTGGCGTGTATTGGCTCCGGTCGCAGGAGGTCGCAGGAGGGATGGTGTTGGGAGCATGGTAGTTGTCCAAAAGCTTTACCCTCAAAGGTAGTTGTCTTTTCGGCTTTACCATGTAAGCGTATGGATTTCTATCCATACGAGCGGCTCGTAGTTAATACACAATATTGGAAAAAGTCTCGTAGGACTTAGCCGTGCAAAGATACCTTCGAAGTGTGTTTTGGCTTAAAGGCGATCTCAAGTGTGGGTACAGTGGTACACCCTGCAGGTTAAAACTATTCAATAGCCTCGTCCCTAGGTGATGGACACGCTTGGGTAAGCTTTTCAAGAGTTAGACAACAACCTTTTAAATTAAAACTTGATTTGTGGTACGAACTGGGATTCGTGCTATGTTGTGGTGACTATTGGGATAGTCACTTCTAGGTGGTTACTTGTATCTATCTTTATTTCACTTGTTATTTCAACACTAAAATGAATTGCAAACTTGCCTTCAAATCAGTATTACATTATTGCAAATAAAGTTGGCTTTATGCAAATGAAACATATGGCCTCCACCGATAAGCTTTGCATGTAGCATATGAATAGGTCGCTAGTTCACACGTCGCCTCTTGCAGTACAAAAACAATTTTTGTACTCACCGCTTTGCTTAATGTTTTTGTTGCAGAGGAAGAAGGTGAGCCCCAAGGGCCTCACTTCGTGAGTTGTCTTTGCTTCGTACGACGACTAGGCTTGGCGGTCCCGCGCATGCCTTGTGGGTTGAAGGCACGCTGATTGGCTTTGTTTATAGCCATCTTATGGCACTTTTGCTTCCGCTGTCGTTCTTCTGTTATTTATGTATCTTTTGGCCGGTCGGCCCTGGTCTGTAATAACCTACTGTTGTTATTTTCTGCTTAGTAGTGTGTTGTTTGGACTCTATGTTTGGAATGGAGTTGATGCATAATTTTGTGGTGAGGTGTATATCGCTTTGCGGAAGTATACATATCTCGAGGCTCGGTTTATTTGATTTGTGATGCTAGGGCCAGGTGGTTGGTTAAGCATTACAAGCCAAATAAATTGGGGTCCTCACATTCGGCCATGCTATTTCTAACCTACAGGCAACGTATGCTCTGATACTAACGCTGTGGACGCCCCGGAATATTGGAAATGTACCTAATTAAAGTTACACTGTAGCACAACGCTTAATCAAGGAACATTACTGCTCCTTCATTAAAGATCATGCTAGAAGCATAAACTTAATAAGTAACAGATCCAATATTCAGGTATCCCGGATATATGTCTCACAGTGGTTCCCAGGATCAGTGACCATTGCACATATATCCTAAAACAATATTGCATCATACACATACAAGTCATACATTTACATAATTAAACATAAGTTTACAATTCGGCTGGAGTACTACAATATTAAGTGACTTGGTCACTACAAAAGAGTAACAGCGGAAGCAAAATAAAGCGCAAAATCCACCAATGGCCCCATCCACCCGCAGGCGATTGTGTTGAGGAAAGAAGTAGCTTTACTCGTTAGCGTCACCCTGATCGGCGCTAACGGGCACTTCATACAAATAACCGTACTCACCTGCAACAATAGGTTATAGCACCTTGAGTACGGAAGGTACTCAGCAAGACTTACACAAACTAATAAAAGAAAGTGTTTATTAGAACCTATGCAAAGGAGTAGAATTTATACATGCATAAGGTTGCAACAGGAAGGTATAATGGTTAAATTTTGCATAAAGCAATACTTCTTAACCTACAATAACTAGGTTTTGATAAAGCAATTTAATAAATCAAAGTTGGACTAAAACAAGAAGTAAATGAAGTAATTGTAAATGAAGACGATGCATGAATCCTCTCATGTCAAACAAAAAAAACCAACAAGATTTGAAAACAAAACTTCTATACAGTGACATCGACTCAAGTTATCGTCCATGACCGTGGACACGGCTATTCGAGCAGTTTGATACCTGCAGGTGTACATCTTTACCCACACGACTTAGTCAACCCGCTGCCTTCGACGCCCGAATGATGACATACTTCCTTTGGTATGCCGATCGGGAAACTAAGATTTGGTATTTTTCAACAAGCTAACACTATTGAGTTGGATACCCATGTATGAACTGATCTCGCTTAAACAACGTCTGATAGCATCTGTCTAACCGGGGCACACATGTTGCGTCAGGAATGCCGATCCAACCATAAGAAGTAATGCGATGGGTTCGCTACCCATAGTAGATTGCAATCGGCATCTTTAAGGTACGTACATGCGACGGAGCACATATACGCCCTCACCCTTCTAAGAACATCTGATATTGACATACAAGGTCACATGGCATAAAACGCAGTCTATAGACCAAAGCATCTATGCCATACAAGATCAATACACATATCCTTACTCCCCTGTTTCCAACCCAATAGTCTTAACCCTTTACTTAACCAAACAGCGCCCATACACTGCATGTGGAAGTACGTGGGGGACTTGATGTAATACTCCGAAAGTGTGAGAAGCAAATAATCGGGATAAATTAATTTAATCGGGAGAGATTAATCAATCGGGGGAAAGTTTAATTCAGAAAATCTTCAAAACAGGAAAAGAGAGGGGTTTTCTTTTTCTCTCGCAACTGGCTTGGGCCCCGCCCATGTGGCCTAGGGGTGGCCACCAAAAGGGGGCGCCACCCCCTCAAACCCTAGCCACACACTTTTTCTCCCCTCTCCTTTGGTGGTCGCCACCTCCCTCCTCCCCACGCTCCTCCTCGCTGCCCCCTCCTTGCGCCTCCCAAGCCCCTCCAAGAATCCCCATTGTTGCCGGCCAAGGAAGGAAGAGCTCTCCATTGCAGCCGCCAAGGAGGAAGAAAAAGGGGAAGGAAGAAGGGAGAAGAGAAGGGAAGGAAGAAGGAGAAGAGGAGGAAGCGGATCGCCATCCGAGATCGTGATCTTCAGCTGCTCCAAGGGTAACTAGTGTCGTTTGTTGTTGTGCGATTAGTCGTAGAACCGAAATTGTTTAGTTTTGGCAAGATTGTTGTCGATCTGTTAAAGTTGTATTCTGTCCAGAATGTTGCGCGGCCGATTTCAGGTGGTTAGAGGCCGAATTAGGGGTTTTGGTCTCCTAGAGAGTTGTAGGTTTTGTTCGTAGCTTTCAGTGTCCACCAAGATCACCCAAATCCGATTAACGGTCAGGAAGTTATGAATGTTTTAGTATCGCTGCTCTGTTAATCTGTCAGTTTTGGGCAGTCCGTAGAAAACTGGTTATTACTGCTAGTTAAAGGGAAAATCAGGGAATCTCAGTACAACGAAAAATGTGGGTAATTTCTATACCTTTTCATAGAGATAAAGAACGCGAGATTTGGACCTTCGTAGCAAAAGTTATGGAGGTTTTAGTGTACTGTCCAGAGAACCCGACGTGAATTCTGAGGCCTGATAATTTGGATTGCTAGGGGAAGTAAATGGCAGAATCAAAATGGCTCCCAACTAAGTTTATTTAGGTAATTGAATTACCTTTTCATAAAGTCTAAGATCATCTTATTTGGATTCCTGAGCAGAAAGTTATGTATTTTAGAAGTTGACTGTCATAGTGAACACCAAATCGATCGCGAAACTAGAAGATTGGAAACGCTTGGGAGTTTAGTGAGATCAATTGTGTTGCTATTTATGATTTTGGTCCAGTATGTTGGTCTTAGATTGGGGTTATCTTTATGTTCAGGTGGGAGCGTGATCCAGGGGCAGCGCCTCTTCGCGTCCACCGTTCTCGCACTGTTAAGGCAAGTATTCGGGCTATTGTATATTTTTGATTGTATGCTGTGATTGTTTGTGTTTGGCTCATAATAGTTATGCATGGATGTTATGGTGATGAGTTCCAATTTATCTTGGTGGATGTAAGTACTGTGTTGAGTGAATATTTATGATCTGTGATAGAGGATGCTAATACTTTAATGCGTAATAACCATGCCAGATTGATAGTGTGATAAGTATGATTAAAGATGGTGAATACTAGAGAAATGATTAATTGATATTCATGAGTGATTGTTCAAGTTTGCTAGTATTATGATTAAATGTGCTATTCATGGGTTCTAGAATGCTATGAATATCAATGTTGTGGAATGCTAGAAGTATGAATAAGTTTATTCATGTATGATGTTGTTGTTGTTGCTTACATGTTAATGAGAATATGTTGAATTCCTGCATATGAAGAATGTTATCATGGTGCATATGCATGTTGAGAGCATACAGGTGCCTTGGTCACGTAGTGACCAAGCACATACAGGTTGAGGTCCCCGTCATGAAGATGACGGGCTTGAGGTCCCACATTCGTGGAATGTGGGCTATGAAATAAAGAGGTCCCCATCATTAAGTGATGGGCAAAGGTCCCTATACTGTGGTGTATAGGCTCTTGGTCCCCTGTGCGGAGGGCACGAGCAAGGGTATACAATGACGGTTGTATACCCGCATTACACGGTAAAATGCGAAAGGGATAAAGTTCAAAAGAGCATTGCATAGTTTGCATATCATGAGATATTTGGCTATGATTAGTGTAATGAGATTGTGGTTTATGAGATGCTATGTTTGTGTTCTGTTTATAGCCTTGTTGATACTTGTTTGAGTCTTTGGGCTCACTCTTGCTTTAATGTGTTTTAGGTACCAATGGCAGGAATGACATGCATGGGAGGGAATAGATGATGGATGCACTCACTACCTCACACTCTTAAGCGTTCACCACTTAGCTTCAATTTTAGAAATAAAATGAACTGATGATTATCACTCATAGATTGTTTGGTTTGAGTAACTGTTTAATTGTGATAATGAGATTGCCAGGTCTTGGTATGTTCAATTGATTATCATGATTGATCATGAGATTTTGGTTAAATGCTATGTTTTATCATTGAACTCTCGGTATAGCTGATTAAACAAACGAGACTCTGTCGAAAAATTTGTAGTTTGTACTAGATTAGTTTACTTCCAGTAGCATTCCAGGTCCTTTGAGCAATGAACTTCTCATATAGAAGATAGGGAAAACCTCAGATTACAATCCCTAAAATTCTCGCAATCCAAACATACTCGCGCATTAACATCAACATGGAAACATCTTCTTGACCCAATTATCTTTATAAAGATTCTAACTCTTAAAGAGTTACTTACTAAGTCCAAGTCTTTCCTGGTAATAATCCAACCATCTCGGCTATCGCATTAATCACTTTAACAATCTGATTACTTCGCTAATACTACTCTCATTACAACACCCTCATATTTCATCTGCACAACCGTGCAAGGTACTCAATCGCGACACTCTAATACATTAATCAAGATTCCCATCCTTTTGAAAATTCTAATGTTCCACCCGTATTGAACAAAGGACTTTGGATCACAAACCTCCATAGGTTCTAATGGTTGCAACAACGCAATCGCTTAGCTTTGAAATGCAAACATTCTGTGTAAATAAATTCTTCCAAGAATTATACATGAAATCAGTTCATCCTCCAATGTTCCTCGAATAACTTACAACCTCGCCTCACAACCTCATTGAATAAACACTTGAAAGACCCTTGTGAAACGAATCGACTAATCCTTCTCGTAAGAAAAACAAATGAAAACAATTTTCACCACATAGAAACATCTACTACTCGCAGTGAACAGAGGACCAAGGGAAATAGTCGACTTGGCAAAGAGCTCGCACAACAAAAGGGAAAGTCAACGCTTGAGGGCACAAGTCCCGCACGAAGGGAAGATCGAACCTCGGATAAGAAGAAGGTATTGCCTTTGAAAATTGATAAACTCTTATAGAACAACCGCATAAGGTTGTAAGCACACTCAAATAAATCGTAAGTTGCGAAACGACTTAAATCTCAAACACTTATACTTCACTCCTTCCTCTAACAAGGAAAGTTATTCTCTGTGATTACTACATCACTTTGCCAACTTAAACATGATAATTCTTAAAACCAAATCACAGAAACCACTTAAGAGCCAATAAAATCTTTCATCATATCGCTTTGCTCAAAAATAAATTTCAATCACCACATAACACAAGAGGTCCACTGATCACAAACGTAAAACTCGAAACACTTTCACTATAACAAAATTACGAAAGACGATCTAGTTACTTTATTTCTAAAAGATTCATCACCACATATACAAGTCACAAACTCTTGCAGATAATCTTACTAACATCAAGAATGATCTACCCTTTACAAGACTCATATCGTCAACTCTTCCTTTATTGAGCCCACAAAGGCTTACCAAAACATTACATATCCCATCACCATCACATCCTCAATTGAGTGTATACCAAAATCTTATATTCTCACTACAACAACCACTTTATTATTATTATTATTTTTTTTAGAGGAAAACTACTGCACAATTAAAAAGTTATTCCCATACCCTTTCATCAAAGATATACTTTTATCTGATAGTCCTACCATCATGTAAACATTGTTCATCCATTAAATCCTATCAGTTTATCTCTTAGTGATGCTCATCACCAAACATTAATAGACATTATTTGCACCTAGCAATACTCATAATCCTTAAGTATCCACAAAAAGATTACTCCAAGATTAGTACCCACTAAGATAATAATCTAACTCCTTTTGAACTTAACCATTCCAAAAGGTTAGATTAATCCATTGAGATACGATAATCTAATTTACCAAGAAAGTTTATCAAAAGTATTACTCTTAATCATCGACTCAATTACATCAATGTTCTACATCTCTTATTAACTCTATTGTTTACAACTAGTTATAACCATACTCTTAATCACAAATCCTCGAACTACTACAAGACACTTTCAAATTAATCACTATCCTTTCAAGGATCTTTGTTAGAATCGATCATGCACACATTGCGCCTAACCTGATAACCTATATTATATCCATTAATTGCTTTGATTATAACCTCTCACTTAACCAAGCCAAAACACCACTAAAAGGTTTAACAACTTCCTTCATAAAAGAGAACCATCAAGCTTCAACACTCAAATACCCAAGAGAGATACATTGAGTCAAAGCCTCCACGTTCTAAAAACTTGCAAAAGGAAACCTTCATTAACCAAAAACATCAACCGAATAAATGGGTCACGCTTTCCAATGAGAAACACAAAACTCCAAAATAAAGGTCAAACTTGACAATCAACCTAGTTCACCAGCTCCATGAATAACCCTTCGGTTGGGAGAACAATGATTGCTTTACGGGACAATTAAGCCAAAGAAAACACATTATTATTATTATTATTATTATTATTATTATTATTATTATTATTATTATTATTATTTTCAAAGCAACCCATCAACCACAAGAATAAATACCCCAAGAGAAACTCATCAATTTCAAGCGGATAGAGTTGACCAAAATCACATTCAAGGAAGAGAACACTGCTCCAAAGATACTCGCTACCAACGCCTGTACTACGATCTCCGGTGGGGATACTTCGCTATTCCTATACCACGAACGGTGGTGTAGCCTGGTATAGCCCAGGACCACAACCACTACTTCCACCTCTCAACATGGGTTATTCCCACACATAATAATTATAACAATTAATTAATAAGCAGCCAAACTCAACTCATATCAGCAATAATCAAAACGATATAACGGAAACGTAAATGCAATGATTGGCCCATCCCCATCCTACTGTGCACCAGTGTGTCAAACTTTTAAGTTGATTAACATTAGCAATTTTTAAATAATCTAGTCACCACGGACCTACAGCCCGCTCTGATACCAACTGTAACACCCCAGCTCTCAAAGGACCTGGAATGCTACTGGAAGTAAACTAATCTAGTACAAACTACAAATTTTTCGACAGAGTCTCGTTTGTTTAATCAGCTATACCGAGAGTTCTATGATAAAACATAGCATTTAACCAAAATCTCATGATCAATCATGATAATCAATTGAACATACCAAGACCTGGCAATCTCATTATCACAATTAAACAGTTACTCAAACCAAACAATCTATGAGTGATAATCATCAGTTCATTTTATTTCTAAAATTGAAGCTAAGTGGTGAACGCCTTAAGAGTGTGAGGTAGTGAGTGCATCCATCATCTATTCCCTCCCATGCATGTCATTCCTGCCATTGGTACCTAAAACACATTAAAGCAAGAGTGAGCCCAAAGACTCAAGCAAGTATCAACAAGGCTATAAACAGAACACAAACATAGCATCTGTAAACCACAATCTCATTACACTAATCATAGCCAAATATCTCATGATATGCAAACTATGCAATGCTCTTTTGAACTTTATCCTTTTCGCATTTTACCGTGTCACGGGGTATACAACCGTCATTGTATACCCTTGCCTCGTGCCCTCCGGCACAGGGACCAAGAGCCTATACACCACGGTGTATAGGGACCTTTGCCCATCACTTAATGATGGGGACCTCTTTATTTCATAGCCCACATTCCACGAATGTGGGACCTCAAGCCCGCCATCTTCATGACGGGGACTCAATCAGATGTGCTTGGTCACTACGTGACCAAGGCACTGTGATGCTCTCAACATGCATATGCACCATGATAACATTCTTCATATGCAGGAATTCAACATATTCTCATTAACATGTAAGCAGAACAACAACATCATACATGAATAAACTTATTCATACTTCTAGTGTAACACCCAGACCCACAATACCCGAATGCTACTAAACCACTCTCACAACTAGCCAATAATTTCAATTATAACTTATTTCGCAACATCTCTAAACAAGAAGTATTAAGCGGAAGCATAAACAACTAAGGGAACAAAGATAACGGTAACAAGTTCATTAATTAAACTACCTCTATCAGATTAATCAAAGAATGGTTCACAAGTCCATCCTTATTAAATAACATAATCATCCACAAATATTTAAGCGCTTGGCTAGAATTTCATTGACTTTATTACTACATGAGTTGATGAACCAAGTGCATTATCAGGTGCCGCTCTACCCATCCCATGAATGCTCAACAATCACCAAAGGGGGAAGAAACAACAAGAGTGAGATAAAAATCTCAACAAGCAAACTGCTTAACGTGCTATTCACTCTACAAACAAATACACAACATCATTAAAATATCCATATGTCCACATCCATAATGTGAATCCACATTCATTTACAAGCTAATTAAACTACAGAGATATTAAGCATCAATATCCAATCCCCATAATGATCATAATTATAGCCTCAACCATAATTACTACCAATGATAGTAAAATATTAACAATTGAATCTTGATCAACTGCTTCATATTAATCACCACTACCACTACCAATGACAATAAGGTATTAACATGTTTTACCTCATAACTTTACTATTTCTCGCATCCACAATCGCTATCAACAATTACCACAAGAGAGAAGAATCTCATGCCACAATCACAACCTCTACCATACCACAAGGGATGAACCCTATTCCACAACCACAACCACATTACACGCACTCACAAGAGACTCTCATGAGTCAATTTCACATTGCAACTATGAAGTTGCGCTTGTTTGCAAAATAACTTCACCTCAATATCTTGCATGAGTATGCAAATGATCTTTCCACAATGCAATGCATATGTATGCTATGCTCCACTGCACCTTTACCCAACAAGGTAAAGGTATGCATCGTCTTTCTGACGGCAATGCACGATGTTGTACTGCACGGTCGCGGCTAAAAGCGCGACATCCACAATGCAAATGTCATGATATGTCATGAATGATATGATAATCATAAACCACAAGAATTTAACCACGAAGGTCAACAACATACTCATCATGAATATTTCTCATAATCCACATGTGTCTCATTAAGCACCATACCATTGTGTCATAAGACCATTACCACATAACCCACACTCGATTCACCCGGATCAAAATCAATCGATCTAAAGGGAACTCTACCACATAGACCACAACAAGATCATCATGAATAAAACCACAAGGAATTATCAATATGTCCACCTTGAGTTTATTTTCATATTCGCATTTGGCTCATTAAGCAAATTACCACGATACTACCCAAACTCATCCAAACATAGCAATTGATTAATATCTTGCTACCACATTCATACTTAGAAAACATGTAACCATGGCATATCGCTCAACATTACGTCAATCATACATAGTGCAAGTAGTAAGAACCACGAGTTAAACCGTAGCACAACCGCTACATTTACTTGCCTTCCACGATGCGACGCTAAGTAGCGGCAAAGATGATACTCCTAAACCTGAGGCTTCACCTCCTAAACAAGTAAAATAACTTCAATAAGGACATAATATTCCCAGCGCTACTAATCGGCATTCTACATCGCTACTTGACGACTCAAAACGAGTTTATAAAGCTGAAACCGAAAACAATGTTTCCTGCCATTTACTGATTCTGGACAGCAGCACGGTAAATGACATAACTCATGAACTGGAAGTCAAAAGAGGTAAACCCAATTTCTGTAGATTCTTAACTGAATAATCTACAATACTCTAGTTGACATGATAAACCAATTCGGCCAACATATTAGGCTAACCATTGTCTGAACTTTCAGTACAGAACCTGCCTACACAATTGAACAGCAAAACTAAAATGACCATAACTTTTAATAGGTAACCTGAATTGATCGTTCTTTATCAATCTGAAAAGCTTATCGAATTACCTACAATAACCTAGTTGGGTGAACTTTCAGATTCTACCAATTTCCATTTCATATTTTAGGAAATAACCAGACAGATTATTCTCGTCAGATTTCTGGCAGCAGATAGTAAAATGATCATAACTTTTGACTCAGACCTCGAATCGAGTGATCTTCGCGGCCACTGAAAGATAACGACAGATCCCACATAACTCTAGGAGATGGAATCTTAAAATTCAGCCTCTAAATACACGAAAAACCCACGCAAGGTACTGGACAGAATTGCATCTTCTGCAGCCCAACAATTATCCAACAATTCTAATCGGTTTCGCATCTACTACGGATCAAACAGCGGGAAGGCATCTCGTTACCCTTGTAGAGCCCATGAAGATGCAGATCAAATCCACGAGGACCCTTCCTCTTCTTCTTCTTCTTCTCTTCCACCATGGCCGCAGACCGGGCTTCTTCCTCCTTCCTTCGACCGGCATCAATGGAGGGGAAATCATCCGTGGAGGGGGATGGACAGCAAGGGAGGTGCTGGACAGAGAGTGGATGGGGTGGAGGCGCAAGGGGGTGGAGGCTTGGAGGGAGAGGAGGGGGCGGCTAGGGTTAGGAAGGGGAGAGTGGCGCCCCTATGGCCGGCCACCAAAGGCCCCATGGGCCTCTAGCCTGAGCCCAGTTGTCTCACTGCTTGCGTAAAAATCCTCCAAACTCGATGAATCACTATTCTAATTGGTCCCTCTCTAAAAAAATAATTATTCTCTCTCTAATATTACTCAGAGTATTACATCTCCTCCCGACTCTGTTCTTCCAACTTAAGCAAATTTGGGGTATTACATTCTTCCCACCTTAAAAGGATTCGCTCTAATCCTACTCTCTGCACTCACAAAGAAAAGAACAACAAGCAAAAGCAACCCAAACTAGGAGTACTCACCACCTCGAAGAGCTCGGGTACTTCTTTTCAAAAGATCCTCCAGCTCCCACGAAGCCTCTCTCTCCGATCGATTCGCCCAAAGGACCTTCACATACTTGATGGTCTTATTCTCAAGACCAGCCCGACGTATCCAAGATACGAATCGGCCGACTCTCCACAAAGAGATCCTGCTCCACCGTGACTGCCTGTGTCAATCTTGTGTTCTGATCCCGCAAGTATTTCTCAAGATAGACACAAGGAAAACATTGTGCACACCACTCAATGAGTTTGGCACTCCAAACGATAAGCCAAACTACCCACCCGAGCAAACACCGAAAAGGACCGAGGTACCGCGGCTAAGCTTCTGGTGGTACCAAAACGAACAATACCCTTGGTTGGGGACACCAAGGAGCACAAGGCTACCCACCGCAAACACCAACTCGCGCCAACATCCGCATAACTCTTTGTCGGCCCCGAGTAGCCAATGTGTCCCGCCATTTTGGCAAAATTTCCGCAATAACTATTAAGACCACTTTCTAAAACCATCCTCTTTCTTAAAACACTTTCCTCTTATTAGATATACTCGTGATAACACACTATACCCATTCTCAAGAATTTGATCACCAATTCCACTCACATAATTCTACTAGAAGCACAACGATATATTATACAAATATAACCCAACAAATGTAAGAGTAAAGAACTCTCAAGCATCACACTAGCAACCAGCTTTCCTTCAAAGGACCACGATCCAAAACAAAGGATTCACCACAAAATATTTCTACTCATCAAGTAGACAATTGGAGAACCACACCACGTAAGCTAAGAGTGAAAAATCACTCGCTGATCAAAACAATCAATTTTTTTTCTAACTCGAAAAGACTACGCCTCAACATAAGTCAACTAAATTTGCAAATGGTCTCGCCATAAACACACAAAGATAAACAAGAATCAAGAGAGCATCGCACTACTTGACATAACAATAATTTCCCAATTAACAAACACTCATTTCTTAACATCAATGAATCGCTTGGCTCCAAGATAAACATTCTATTTAAAACATATCCTTCTCAAGGATTATTCCATGGAAATAATATATTATCCATTGTATCTTAAACATCGAGATATTTAAGGCTCCACAAAAACATCACTAGACTACCACTAATAAGTCGTCATCACTCAACAAAAGGCTTCGCATCCCACAACAATTACCATGTTCTTAGAAGAAGAGGTAAGAAGAAATAAATTTCAGCATACGTAAAATGGTTGTCATCTCAATAGCCAAAAGACCAAAAGATTAACAAATAGCAAAGAGGTTGGAAAACACAAGATAAGATCAACTGCACCTCAAATACTTATAGTACAACTTTTCCTTTCAATAAGAAGCAATTTTTCTTTTATAACAAAGATCCCGCCAATTCCAACAAAGGATGCTTGAAGACCACAACACGAGATTCAGATGAAAAACCAAAAAGATCATTCAACATGTCGCTTTACTCAAAGCAACCTCGGCTATCACACAAGTCATAAGGTACAAAAAGATTTCAAACTGTAAATCTCACACCCTTCATTTCAATTAGTATTATGGAATTAACAAATTCCTTTATTTTTAAAACATTCAACACCATAATCACAACTACATGCTATCGATTGAACTCACAACAAGATAAAACATTCTTTGCAAAAAAAAAAAAAAAATCAGCATATCATCCCACTCCTTCATATTTTTTTCCAAAAGGAACACCATAAATCACTTCATCATGTTCTTATTATCCAAATAAGATTCCAACTACTTAATCTAGTTAAACCTAGTGCATAAGCCATCATATTAAAACAAACTCTTTAACAAGCTGATATTAGAACATAACAACCTCACAAAACATGCTAGTATGAATCTCTTATTAGATTTCATACATTTATCTCGCATCGATGCTCAACTCTAGTTTAGCAAAAGTAATTACACTCTAGCCATTGTCACAATAATTGATTATTAATTTTTCATCAGCATAGCATTAATGATCCTATCTCTAATTTGCAATCTCAAAGACAAATAAAGAGCACAGATTCAATACTCCACCTTATGTTAAGATATTAAAATAAAATAACTTTAAACATCAACAATACCAGCTTTATAAGACCGATTCCACAAGTCAATACATCAACCTTCATCCATTTCTTTATACATATTTCAACAATTTAGCGTGGTAAAAGTTGCATAACTTTAACAGTTGTACATGCTCATCAAGTATGTAAAGAGAGAACATATTAAAGGTTAATCTTATTAAGGCAATATTCCAACACCTCCTTACTTGACCATCCCGAATGGTCAGATTAATTACTTAAGATCAATCAATCCAATCTATCCAACAAGTTGGGAAAATTAAACAACTACAATAATCAAAACAATTGTTTTTCATATTCTTTGATAAATGCATGAGTTCTACACATGTATCGCTAAATTCTTAGCCACAAATCTTCAAGATACTACAACAGACAACATCATATTAATCGACTTCACTTCTAAAGATGATAGTAGAAATTAATGATGTACCACACTAACTTTTCGACTTGATAATTCACAATCTACCAATTATTTACATAATTGCCACCTACTACTTAAACACAACAAAACATCATAAAGGGATTTTAACACTCCTTCTAGGAGAAATCAAACTTCAAAAGTCGAAATAACTCGTAAGAAATGCATAGAGCCAATGCTTCCACAAGTTAATGAACTTCTCACATAAAGCTTTGATTCTCTCTCAAAATAACAAACGAAATACAAGAGTCATGTTTTCCAAAGAAGAAAGATGGAACAACACGGAAAATACCAATCTTCTCCAAAAGCACTGCCACGAGCAACAAACATCCCATCAATCGAAAAGAAACAATACTTGGCCTCAGAACAATTGAGGCCTAGTGACACCCAACAACCGCAATAAACAACTAACCCGAGAGAAAAATCATTAATCGCAATAGGCCAAGAATCGGCCAACATCAATTCAAGGAGGATAACACTTTTCTAAGAAACTTACCCATGACATCCGCAACTAAGTTACCCGAGGTAATTTGTAACAGCCCTAACTTAGGGTTTGTATTTCAAATGTAAAATTTTGAGGAGAAATAAAAAACTTTTGTTGTCTCTTCAAATCATTTGAAAGTTTCTACAATTTTCCCTAGCAATTTCCAATTTGTAGAATTTAATTCTTGTGATTGGAAATTGTTGTTATCAGATTCTTAGCCTTCAAACTTGTGATCATCCTCTGAAACTATTTTTCCTAGCATCTTGATCATCCTATCTACCTCCTGAATTATCTCACAATTTTTAGATTTTATTTGCTATTTCAAATGGCCAAGTCAACCTAGTTTGAAATCTGGTCAAACTTCGTCAGCATGCTTGTGAATTTTCTGAAGAACTTTTCAGTGCATAGAAAGTTCTGGAAAATTTATACAAGGTTGTTCTCCGTCTCAAGTAGCTACCATAAAATTTCTGAAATTTTGGAGCTCAGAGCTACCTTTAAAATTCTCCAAACTCTCTCACCTTTTAAAACCTCAAATCGAAAACATCGTCTCGCCCGAACCCAACTCAGGCTCGAGTCCGATCGCGCCACTTGACTCGGTCGCGTCAACTAAACGCACCGCGCGAGTCCGGCCGATCGTGACCGTCCGATGCAAATCGAACGATCCACGCCGCGCGCAACCGACTGTCCGAATGCATACATTGATCTCACCGGTAGTCCATTAGCGATCGAACGGTCGGATCTTCCGATCGAGTCGAACCTCTGCTCGCGACCGCTTCGCCGCTGCGCCGACATGTGGGCCATCCTCGCCGTGTTCTTCCTCGCCGGCTCGCGCCTACCGGAGATCGGGCGTTCGGCGCATGCGTGCCACAGCACTGCCGCCGCCACGCAGGGACGCGCGTTCGCTTCAGAGGATCGCCTGAGCCCATCTACCTCCTTGGGTCATCCATTCTTCCTCGCGCTCATTCTTGCGTTTTCTCCGCCATTTCTTAGCTTCGCCGGAGAAGAACCCGAGCCAGCGCCACCACCTCGCTGCCGCCGTGCTTCTTCAACCCCGCCTTCATCTTCCTTGTTCTCGCCGCATCCATTTTTCCCATCCCGAGCCCTCGGTGTCCAGCAGTATCGCCGGAGCGTGTTCATCGTCTCCAACTCCGCGCCTCGGCCCGTGAGCTCATTTGCGCCCGTGAGTTTCGGCCGTTACTTGGTTCCTTAGGATCGCATCGATGCAATCGAGTCTAATGACGGCTTCATTTTCATCTTTGGTGCATCGTTGAGGTTGTGCGCCCCTTCTTCTCCAAGCTTGGTTTTCCGCCGTGAAATTCCGCCACCTCGAGCTTTCTTCGTCGGCATTATCGTGTGCTTCTTGTTCCGGAGTTGGGGCGGCTCGGCGCACCTTCCGGAGTCTTCTAGAAGTCTCAGACGCCCTCGCCGTGGGAGCCGTGTCTTCTCTCCGCCTCGGCCGCCGTGAGCTCGACTCGCGACCATTGGGCCGATCACCGCCATCGAAGTTCGCGAGGGCCTTGCGAACCCGTAGGTACCACTCTTTGCCCGTAAACCTCCCGGTTTGCAAAATCCGCTGCGCGCCGCGCCGCGCGTGCGTGCTCGCCGTGAACCGCCGGTGATGATCGGTTAACTCAATCGTGCCTACTTTGAGTCCCCGACTTGTGGGCCTTTTGTTGTTAATCATGTTTAGAAAACATTTAATCTCACCGTTATATTTCACCTTGAGTCTCGATCGGTGGGTCCATGATGTCGCTTAGGGATTGTGTAGTTTTGTTAATGCGCTTTCTTTTCATGAGGCGATTTTTGCCGGGCATATGTGTTAGGATTACGTTGTTGTCAAGACGATTCTTTGAATACGCCTTCGACGTCACCTTATCGCGCGCAATACAGTCTCGTCACCCCGCGCGGTCCCGCTGTCGATGGTCGGGCTAGCCGTGCGTCGGTAGAAGAAGTATTAAGAGCTTTAGTATTTCAAATGCTTTTTTTGCAGTAATCGTTAAATCGATTAAACTTGTAAAATGCATAACTAATTCAATTTTTCTCCAAATCACTTGAAACCAGTTCTGTTAATTTTAATTTTAAATGTAGTATTTACCAAAATTAGATTCAACCATGTTTCTGTTAGCTAGAATCTGGTTATTGAATAATTGGTGTATTATGCATTTTCCAAAATTAGAAAATTCATATCTTTCTCAATAATTGTCCAAATACAGTGAACCCAATTCTGTAAAATTTCATTTTCAGTATACTAACTATTAGGATAGGTTTTACACACTGTTTTTGTTCATGAAAAATTGTTAAGTAATTAACTAGTGACTTATTGTGCTTTTAGCTTAGAAAATTCATAGAAAATTGCTAATAACTTAAAATGATTTGTTCTCTGTTTCTGAAATTTTGTTATATCATGCTTAGGCTGCTGTGTGAGTTTTGGCTTGTTTGATGTTGTTGAATGTTTGAGTTTTGTCGGTGTTATTCGTTCTTATTTGCTGTTATGTTCGATCGTTAGGCTTCGATATTTGCGGCAACCCTGAGGACGATCCTCCGCACCATATTGAGCAACAAAAACTGAACAAGCGCTTTGATCATGTTTAATCCCAGTATTTTAAAGATTAATATTTTGTTTCAAATTGTATGTATGCATTGCTTAATTTGTGTTAAATTGATTAGTTAAATCTGTAGTCGCATATCCTGTAGCCAAAATATTGATCTCTACTACCGAGCCTAGGTTATTTGCTGTGATTAGAGGTCATTGGATGATCTCTTGTCACTTAGTAGATACGATTTCAACTTGCTTAGACATGCTTAGCTATCGGTAGAATCAAGCGTTATCGACTTTAGTCGGTAACCTTGATCACACAAAATTTACTACAACTTTATGTTTCAAAGATTTCTATGTTTAATTGCAAAATTAAAAATGAAAACAAAAATGATTTGGACGCGGCACAAGATCTTTTGGGTGTGATCGAAAGGTGCCCGGTCAATTAAGGACCGAACATCTTGTGAGTGAATTTTTATCCAGTGCATTTCGCGTGCTAACCACACTAGAGTATATGGGACCTCTCTTGACCTAGTACTTTGGCGTGTATCGGTCCCGGTCGCAGGAGGTCGCAGGAGGGATGGAGGTGGGAGCATGGTAGTTGTCCAAAAGCTTTATCCCGAGTGGGTAGTTGTCTTTCGGCTTTACCATGTAAGCGCATGGTGTTTCTACCCATACGAGCGGCTCGGGTTGATACACAATATTGGAAACAGATCTCGTAGGACTTAGTCAGGCCTGCATACCTTCGGAAGTGTGCTTTGGCTTAAAGGCGATCGAGGTGTGGGTATGATGGTACACCCTGCAGGTTAAAACTATTCGAATAGCCTCGTCCTAGGTGATGGACACGCTTGGGTAAGCTTTTCAAGAGTTAGACTACAACATTTAAATTAAAACTTGATGGGTGGTACTAACTGGATTCGTGCTATTGTTGTGGTGACTATTGGGATAGTCACTTCTAGGTTGTTTTATCTTTCGCTTTTGTTATTAATATCCGTATCGTTATTTCAATCTTAAAAATGAATTGCAAACTTGCTTTTAAACTGTATTACATTATTGCAAATGAAAATTGGCTTTGTGCAAATAAAACATATGGTTTCCACTAAACAAGCTTCGCATGTAGCATATGAATGTGTCCGCTAGTTCACACGTCGGTCTTGCGGTACAAAGACAATCTTTGTACTCGTGTGCTTTGCTTAATGTTTTTGTTGCGAGAGGAAGAAGGTGAGCCTCGTGGTCCTCACTTCGTGAGTCTGTCTTTGTCGCCGTGGTGACGACTAGACTTGGCGGTCCTGGCCGATGCCTTGTGGGTTGAAGGCACACCGATTGGCTTTGTTTATAGCCATCTTATGGCACTTTGCTTCCGCCGCTCTTGTGTTATTTGTGTATCTTGTGGCCTGTCGGCCTATGTCTGTAATATTGTTGCTATTTGTTCATCTTCCGTTTGGAAGTGTGGTGTTTGGACTCTATGTTTTGAATGGAGTTGATGTCTAATTTTGTAACGAGGTGCGTATACTGCTTTCTGGGAAGTATACATATCTCGAGGATCAGTTTATTTGATTTGTGATGCTAGGACCAGGTGGTTGGTTAAGCATTACAAGCCAAATAAACCGGGGTCCTCACAAGGTTGGTATCAGAGCCATTCTGACCGTAGTAACCCAAGCATAGTCGTCCTTAGGATATTTTGAAAGTCTTATTTTCAAGTCATAAAAAGGTTTATAAAAACCTAGGCAGATTCTCAGATTTTATTCCTTACCTATCTTAGCTTTCTACTCTCATCTTACTCTAATTTAAGTTTTGAAACTTGGTTTTTCTCTTCACCTTTCAAAAAATAGTTACTACCGGTGGAATTAGTTTGGGGAGAACCATGAAGTTTAATCCAACTAAAACTTGTGGGGATAATAGGGTAAGATGTAAAGGGAGTAGTTATGTGTCTGATTTTTGCTGGTCGAACTTTATCCTGCCTTGTGTTTGTTTCTAGACTGCTTTCATGAATTTTGGGCTTTCTTGTTCTTAAATTTGTTGCTAACTTGTCTTAGTAAAACAGGATGGCCGGGAGAACGCGTGGTAGTCAAGCAGCGGGTCATGATGAGGAGCTTCCTCCTCCGACCATGGTCGAGGTTCTCGCCGATCGAGCGAAACCGCATGGACCGACACGCATCTTGGAGGTTATTGCTAGGAATACCTCCACTCCCGCCGTGGTGGCGCCACCGCACTCGTGGGGACTTGCGAGTTCCTCCGCACACGCCGCCGACTTTCTCCCGCTCCGAGGACCCTCTCGATGCGGACGATTGGTCGCGCATGGTTGAGCGAAGCTCAACATAGCTCGCCAGCGCAGATAAGGCACTCTTCGCGTCCCACCGCCTTGAGGGCGGCACTCATGGTGGGAGAACTATCTCGCCATGCGACCGCGGGCCATGTGGTCGCATGGGAGGAGTTCACCGCTTTAAATCGGGCCCACATCCCGCATGGCCCGATGAAGCCGAAAAGAAAGAATTCCTCGCGCCAAGCAAGGGCGCAAATGCGTGACGAGTACCTGCGAGTTCAATCATCCGCTCGTTATGCTCGGAGAGGTGGCCTCGATGAGGCTAGCAGAGAAGTTTATGGATGGCTTGTCCGAGGAGCCGCAGACAAGCTATCTATTGTGGACTTCTCGGACTTTCGTGCCTTGGTAGATAAGGCCATTGTTGCCGAGCATAAGGCGAAGGCGCTGGCGAAGTCCCGCAGCGCAAATGGGAGGCGATCGCCTACTCACACCACCTCGCTCGTCCTCGGCCGGGCCAGCACTGATGGC
Organism: Ampelocalamus luodianensis; assembly: GCA_036346255.1. Classification (NCBI taxonomy): domain Eukaryota; kingdom Viridiplantae; phylum Streptophyta; class Magnoliopsida; order Poales; family Poaceae; genus Ampelocalamus; species Ampelocalamus luodianensis. Next base: position 55,315,789 of record CM070620.1, read on the forward strand.
CCGTTCTTTTGCTCCACCGGCGCCGAGACCATTCGCACCAGCTCCGCCCACCGCAGACCGTGTTTCAGCCACGTGCGCCGCGATCCAAGCAGCAGAGTGGCTCCGCAATCCGGCGGCCGAGGTGACTTGTTTCGCGCCACAACAAGGGCCATTATGCGAATGCACGCCCTCGAGTGTTGCAGTGCCTCTCGCCCTAATGGAGGACGCGGGGGGAGTGGTCATCCACCGACTGAAGATGATCCGAAGCCCTGAGGTGCGGCAGCGGTCGAGTCAACCACCTTTCACCGAGGAGGCTCGGAGGCGCCAGATGTCGTGATGGGTACACTTCTTGTTAATTCTCGCCCCGCTGCAAAGATATTTGATTCTCGAGCATCGCATTCTTTTATTTCAAGATCATTTGCTGCTGCTAGTGGTCTTCACGTGTTCCTTTGGGGATTCTTTACTCATTCGCTCTCGGGTTCGGAAATGAGAGCCGATATGGAATGCCGCGTGTTCCTATTGAGGTCAAAGGGTGGGATTTTTGGCAAATCTTATTCGCTCGATTCAATGAGTCGGATGTGATTCTTGGCATGGATTGGTTGTCCCAACACTTGGGGCAAATCGATTGTGCCAGAAGATTGTCTATCTTACCAGCCCTTCTGGGTGGCGAGTTGATTTTCGCCACGCAGGGGCCACATCTCAGTGTGCATTAGAAGCAAAGCCGCCTTGCAAATTCGTGGATGTTCCCATAGTATCGACTTTGAGGATGTTTTCCCGATGATTTGCCCGGATGCCTCCGATTCGAGACCTTGAGTTTGTCATTGAGTTGCTTCCTGCATCGCCCGATTTCAAGGCGCCGATCGGATGCCTCCCAATGAGCTAGAAGAATTGAAGAAGCAGCTTGGTGAGCTCCAAGCAAAGGGTTTCATCCGTCGATTCATCTCCTTGGGGTTGTCCGTGATCTTTGTGAAGAAGAAGGACAAGACCTTGCGCATGTGTGTTGATTACCGCCCTCTCAATGAAGTGACGGTGAAGAACAAATATTCTCTCGCCCGCATTGATGATCTTTTGACGGCTTGTCCGAGCTCGTGTTCTCCAAGATTGATCCGAGATCGGGCTATCATCAAGTCCGGATCGGGTGAGGATATTCCAAGACGGCTTTCACTACTCGTTATGGCCTCATGCAGTACACCGTCATGTCTTTCGGTTTGACCAATGCTCCAAATTGTTCATGAACCTTATGAATTCCGTATTTATGGAGTATTTGGACAAATTTGTGGTGGTTTTTATTGATGACATTCTTATCTATTCCAAGACTGAGGTAGAACATGCCGAGCATCCAAGATTGTTTTGGGCAAATTGCGGAGCACCACTATATGCGAAGTTCAAAGAAATGTGAGTTCGTTGAAGGAAGTGGCATTTTGGGCCATGTTCTTTCACCGAGGCATAGCTGTGGATCCCAAAGAAGGTCGGCGATGTTCTATCTTGGGGCCACCAAGTCACCATCGATGTGCGGAGTTTTCTTGGTTTAGCTGGCTACTATCGCCGCTTTATCGAGAACTTCTCCAAGATCGCAAAGCCGATGACCGAATTGCTTAAGAAGGACAAGAAGTTTGTGTGGTCCTCTGCTTGTGATGAGAGCTTTGAGCTCAAACAACGATTGACTTCACCCACCCTTACTCTTCCGATATCCACAAGAGCTTCGATATTTATTGCGATGCCTCTCGTCGGGACTCGGATGTGTTCTTATGCGCAGAAGGCAAGGCGGTTGCCTATGCATCCAGCAATTGAGGCCTCATGAGCTCAACTATCCCACCCATGATTTAGAGCTTGCTGCAGAGTTCATGCACTCAAGATTTGGCGGCATTATTTGATCGAAACCGCCGTGAGGTGTATTCCGATCACAAGAGCTTGAAATACTTGTTCACTCAAACCGATCTGAACCTCAGCAGAGGAGATGGCTGGAATTGATCAAGGATTATGACATGGGTATTCAAGATCATCCGGCAAAGCCAATGTGTTTGCCGATGCACTTAGCCGAAAAGTGTATTGCAATACTGATGATCCAAGAGCAAGAACCGCACTTCTTGCGAGTTTCAGCGCTCAACTTGGGTTTGGTTGAGCATGGCTCCTTGTCGCCTTGGTTGTGCAACCAACCTTGGTGGATCAAGTCAAGGCGAAGACAAAGAATCGATGATGGTGTGGGTAAAATCGCGAACATCGTGAATGGATCACCAAGTGCTTCGCGAAGATGAGCACGGTGTCGTATGGTTTGGGCAGCGCCTTGTGGTCCCAAAGGTCCCCGAGTTGCGGGATTTGATTCTTCAGAGGCCCATGATTCGCCTTTGTCCATCCATCCCGGGCCACTAAAATGTACCAAGATCTGCGTCGAGGTTCTGTGGACTCGCATGAAGCGCGAGATTGCGTGTTCGTTGCCGATGTGACACATGTTGTCGTGTCAAGGCCGAGCATCGGCGTCCGCAGTCTCCTCCATCCTTGCCTATACCGAATGGAAGTGGGATTCAGAGGCATGGATTTTATCACCGGTCCGCCTCCGCATTTCTTCAGGGGAAGGATGCTATCCGGTTGTTATCGATCGATTGACGAAGGTAGCGCACTTCCCGCCAAGACCACCACTCTCGTCGATCGATTGGCGATCTCTATATCTCCGCATTGTGAGCTTGCATGGTGTGCCACGAACGATTGTGTCGATCGTGGCTCTCTTTTCACTTCGCTATGGCACGCTTACAGAAGCCATGGGGACCCGTCTTTCTTTCACCACCTATCATCCTCGGGATCGATGGTCGACGGAGCGAGTCAACCAAGTTCTTGAAGATATGCTCGTGCTTGTGTTCTTTCCTATGGGAAGAATTGGGAGAAGTGCCTACCGCTGCCGAGTTCTCCTACAATAACAGACTTTCGTGCTAGTCTTGGTATGGCACCGCTTGAGGCTTTGTATGGACGGCGCGCAGAACACCATTGAATTGGTCGAAACCGTGAAAGGCGCTTCTTTGGTCCGGATTCGATCAATGAGGCGAAAGTCAAGTGCGCTTGATTCGTGAGCACTTGCGCCGTAGCTCACCCAGCGAAGAGCTATGCGGTCGGCGTCGCCGTGAGTTGAGTTTCCACCCAATGACTTTGTGTATCTCAAAGTCTCACCTCCAAGGGACATCGTCGTTTCGTGTCAAGGGCAACCGCTCCTCGATATGTCGGCCATATCGCATCATCAAGAAAGTGGGAGCCGTTGCATACCGCTTGGAGTTGCCGCTACACTTGAGGGGGTGCATGATGTTTTCCATGTGTCACAATTGAAGAAGTGCCTCGTGTTCGCTGAGGAAACACCATTGGAAAATATCGATGTGCGTGAAGATCTGTCTTATCGTGAGCGTCCGCTCGTATCCTCAAGAAGTGAACGAGAACAAGGAACCGTGTGATCAAGTTCCTTAAAGTTCAGTGGTCGAACCACTCCGAGGATGAAGCCACTTGGGAGCGGGAAGATCGTCTCCGAGCAGATTACCCATCCTTCTTCTCCCAGTGATCAGAATCTCGGGGCGAGATTCCTGTAAGGGGGGGAGATTTGTAACAGCCCTAACTTAGGGTTTGTATTTCAAATGTAAAATTTTGAGGAGAAATAAAAACTTTTGTTGTCTCTTCAAATCATTTGAAAGTTTCTACAATTTTCCCTAGCAATTTCCAATTTGTAGAATTTAATTCTTGTGATTGGAAATTGTTGTTATCAGATTCTTAGCCTTCAAACTTGTGATCATCCTCTGAAACTATTTTTCCTAGCATCTTGATCATCCTATCTACCTCCCTGAATTATCTCACAATTTTTAGATTTTATTTGCTATTTCAAATGGCCAAGTCAACCTAGTTTGAAATCTGGTCAAACTTCAGGTCAGCATGCTTGTGAATTTTCTGAAGAACTTTTCAGTGCATAGAAAGTTCTGGAAAATTTATACAAGGTTGTTCTCTGTCTCAAGTAGCTACCATAAAAATTTCGAAATTTTTGGAGCTCAGAGCTACCTTTAAAAATTCTCCAAACTCTCTCACTTTTAAAACCTCAAATCGTAAAACACTGCTCCTCGGGCCGAACCCAACTCAAAGCTCGAGTCCGATCACGCCACTTGACTCGGTCGCGTCAACTAAACGCACCGCAGCGAGTCCGGCCGATCGTGACCGTCGATGCAAATCGAACGATCCACGCCGCGCGCGCAACCGACTCGTCCAATGCATACATTGATCTCGGCCGCCCATTAGCGATCGAACGGTCGGATCTTTCCGATCGAGTCGAACCTCGCTCGCACCGCTTGGCCGCCGCCGACATGTGGGCCATCCCCTCGCCGTTCTTCCTCGCCGGCTCGCCGCCTCGGAGATCGGCGCTGGCGCTGCAAGATGCGTGCCACGCACTGTCGCCGCCACGCCGGGGACGCGTGTTCGCCTCCAGAGGATCGCCGGAGCCCATCTACCTCCTTGGGTCATCCATTCTTCCTCGCGTTCATTCTTGCGTTTTCTCCGCCCATTTCTTAGCTTCGGCGAGAAGAACCCCGAGCCAGCCACCCACCTCGTTGCCGCCGTGCTTCTTCAACCCCGCTTTCATCTTCCTTGTTCCTCGCCGCATCCATTTTTCCCATCCCGAGCCCTCGGTGTCCAAGTGTATCGCGGGGAGCGTGTTCATCGCTCTCCAACTCCGGCGCTCGGCTCGTGAGCTCATTTGCGCCTGGTGAGTTTCGGCTGTTACTTGGTTCCTTAGGATCGCACCGATGCACCGAGTCTAATGACGGCTTCATTTTCATCTTTGGTGCATCGTTGAGGTTGTGCGCCCCTTCTTCTCCAAGCTTGGTTTCGTGCCAGTGGAAATTCCGCCACCTCGTGCTTTCTTCGTCGGCATTATCGTGCTTCTTGTTCCCGGAGTTGGGGCGGCTCGTGCGCACCTTCCGAGTCTTCTAGAAGTCTCAGACGCCTCGCCGTGGAGCCGTGTCTTCTCCTCCGCCTCGGCCGCCGTGAGCTCGACTCGCGACCATTGGGCTGATCACCGCCATCGAAGTTCGCGAGGGCCTTGCGAACCCGTAGGTACCACTCTTTGCCCGAAACCTCCCGGTTTGCAAAATCCGCTGCGCGCGCGCCGCCGCTCGCGTGCTCGCCGTGAACCGCCGGTGATGATCGCTTTAACTCAATCGTGCCTACTTTGAGTCCTCGACTTGTGGGCCTTTTGTTGTTAATCATGTTTAGAAAACATTTAATCTCACCGTTATATTTCACCTTGAGTCTCGATCGGTGGGTCCATGATGTCGCTTAGGGATTGTGTAGTTTTGTTAATGCGTTTTCTCTTTCATGAGGCGTATTTTTGCTGGGCATATGTGTTAGGATTACGTTCTGTTAAGCCGAAGACGTATTCTTTGAATACGCCTTCGACGTCACCTTATGCGGCAGTCCGCCAGTCGCCGCCCTCGCGCGTCCCGCTGTCGCTGGTCGGGCTAGCCGTGCGTCCAGTAGAAGAAGTATTAAGAGCTTTAGTATTTCAAATGCTTTTCATGGTAATCGTTAAATCGATTAAACTTGTAAAATGCATAACTAATTCAATTTTTCTCCAAATCACTTGAAACCAGTTCTGTTAATTTTAATTTTAAATGTAGTATTTACCAAAATTAGATTCAACCATGTTTCTGTTAGCTAGAATCTGGTTATTGAATAATTGGTGTATTATGCATTTTCCAAAATTAGAAAATTCATATCTTTCTCAATAATTGTCCAAATACAATGAACCCAATTCAGAAAATTTCATTTTCAGTATACTAACTATTAGGATAGGTTTTACACACTGTTTTTTCATGAAAAATTGTTAAGTAATTAACTAGTGACTTATTGTGCTTTTAGCTTAGAAAATTCATAGAAAATTGCTAATAACTTAAAATGATTTGTTCTCTGCTTCAAATTTTGTTATATCATGCTTAGGCTGTGTGAGTTTTGGCTTGTTTGATGTTGTTGAATGTTTGAGTTTTGTCGGTGTTATTCGCTCTTATTTGTCGTTATGTTCGATCGTTAGGCTTCGATATTTGCGCAACCCCGAGGACGATCCTCCGCACCATATTGAGCAACAACAACCAGCAAAGCATTTGATCATGTTTAATCCCAGTATTTTAAAGATTAATATTTTGTTTCAATTGTATGTATGCATTGCTTAATTTGTGTTAAATTGATTAGTTAAACCGTAGTCGCATATCCTGTAGCCAAAATATTGATCTCTACTACCGAGCCTAGGTTATTTGTCGTGATTAGAGGTCACTGGATGATCTCTTGTCACTTAGTAGATACGATTTCAACTTGCTTAGACATGCTTAGCTATCGGTAGAATCAAGCGGTTATCGACTTTAGTCGGTAACCTTGATCACACAAAATTTACTACAACTTTATGTTTCAAAGATTTCTGCTATGTTTAATTGCAAAATTAAAAATGAAAACAAAAATGATTTGGACGCGGCACAATGGTAAGATTGGTGTGATCTTTTGGGTGTGATCGAAAGGTGCCCGGTCAATTAAGGACCGAACATCTTGTGAGTGAATTTTTATCCAGCATTTCGCGTGCTAACCACACTAGAGTATATGGGACCTCTCTTGACCTAGTACTTTGGCGTGTATCGGTCCGGTCGCAGGAGGTCGCAGGAGGGATGGAGGTGGGAGCATGGTAGTTGTCCAAAAGCTTTATCCCGAGTGGGTAGTTGTCTTTTCGGCTTTACCATGTAGCGTATGGTGTTTCTACCCATACGAGCTGCTCGGGTTGATACACAATATTGGAAACAGTCTCGTAGGACTTAGCTGTGCTGCATACCTTCGGAAGTGTGCTTTGGCTTAAAGGCGGTCTGAGGTGTGGGTACAGTGGTACACCCCTGCAGGGTTAAAACTATTCGAATAGCCTCGTCCTAGGTGATGGACACGCTTGGGTAAGCTTTTCAAGAGTTAGACTACAACATTTAAATTAAAACTTGATGGGTGGTACGAATCTGGGATTCGTGCTATTGTTGTGGTGACTATTGGGATAGTCACTTCTAGGTTGTTTTATCTTTCGCTTTTGTTATTAATATCCGTACTGTTATTTCAATCTTAAAAATGAATTGCAAACTTGCTTTTAAACTGTATTACATTATTGCAAATGAAAATTGGCTTTGTGCAAATAAAACATATGGCCTCCACTAAACAAGCTCGCATGTAGCATATGAACAGTCCGCTAGTTCACACGTCAGCCTTGCGGGTACAAAGACAATCTTTGTACTGTGTGCTTTGCTTAATGTTTTTGTTGCAGAGGAAGAAGGTGAGCCTCGTGGTCCTCACTTCGTGAGTCGTGGCTGCCGCCGTGGGTGACGACTAGACTTGGCGGTCCTGGCCGATGCCTTGTGGGTTGAAGGCACACCGATTGGCTTTGTTTATAGCCATCTTATGGCACTTTGCTTCATTGCCGCTCTTGTGTTATTTGTGTATCTTGTGGCACGCCGGCCTATGTCCGTAATATTGTTGCTATTTGTTCATCTTCCGCTTGGAAGTGTGGTGTTTGGACTCTATGTTTTGAATGGAGTTGATGTCTAATTTTGTAACGAGGTGCGTATACTGCTTTCTGGGAAGTATACATATCTCGAGGATCAGTTTATTTGATTTGTGATGCTAGGACCAGGTGGTTGGTTAAGCATTACAAGCCAAATAAACCAGGGTCCTCACATAACTGCATCAATATCCCCGTACCACGAATTGGGGTATAAACTGGCAATGCCCAAGGCAACAGCCGCAAACCCTACCTCTTATCATTGACTATCCTCACTCATAGCAGTCATAGAAACAACACATAAACATACAAGATTATCTCATAGCATGAATAATCAATATAACATGTCAAAGCATGCATGCAATGCTTGACCCATCCCATCCTCATCGTGCACCGGTGTGTCAATTTAATATTTTTAATTACCACGGACCTAAAACACGCTCGATACTAACTGTAACACCCAGGACCCACAATACCTGGAATGCTACTAAACCACTCTACTGACTAGCCAATAATTTCAATTATAACTTATTTCGCAACATCTCTAAACAAGAAGTATTAAGCGGAAGCATAAACAACTAAGGGAACAAAGATAACGGTAACAAGTTCATTAATTAAACTACCTCTATCAGTTAATCAAAGAATGGTTCACAAGTCCATCCTTATTAAATAACATAATCATCCACAAATATTTAAGCGTTTGGCTAGAATTTCATTGACTTTATTACTACATGAGTTGATGAACCAAGTGCATTCTTGTGGTGCCGCTCTACCCATCCCATGAATGCTCAACAATCACCGAAGGGGGAAGAAACAACAAGAGTGAGATAAAAATCTCAGCAAGCAAACTGCTTAACAGGCTATTCAGTCTACAAACAAATACACAACATCATTAAAATATCCATATGTCCACATCCATAATGTGAATCCACATTCATTTACAAGCTAATTAAACTACAGAGATATTAAGCATCAATATCCAATCCCCATAATGATCATAATTATAGCCTCAACCATAATTACTACCAATGATAGTAAAATATTAACAATTGAATCTTGATCAACTGCTTCATATTAATCACCACTACCACTACCAATGACAATAAGGTATTAACATGTTTTACCTCATAACTTTACTATTTCTCATCCACAACTGCTATCAACAATTACCACAAGAGAGAAGAATCTCATGCCACAATCACAACCTCTACCATACCACAAGGGATGAACCCTATTCCACAACCACAACCACATTACACGCACCACAAGAGACTCTCATGAGTCAATTTTCACATTGCAACTATGAAGTTGCGTTTGTTTGCAAAATAACTTCACCTCAATATCTTGCATGAGTATGCAAATGATCTTTCCACAATGCAATGCATATGTATGCTATGCTCCACTGCACCTTTACCCAACAAGGTAAAGGTATGCATCGTCTTCTGACAATGCACGATGTTGTACCAGTCGATCGCGCTAAAAGCGGCGACATCCACAATGCAAATGTCATGATATGTCATGAATGATATGATAATCATAAACCACAAGAATTTAACCACGAAGGTCAACAACATACTCATCATGAATATTTCTCATAATCCACATGTGTCTCATTAAGCACCATACCATTGTGTCATAAGACCATTACCACATAACCCACACTCGATTCACCCAGATCAAAATCAATCGATCTAAAGGAACTCTACCACATAGACCACAACAAGATCATCATGAATAAAACCACAAGGAATTATCAATATGTCCACCTTGAGTTTATTTTCATATTCCGCATTTGGCTCATTAAGCAAATTACCACGATACTACCCAAACTCATCCAAACATAGCAATTGATTAATATCTTGCTACCACATTCATACTTAGAAAACATGTAACCATGGCATATCGTTCAACATTACGTCAATCATACATAGTGCAAGTAGTAAGAACCACGAGTTAAACCGTAGCACAACCGCTACATTTACTTGCCTTCCACGATGCGACGCGTTAGCGGCAAAGATGATACTCCTAAACCTGAGGCTTCACCTCCTAAACAAGTAAAATAACTTCAATAAGGACATAATATTCCCAGCGCTACTAATCGGCATTCTACATCGCTTACTTGACGACTCAAAACGAGTTTATAAAGCTGAAACCGAAAACAATGTTTCCTGCCATTTACTGATTCTGGACAGCAGCACGGTAAATGACATAACTCATGAACTGGAAGTCAAAAAGAGGTAAACCCAATTTCTGTAGATTCTTAACTGAATAATCTACAATACTCTAGTTGACACGATAAACCAATTCGGCCAACATATTAGGCTAACCATTGTCTGAACTTTCAGTACAGAACCTGCCTACACAATTGAACAGCAAAACTAAAATGACCATAACTTTTAATAGGTAACTCCGAATTGATCGTTCTTTATCAATCTGAAAAGCTTATCGAATTACCTACAATAACCTAGTTGGGTGAACTTTCAGATTCTACCAATTTCCATTTCATATTTTAGGAAATAACCAGACAGATTATTCTCGTCAGATTTCTGGCAGCAGATAGTAAAATGATCATAACTTTTGACTCAGACCTCGGAATCGAGTGATCTTCGCGGCCACTGAAAGATAACGACAGATCCCACATAACTCTAGGAGATGGAATCTTAAAATTCAGCCTCTAAATACACGAAAAAACCCACGCAAGGTACTGGACAGAATTGCATCTTCTGCAGCCCAACAATTATCCAACAATTCTAATCGGTTTCGCATCTACTACGGATCAAACAGCGGGGAAGGCATCTCGTTACCCTTGTAGAGCCCATGAAGATGCAGATCAAATCCACGAGGACCCTTCCTCTTCTTCTTCTTCTTCTCTTCCACCATGGCTGCCAGACACCGGGCTTCTTCCTCCTTCCTTCGACCGGCATCAATGGAGGGAAATCATCCGTGGAGGGGATGGACAGCAAGGGAGGTGCTGGACAGGAGGTGGATGGGGTGGAGGCGCAAGGGGTGGAGGCTTGGAGGGGAGAGGAGGGGCGCTAGGGTTAGGAAGGGGAGAGTGGCGCCCCTATGGCCGGCCACCAAAAGGCCCCATGGGCCTCTAGCCCAGGCCCAGGTTGTCTGCTGTTTGCAGAAAAATCCTCCAAACTTCTGATGAATCACTATTCTAATTGGTCCCTCTCTCTAAAAAAAATAATTATTCTCTCTCTAATATTACTCAGGAGTATTACATCTCCTCCCCGAATTCTGTTCTTCCAACTTAAGCAAATTTGGGGTATTACACTAGCATTCCACAACATTGATATTCATAGCATTCTAGAACCCATGAATAGCACATTTAATCATAATACTAGCAAACTTGAACAATCACTCATGAATATCAATTAATCATTTCTCTAGTATTCACCATCTTTAATCATACTTATCACACTATCAATCTGGCATGGTTATTACGCATTAAAGTATTAGCATCCTCTATCAACAGTCATAAATATTCACTCAAACAGAGTACTTGCATCCACCAAGATAAATTGGAACTCATCACCATAACATCCATGCATAACTATTATGAGCCAAACACAAACAATCACAGCATACAATCAAAAATATACAATAGCCCGAATACTTGCCTTAACCGTGCGAGAACGGTGGACGCGAAGAGGGCGCTGCCCCTGGGATCACGCTCCCACCTGAACATAAAGATAACCCCAATCTAAGACCAACATACTGGACCAAAATCATAAATAGCAACACAATTGATCTCACTAAACTCCCAAGCGTTTCCAATCTTCTAGTTTCTGGCGATCGATTTGGTGTTCACTACGGACAGTCAACTTCTAAAATACATAACTTTCTGCTCAGGAATCCAAATAAGATGATCTTAGACTTTATGAAAAGGTAATTCAATTACCTAAATAAACTTAGTTGGGGAGCCATTTTGATTCTGCCATTTACTTCCCCTAACAATCCAAATTATCAGGCCTCAGAATTCACGTCGGGTTCTCTGGACAGTACACTAAAACCTCCATAACTTTTGCTACGAAGGTCCAAATCTCGCGTTCTTTATCTCTATGAAAAGGTATAGAAATTACCCACATTTTTCGTTGTACTGAGATTCGCTGATTTTCCCTTTAACTAGCAGTAATAACCAGTTTTCTACGGACTGCCCAAAACTGACAGATTAACAGAGCAGCGATACTAAAACATTCATAACTTCCTGACCGTTAATCGGATTTGGGTGATCTTGGTGGACACTGAAAGCTACGAACAAAACCTACAACTCTCTAGGAGACCAAAACCCCTAATTCGGCCTCTAACCACCTGAAATCGGCCGCGCAACATTCTGGACAGAATACAACTTTAACAGATCGACAACAATCTTGCCAAAACTAAACAATTTCGGTTCTACGACTAATCGCACAACAACAAACGACACTAGTTACCCTTGGAGCAGCTGAAGATCACGATCTCCGGATGGCGATCCCGCTTCCTCCTCTTCTCCCTTCTTCCTTCCCTTCTCTTCTCCCTTCTTCCTTCCCCTTTTTCTTCCTCCTTGGCCGGCTGCAATGGAGAGCTCTTCCTTCCTTGGCCGGCAACAATGGGGGATTCTTGGAGGGGCTTGGGAGGGCGCAAGGGAGGGGGCAGCCAGGGAGGAGGGCGTGGGAGGGGAGGGAGGTGGCGGCCACCAAAGGAGAGGGGGAGAAAAAGTGTGTGGCTAGGGTTTGAGGGGGGGTGGCGCCCCCCTTTTTGGCTGGCCACCCCCTAGGCCACATGGGCCGGGGCCCAAGCCCAGGTTGCAGAGAAAAAAGAGAAAACCCCCCTCTCTTTTCCTGTTTTGAAGATTTTCTGAATTAAACTTTCCCCCGATTGATTAATCTCTCCCGATTAAATTAATTTATCCCGATTATTTGCTTCTCACACTTTCGGAGTATTACACTTGAATTGAATAGTCAGAGTTCAGTCCTTAATTGGTCCAGACAAGTCCACCACAATTCCCAATCTCGTGCACAAAAGCACCATCACTAGCATCCTCTTGTCCAGATCAATTTAAATGTAAAATGCAATTCTGATTTAAAGAAACTGGACAAAGAATTGAAGTAACTGAAATTTATTTGTTGCTCCTGCTTGACAAGTTAATCTTGTCAAACACTAAATCTTATCTAGACCGCATGTCTAAGCAAATTCTGAAAATATGTATTATAGTATACATACTACTCTAGGTTGAGTGTATGGTCATAATTAAGGTAATCCACAATGTTACTCGGTCATAACTAACTAATACAGTCCATATTTGTATTTCCGGAAAAATAGCATGCAACGAGATGTCATTTGTATTTAGAAAAGCTATTGTAGAAAATTTGGGATCAACATGGTGCAAGGAGGATGCTTGCCTTGATAATAATAAACTTCTTGTGCAGCTCAAAGTTGTTGAAATAGTGTCAAAAGCCTCAGAAGAACCAGATTCTATAAGAGACAATAAACTCCAATAAATACCAAAGCTGACAACCAGTATAGAATAAAAGAAAATGTATGATCAATAAAGAAATGCATGATTAACAGCATGCTTAAGTCATAACTACCCTAATAGTGATAATAACCCATATTATCATATACAATTTTTTTTATAACAGAAACTAGAGTTTAGATCAAAGTTGCAGTTTTCAGATTTTGAAAAGAACTCAAAAGCAGACAGAGCAGCTTCGGGTTAGTTACGAATAGACTAAGTAAAAGATGTTAAATTAAAACTTAGTCTGATTTTTAGAGTAGATAATACCCTAGGCAAACCCTAATCTAACCCTATTCGGCCAGGTTACAAAAACTACCAAGATTTCAAAAGTTGTCGGTTGAGCCGACAACAGCTGACAGAGGTAACATTTTACTACAAGTTTAAATAGATGACAACAAGAATTAAAAGAGCAAAGGTTTATGCTACTAGGGTTTGGTTGAGACCTAAATAGAACGATAAGTTGACAGGAGAAACCCTAGAACCTTGAAAATGATATGAAAGACTGAAAAATTATAAAACTAACCTTTCAGTTTAAAGCAAGTTGGAGCTATTGACATTCACGTGAATGATTCATGTGAGTTGCTAAGGTCCCTAAGATGCTTAAGATAGCAAAACTCACAGTTTTAACTCACCAGGCTAAGGAAAGCACTGAAGGTTCCTAAAACCGAGTTGGATCAATAGAGAAATAAGCTCGGGTTTTGACCTACAAAAGATGTCAAATCTTTATTACAAGATGGAACCAGCGTTTAGAATGGATGAACAAATTGGAGAAGCAAGGAACTCCACTGGACATCAAGGGAAGATGATAAGCTCCAGTGGTCAACAATGGCAGCAGCTCAAAAAGCTAGGGTTATATATAGAGGTTGAGCTACAGGGCAAAGGAGAAGGGTCTAGAGTTGATGAGGTGTCCATTTAGGGCTAAATATCCAAAAATTAGTTGCATAATCTTTGGATAATTCCTCTCCTCTGTTTACAGAAATGGCGGCGGCGCACAAAGGCAAGGAAGAAGATAAGAACTCTCTGACATGCGGGTCCCGCTGGCAGCCGCAGTCGCGCGTACCTCCTAAATCGTGAAAGAACAACAACCGTCCGATTAGAAATGGGCGGTTGCGATAAATAGAAGGGTTAAAAGGTTTTAATCGGTATCGTTTAATATGGGCCGTGCGATCTGAAACGAACGGTGGAGATTTAAAAGAGCTCTACGGGATTTCGGGGGTCCACGTTCAAAGAGGGGCGTTGGATTGAAATCCAACGGTCAATCAAAAAGGATACACGTCACCCTTTAGATGAGATGACGCGGCACCGTTAGATGGACTTTCTACTGTCAGGATCAACGGAGGAACCGGATGGTCCGAATGCATACACGATATGAACCCTACGATTAACATCCGACGGCCCAAAGAAAAGCAGGTCCTAACGGCATGCGGTAAAAAGGGGTGTCGTAGGATTTGAATCCAACGGTTAAAAGGAAAGCGCGCCTTTAATTTCAAAAATGAAAAGGGCGGCGCGGTTTGATTGGGGATGGATGGTGGGGATCGAGAGGGGATCCGGAGTCATCCGAATGCATACACCTCCTTTGACAGTCTGATTTAGATCCAACGGTGGGGATTAGGGCGCATACGTGGACAGCTCACGCCGCATCGCAACCATGCCGTTCGATAGGAGATCAACGGCTCACAGCACGCGAAGAGTTCGGGCTCGCGCCCGAGCGGGACTAAGCCGGACCAAGATGAACTGGTTGGACCCAAACTCATGGGTTCGAGTCGCTACAGTGCTAGGGTTAGGGTTTGGACCGGATTAGTTGACCAATTCCTATTCCAATATTTAAAAGTTTGACTGGGCTTTAAAAATAGCAAATAAATTTGTAAAATCATGAAATTTTTCCAGGAAGCTACTGGGGTGATTTATTTCCCAAATAAATTTCAAAAACCACTGTTTCACTTTGTAAAATACATAAATAATTACCTTAACCCGAATAGGTTTATTAAAAAAAATATTTTTCTTCAAGGCAAAATAATTTCTAAAAATTCAACAAAGTTATTTTTGGCCAAGATAATTTATCTAGGCTTTAATAAAAATACTTCCCAGTCACAATACAAGTATTAGCTTGCATTCCCTTTAAATTTTTGAAAAGGCTTTGGATGTTTGGCTAGAAAAGGAAGGTTTTCATTTGTAACATACTGCCCAAACTGTAAAAATGAACAGTGATGCTATGAACAGCACCTCATTACTGTTCATAAAGCATTTTGTTACTGTTCATAAAATTGGGCTGTTACATTGTTGGTATGGGTGTTGGTCAGACAGTAGACCCATCTGGCGCAAGAGGGGGCTCCTGGAGGATGGTCAGTCCGATGGTAGCGGAACCTTAGCGGGCATAAATACATTAAGATAGAACATTGTAAAGGCCTCGTGATAATCACTTAGTCGCACACCTTCGGAAGTGTGTTAGATGGACATTGAAAGTTGATTATCTCTTGTGGGTAAAGCTGTACAACCTCTGCAGAGTGTAAAACTATTCGAATAGCCGTGTCCACGGTTATGGACATGCTAGCAGAACTACTCAAAGTTAGACTCTGATTTTGTTTGAAAAAGACTTCTTCAAAACTGGTTTATCCAGATGGGAATTGGGCAGGAAGCCATGTGATAGGAGGGTATCCTTCACCGTTCATGTGTGAATGTTATCTGACTATAAAATTGAGAATTTTATAAATTTTAGTTATAAAATAACTGCTTTGAAACTTAGTACCAGTATTTAAAAGAAATGCTGCTTTATGCAAATAAACCAATAAGCCTTTCTAATGTTACATCCATATATGCATGTCATTCTGTTACTTGACGGGTGTAACTTGCGAGCACGAAGTTGTGCTCATACTTGCTTTATGCAAACAACATTTCAGAGGAGAAGGACTTTGCTACCGATGTGGACCTCGACGACTAGGCCGCTTCCCCAGTCGATTGCCTGTGGCAGATTAACTGGACCCTACTACATCTTCGTCTTCCGCTGTGTTTATTTTGTTGTGCGCCTGTAAGCCTCCTTTGTAATCAACTCTGTTGTTTATTAATAAAATCGTGATATGATTTTGTTACCATATTTGTTTACTGTGTGAACTAGCTACTGATCATGGGACTAGTTCAGAAAGGCACAGAGGATCTAGGGTATTAATCCCGGGTCTGACAACCGTCTAAGAGAGAAAATGATGGCTAGTAAGGGAATTGCTATAGGAAAGGCTATTTTGTTTGACGGCTCAAATTATGCATATTAGAAAATTAGAATGTCTATTTATTTAAAGGCCATGAGTCCGAACATATGGAGAATCATAAATGAGGGTTATGTTATGCCTCTTGATCCACTACATCCCACGGAACTTGAGGGGTGCAAAGCTCATTTAGATGCTCAAGCAATTAATGCTCCTTTTGGAGCTTTAAACGCGGATGAGTTCAATCGAGTGAGTAACCTTGAAACCACTCATGAGATATGGACTACGCTCTCAAAAATCTATTAGGGCACTTCCACGGTTAAAGAAGCCAAATTACATAGGCTTCGGATTAAATATGAGACATTTACAATGTTATCTCATGAAAATATCACCAAGATGTATTTTATACTCAACAACATTGTGAATGAACTCAAAGGTCTTAGCACTAACCTTCTTGATGTTGATATTGTACGCAAGATACTAAGCACTCTACTGGACAAGTATGAGACGCTGGTGACGCTATTTCTAAACTCTCCGGAGTTGCCAAGAATGACGCCAACCGAACTTTTAGGCAACCTCATAACAAATGAGTTGTTCAAGAAAGACAAGGAGGAGCTATTAGAGCAATCATCCTCTAAGAAGAAGATTACCGCTTTCAAGACAAAAGTGGAATCAAGTGATGAAGAGGATAAAGAAGAAGAGTTTGCTCTCCTTGTGAGGAGAATGAAGAAATTCATGAGAAGACGTCCACATCGAAGCTTCAACTTCGACAAGAGCAAGATAGGGCAATCCTCAAATGATAACAAGCGCTATAGCAATATTTATTGCTATGGGTGTGATGAGAAGGGGCACATTATCTCCCATTGCCCCAACAAGAAGGATGATAAGGAAAAATCATCAAAGAATAAGGTGTATAATGGCAAGAAAAAAGGTTTTCAAGAAACTTCACAAGGATGACAAGAATGAAGCTCATATTGGAGAATGGGATTCCGACGAAGAATATTCGTATTTCGACTTTGATTCAAATGATGAAGGGTCCTCCAAGAAAAGACGACTTGTCGGCATCACTATCAAGGAGGCTCCATCACTCTTCTCCATTCCTACATACCTCATGGCAAAAGGAGATAAGGTAAAAACCCTTGACGACAAAGATCCTTCATATGATGAGCTCATGGATATGTTAGAAAAATTAAATGAATAACTTGGAAAAGAGAAATCAAAATTTAAAGTCTTGAAGAAAGAGTATATCTCTCTAAAAGACTCTTATAAGGGGCTAAAGGAAGCTCACAGTTCTCTTCTCTTAAGGGATATTGAAAAATCTCATTCATATATTGGAATTACTTGCAATTTAATAAATAAGATGCCTAGAGTAGAAGTTGTCTCAAATGTTATATCCATGACTAGTACTTCTACATCATGTGATGATTTATTATCCATGCCATGTTGTTCTAAAATTGATTCATTGGCTAATATGGATAATACTTGTGATCCATTGCTTATTGTTGAAAATCATGAATTGAAAGAATAAGTCACCAAGCCAAGTAAGAGCTTGGAAAGATGCTTCAATGGTAAAACAATCCTTGACAAGCTTTTGAGTGAGCAAAGGCGCTCTTTCAAAAAAATAAGAACTTGGGTATGCGCCCAAGAAAGGTAAGAAACCAATTTACAAGCCTGCAAAGTTTGTAAATAAAAATAGCAAGTATTGCAATAAATATCATAATGTAGGACATTTTTCGAATGCATGCTTAATTGCTAATGCTAGATCTTATAGCACTTATGATTCTTGCTATATGCTTAGAAAGTTTAAAGATAGCAAAGTAGTTGCAAGATTTGTTGGCATCTCAATTTTAGACACCAAAAAGAATACTATTTAGGTGCCTAAAGCCTTGGTCACTAACCTCCAAGGACTCAAAACAAATTTGGGTACCTAAAAGAACTTGATTTTCTTTTGTAGGTGAACTACAAGACTGGTGGTAAACAATAGGTGATCGATATTGGATGCACACAACATATGATTGGTGATAGAAAAATATTCACCACATTCAAAAATGGAAAAGGAACTAACAAGATCACATTTGGTGACAATAGCAAAGAAAAGGTAATAGGATTGAGTAAAATTGCTATCTCAAATGACATTCTCATTTCTAATGTATCTTTGGTAGAATCACTAAACTTCAATTTACTATCTGTTGCTCAAATATGTGATCTTGGTTTAATTTGTTCATTCTCTAATGAAGGTGTTTCAATTTCAAATGAAAATAATAATTCTTTAGTGTTCAAAGGATTTAGATTTGGAAATCTTTACTTCGTTGATTTTTTCTCAAATGATTCATGCCTGAAAACTTGTTTAATTGCAAAAATCTCTTTGGGTTGGTTTTGGCATAGGAGGCTAGGTCATGTTGGTATGATTTAACTTAAAAAACTTTTCAAACATGATTTCGTTGTTGGCTTGAAGGACGTGAAGTTTGAGAAAAATAGAATTTGTAGTCCTTGCCAAGCCGGTAAACAAGTCGTAAATTCTCATCCTTCTAAAAGTATCAAGTTGACTTCTAGACCATTGGAACTCTTACATATGGATTTGTTTGGGCTAAGAACCTACAAGAGTATCGGGGGGAATAGCTATTGTTTAGTCATTGTGGATGATTACTCTAGATATACATAGATATTTTTCCTAGATGACAAGGCCGAAACCTCTAGCATTTTCAAAAGTTTTGTAAAAAGGGCTCAAAATGAATTTGATTTTAAAACTAAGAAAATCCATAGTGATAATGGTTCCGAGTTCAAGAACATTAAAGTTGAAAACTTTTGTGTTGACCTTGGAATAAAATATGAACTTTCCACAACCTACACTCTGGAACAAAATAGAGTTGTAAAAAGGAAGAATCAAACATTAATTGAAATGACTAGAATAATGCTTGATGAATATAATACTTCTGATAGCTTTTGAGCGGAAGCAATTAACACCGCTTGCCATGCCATCAGCCGTCTTTATTTTGCATCGTCTTTTGAAAAAGACTTCTTATGAACTTCTTGTTAGAAGAAAACCGAACATCTCTTACTTTCGTGTATTTAGTTGCAAATGTTATATTTTGAAAAAGAGTGTTCGTCTTTCAAAATTTGCAAGTCATTGCGATGTTGGTTTATTGCTTGGATACTCTTTAAATAGTAAGGCTTGTCGTGTCTTCAATCAAAACTTCGGTTTAGTTGAAGAAAGACACGATATTCAATTTAGTAGACTAACGACTCTTAAGAAGAGCATGAGAATTTGGATGATGTAGGTGATGAAGCCTTGTGAAAAGCTATGGAAAACATGCAAATAGGCGACATCAAGCCTAAAGATGATCCATCACCTTCCACTCAAGTTGAACCTCCTACATCTTCCACAACAAGCCAAATTCAAGTTAATAAAAAAGACAATAAGGAAGATGATCAACCAACCAATCTACCACTAAGAATTTACAATGCAATTGCTAAAGATCATCCAATAGATCAAATATTAGGTGATGTAAGTAAGGGTGTTCAAACTCGATCTCGTCTCACTTCTTTTTGTGAACATTACTCGTTTGTCTCTTGAGCCAAAACATGTAGATGAAGCACTCGATGATCTGGATTGGGTGTAACACCCTAGCTATTCGGAAGCCAAGATGTCACCTAAATATTCTAACATACAACCATAATGCGGCAGAATTTGAACATTATCTCATCTATTGACATAAAGAGATCAAAATTAAATAGAACAATAGCAGGAACATAGTCTAAATCCAAATAAGACTATTTGACAATTCTAAGTAGGCAGTTTACGAATGAACACCACGAAAACCAAAGGAGAAATCACTCGAACCCTCAAATCAAACATTTCTTTTATTTTGTCTGAACTGGAAAGAATCACACATGCCAACACAACGTCAACTCAAAGTGCGAAAGACATCAGTCAACAACACAAAACTCAAACGAGAATCAAGAAAAACACTTCATTGCCCGAGGAAACATCCTTTTTCTCAGTTTCTCTTTTAGAAATAAAACTTCTCTCGAACCTTGGAATTCGAATTCATTGCATAGCACACGAGCTTAAACCTCTTAAATAAACATCCTCAAATTATGCTCAAACTGAAATACATCATCCACACCATTGTGGAGAGGCTCTATTGAATCCATCAAATACTCTAGGCAACTCATTCTACCGATGAAATTAATTTGATAAAAGCACCCAAAGCACCACAAAAAAATAGGTCCACGTAATCACATTACCTCCAATTTTCAAGAACAACAACTCAAAATCCTCAGTACACACACTCATGTACCACATCAGAAGTATTCTATCAATGATCATTCCACTGCTCAGAAAACGTCATTATTGCACTTTCTCTACACACAATCATTGTGTGACCATGGGTCTAGCATAAAAATGCAAAACCCAGATTTAACCTCCAAGACCTCTACAACAAATTTCTCTTATAATGGATAGTGAAATCATCGGATTAAATCTCTAACATTCCCACAATTCTAACATCCTCACTCGTTGACATCATCAGAAATCACCCACACAATCTTGCAATACTATCCAATTGTGTTACTCTATAAAATTAATCAAGGTTTATGTAATACCCCAAAAGTATTTGAAAGGACTTCCGGGAGAGATTTAATTTTGAGTTAAAGGATTAACTGTTTAGAAGTCGATTTAGGAGGCGAACCTTTTGGGAGTTAATTAATTAAGCAACCAACGAGGGGGGTTTTCGCTTTTGCTAGACAACCTGGGCCCCGGGCTACCGCCGGGAGGCCCATTAGTGGGCTGGCTGGCCAAGGCCTAAGGGGGGGGGGCGGCACAAACCCTAGCCCCTCCCTCCTCCAAGCCGCAGCCCCCTCCCCCTCTCTCCCACGCCTCCACCCCTCTCCCCCCTTGGTGGCCGCCCCTTCCCCTCTCCCATGCCTCCCCCTTGCACCCTCCCAAGCACCCCTCCAAGCCCCATGGCTGCCGGCCAAGGAAAGAAGAAGGAACATCCCCTTTGTGGCCGGCCAAGGAGGAAGAGAAGAGGGAAGGAAGAGGGGAGAAGAGAAGGGAGAAGAGAAGGAAGAGGGATCCCATCCGGAGTTCGCGATCTTCAACTTCCTGGTTGCTACAAGGGTAACGAGTGTCGATCCCCATCGTTTGACTAGTGGTAGATGTGTTTTGGTTCAATTTTGATTAGATCGTATTGCTGCGAGTAGAAGGTCCATTCTGTCCAGAATGTTGCGGGGTCTATTTCGTGGTTTTAAAGGACGAATTAGGAGTTTTGGTCTCCTAGAGATAGGTAGATTATGTTCTTAGCTTTCAGTGGCCACCAAGATCACCCAAATCCGATTAACGGTCAGGAAGTTATGAATTTTTTAGTATCGCTGCTCTGTTATTCTGTCAGTTTTGAACAGTCTGTAGAAAATGGGATGAATCTGCTAGTTAAGGTCAAAATCAGAGGACCTCAATATAACGCAAAATGTGGGTAATTTCTATACCTTTTCATAGAGATAAAGAACACGAGATTTGGACTTTCGTAGAAAAAGTTATGGTGGTTTTAGCGTACTGTCCAGAGAACCCGACGAGAATTCTCTTGTCTGATGATTGGTTTGACAGGGGAAGTTAATGATAGAATCAAAAGGGCTCCCCAACTAGGTTTATTTAGGTAATTCAATTACCTTTTCAGAAAGTCTAAGAGCATCTTAATTGGACTCATGAGGAGAAAGTTATGTATTTTAGAATTTGGCTGTTTTCAGTGAGCACAAAAACGATCGCTAGAAATTGGAGGTTTTGTTAACGCTTGGGAGTTTAGTGAGATCAACTGTGTTGCTATTTATGATTTTGGTCCAGTATGCTGGTCTTAGATTGGAGTTATCTTTATGTTCAGGTGGGAGCGTGATCCCAGGGGCAGCGCCCTCTTCGCGTCCACCGTTCTCGCACGGTTAAGGCAAGTATTCGAGCTATTGTATATTTATGCTTGTATGCCGTGACTGTTTGTGTTGTGCTCATAATAGCTATGCATGGATGTTATGGTGATGAGTTCCAATTTATCTTGGTGAATGCAAGTGCATTGTTTGTTAAATGGGTGTGATTGATTATCTATGTCTGTGTGCTTTTTGATATAAGGTTGCATAGCAAGATGGTTTACTTGATGATTGTTTAAGTATGGTGATTACTCAAATTATGCTTATGCTTTACTGTGGTACAATGTTGTTGTCTTTTGATAAGATTGATGATGAATAAGAGATGAGCATATGCATATTGAGAACATGTTGTGGCTTGGTCACGCGGTGACCAAGCATGTTTCCCTTTGAGATTCCCGTCATGAATGTGACGGGCCCGAGATCCCCTCACTCGTGGAGTGTGGGCTTGAGGTCCCCCTTAGTTGCGGAGTAACGGGCAATTGGTCCCTGTGCGTGCGCGCACAGGCATGGGTATGCGGCGACGGTTGCATACTCTGCATTACCGGTGTAATGCACACAGAAAGTTAAAGATAAAGGATCATTGAGCATTGCATTGGTTGCATTTCATAAGTTAAAAAGGCTATGTTTAGTGTTGTGTTATTGTGAATCATTGATGCTATGTTTGTGTTCTTGTTTATAGCCTTGTTGATACTTGCTGAGTCTTTGGGCTCACTCTTGCTTTAATGTGTTTTAGGTACCAATGGCAGGATCGACATGAATGGGAGGGAATAGATGATGGATGCACTCACCACCTCACACTCTTAAGGCGTTTACCACTTAGCTACCATTTTAGAAATAAATAAACTGATGATTATCACTCATAGATCGGTTTGGTTGAGTAACTGTTTAATTGTAATAATGAGATTGCCAGGTCTTGGTATGTTCAATTGATTATCAAGCTTGATCATGAGAATTTTGTTAAATGCTATCATTTATCGTTGAACTCTCGGTATAGCTGATTAAACAAAGGAGACTCTGTCAAAAAATTTGTAGATTGGGCTAGATTAGTTTATTTCCAGTAGCATTCCAGGCTCTTTGAGAGTTGGGGTGTTACAGTTGGTATCAGAGCGGGTTGTAGGTCCGTGGTGACTAGATTATATATATATATATATAAAAATTTGCTAATGTTAATCAACTTAAAAGTTTGACACACTGGTGCACAGTAGGATGGGGATGGGTCAATCATTGCATTTACGTTTCCGTTATATCGTTTTGATTATTGCTGATATGAATTGAGTTTGGCTCCTTATTAATTAGTTATTATGATTATTATGAGTGGGAATAGTCGTTGTTGAGAGGTTAAGGTAGTGGTTGTGACCCTGGGCTTTACCAGGTTACACCACCGTTCGTGGAGTGGGAATAGAGAAGTACTACCCCGGATATCTTAGTACAGGTGTCGATAGCGAGAATCTTTAGGAGAGTTGTTCTCTTCCCTGAATTTGAATTTGGTCAACTCTTATCCGGTTGCGATTGATGGGTTTCTTTGAAATTTTTTGGTGTGTTTCCTTTGGCTTAATTTTCCCCGTAAATCAATTATTGTTTTTCCCAACCGTTGAGTTATTCTCGCGATTGGTGAACTTTGCTAATTGTCAAGATTGACTTTTGTAGTGTTGGTTTTGTTTTTCTTATTGGAAAGCTTGACCTATTTATTCGCTTGATATTTTTGGTTAATGAAAGTTTCCTTTTGCAAGTCCTTTAGTTCATGAAGGCTTTGACTCAACGTATCTCTCTTGGGTATTTTGAGCGTTGAAGATTAATGGTTGTGTTATGAGTTTCAAGTTGAGTCCGCAGTGTGTGCATGATCGATCTTAACTAAGGTCCTTATCAAGGAAAGTTGAATAAGTGGAGGTTGTCCTCTAGTGGTTCTTGATGAGCTGTGACCATGAGTATGACAATATTTAGTTGGAATCAATAGAGTTATTAAGAGGTGTGGTATTTTGACGAATTGGTCTGATCGTTAGGATTGTGGAATCAGGTAGATTTATTGGATAGCATGGAGTAATGTATCTCTATGGATTAGCCTACCCGTTAGTGATGGTTATGTTAAGAATGTGTTTGAACGATGCCTTAGAGGATATCAAATTTGGAAATTTTCTTAAACTGGTTACTTGATGATCATACATAAATGCTAGATTGAAACATGTATATTAGATTAGACGAACGTTGAGGTAACATGTTGTGAAACCACATTTATCAAAGCGATGAGATTATTAAATGTTGACCTTGTGTTTATAGATGGTTATATGACTACAAACAGAAGTAGGACCCTATTTGTGTACATGATACATACAATTGACAATTGTTAATGACAGTTGGAGCGGGTGTGAGTAACACTAATGGTTGAGTGGATGAATGAGTAAGTGACCTCTGATAGTGTGCTTTGCGAAAGTATCATTTGATAGTATGAACTAGTTAAAATAGGTTTGTTTCAACCTTGTGGCTTGTGTTTCTTGTGGAGAAATTTATGATGGGATAAGAGGCTATGATGAGTCTCGCTAAGAGTGTATTATTTCATTACTAATGTGATTGTCAGTAAGGGATTATGATGATAATATTGAATGTTTTGTATAAAGGAATTTGGATCGCTCGCGGATGTTGATTAATTGAATATGTTTCTAGTTCGCATTTGTGATCTTTCAGACCCCATGTTGATGTGATAGCTGAATTTGTTTAGAGCAAAGTGACATGTTGAGAGGTTTTATTAGTTCCTAAGTGGAATAGGTGTTGTGATCTTCAAATACTCTTTGTCAGAATTGCCATGGTGATGCTGTAACCAACGAAAGTCGAGTGAAGTAGAAGTATTTGAGATTGAAGTAAAGTTTCATAACTTGCAGATTATTGAAGATTGTCTAAAACTTTTGTTCTTGCCCATAAGAGTTTTCCCGAAGTCTAAAAGCGGTGTTTTATTCTTGTCTAAGGTTTGATATTCTCTGATTGTGGGACGTGCGCCCTCAACTTTGATCATATCTTTTGGTTTTGAAACGTTTTATCGATTGTTTCTCTTGATCTTGTAACTCACTGTAAGTGGTAACGTTTTCCTTTGTGCTGAGATTTATTTCTATTTGCCTCTTCTTCCAAGAAAGGGTTAACCGATCTGTATTGTAAAGTCTCGTAGGTGGTGTTTTGGCATCTAGGCAGGTGGTGGTCTAGTAGATGGTTTGGTGAACCCTTAGGTGTCGGGTTATGCGAGAGGCACGGAGTAATAAATCGATTTATTAGAATAATCCTTGGAGAGGATTTGAGTTAAAAAGAATATTTGTCTTTGGAGCTAACAGATTTCGTTGTCGCAACTAGTAGGACCTATAGCGAGATGTAGTCCAAGATTTGGTGTTATTTTTGACCGAGCATTAGAATTAGCAAGTATGGAAATCTGAATCAATTTATTAGAGTATCACAATTTGGTAGTATTGCGAGGCTATGAAAGTTATTCTTGATGATGTGGGTTAATGAGTGTGGGATTACAAAGTAATCGAATCGCCATGTCAATTAATGGGATAATGGAAAATGTTGAGTAACGTCAAGAGTGATTTGGCTTTAAATGAGTAACCTTCTGAGAGTTAAAATCTTTCTAAAGGTAAACTGGTCAAGAAAATATTTTTTTTCATGATGATGTTAGTGAGTGAGTATGTTGGAATTGTGGGATTTTACGGATTTAATCGAGGATTTCCTATCTTTTATATGAGAAGTTCGTTGTAGGAGTCTTGGAGTTTAATTTGGGCTTTGCATTTTTATGCTAGGACTTGGGGCAACCAGGTGATTATGTGTAGAAGAAGTAGATTAAGTGTGGGCTTCGAACGGTGGGATGATCATTGAAAGAGCCCTTTTAGAGAAAGTATATGAATGTGAGAGTTGTGAATTCCAAGTTGCTTATTTCTAAAAGACTGAGGTGATGTGATTGCGTGTGTGATCTATTTTGAGATGCATTGGAAGTCATCATCAAACTAATCATGTCGATAGAGGAGTTGTTGAGAGAAAGTTTTGGGTGGCGTCGATAGAGCCTTTATACTGAGTTGGGGAGGATGTATTTCAACTTGAGTGTAACGTTGAGATTGTCAAGTTAAGAGGTTGAGTTAGTGTGTTTTGCGATGAACTGAAACTCCAAAGTTGAGAGAGATTTTATTCTAAAGAGATCTTGAGAAATTGATACTTCCTCAAAGGAGTGAATTGTTTCCTCGATTCTCGTTTGAGTTTTGTCTTTGTTGACCAATGTCTTTCGTAAGTTGAGTTTGACTCGATTTTGCTATGTATGGTTCTTATCGGTTCGGGAAGAATAAAGGAAGTTTTGATTTTGGGCATTTAAAATGATTCCTCCTTTGGTTTTCGTGATGTTTATTCGCAAACCGCCACTTGGAAGGTGGAAGGGTTTTCGTGATGAAATTCGATTTTGGATTTGACTTTTAGCACCGCTACTGTAACGCTTAGTTGCGATATGAATCCTTCTTTTTCAGATGGGTTTTGTTGGTCAAAGAGTTTTGCTTAAAGAGAGTTTTATCGTATGTTTCTGGTTAAAGGAGGTGGTCCTTGCTTTAGTGAGGAGTTTATTTGAGAAGGTGGAACACGAGTTCTGTGTTCTATGTGCATGTCGTGTGGTTCGGTATCTTTGGGAAGGTTAACCAAATATACATTGGGTTGTTCTCGCTAGTTGGCGTATCGCCAGGACTGTCTCGAGTCTGTGCGCGGAGTACATAACGTCATGTATGTGCTGGTGTTGAGTGAGTACCTGGGAAGGTCAGTGAGAGTGTTGAGGTATAGATATGGGTATACGTTATGGTGTTATGTTTACGTCGGTCTTAGCGAGAAGAGACTTGGGAGGTAGTCTCGTATGATCGAACTTTAACCAAAGTTTATCACGTCGGGTACATCTTGTTGGTTATTGATTTTCAATTGTGGTTGTTGTTGTTCTTCGAGTAGATGACAGGTAGAATTCGGGGTCGAATTCAGTTTAAGGGGGGTAGAATGTAATACCCCAAAAGTATTTGAAAGGACTTAGGAGAGATTTAATTTTGAGTTAAAGGATTAACTGTTTAGAAGTCGATTTAGGAGGCGAACCTTTGGGAGTTATTTAATTAAGCAACCAACGAGGGGTTTCGCTTTTGCTAGACAACTGGGCCCGGCTACCGCGGGAGGCCATTAGTGGGCTGGTGGCCAAGGCCTAAGGGGGGGGGGCGGCACAAACCCTAGCCCTCCTCCTCCAAGCCGCAGCCCCCTCCCCCTCTCTCCCACGCCTCCACCCCTCTCCCCCCTTGGTGGCCGCCCTTCCCCTCTCCCATGCCTCCCCCTTGCACCCTCCCAAGCACCCCTCCAAGCCCCATGGCTGCCGGCCAAGGAAAGAAGAAGGAACATCCCCTTTGTGGCCGGCCAAGGAGGAAGAGAAGAGGGAAGGAAGAGGGGAGAAGAGAAGGGAGAAGAGAAGGAAGAGGGATCCCATCCGGAGTTCGCGATCTTCAACTTCCTGGTTGCTACAAGGGTAACAAGTGTCGATCCCCATCGTTTGACTAGTGGTAGATGTGTTTTGGTTCAATTTTGATTAGATCGTATTGCTGCGAGTAGAAGGTCCATTCTGTCCAGAATGTTGCGGGGTCTATTTCGTGGTTTTAAAGGACGAATTAGGAGTTTTGGTCTCCTAGAGATAGGTAGATTATGTTCTTAGCTTTCAGTGGCCACCAAGATCACCCAAATCCGATTAACGGTCAGGAAGTTATGAATTTTTTAGTATCGCTGCTCTGTTATTCTGTCAGTTTTGAACAGTCTGTAGAAAATGGGATGAATCTGCTAGTTAAGGTCAAAATCAGAGGACCTCAATATAACAAAAAATGTGGGTAATTCCTATACCTTTTCATAGAGATAAAGAACACGAGATTTGGACTTTCGTAGCAAAAGTTATGGTAGTTTTAGCGTACTGTCCAGAGAACCCGACGAGAATTCTGTTGTCTGATGATTGGTTTGATAGGGGAAGTTAATGATAGAATCAAAAGGGCTCCCCAACTAGGTTTATTTAGGTAATTCAATTACCTTTTCAGAAAGTCTAAGAGCATCTTAATTGGACTCATGAGGAGAAAGTTATGTATTTTAGAATTTGGCTGTTTTCAGTGAGCACAAAAACGATCGCTAGAAATTGGAGGTTTTGTTAACGCTTGGGAGTTTAGTGAGATCAACTGTGTTGCTATTTATGATTTTGGTCCAGTATGCTGGTCTTAGATTGGAGTTATCTTTATGTTCAGGTGGGAGCGTGATCCCAGGGGCAGCGCCCTCTTCGCGTCCACCGTTCTCGCACGGTTAAGGCAAGTATTCGAGCTATTGTATATTTATGCTTGTATGCCGTGGATTGTTTGTGTTGTGCTCATAATAGCTATGCATGGATGTTATGGTGATGAGTTCCAATTTATCTTGGTGAATGCAAGTGCATTGTTTGTTAAATGGGTGTGATTGATTAGCTATGTCTGTGTGCTTTTTGATATAAGGTTGCATAGCAAGATGGTTTACTTGATGATTGTTTAAGTATGGTGATTGCTCAAATTATGCTTATGCTTTACTGTGGTACAATGTTGTTGTCTTTTGATAAGATTGATGATGAATAAGAGATGAGCATATGCATATTGAGAACATGTTGTGGCTTGGTCACGCGGTGACCAAGCATGTTTCCTTTGAGATTCCGTCATGAATGTGGCGGGCCGAGATCCTCACTCGTGGAGTGTGGGCTTGAGGTCCCCTTAGTTGCGGAGTAACGGGCAATTGGTCCTCGTGCGTGCGCGCCGCAGCATGGGTATCTTGGCGACGGTTGCATACTCTGCATTACCGGTGTAATGCACACAGAAAGTTAAAGATAAAGGATCATTGAGCATTGCATTGGTTGCATTTCATAAGTTAAAAAGGCTATGTTTAGTGTTGTGTTATTGTGAATCATTGATGCTATGTTTGTGTTCTTGTTTATAGCCTTGTTGATACTTGCTGAGTCTTTGGGCTCACTCTTGCTTTAATGTGTTTTAGGTACCAATGGCAGGATCGACATGAATGGGAGGGAATAGATGATGGATGCACTCACCACCTCACACTCTTAAGGCGTTTACCACTTAGCTACCATTTTAGAAATAAATAAACTGATGATTATCACTCATAGATCGGTTTGGTTGAGTAACTGTTTAATTGTAATAATGAGATTGCCAGGTCTTGGTATGTTCAATTGATTATCAAGCTTGATCATGAGAATTTTGTTAAATGCTATCATTTATCGTTGAACTCTCGGTATAGCTGATTAAACAAAGGAGACTCTGTCAAAAAATTTGTAGATTGGGCTAGATTAGTTTATTTCCAGTAGCATTCCAGGCTCTTTGAGAGTTGGGGTGTTACAGTTTACGTACCTTCGATAACCCCCAACATTTCAACATGAACCAATTCATCTTCTACTACTCCTCCAATGGCTTGGTAGCAAAACCTCACCATTACAATTTCTTATCCACCACCAACAGTTGCCAAACTTACACTATGCCACAACAAACAAGATAAGGTCTTTTAATCCAAACCACAAGAACTAATTAAGAACCAAATACAATTCTTCAACACGTCATATTTGCTCGGAACAGTTCAACTACACAAGAAACATGAGATCTAAATAATCTCAGCCACCAAACTCGAAACATTTCCAATTACGGGATTTTACGAAAAGCAAGTAGATTATTCTCCTCTTAAAGGATCCAACATAATTTCTTTGATTGCAACCTCACGTTGCTAACTCAAACCAAAGAGCATTTAAGATTAAATCACACGAATCTCTTAAGAAGTAACAGGACAATCCAATACCTTAATTTATTTAAAATAATTTCAGTTACCAGATGATTCATGAGCTCCAAAATATTACGAAAGCTAAACTTGAAATATTCTCATTTGAACGATTTCACCAAGGCGATCAAATTACTACAAGTATTAACATCAATTTCACAACAACAATTAGAAAACACTTCGAAAGACCCACGTGAAAAGAATGGGTCGATTCTTTCTCAACAGAAGAGGCAAATGAAAACGATTTTCACCAACTAGGAAATCATTTACCACTCGCAATGAACACATGACCAAGGGGAAAACCAATTAAGCAATGAGCTCATAGAACATAAGTGGAGTCCACAGTTGAAAGCATAGGCCTCGCAAGAAGAGAATATTGAACCATAACAGATAAGAACAAGCAAGCATTCAAGATCAAAGCACTTGCATCACTGAAGAACCATTATAACTTTGCAACATATCGCTTTACTCGACAAACTTCATTTACCACAAAAACTTGAACCCTCAAAATATCATGAGCACAAAACTTGAAATTTGATCATTTAGAAAATATCACCATAGGTGATCAAATTACTACGAGAATTAACCTCAATTTCACATTCTGACGATTTAACAACATCGACAACAAACACTAGTACCAAGAATCATCAAACTTTATTATTCCATCCTAAAGCTTTTCAAAAGAAGCACAAGCCACAAGGTTGTAATAATTTTATTTTAACAAGATCATACTATGCAATAGCAATCTTGTAAGGCACGATATCAAGATCACTTATGAAATTCGTCCACTCAACTATTGGTACTACGCCACACCAACATCAGCTCTCATTAACAATTGATGATTATACTAATCATGCGTGTACATACGGTACTAATTCCATCAGTAATCATATAACCATTTATAAACATAGATTCAACATTCCACCTTTGTTCAGGAATCGGTTAAAAACATGATTGAGGATTCGCTAACATAATTTTCTATAAACAAGGTTTCACGAATCGGTACACCAGCACTCATCTGGTCCTTTATACCAGTTTCAACAATTTTAGCATACCAGGAAATAGGTAAATCTAGCTCTTATGTAAGATCCATAGGTTCTGAACGGATATGGACAACCTTTATTTAACATGCACCATGTATCAAATACAAGGACATTTCAAATTAATCAAATTCACTTTCATGGATGGTAGGTAGTTAAGAAAAATTGATTTGCACCATGCTAATAACCCAACTTGGTAACCCACATCATAGCAATTTATTCGTTTAGTTATAACTTCTCATTTTAAGTATGATAAGACATCACAAAAGGATTCTAACACCTTCATTAAGCAAAAGAGAGACGTTAAACCTCAACGCTCAAAGTAATCCAAAAGAAATACATAAAGCAAAAGCTTTCACATGTTAAAGCACTTACAACAGAAAACTTGCAGTATCTGAAATACCAATCGAATAAAGGAGTCATATTTCCCAACAAGAAGTGCATAACTCCCATGAAAAGTTCAATCTTGCTAATAACCGACGTTCACACAAAACAACAATAGACCAGCAGTCAGGAGAACAAGTATTCGTATTATGGAGCCAAGAATGGCTAATGAAAACTCATCATTTGAAATGTAAGCACAAACTCAAGAAAAGTTCATCAACCACCACAAAGACAAGAATTGGACAAAATTCAAAAATCAAGGAAGAGAACAACTTTCTAAAGCAACTAACGCTCAACACATGTAACTTTGGTACTCAGGGTATCTACTCCCCTATCCACATACCACGAACGGTGGTGTAACCTGGTGAATCCTAGGCAACAACCACGACCTCAACTTCTTAACATCCGTTATCAACACGCTTCAACAAAATAATCAATCATGAATATATCTAACACCTTCATTAAGCAAAAGAGAGACGTTAAACCTCAACGCTCAAAGTAATCCAAAAGAAATACATAAAGCAAAAGCTTTCACATGTTAAAGCACTTACAATAGAAAACTTGCAGTATCTGAAATACCAATCGAATAAAGGAGTCATATTTCCCAACAAGAAGTGCATAACTCCCATGAAAAGTTCAATCTTGCTAATAACCGACGTTCACACAAAACAACAATAGACCAGATCGGAGAACAAGTATTAGTATTATGGAGCCAAGAATGGCTAATGAAAACTCATCATTTGAAATGTAAGCACAAACTCAAGAAAAGTTCATCAACCACCACAGCACAAGAATTGGACAAAATTCAAAAATCAAGGAAGAGAACAACTTTCTAAAGCAACTAACGCTCAACACATGTAACTTTGGTACTCAGGGTATCTACTCCCCTATCCACATACCACGAACGGTGGTGTAACCTGGTGAATCCCAGGCAACAACCACGACCTCAACTTCTTAACATCCGTTATCAACACGCTTCAGCAAAATAATCAATCATGAATATATCTAACACCTTCATTAAGCAAAAGAGAGACGTTAAACCTCAACGCTCAAAGTAATCCAAAAGAAATACATAAAGCAAAAGCTTTCACATGTTAAAGCACTTACAACAGAAAACTTGCAGTATCTGAAATACCAATCGAATAAAGGAGTCATATTTCCCAACAAGAAGTGCATAACTCCCATGAAAAGTTCAATCTTGCTAATAACCGACGTTCACACAAAACAACAATAGACCAGCAGTCAGGAGAACAAGTATTCGTATTATGGAGCCAAGAATGGCTAATGAAAACTCATCATTTGAAATGTAAGCACAAACTCAAGAAAAGTTCATCAACCACCACAGCACAAGAATTGGACAAAATTCAAAAATCAAGGAAGAGAACAACTTTCTAAAGCAACTAACGCTCAACACATGTAACTTTGGTACTCAGGGTATCTACTCCCCTATCCACATACCACGAACGGTGGTGTAACCTGGTGAATCCCAGGCAACAACCACGACCTCAACTTCTTAACATCCGTTATCAACACGCTTCAGCAAAATAATCAATCATGAATATATCTAACACCTTCATTAAGCAAAAGAGAGACGTTAAACCTCAACGCTCAAAGTAATCCAAAAGAAATACATAAAGCAAAAGCTTTCACATGTTAAAGCACTTACAATGAAAACTTGCGATGTCGAAATACCAATCGAATAAAGGAGTCATATTTCCCAACAAGAAGTGCATAACTCCATGAAAAGTTCAATCTTGCTAATAACAAGCGTTCACACAAAACAACAATAGACCAGTGATCGGAGAACAAGTATTCGTATTATGGAGCCAAGAATGGCTAATGAAAACTCATCATTTGAAATGTAAGCACAAACTCAAGAAAAGTTCATCAACCACCACAGCACAAGAATTGGACAAAATTCAAAAATCAAGGAAGAGAACAACTTTCTAAAGCAACTAACGCTCAACACATGTAACTTTGGTACTCAGGGTATCTACTCCCCTATCCACATACCACGAACGGTGGTGTAACCTGGTGAATCCCAGGCAACAACCACGACCTCAACTTCTTAACATCCGTTATCAACACGCTTCAGCAAAATAATCAATCATGAATATACATGATCATCTCATGACAATCGTAGTATTTGTTCATAGATATACAATATCATAGCAGATCATAGATTAACAACAAGAATGATAGTACAGAAGCAATTCAAGAACAGTTCAACATGATGAAACATATAACTAGAAATGCGGATACAATGGATTACCCAACCCCCACCTACTGTGCGCAGTGTGTCATTTTAATAACTTCATTGCCACGGACCTAAAGCCCGCTCTGATACCCACTGTAACACCCTAGCTATTCGGAAGCCAAAATGTCACCAAAATATTCTAACATACAACCATAATGCGGAAGAATTTGAACATTATCTCATCTATTGACATAAAGAGATCAAAATTAAATAGAACAATGGCAGGAACATAGTCTAAATCCAAATAAGTATATCAAAGGTGTCACATCCCCAAATTAATAAAGAGGTTTATTATGCATCTCATTAGCATGCATCATGTTTTGAAACTTTTTATTTAAATATTGTACTTGGA
This sequence comes from Ampelocalamus luodianensis, assembly GCA_036346255.1. Classification (NCBI taxonomy): domain Eukaryota; kingdom Viridiplantae; phylum Streptophyta; class Magnoliopsida; order Poales; family Poaceae; genus Ampelocalamus; species Ampelocalamus luodianensis. The sequence continues at coordinate 55,349,763 of CM070620.1, forward strand.
AAATCTCAAAATACATATGAAACATACACTTTAATTTGAACTCCAAACTAAAAACTGAAACAAATGCTACTAAAGTTCCTCTAGAAATAATTTATTCACACACTATATTAATTATCATGAATTAATATAATTTTTCCCAAATTGTTTGGACTGGTTTGAACCTTATGAAAATTCAAACATAATTTAAAGACCAACATCATGTTTGAATTTAAATAATACAGTTTATGTCATGAACAGTAGGGTTCAATAATTTTTATGGACACTAGACCTACCCAGGAACTCCTATGATTTTTTTTTTTTACATTTTTAGGAAATTTATTTCTATTTTTAGCACCTCAGTCAAAGTAGAACCAGTTTGATTTAAATCAGTCAAACCCTAGTACTATTTCTTGGGTCTGAACCAGACTCAGACTCGAGTCCGGCCCGGGCGGGTTGGCTCGGCTAAACATCTTAACCGCACCTACACGATCTGGGCTGTCTGTTGTAGATCGAGCGATCCACGCGGGACGCCCGTTCGACCTGTCCGAGCGAGCACCGCTCCGAGACCGTCCAATCAAGATCTAATGGATATCCTTGACTTGATCGAGTTAGACCACCTAACTGCACCAACCCAGACCACTGTCGCGCCGACACCTTGTGCCGCTGACTGCTCGGACCCACGCTGTCAGCTGCTTCTTCCAGCTCGAGCAGGGCGCGCTCAGACGCCGAAGGCCACGCAGCCGCGCTCGCCTGCTCCGAGCCATTGGCGAGCCGTCATCTCCGTTAGCCACCGCCGCATGCAACCACTCCTGGAGCTTCTTCACTTCACGCCGCCTCCATCTCCGTCATCACCCGACCATATTACCCCTCGTACCCTCTCTTCTCCCTCTCTTCTCCTCCTGTTGACCGAGGAGAGGGGAGCTTGTTCTTGCTCTCTTCACGGGTGAGCTTCCTCCGCGTGATTCCTCCCTGCTCTGTGATCCATCCCGTTTCCATTTTTACTAATCTCAGCTTCTCTCGTTGCTTGTAGCACCTGGACCATCGTGGTGCCATTGCAAGCTCCAGAGCACACTTCTGAGGACATCACTTTGTGATCTTCGTCTCCGGTGAGTTTTGTCTGAAACTTAGCGTGTCACTGTGCCTTTAGGCTTAAGATGGAAAACCCTAACTCTATTTGGGTAGCATACGTGGCTTCGTGGATTTGAAGAGATTGGGTTTTCGGCTGAGGAACCAACCTTTCATCTCCCACTTAGGTCCGGTAAGATATTGTCCAATTCCTTGTTCCTATAGCAACCTCTTATGGTCCTGGAGCTATACTGATCATCCATGGTTCGTAGGATTGCTCAAGTAATCCTCTCCTCGCGAAGTCGTGTCGCCGCCACCTTTCTTCTCCAGCGCTGACGCAGCTCCGGCAGCTCCGAATTTCTCCAAGCACCCTCCTTAGCCCGGGTAACCTCCTAGTAGCCTTTAGACACTCGGGCACCCGCTTGTTTGCGCTGCGGAGCGACATATTGTTGTTTTCATATTTTTTTTTGCCGTTTGGAGCACCGCCGCTCAACGCCGGCTAGCCACCGTTCTGGGTCGGCTCTGGTGCCGTGAGTGCCCTCAACGGGTGCGCAATGCTATTGCGCGGCTAACGGTGCCTTTAGTTCGCGTCGCCGTGGCGCACAGCACTGGCAAGCCGCCGGTGAAACGCGCGGGATTGAAATCCCGTTGTCGTACGTCGACAACACTGTAGCAAATGATTAGGAATAAATGATAATCATTAGCAATTAATCACTGTCTTAGCGACGCTAATGTTTCACTTACACGCGGGCCCCACGCACAGAAAATAGGGACTTTGAGTTTAAAGCCACAGTGGCTGACAAGTGGGACCAGCGGCGTAAGTGCCGTGCACCGTGTGCATGTGTGCGTGGACCAAGTCCAGTGGACCTACTCGCTGACAGCGGGACCCACTAGTCAGAACGCATTTAAATCTGTTGTTACATAGAAAATGGCACTGTTCCCGGGCCCGCTGGTCAGTGACCACGGCTAGCACGCGGCTCGGTGAGTAAAGGTTAAAATGACGTATAAAATTCGAAATCCATTTATTTGTAAGTCAAAACATGTATAACTTTGAAAATACATAACTAATTCATTTTAACTCCAAAATGAGTGAAACCACTTCTGATAAATTTCATTCTTGATGAACGTTATATTAAAATTAGTTTCAAACTTTTCTCTGCAGAAGGGAGTATGATTTTGAAAATTGACCCTTTAACACTATTATTTTTACAATAGAAAAAGGCTGATAACTTCAAAGATTCATAAGTAATTCTTGGAAACTCCAAAAACAGTGAAATCAGTTTTGATAATTTCTATTTCAAATAAACTTAATTATAAAAGTGGTTTCAAACTTACCTCTGTCTCAGAAACTATAGTTTGAGGAAAATGATCCAAAAGGGGCATTATTTTTACACTATTAATGCTGATAACTTTAGAAATAAATAACTAAATCATGAAAACTCCACTTGAAGCAAACTCAACTGTTTTGAACTTGTAATAATATTGCCTATTTATCCATGTAATCCATGTACTCACCACTGCTCTACAAATTTTTATCTCATAATTAAATTACATGAATAAAGGCGTATTGAAATCTGAAATTCAAACCACCATAACTTTCATATACTAAATCAAAATGAAATAATTCTTTCACCAAAAATCATCTAAAATCATGACTTAGCTACGGTAGAAAAATCATGCATTTTTTAGCATCTTGATTTTTGGAGTATTTCTCGATGTTTATTCGGTATTGTACTTATATAGATTCCGAGCCTTTTGATATTGACTCCTACGCCACCGAGAGTGAACAATTACTCTACCAGTAAGGCAAGCATCCTTTGAACTTTCTTTTTGCATCATGTTTGATCCCAGTTTTGTTAAGATAGTGCAATGATAATTGCTTGCATGCTATTTTGATATTGTCGCTATTTTTGTGATGTATAGATTAGTTATATCCTATTCATTGAGGTTATCCTTGAATTATTCCAGCACCACATGCTTAAGATAGGATGTATGAATGTATATTGTTCGAGTTTGCTTAGCCATGCAAGTCTAGATACGGTAGTCTGATTGTCGGGAATAACCCAACAATTATGGGATAAACACAACCTTCTTTATATACTTTTGTTTCATATCTTCGTATCTATTTTATAAGTTAACTTTGTCATTTTAAATGAGCTTTTGGTCTGGACAAGTGTTGGTTAGTGATGGTGCTTTGTCCACGAGCTTTGGGTAAGTGGTGGACTTGTCTGGACAATTAAGGACCGAACTTTGGTAACGTCTTTGATTCAAGTACATTCGTGCTACCACACGCGGGTTGGGAGCCGTATGGTTAAGTAGGGGGAAGGTTTGTTGTGTTGAGTCCCACGGTGGTGAAATTGTAAGGGCATGGGACCGAGAAATCCTATGTTTTCCTTTTGGGCCGATAGGATGGAGACGTTAACGTCTTGTGTTTCCTAGGAGCCCTGGGTTGAGGGACTTAGCCCAATGGATTTTCTTGCTAAAAACGACCATATCTTGATTTACCCGGCCGGTATATCATAGGAAGTATGCTATATTCGGAGGCATCTGGAGGCTTACGGGCAAATCAAGTCGTGTGGGTAAAGTAGTACACCCCTGTAGGGTATAAATCTATTCGAATAGTCGTGTCCACGGTTATGGACAATCGCTTGAGTTCGGGAGTTACTATTGTTAGACTTGGAATTAAAATTGTGGGTGAACTCGGCTTTGTCATGAATGGTTGTTCATGCATTGTTGTATCAAAGTGGACAACCACTTTGCTATTTGTATGATTTATTTGTTATTCAATTCATTACTTATTCACATGTTTTACTCCTACTTCAAATCTGATTTTGAAATGGCACTTGAAAAACTAGTATGAGTAGGTTGTACCTTGTTGCGTCTCTTTTGCAAAACTAAGCTAATATGAGCCATCCCTTGGAATAGCCTTATGCATAAATATTTTTTATTTGTGTAAGACTTGCGAGTACTCTTTGGTACTCAGCCAGATGTTTGCTGGCTCTTTCAGGTGAGGAAGATATCGAGCCCGACGAGCTTGTCAGTGTCGATTTAAGCGACACTGATGAGTAGTGCTATCATTTAACTCCCAGTCGGTTGCCGATGGGTTATGGGGCATACCACTGCTAGCATTTTGGTTTATTTACTTGTTTCCGCTGCTACTTAATACTCTTATTTGAATTTGGCCGGTCGGCCGTTTGTAACCGTTGTAGACTTAAACTATATTGTTGTCTTTTGGACTATTGACGTGTGTTTGTTGTATGGTTGTGATCAACATTGTATGAGAGTATGAGTATATTGGTCGCTGATCTTGGGAGCCAATATAAGTCATGCTCGCTGTTCATGGCTTCCTATTTAACTCACTAAGTGTAATACTTGACTTGTTGGAGAACCGACAATCATGTAGTGCTCGCAGAGGAGCAGCGCACATGATCGTCGGGGCTCTAGTTTTCAGTCAAGCCTCTCATTTAGATTGAGTTAAGTTGGAATCCATTTACCGGAGATCCAGAGTTATGTCCTTAAGATCATGCTTAGTCTCGGTCTTATGGAGATAACCCGGAGTCCCCACAAAAGGGGTGATCAATGTTGAACTGTTCTTGAATAGAGATAGATATCAAGCACATCTAACTTTAATTATTACAGTTCATCTCTTAACGAATGAAAGCCATAACCAAATTCTATTATTGAAACTCGAATATGGTGAAGTGAATGATTAGTGCATGTCTACTCCCTCCCAATAGAGCCATCATCAACGTTCACCTAAAATAAACAAACAAAGCAAGAATGAGTCCGAGACTCAGCAAGTACAGTGAATAATTGGACATACAACAATTATGAACAAGGCAACATCTTTAAAGAATACGAACATAACACCGAATGAATATCTGAATGAATGGAATGACTGGATTGAATGAAATGAATGGACTGCACTCCTGTTTATACCGGTATAGCTAGTGACACACCCGTCGGTGTTCACTTAAGCCCGTATTTAACGAAATACGGGGATCCAAATCCTCTATGAAGAACGTTTCATACGGGTGTCCAAAACTGCCCACATTGGAATGGTGGGTCTCACACGTCCATACTGAAATTGATGGGACTTTAAACTCCACTCCCGTGGACGGAACATAAAAATGGATGCATGAATGAACTTATGAATAATGACTAACATCATCTCCAAACACGTGAATTTTACATATGAAAGGAACATAAACATTGAAGCTTCTCACGTATCAAATAAAAACACAATACTAACATCAAGCATCCAGTATTCACAAATCGTACGAAAGTCAATGTACTTGCCTTTCACGTTGCGATACGTTAGGAGGCAAAGACGATGCCGCTAACCTCGGAGCCTCACCTCCTACAACATTAAATTACTCAATAAGAACCATGACATCAAGACACTACTCGCAACGCTCCTAGCTCATACCCCAAAACCCCCAACGTTTAATTATATACTTTACTCAAATTGAACTACATTCTAGTAGGAAGCCGAAATAGACAGCAATATTAAAAGTGACATAACTTTTGCTCTGAAATTCGTAAAAATGTAAAATCAGTCTTGTTTGAAAGGTAGCGAAATTATCTACAACAACCTAGTTGGTGGAAATCCCGAATTCTGTATGTATCTAACTCCAAAAGATTGATGAACACACTTCTGTCAGAACTACCGACAATTCTGGACAGCAGCACGATAAATGCCATACATTCTAATTGGCTAACCCAAACTTAGCATTCTTTATCAATATCAAAAGCTAAGACCAAGGCCTACAATGACCTAGTTGGGTGAAAGCCCTGAATGTTCCATTAACATATTCATATTTTAAAAGAAAATTTGACAGTTCATTCTTGTTAGGATTCTGGACAGTAGTGACGAAAACTATCATAACTTTTGAAACATAAGTCGGAATTAGGTGTTCTTGGCGGCCACTGAAAGCTAAGAAAATTATCTAAATATCTCTAGGAGATGGAAACGTCCAATTCTGCACCTAAGAATATGAAATAGGCCACGCAACACTCTAGACATAACCGAACTACTAGCAGCAGCAATTTGATCTAATCAACCTATTCGAATTCGCATCTAATAAGAATAGAACAGTGAAGAACGCCTTGCGTTGCCCTTGTAGAACCTCAAGCACTTGATGGTTTCTTCCACAAATCTTCCCCTCCTCTCCTCCCTTCTCTTCCTCTCCTTCCCTCGGCTGAAAAAGTCATCTTCCTCCTGTTCTTGGCCGGTTGCAGCAGCAAAGACCTTCCATGGCAGCCTTGGATGGAGAGGGAGGGCAGGATTTTCGGGTTTGGGAGAGGGGGAGGTGGTGGAGGCGCAAGAAGGGGGGCAAGGGGGTGGCGGCCAGCAGGTTGGGCAAGAGGAGAAGTGTTGGTGGCTGCTAGGGTTGGGGTTTTAGGGGAGGTGATGGGCTGAAAGATTTTTGCAAAGAGTAGATATGATGTATAGGTAATTTGAAATGTCAATGATCGGAGAACTTGGCTACTTCCTTAGACTTCAAATCAAGCAACTCAAAGATGGAACATTTGTGAGTCAAACCAAGTATGCAAAAGATTTGATCAAGAAGTTTGGGATAGAAGATGCAAAACCAATCAAGACTCTCATGGCAACCAACGATCATCTCGACCTTAATGAGTGAGGTAAATCGGTAAATTTAAAGTTTTATAGATCTATAATTGGTAGATTGCTTTATCTTACCGCATGCCCGATATCATGTTTAGCGTTTGGATATGTGCACATTTTCTAGCAACACCAAAGGAATGCCATTTGGTGGCCATAAAAATGTTCGATGTCATGTTTAGTGATTGCATATGTGCACATTTTCAAGCAACACCAAAGGAATGCCATTTGGTGGCCATAAAAATAATTCTAAGATATTTAAAGTATTCCTCTAGCATTGGCCTATGGTTTTCCAAAAGTGCTAAATTTGATTTAATTGGATATTCGGATTCCGATTATGCGGGTTACAAAGTGGATAGTGATGAGGACATGACCCCTATGGATACAACCATATTTTCTATGCTTACTGTTCCAAGTATAAGAGCTCGTATGCTCCACTTAAATTATCAGCGCCATGTCACTTTTGGTCCAAAACAAGCAAGCAGTTCGAGCTGGACCCGTTTTGGAATCCAGTCCGGCCTCCGGAATCAGCCTGATAACACCAACTTAAAACAAGCATAACTTTCACAGACGGAGTCCGTTTGAGGTCCACAAGTACTTGATTGAAAGCTTATTTCGTCCTCTTTCTAACGAATCCAGCCTTACCTCCAAATTCCTTCTGTCTAATCGCAATCATCAAAAGAAGACGTTATATCACTTGTTTGGGCCAATCTGGGTTTTGTAATCATACTGAACTTGGTCCATCTACCGACGGCCCACCTGGGGGCGTGGTTACTGTTCACATAAATAGTAGCAATGAGTTTTATTCCCACCCCGCTATTTCTTTTAGATTTGTGGCTCTTCCTCCCCTATATAAGTAGGCCACACCCCCTTTAGTTTTCTTGGATTTTGTTTAGTTAAAAGTTAGCCTTGTTGCAACTTCGTGTATTGGCTTGTGTCGACTAGACCAACCATAATACCGCTTCAAAGTCCCAACTCAATTCAATATTTCAATTCCTATTTGCAATTTCAGATTGCTTTATCTTTTTCTTGCGTGCTTCTTCGGTGTATGCAGGAATCGACCTTCGTGGTCAGGTCATCCGGGTATTCATGCATGGTTGATAACGACTTGTCAATCAGTTCAGCGATTGTGTGGTTTCGAGCCTTGCATGTTCGTAGCCAGGATCGTGAGAGTTGAGCGACGACTACTGAACTTATCGTTCTCATTGAAAGATCAGGCCAACAATTCGGACCTTCGGGTTCATCAGGTGGTATCAGAGCTACAGTTCTTCAGTGAGAAATCAGTACCCTTAGTAGTAGATTTTTTTCATACCTACAGTCCAGAAAATTGCCCCAAATTTTTTTGCATCTATCATCCATACCGAACCCTTTTGAGCTATTGCAATTTTCTTTTCGGTATTTTGCTTGTTGAATCGTTGGTTGCATCGTCGTGTCTAGTTGCTGATTTCTAGTTCTAGTTATTGTCTAGTTGGTCTTTGTCTAGTTGCATCTCGTGTTTCCTTTGCATCGCTTGATCGTTCTTTTAGGGTTCTTAGTTTTTGTATCTAAAACAGAAAATTCGTGGGTTAGAACTCCTCTAATCCGCGCCAAAAATAGAAAATTTGTATTGTTGTTAATCCAAAAAATAGAGAGAGGATTGTTGTGATCTTTTGTGAAAGTTGATGTTATTTGCGACTTGCGGCAAATCCTAGGGTTGGCGAAATAGTAGAAGGAGAAAGAGGCAACCGCAAAAACAAAAACCGCGGTAGAAAAAAAAAGAAGAAAATGAAAATGAAAAGAAAAGAAAAGTACTTAAAAATTAGTGGAGACCTTCTACATATAGCCACAAGCTTCTATAAAAAAAATTCAGCAAGTTTGGCCCACGGAATCAAAAGATATAGTCGTTTCAAGATTGAACATGAGTCGTTTTCAAGTCCGAGTAGAATTCTGTTTCCGAGATACTTCAGTAAAACGGGCATAACTTTTGCATACTGTGTCCGTTTTTGACATTCTTGTGCTCATTTTCAAGATAATGACGAGGCGCATCTTTTCTACCTAAGCCACTAGTTGACCTCCAGGTACCCCAAAATCAGTCATCTTCAACCCCCAATTCGCATCGCAAGTTTTCGGTTTCTGTTTTTGCCGTTTCCTTTGATCTTCTTTTCGGAATTTGGAGTTCGCCTCAACTGGAAAGTTGTAGATCTCGTTGAAACCTTTTAGAAGAGCATATATAAGTCATATAAACTCTGGTTTTTCATCGTTCGAGACTAGCTATTGTTTCTTCTCAATCTAGAGGGCTGTTTGCATTCCACCGATATTGTTGTCTTTTGTGCTCTACGTCGTGCGAACAATCTTGTGCCCTTTATAGAAGTTTGAGTAGTTGGCTAGCGTCTCTCCTAGCACTTGTTGTGAGGCTTTCTCTTGCTCGCATCAAGTCACATTGATCGTTGTGTGTGCGTACATACACTTCTCTGCATAGGGCTTTGATTAGCTAGCTTTGATTAGGCTAGGATTAGCAACATTGGCTAGTACTTTGAACAATCTTTCAACTTGCATTAACTGATTTGATTATTGTTGATCCTTGCTACTATATTGAAGCCTTCCAAGCTCCACTTCCTACTAACTCAGCAGGTGTCGTTCCTCGCAATCGTTGGGCTAATCGCAAGTGAGAGTATCACAAACCAGCCACCGGTTGTACCATTTCCTTGCTGCATTGGTAAGAACTTGGTATAAGTTTGAGTGTGTGTGACTTGATAAACCCCACTTCGTAGTTGATAGGAACATATACTTGTGATTTGTTTCCATGTTTTCTACTAACAATAACAGGTTTGTTCAAGTTGGTAGATTACGATGTTATCACAGGCAGATTTGAACTCAAAGGGAAACAACTACTTGCATACATATTTCCACTCACCGCTGAGAGTACGTCGTTAGACTACTTTATATGGGTTAATATGTTGGAGTGCTATTTTGAAAGACAGGACCTTGATCCTTATGAGAAGATGACCATGGCAAGGACAACATTGATCGGTGATGTTCAACATTGGTGGTCGAATCTGGAGTACCACTTCATGTACACATGGGAGCAGATAAAGAAGAAATTACAACGTCATTTTGTACCTCCACCACCCACAGTCACAAGCGAGGTGCAACCTAAGGTAACTAAAAATGCTGACATTGTTTTGGCTCCTACTCCATCTCCAGATACCGTCGAGACACTTGAAGAAATGAACGATGATCTAGCGCATCTTATAGAGGAGAAGTTTGAGGTACCTACAGTATCTGATGAAGACGATAATGACAAAGGTACTGATTTAGTGCTACAGCAAGACATAGAGCAACCTTGTGAGTATATACCTGTTGTAGTGGTGCAATCTTTTGATATTCCTTGTGTTGACTTGAACAAACCATGTGTTGATCTGAATTCTCATAATTTTGCACATGTTGAATTAATTACACATAAGGAAGTATTGGATAGAATATCCCCTGCTGAAGCTTTGTGTTATATCCTGCTTAATGATCCCATTAGTTTGGAATGTGCTATGGAGAAAGTTTCTAAAATTCCATATCTAAATTCTCCTTCTAGCACCTGCACCTACTGTTTTAAGTTAATTGGAGATTATGGTGTAGACAATCAATTTTTGGTATATCGCATATGCATAACTTGTGATCACATGGATGAATTGAAGCTTACTGTTTTGGACAACAATTCTTGTGTGCTAATCTTGTTCAATATGAGAGTAAAATAAAATTTAGTGCTCATCCCATGCCTATGTGTTCACCTTTTATTGCACCATCTAGTATGGACAAGCTGAATGAAGATGTTGAATTATGGAAGAACTTATAAATCTTTTCACCATTGATAGATGAATTTGCTATTGCTCGATTGAAATCTGATTATATGGATGAATTTTGTTTGATTCCAAAAGTTGTAGATTTGCCCATATATGCTACCACTGCAAGTTTACAACTTGAGAGATTTGAATTGCATAAACGCTTCACTTACATTTGCAAAACTATTTGCAATAATTGTTGTGTGAGAACTTTTGTTTTGATCATTCACATATATGATTACTCTTGGGTTAATAATAAAATGATCTTTTATGATCGCTGTTGTCGTCTAACATTAATTGTGCAACAACGCAGAACGGTTAAAACAGATGGCATATACATATACCATGCATACACTTTGGCTTCTTTGTTACCCTATTTTCAGCTTATCAAAAGCCGAGGACGGTTTGTTTTCAAGAAAGGGAGGATGATGAGGACATGACCCCTATGGATACAACCATATTTGCTATGCTTACTGTTCCAAGTATAAGAGTGTAATACCTCGTTTTCGATTAGAGTGCTTTTGGTTCAATCTCGAAATTAAAAGGAGAAATTTCCGGCGTTTCACCTGTTCTTCCAGTTTTGGGCCTGGGCCTTTGGCCAGCAGACCCAAGAGAGGGCCTTGTGGGCTGAAGGGGCAGCCGTGGGGCCCATGAGGGGGGGGCAGCCGCACTATAGGGGGGGGCCAATGGCCCATCTTGTGGCCGGCCAAAGGGGGGGGCCTCAAACCCTAGCACCCCCCACCTCTGCCACTTTCCCCACCCTCCCTCCTATGGCCGCCGCCCCTACCTCCCCCTCTCCCTTGCGCCCTGCCTCCTCCTCCCCTTGGCGCCTTTCCCCCATTGGTGCTGCATCTTCCTACCCCTTGGAGCCATTTTCCTCGCGGAGCTGAATCGCCCCGCCACCGGTTTTGCAAAGGAAGGAGAAGGGTTTTGCGGGGCTGCTGTCCAAGAAGGAGAGGATCTTCTTCAAGGATTCTTCGTCGTCTCCCTGGGTGTTCTCAAGGGTAACGAATGTCGTTTTTGTTGTTGGGTTACTCGTAGAGGCGAATTTGATTAGGTTTGATCGGATCAAGTTCTGTCTTCTGTAAATTCAATTCTGTCCAGTTTCTTGCGTGGCCTGTTTCGTGTGTTTAGAGGCAGAATTAGGGATTTGGATCTCCTAGAGTTATTTAGGTCTTGTTCTTAGCTTTCGGTGGCCGCCAAGAACACTGAATTCCGATGAACGGATAAAAAGTTATGCTAGTTTTAGTCTCTGCTGTCCAGAATCCTAACGAGAATAAACTGTCAAGTTGTCTTTTAACATATGAGTGTGTTAATGGAAAATTCAGGGCTTTCACCCACCTAGGTTATTGTAGGCCTTGGTCTTAGCTTTTGATATTGTTAACGAACGGTCAATTCGGAGTTGTAGATTAAAAGTTATGATCTTTTTCTTACTGCTGTCTTATTTGTGTAGACAGATTCTGTACTGCTGTTTCAGTTATCTGTCAGTAAATTAAATTGGCCGAATTGGGTTACCTTGTCAACTAGAGTATTGTAGATATGTCAGTTAAGAATCCATAGAAATTGGTCTCACCTCATTCCGAGTTCTAGACCAATAGATATGATTTTTACCGTTCTGTTGTCCAGTTTCGGGTTGTGCCTGAGTAGTCTGTTTTCAGATTAGAGCTAACTAGTTAATTGTGGATTGTCGGAAGCGTTGTAGAACGTTAATGGAAGCGCTTTGTTATATGTTGTATTTATTTGGTACTTACTACAGTAGGCGAGAGAGCTTCGGTTTAGGGACATCTTCTTTACCTACTACCGCAGCGCTTCGCGGAAGGTAAGTACATTGACTTTTGTGTGAATTGTAATTACTGGATGCTCGATGTTTAATATTGTGTTTTGTTCGATATGAGAGAAGCTTCAATATTCATGTTTCGTCCACGGGAGTGGAGGTTAAAGAATACAAGAGGTTCCAAGGATTATGTTCCTTGCGTATGTTCTTTCATATGTGTGCAGATGATGTTAGTCATAATACTTATGTTCATTAATGCATCCATGTTCATGTTCCGTCCACGGGAGTGGAGCTCCACTGGAGTGGAGTCTAAAGTCCCATCAATTCCAGTATGGGCATGTGAAGTCCCACCATTCCAATGTGGGCAGTTTTGGACACCCGTATGAAACGTTCTTCATACGGTATTTTGGATCCCCGTATTTCAATAAATACGGGCTTAAGTACACACCGATGGGTGTGTCACTAGCTATACCGGTATAAGCATGTGTGCAGTCCATTTTTTTCATTAAATCCATTCATTCTATTCATTCATGCACTCATTCGGGGTATGTTCGCATTCTTTAATGATGAGGTCTTATTCGTACCTGTGGTATGTTCATTTATTCACTGTACTTGCTGAGTCACGGACTCATTCTTGCTTTGTTTGTTTATTTTAGGTGATCATTGATGCTGGCTCTATCGGGAGGGAGTAGACACGCACTAATCGTGCAAATCACCATAATCAAGTTCAACAATATGATCTAGTTTCTATCTTTCATTCGTTAAGGGATGAACTGTAATAAATAAATTTAAGTGGTGAAGGAAGGATATCTTCTCCATGTTATGATTGATTATGTATTGCTTGTGATCTGCGATCATCCTTCGTTACACTTGCTTGAATTCAGACTATTGTCATGCCATGGTTCTATTAAGTAGTGATTTCTTTATATCATTAGTTGATATTATTCAAATTCTTCCGCCTTATAGATGTATGTTAGATGATTTAGGTGACATCTTGGCTTCCGAATAGCCAGGGTGTTATAGTTGGTATCAGAGCGGGCTTTAGGTCTGTGGTAATTAAGTTATTAAAATGACAAACTGTGCACAGTAGATGGGGTTTGGGTAATCCATCGTATTTGTAATTCTAGTGGTGTGTTTCATCATGTTGAACTGTTCTTGAATTGTTTCTGTACTATCATTCTTGTTGTTAATCTGTGATCTGCTATGATATTCTATATCTATGAACTAATACTATGATTGTCATGAGATGATCCTGTATATTCATAATGGAGTATTTTGGTGAAGCGTGTTGTTAACGAATGTTAAGAAGTTGTTGTCGTGGTTGTTGCTCTGGGATTCACCAGGGTACACCACCGTTCGTGATAGATGGACAGGGGAGTAGATACCCCGAGTACCATAGTTTCAGGTGTTAAGCGTGAGTTGCTTTAGAAAGTTGTTTTCTTCCTTGAATTCTGAATTTGGCAATTCTTGTCCTATGGTGGTTGATGAATTTCTCCTGGGTTTGTGGTTCATGATAGTTTATGGTTTTCAATAGATCCCTCTTAGTTCTCTGAAACAATTATTGCTTTTCGACTATTGAGTTGCTTTTACTACTTGTGGTCATTGTCAATTGGCAAGATTGATGTTTTCATGGTTGCTCCTTCTTTCTCATTGAAGAAGAATGACTCATTTACTCGTTTGATAGCTTGGGTAGTGAGAGTTTTCCGCTGTAAGTTCGTTTGCATGGGAAAGCTTTGGCTTTATGTGTTTCTTTTGGATTACTTCGAGCGTTGAGGTTTGAAGTCTCTCTTTTGCTGAAGTAAGGTGTTAGAATCCTTTTGTGATGCCTTGCCATGCTTAAAATGAGAAGTTATAACTAAACGAATAAATTGTTACGATATGAGTTACCAAGTTGGGTTATTAGCATGGATCAAATCAATTATTCTTAACTACCATCCATGAAAGTGAAAATGATTAATTTGAAATGTCCTTGTATTTGATATATGATGTATATTAAATAAAGACTGACCGTATCCGTTCAGAACCTATAGATCTTACATAAGAGCTAGATTTATCTATTTCCTGGTATGCTAAAATTGTTGAAACTTGTATAAAGGACCAGATGAGTGTTACTGGTGTATCGATTCGTGAAACCTTGTTTATAGAAAATTATGTTAGTGAATCTTTAGCCATGTTTTGAATTGATTTCTGAACAAAGGTGAAATGTGAATCTATGTTTATATATGGTTATGTGATTGCAAATGGGATTAGTACCATATGTACACACATGATTAGTACAATCATCAATTGTTAATGAGCGCTGAAGAAGGTGTTGAGCAATACCAATAGTTGAGTAGATGAATTTCGTAAGTAGTCTTTGATATCGTGCCTTGTGATATTGTTATTGCTTAGCATAATCTTGTTATAATAAATTTATTTCAACCTTGTGGTTTGTGTTCCCTTTGGGAAGTTTTAGGATGGAGTAATAAAGTTTGATGATTCTTGGTACTAGTGTATGTTGTCGATGTTATTAAAACGTCAAAATGTGAGAATGAGGTTAATTCTCGTAGTAATTTGATCACCCATGGTGATATTTCCTAAATGATCAAATTTCAAGTTTTGTGTTCTCAATCTTTTGGGGGTTCAGGCTTTATGTGGTAGATGAAGTTTATCGAGTAACGATATGTTGCAAAGTTCTAATGGTTCTTCAGTGATGCAAGTGCTTCGATCTTGAATACTTATTTGTTCTTATCTGTTAAGGTTCGATATTCTCTTCTTGTGAGGCTTATGCTTTCAACTGTGGACTCCACTTATGTTTTATGAGTTCATTGCTTAATTGGTTTTCCCTTGGGTCTCGTGTTCAGTGCTAGTGGTAGATGAGTTTTCTAGTTGGTGAAAAAAAAATTGTTTTCATTTGTCTCCTCTTTTGAGAAAGAATCAACTCATTCTTTTCACGTGGGACTTTCGAAGTGTTTTCTAATTGTTGTTGTGAGATTGATGTTAATACCTGTAGTAATTTGATCGCCTTCGGTGATATCGTTCAGATGAGAATATTTCAAGTTTAGCTTTCGTGATATTTTGGAACTCATGAATTATCTGGTAGTTGAAATTATTTTAAATAAATTAAGGTATTGGATTGTCCTGTTGCTTCTTAAGATATTGGTGTGATTTAATTTTAAAGGCTCTTTGGTCTGAGTTGGCAACATGAGGTTCCAATCAAAGAAGATATGATGGTTCCTTTAAGAGGAGAATAATCTACTTGCTTTTCGCGAAATCCTGTAATTGGAAATGTTTCGAGTTTGGTGGCTGAGATTATTTGGATCTCATGTTTTTTGTGTAGTTGAACTATTCTGAACAAATATAATGTATTGAAGAATTTTATTGGTTCTTAATTAGTCCTTGTGGTTTGGACTAAAGACCTTATCTTGTTCGTTGTGGCAAAGCGATGTTAGTCAAGGAATTAATTTCAGTGTTAAAGGAAAGAGTGCAGTAGGAATATTTGAGAATTTGAGTCAAGTTTTGTAACTTGTGGTTATTTGAATTGTTCATAAACTTTTGCTCTTTTCACTCAAGAGTTGTTGAGTTTCAATCGCGATGTCATTTTTCTTCTTGGTGGTTATTTGCTATTCCCTTTTCGAGGGATGTGTGCCCTCCGCTGTGAACTCAACTTTCGTTTTCCCAGATCTTCATTACCATATTATTTCTTTTGGTTTCGTGCTCACTGTGAGCAGCAACATTTTTTTTTCCTGTGTGGTGAAATTTGTCCTTGTTCGCCTCTTTCTTTTGAGGAAGGATCAACAGTTTTGTGTTGCAAAGTTTTACAAAGCGTAAGTTGTCAATTGTTTGGTGGTGGTTAAGTGATTGTAGGGGTGAGATTTTGCTACCAAGCTATTGGAGGAGTAATAGAAGATAGGTTGATTTTGACCTGAACCTCTTGGAGGGAAGTCGATTCAGATGGAGTGTATGGCTTCGAAGTAAAACTATATAGTGTTCGACTAAGTAGGACCTATGGTATAGTGTAGTTCTAGAACTTTGGTTCATGTTGAAATGTTGGGGATTATCAAAGGTATGGAAACCTTAATCAATTTTATAGAGTAACACAATTGGAAAGTTTGGCGATGTTGTGTGAGTGATTCTTGATGATGTCAATGAGTGAGTATGTCGGAATTATGGGGATGTTAGAGATTTAATCCGATGATTTCACCATGTGTTATAAGAGGAATTCGTTGTAGGGGTCTTGGAGGTTAAATTTGGGCTTTTCATTTTCATGCTAGACTTTTGGGTGGCCCAAAGATTTGTGTGTAGAGGAGATAGAAATCTGGAGTATTCTGAGTAGTGGAATGATTGTCGATAGAACCCTTCTGATGTAGTTCATGAGCGGGTGTACTGAGGATTCTGACGTGTTATTCTTGAGAGTTGGAGGTGATGATGTATTTCGGTTTAAGCCTAATTTGAGGATGTTAAATGAAGTGGTTTGAGACCGTGTGGTATGCGATGAATTCGAATTCCAAGGTTGGAGAGATATTTTATTCCAAAAAGTGAAACTAAGGAAAAATATGTCTTCTTGATTAGTGAAGCATTTTCTTTATTCTCGCTTGAGCTTTGTGCGGTTGACCAATGTCTTTCGTAAGTTGAGTTTGACTCGATTTTGGTATGTGTGGTTCTTATCGGTTCAGGAAGAATAAAGTAAGTTTTTTATTTGAGCATTCAAGTGTTTTTCCCCTTTGGTTTTCGTGACGTTTATTGGCAAATTGCCACTTGGAAAGTGGAAAGGTTTTCTTGATAAAAATCTGATTTATGGATTTTACTCTTCAGTACCCAGTTGGTAACGTATAGCTGTGATGTGAATCTTTCTTATTCAGATGTGTTTTGCCGGTAAAAGAGTTTGCTTAAAAAGAATTCGATTGTATGTTTCTGGTTAAAGGAGGTGATCCTTGCTTTAGTGAAGAGTTTAATTGAGAGGTGGAACATGAATTCCTTGTTCTTTGTGCATGTCGTGTGGTTCGGTATCAATGGGGAGGTTAGCCCAAGGTACGTTGGGTTTTCTTCGCTAGTTGGCGTAACGCTAGGACCGTTTCGGGTCCCTACGCAGTGAACGCAACTTTTGGTATGTTCTGGTGCCGAGTGAGTACCTAGGAGATCCAGAGTTTGATTATTCGTTAACGTCGTGGACCATCAAGTGAGATCTTGCCTTCGAGTCTTGTCCGATGAGTGTATCTGGAAGTACCGGTTTGAGTGTTAGTTCAGACGTCGTGTTACGTCGTTGTATTGTGGTATTTTCAGACAGAGAGAGAGGCCACTTGGGAGCTAGAGTCTCGCATGCGCGAGCTTTATCCAGATTTGTTCAGCGGGTGTGTATTCGCTATTGTTAAGTTCCCAACTCCAGTTTTCCCTTGTGTAGTTTGGCGTTTAGATTCGGGGTCGAATCCTGTTAAGGGGGGTAGAGTTAATACCTCGTTTTCGATTAGAGTGCTTTTGGTTCAATCTCGAAATTAAAAAGAGAAATTTCCGGCGTTTCGCCTGTTCTTCCAGTTTTGAGCCTGGGCCTTTGGCCAGCAGACCCAAGAGAGGGCCTTGTGGGCTGAAGGGGCAGCCGTGGGGCCCATGAGGGGGGGCAGCCGCACTAGAGGGGGGGCCCAATGGCCCATCTTGTGGCCGGCCAAAGGGGGGGCCTCAAACCCTAGCACCCCCACCTCTCCCACTTTCCCCACACCTCCCTCCTATGGCCGCCGCCCCTACCTCCCCCTCTCCCTTGCGCCCTGCCTCCTCCTCCCCTTGGCGCCTTTCCCCCATTGGTGCTGCATCTTCCTACCCCTTGGAGCCATTTTCCTCGCGGAGCCGAATCGCCCCGCCACCGGTTTTGCAAAGGAAGGAGAAGGGTTTTGCGGGGCTGCTGTCCAAGAAGGAGAGGATCTTCTTCAAGGATTCTTCATCATCTCCCTGGGTGTTCTCAAGGGTAACGAATGTCGTTTTTGTTGTTGGGTTACTCGTAGAGGCGAATTTGATTAGGTTTGATCGGATCAAGTTCTGTCTTCTGTAAATTCAATTCTGTTCAGTTTCTTACGTGGCCTGTTTCGTGTATTTAGAGGCAGAATTAGGGATTTTGATCTCCTAGAGTTATTTAGGTCTTGTTCTTAGCTTTCAGTGGCCGCCAAGAACACTGAATTCCGATGTACGGATAAAAAGTTATGCTAGTTTTAGTCTCTGCTGTCCAGAATCCTGACGAGAATAAACTGTCAAGTTGTCTTTTAAAATATGAGTGTGTTAATGGAAAATTCAGGGCTTTCACCCAACTAGATTATTGTAGGCCTTGGTCTTAGCTTTTGATATTGTTAAAGAACGCTCAATTCGGAGTTGTAGATTAAAAGTTATGATCGTTTTCTTACTGATGTCTTATTTGTGTAGACAGATTCTGTACTGCTGTTTCAGTTATCTGTCAGTAAATTAAATTGGCCGAATTGGGTTACCTTGTCAACTAGAGTATTGTAGATATGTCAGTTAAGAATCCATAGAAATTGGTCTCACCTCATTCCGAGTTCTAGACCAATAGATATGATTTTTACCGTTCTGTTGTCCAGTTTCGGGTTGTGCCTGAGTAGTCTGTTTTCAGATTAGAGCTAACTAGTTAATTGTGGATTGTCGGGAAGGCGTTGTAGAACGTTAATGGAAGCGCTTTGTTATATGTTGTATTTATTTCGTACTTACTTCAGTAGGCGAGAGGCTTCGGTTTAGGGACATCTTCTTTACCTACTACTACAGGCGCTTCGCGGAAGGCAAGTACATTGACTTTTGTGTGAATTGTAATTACTGGATGCTCGATGTTTAATATTGTGTTTTGTTCGATATGAGAGAAGCTTCAATATTCATGTTTCGTCCACGGGAGTGGAGGTTAAAGAATACAAGAGGTTCCAAGGATTATGTTCCTTGCGTATGTTCTTTCATATGTGTGCAGATGATGTTAGTCATAATACTTATGTTCATTAATGCATCCATATTCATGTTCCGTCCATGGGAGTGGAGCTCCACGGGAGTGGAGTCTAAAGTCCCATCAATTCCAGTATGGGCATGTGAAGTCCCACCATTCCAATGTGGGCAGTTTTGGACACCCGTATGAAACGTTCTTCATACGGTATTTTGGATCCCCGTATTTCGATAAATACGGGCTTAAGTACACACCGATGGGTGTGTCACTAGCTATACCGGTATAAGCATGTGTGCAGTCCATTCTTTTCATTAAATCCATTCATTCTATTCATTGATGCACTCATTCGGGGTATGTTCGCATTCTTTAATGATGAGGTCTTATTCGTACCTGTGGTATGTTCATTTATTCACTGTACTTGCTGAGTCACGGACTCATTCTTGCTTTGTTTGTTTATTTTAGGTGATCATTGATGCTGGCTCTATCGGGAGGGAGTAGACACGCACTAATCGTGCAAATCACCATAATCAAGTTCAACAATATGATCTAGTTTCTATCTTTCATTCGTTAAGGGATGAACTGTAATAAATAAATTTAAGTGGTGAAGGAAGGATACCTTCTCTATGTTATGATTGATTATGTATTGCTTGTGATCTTCGACCATCCTTCATTACACTTGCTTGAATTCAGACTATTGTCATGCCATGGTTCTATTAAGTAGTGATTTCTTTATATCATTAGTTGATATTATTCAAATTCTTCCGCCTTATGGATGTATGTTAGATGATTTAGGTGACATCTTGGCTTCCGAATAGCCAGGGTGTTACAAAGAGCTCGTACGCTTCACTTAAATTATCAGCGCCATGTCACTTTTGGTCCAAGACAAGCAAGCAGTTCGAGCTGGACCCGTTTTGGAATCCAGTTCGGCCTCCGGAATCAGGCTGACAACACCAACTTAAAACAGGCATAACTTTCACAGACGGAGTCCGTTTGAGGTCCACAAGTACTTGATTGAAAGCTTATTTCGTCCTCTTTCCAACGGATCCAGCCTCACCTCCAAATTCCTTCTAGCTGATCGCAATCATCAAAAGAATACGTTATATCACTTGTTTGGGCCAATCTGTGTTTTGTAATTATACTGAACTTGGCCCATCTACCGGTGGCCCACCTGGGGGTGTGGTTACTATTCATGTGAACAGTATAAACGAGTTTTAGTCGCAGCCCGCTATTTCTTTTAGATTTATGGCTCTTCCTCCCCTATATAAGTAGGCCACACCCCCTTTAGTTTTCTTGGATTTTGTTTAGTTAAAAGTTAGCCTTGTTGCAACTTTGTGTATTGGCTTGTGTCGACTAGACCAACCATAATACCGCTTCAAAGTCCCAACTCAATTCAATATTTCAATTCCTATTTGCAATTTCAGATTGCTTTATCTTTTTTTTTGCGTGCTTCTTCGGTGTATGCAGGAATCGACCTTCGTGGTCAGGTCATCCGGGTATTCGTGCACGGTTGATAACGACTTATCAATCAGTTCAGCGATTGCGTGGTTTCGAGCCTTGCGTGTTTGTAGCCAGGATCGTGAGAGTTGAGCGACGACTACCGAACTTATCGTTCTCATCGAATGATCGGGCCAACAATTCGGACCTTCGGGTTCATCAGATAGAAAGAGCACCTCGGGTAGTCGTCAATTCTTAGGAAGATACTTAGTATCAGGATCATCCAAGAAACAAAACTCCGTAGCCCTATCCACCGCCGAAGCAGAATATGGTTTCGCGGGTAGTTATTATGCACAATTGATATGGATGAGGCTAACCTTAATAGCTAACAGAATTAAATTTGATAAAATACCTTTTTTGTGTGATAATGATAGTGCCGTGAAAATAGATAATAACCCTGTCCAACACTCAAGAACCAAGCATATAGATATACGCCACCATTTCTTGAGACATCATGTGAGCAAAGGAGATATTGTTATTAGCCACATTCGCACTGAAGATCAATTAGCGGATATTTTCACCAAATCATTAGTGAAGGTCACTTTTGCAAGTTGAGGAATGAATTAAATGTCATAGACTATTCAAATATTGTTTGAACTCATACCTCATGCATTGTGCTCTCATTTGTTTTTATCTGAACCTTTTATGAAAGATATTTTCAAATATTTTTCTAAAAATCTCTATGTTCATAAAAATTATATTCTTAGATAGACATTAGTCTCTTCAATACATAATAATCCTAAATGATATTTGGTTGAGTGCAAAACTAAGGATTATTTGCACATCTATCAATTCAAATCTCAAAAATTCTAAAACTCCAGGATTATCGGAACTACCAGCGGCTTAACCATAGTACTACCACGTTGCGGTACTACCGGCGTGAAAGCGGCGGTACTACCGCATCTATGTAAAAGGAAATAACTGGTGTTCGCTCGGGTCTTTTCCTCTTCCACCCCTCCTGAGTGGTACTTCCGGAGCTCTCTCTCTCTCTCTCTCTCTCTCCCCTCTCCTCCCCGAAGAACTCCTCTCAAATCTACTCGATAATCCTCAAATCTCTTTGGTTCTTCAACAATCCCTGTTGATTTCTTGCATCTTTAGGGTTCCACTCCTTCAACTCTCAAGGTAAAACCCATGTTAATCTCTTCGTTTGCCTTCCTCTGGAACCCTAGGTCATTTCAGTTAAATTTGAAAATGTGGATGTTTGATCGAGTTATTTTGGGCAAAATCGCATATCTAGTGTCCCCCAATGATTACCCATCTATTCCATGGATCCAAACCATAAGGGACATAAAAAAAATCCGAAATATTTCATGCCCTAGAACGAGTTCGGAAAAAGTGGTACTACCGCTCGTCACAGAGCCTAGGACGCTATCAAACACTCTACTGAACCAATTAATTTTGACGTCTTAATAAACAATCAACCAACATTCATTCGTGAATAATGTAATGCTGGTAATCAATACTAGCACAATCTCTAATTACTCAATATAGGCATATCATCTACCAATTTAATATAAATCATTCATGACGCTTTCTCGTTAACAACTAATCAAAAGTAATCCAACATTACTACGCTCAAGTAGCTAATAACCAATTAGATACATCTAAAGCATCAATGGTCAGCAAAACAATGAAGATGAAAGAATAATCAAATCAAACTTTCTAATCCATCACAAGGAATAAAATGAACTTAAATAACGAAGGATTAAGAACATAAATGGATCATCCATTATCACAGTCAAAACGTCCACCACGAAGGATGGACATAAAATAAATCTAAAGTAATTATCAAGAATAAGAATTGTAGACAATTGGACTAGTTTATTCGTTGTGATTGGTGTATATGTAATGTGCACCATGTCTACCCCTTCCCATGCATGTCACTGTCTCGAGATGTACCTAGAAAGCACAACACAGCAAGAGTGAGTCCACGACTCAGCAAAGTGCAATAGCAATAAATAACATAGCATCATAATCAGGTGATGAGGATACTCAATCCCATGGTGAACAATTGCATTGAACCACAAATCCATCTTTTATGCAAGAATGCAAGGTACATGTCGTGAATGCTCTTCCTTCAACTTTTTTGCAATTATCAGTAATACTGAGTAGTGTATCCATTGATACATACTCAAAGTCTGTGCCCTTTAGACATAGGGACCTCATGCCCACACTCCACGAGTGTGGGGACCCAAGCCCGTCCAATGCATGACGGGGATCTATGCCTGTCCAATGCATGATGGGAATCTCAAAGGAACAACCCTTGGCTACCACCTAGACAAAGGTACAAAAATGTATGTCATGATGCAAATTGAACTCACAATATCAGCACATCATGAAAGTGTAATGCTCAGTAACATTATCAAACATAAATCCTCATAATTAAACCATGGCAATCAACAAGTATGAAATAAAGCAATTCATTATTACTACTTGCACTTGCCTCAACCGTGAGACGGAAGGCAAATGGCGGAACGCTCTAGCACCGGGGTTCACCACCACCTGGTAACCATGAATGATACTAAACATCAATCAAACATACATAACAAAACATTACTCGCAATGCTCTACATCGTCTTCCCACAACCCAAGATTAAACACTTGATCTACTCCAACTAGTCAACATGCTAACAGAAAGCTATACTGGACAGCAGTATTAAAAACTTCATAACTTTTTCTCTGAAACTCGAAATGGCATGATCTCCAATTCTATGGAAAGGTAAAAAAATCCTCTACATTAACCTAGTTTTCAACACTTTCTATTTCAGCCAACTTCTGTGACTAATAATCAGATGAAACTATAGAACTACAATCTGTCGGGCAAAAAATACAGCAGTAGAAGAAAATTCATAAATTTTGATTGGCTTAACCAAAAATCAATATCTTTAATAATATGGAAAGCTTATCAAATTTTCTACGACAATAGTGTTGGGTGAAATCTTTGAATCAACCCTTAACATGATCTTATTTAATGAATAAGATGACTCCTCAATATCATCACACTTTCTGGACAGCAGCAGTAAAATCAACGTAACTCTTAAACCACTACTCCGATTTGGGTTATCTTTGAACCTATTGAAAGCTAAGAACAAGCCCCACAAATCTCTAGGAGACGAAATCCTTCAATTCAGAATCTAACTGTGCCAAAACTGATGCACAAGTAATGGATAGAATTCTGAATCTAATCACAACAGGATAAATGACTCTAATTATGACATCGATCCAAAGGGGATGATTGAGTTAAACCACAAGGACTCGAAATTACTTGAAGACCGACAAGAAATCGCTGAACAACCCCCACGAGGAAACTTCTCTTCTTCTCCTTTCTCCCCTCTTCTCCTTCCTCCTTGTGGCTGGCCAAACTGCGGGGGAACCTCCAGGAGTTGGCAGCAACGAAGGCTCGGTCTTGAGAGGTGTAGATGAGGATGGAGGCGCCAAGGAGAGGGTAGGGAGGTGGCGGCCAGAATGGGGGTTGTAACATCCCAAGTTTTAGACTTGTGTTTCAAATGTAAGAAAATGAGGGGAAATTAAAAAAATTTCTTACATCTTGTATTTCTTGTATGCCTGGGCATTTGTTGTAAAGAAGTTATGGGAATACAAAAGTCACAAGTCGTTTTGGCCACATCTTATTCTTCTTAGACATTCTTGTTCCATCTTGTGATAATCTCCTGGAAATAATTTTCCTAAATTCTTGGGTTGATGTGTAGCCCCTCTGAAAAATTTCATAATTTTTAGAAATTGTTTGAATATTTTTGGAGGTCAGTCAAACCTATTTAAATTCTAGTCAAACATTAGCTCAAAGACCTTGTAGAATTTTTGGAGGAAAATGCATAGCCCAAAACCTCTACAAAATTTACACAAGGTCAATGACTCACTAGCAAGCTCTGTAAAATTTCATAATTTTTGGAGTGAGTTTGCTACCTCAAATAAATCCCCAAACTCCGGATCGCTTTGGAACCCAAATTTAGGGCTGAGCCAGACTCGGGCTCGAGTCAGACCCGAGTCCGACCCAGCCATTTGACTCGCTCGAGTCAAGTCACCAGCGCCGCACTCGGGCTTGATCTCGTGCGCGCGCGTGTTGGGCCGTTGGATCTCCATCCAGTGCCCCAGACCTCCCCACTGATCTGAGGAGCTCTTGAGTGCTCTCAGCGCTTCGGGGTGGTCCAAGCCCTTGGATATCCATCCTGCGGTCAAGACCTCCCCAGGACCTCCTAGCCGCGAGGACCTCCTCTGCCCGAGCACATCTGGGACGTCCAGGACCTCCCACGGCTCTATCTCTCTTCCTCATGACCTCCCTGAGGCTGGTCATCATGGTTTTCACGCGTCTGCACATGTGTCAGAACCAGAGCAGTTGGGAGCAGTGTTATGTCACCTTTTGTCTTTGTCAACGGCTCTTTTGGCTGCCATGCATTTATTGCCCTGCAGCTTTAGCCCTAAAAGTCTTCACCTGCTCTGCCACTCGTCCCCCATACGTGCTCTTGGCAGGGGCATGGACATTGTTCACAGTGAACTTGCCCATGCCATTGCCAAGCTCCCCGGTTATGTATAGCATGTGGCCTTCTTCCTCCTATTCTTTCTCCATTCCTTGTGTGTTTGAACTCCCTCGGTGGTGAGTGAGAACTCCAAGCTCGAGCACCCAAGAACACCACCCTTAAGACCACCATTGTCGGGTTTTGGAGCTCCCAAAGGCCATCCGAGCTCCAGTGGTCCCCTCAAGTTCTTGGCTTGTCATTTGGTCGTCTTGATCACCTCAAGCTTTCCCTGACTTGCTTGGTTCACCATTGCAGAGGTGGACAAGTTGGGGAGCTGCTTTTCGTGGTCGGGATCATCTTCTTCTGCATCGCCGGCAAGCACTTCATCGCCGGACTTCGTCGACCTTCTCCAAGCTCCTCCGACCACCCCGATCCCCTTTCTGCCCTCAGGTGCCCATTTCTTAGCTAATTACTGCTTTCTAGAGCTCGTGTAGATTTTGTAGTCTTACCGTATTAGACTTCTTCCTCTCTCTCCGGATCGCCGGCGTTCCAGGCCGTCGCCGCCGTCGAGAGCACGTCCTTTAGGTTCTTGATGTTATTTGGAACTCAGCCATGTCCTTGGTTCCCGCCGGCGAGCTCCCCATCGCCGGCGGTGAGCTCGTTTAGGTGCTCGAGCGTTTGTCGTGTCATATTCGGACAGCTACTGTAGCAATCATTAGCCATTAATTGCTGTCGGAAGTAACTCCTGTGTGTCGCGCGCGCTATGTCCCCGACAACCCTCCAGACCTCCTTGGCGAATCCCGATCGTTAAAACCTCCTCTGCCTAGATCTAAACCCTTCAGGACCTCCTCGCCAGTTTGGCTTGTCCTCAAGACCGCCCCCCCCCCCCCGCCGCCTTATCCTAGCCGTCTAGGACCACCCGGGCTAGATCTGAGCCGTAGAGCTGTTTCTGACAAAAATCCTTAGTCCCAGGACCTCTTAGACTCGATCCTAGCCGTAAAAAACCTCCCCAGATCTACAGTGGACCGTTGGATCTGTTCTGTTAAAGCCCTTTTGTCGTTAAATCTCCTCCTGCTTTAATCTTAGCCGTCTAGGACCTCTTCGCGATTAGATCTGGACCGTAGAGCCTTTGTCAGTAAAAACGCTAAGTCACAGGACCTCCTTGGATCAATCTCGGCCGTTAAAGACCTCCTAGGTTAGCTCTAGGCCGTTGGATCCTTGGTTGCGAAAACTATAAGTGCCAAGACCTCCCCCTAGAGTCGATCCTAGCCGTCTAGGACCACCCTGGTTAAATCCTAGCCGTTTAGATCTTCCCCGTGCGCAAAAGACCTCCCCATGGTCATTTTGCAAAGACCACCCCTAAGACCACCCTCGGAGTCCTCTTTGCAAAAAGCCACCCCGGGTCTTTTATAAAGAGAACCTCCGGACCTCCCTCCGCGTCGATCTGGACCGTTCAGACCTCCTAGATCTAATATGAGTCGTCCAGATCTCCTCCCGTTAAAACCCTGTCGCATAGGACCTCCTCGCTTAGATCTTGGCCATCCATGACCTCCTCGGTGAAATCCTAGCCGTCCTGGTGTTCCTCTGTTAACTTACCACCCAGGACCTCCTTCGCTTGATCGTGACCGTTAAGACCTCCCATGCGAGATCTTAGCCGTCAGGACCTCCTCGGGTGAACCTTAGCCGTAGGACCTCCCTCCGGAGATCTAGACCGTTAGGACCTCCCCCGCGAGATCTTGGCCGTCCAGACCTCCCTCCGTAGATTTAGCCTTAGGACCACTCTCGGAGATCTGGGCCGTCAGATCTTGATCTAACGATCCCGACCTCCCAGTGTGGGAAGAGATCTTCCCGTGCGCTGTGCATGCACTGGTCGTTGTAACATCCCAATATTGGACTTGTGTTTCAAATGTAAGAAAATGGGTAGAAATTAAAACTTTTTCTTACATCATGTATTTCCTGTTGAACCAAACAATTCTTGCACAAGGAATTATGGGAATACAAAGTCACAAGTCCTTTTGATCAAAATTTTGATCTTCCAAAATTAAATTCATGTCAAACATTTTGATCATCACCTGGGAATACCTTTCCTAAGTCCCAGGGTTGATGTGGGGCCCCTCTGAAAAGTTTCACAATTTATAGAAATTGTTTGAACACTTTGGAGGCAAGTCAACCCAATTTAAACTCTGGTCAAACCTTGGTCCAGCAGCATTGTAGAAGTTTTGGGGGAAAATGTGCAACACCAAAACCTCTGGAAATTTTACACAATGTCATTATCCTAGCTAGCAAGCTCCTGTAAAAATTTGAGAATTTTTAGAGTTGTTTTGCTACCTCAAACCTTTCCCCAAACTTCAGCTCTTCTAAAAAAAAACCTAAAATTCTTTACCTGGTTAAGGTCAGACTCGGGTCTGAGCCAGGCTCGGGCTCGAATCAAAACCCGAGCCCAACCACCTGGCTCAGTCAAGCCTGGTCAGCTAGGACCTCCCAGGCTCGCATGCGCGGGTGGTCTCCGGCCGTTTGATTCAGATCCAGTGCCCACGACCTCCCCTCCTTTCCTCCTCTGTTGTTTTCAAAGCACCAGGGAGCTGAGATCCTAGCCGTCCTCGTTTTATCCAACGGTCCAAAACCACCCGAGCATTTCTATGGTCATCTTCAACCTCGGAATCATGCGTGAGCAGTAGCTTGAGTATGGAAGTGTCATTTCATGCTCCGTACGGCCGTCCTAGTGACATTAAGAGTTGTGGGAGACATGATTCGGCAGTGCCATGCCCTAACCTACCCTCTCCCACCTTTTTCACTTTCGGCAATGTCTTGAGCCGCGCTCCTTTTGTCTCCTGAGGAGCTTCTTGTCGAACCCTATCACTTTCAAGCTTTTTAAGCACTCTCAATATCTCCCGGTCTTCCTTTAGTCCACCCTCTTGCTCCACTTTCAGTTGTAGAGCGTAACACCCCCAAATCCGAAAATGCACCATTGTTGACCCGTGGAGCTCCTGTGGTGTTCTTGGTGCTCCAGTGGTCCTCCCCCACGATTCTTTACACCTATTCTGTCTTCTCACTATTTTGAACGTTTCCCCTCTCTCAATTTTGGAATTGATTCGCAGGAATTATCCAATTTGGGGTTTGTTCAACTTCGGCCGATTTAGGTCATCTTCTTCCTCAGCTCAGGTGAGTACTCCATTTTTAAATTGGTTGCTCATATAGCTTCTTGGAGTTATGGTGAAGCTATTGTGACCACCAGTGGTACTCATTTTGGCTCAGGTCTTCATTTTCGTCATCTCCCTCTTCGGGTCCGGCGAGCTCCTCCGAGGACCAGCTGCTCCGGCCAACTTTCAAGGCTTCCCTCCATCCAGGTAGATTCTTATTAGTCCATAGATGTCTGGGAAGCCATTCCTTTAGACCACCCCGAAGCCTTCGGCCGTTTTCAAGTTGCAGTATCTAGACCTCTTTTCGTTTTCCGGCTGGCCGACGTTGAGAACCCTCACCGCCGCGAGGTTGCCACCACTGGGTTCCTATCGCTATTGCGAATCCATTCCTGTATTAGTTGGGCACCGCCGCGGCCGGGATCGCCGGCGGCAACCCGTTGAAGTCTCTCGGGAATTTGCCGGCGGGAGCTCCCGTTGTCGTCAGAATTCTCAGACACCATTAATGTCCAATGATTTTCAATCATCGGGGATCCGTGCTTGTCTTAAAGCCGCCCGTGAGCCTCGTCGCGTGGGCCCAAATCTTTAAACCCCGCGCATCTCCCGCGCGTCGTTAATGGTCAAGACCAGTATTTATGGTGTCTCGCCGTTAATAGCTGTCGGAAGGTGCCACTTGTCACTCTCGTGGGCCAAACTCTCCTGTTGTCGTGATCTTAGTCCCCGCCCCGACCACCCTCACGACCTCCCAGTTTGATCTCCACCGCTTAGGACCTCCTTAGAGTTAATCAGGGCCGCAGGACCTCCCTCGGGGTCCTCTTTGCAAAAAGACCTCCCCTGGTCATTTTTGCAAAGACCACCCCAGGACCACCTCAGGGTCCTCTTTGCAAAAGACCTCCCACTGGTCCTTGTTCGGAGAAGTTAAGTCACAGGACCTCTTTTGGGCAGATCTGGACCGTTGAAGGCCTCCCTGTGGAGATCGTAGCCGTCCAGACCTCTCGCTTTAAAACCTTATCGCTTTAGACCTCCCTCCGCCTCGATCTGGACCGCCCAGGACCTCCCCAGATCCATCTGACCGTCCAGACCTCCTCCTACTAACACCCTGTCACATCGGACCTCCCTCGATTAAATCTGGATCATTCAAGACCTCCTCGGTAGATCTTGACCGTTCCGACCTCCCCTTCCTTAGATCTTACCGTTCAGACCTCCTTCGCTTGATCGTGACCGTTAAGACC
Organism: Ampelocalamus luodianensis; assembly: GCA_036346255.1. Taxonomy (NCBI): domain Eukaryota; kingdom Viridiplantae; phylum Streptophyta; class Magnoliopsida; order Poales; family Poaceae; genus Ampelocalamus; species Ampelocalamus luodianensis. The sequence continues at coordinate 55,379,255 of CM070620.1, forward strand.
TCCCTTGGGAGATCTTAGCCGTCGGGACCTCCTCGGTGGTCTTAAGCCGTAGGACCTCTCCTGGAGATCTAGACCGTCAGGACCTCCCCCGAGAAATCCTGACCGTCCAGACCTCCTCCGTGGGTTTTGAAGTTTAGGACCTCCCCTAGTGCTCGGGACCGCCAGATCTTGATCTGACGGCCACGACCTCCTATCGCGAGGAGCTCCTCGTGCGTCTGTTGTCGCGTCCATCTCGTCGGGACCGTTAGATCCAATCTTAACGGCCATGACCTCCCGAAGTTAAATCATTCGCTTGGACCTCCCCGAGAGCTCCAATTTTCTAAGTATTTCAGTGTTTTAAATTTCAAAAGTGCATAACTTTGTCATTTTAGCTCCTTTTTTATTGATCCAAATTGCATTAGCTTTGTGATAAAATGAACTTTAATCTGAGAATGAACTTAGGCACTTTTCTATGGCAGAAAATGGAATGAACTGTAGTAACTGGTTTCAATATAAAATGTTGTTTAGAAACTCATGAAAATTTATAAAATGCACAACCTCTTCTCTGTAGTTCCAACCTGAGCAAACTAAACTTTGTTAAAATCCTCTAGTAATGTACATTAGTGTAGAATAGGTTTTAATACAGTCCTTCCCACTGAAATTCAGGATATACTAGTTTTACAACTTAGAAAAATCATAACTAATTCATTCTAACTCCAAATTATGCAAACTCAATTTTGTTGTTCTTAGAATGTCTTATTCTACCTACCATAAAAATTTCAGACTTTAGATCATTCTAGAAATTTATGCCATGAACAGTAACAAATAGGAATTAATATTGATTTTTCAGGCTGATAGAAATTATTTTAGCCATAACTTTTTCATGTTAAGTCCAATTGACCTGTTTCTTGTTCCTAAAATTGTCTAAAATCATCCTCTAGCTGCTGTATAAATTTCATGAAATTTGGTTATCCTTTGCTATTGGATTTTATTTGGAGTTCTTGTTCTTATTTGGTTATCGCCTTTTCGCGTTAGGTTCCGAAGAAATTATTGATTACGTGAGTGAATCCTCTGCAGCAAGAAAGTGATCTACAGCAAGGCAAGCAGTGTAACATCATTTGATCATATTGCTCCTACTACTTTTAAATTCTAATATCTTGTTTGCAAAAACTAAGTATGCATGCTTCTTGTGTCAAAGTTAATTTTGCCGATTAGAGGTAGCTAAGCCTATTGCATTGTTGCCCTGAAATTGTTCACCCCTGCCACTGCCATAGGTTATTATCCTCACTGGTGAATTAGAGCCCGGTGAATGATCTATGGTCTTTTTATTGTCTTTACGATATGATGCTTAGCAATGCTTAGTTACCGGTAGAATTGGGCGGTTATCGACCTAGTCGATGACCTTGATCACACAAACACATTATGACTTATGTTCCAGCCTTTGTGCTATGTTTATTTGTGAAAACTTAAAACTGAAAACAAAATGATTTAGACTTGGGCACATTGGTATGTTGGTGTGAATTTGGGTGTGACTGGAATGGTGCCCGAGTCAACAAGGACCGAACATCTTGTTACACTAAACCATGCATTCTTGCGTGCTAACCACACTAGAGGATATGGGACCTCTCTTGACTAAGTACTTTGGGGGGTGTTAATTAATGAGTCGCGTGGTGGGTTGCATATTTAACTATATGCAACATGGACATGTTTGTGGGGAGGGGAGCACCCGCCTAGGCCGGTGTGTCCTGCTCCACGTATGGGTCCTTGTGATCCATATTTCGTCGGCAGATCACTAAGGGTTAACCCCCATACGTGCGGCTCTTGATTAGCATTTTCCATTGGAAAGCGTCTTGTTAGACTTAGCCATGCCTGCATACCAAAGGAAGTGTGAGGACTCGGAATATTTAACTAGTAACACTTAACCTCCAAATGGTTCTAGCGTTACTAATTGAACATTCTAAGCCTCGATGGACATATGCTTCCCAGAACTGCAGCATATGCACATCATCACAAAATTACACATCATTTCCATACAACATATATTGCTAAGTTCAACAACGACATACATAAAGTAAAGTTATTACAAAAGAGCCGACCGGCCAAATAGAACCATATACAAGAAAGACAGCGGAAGCAAAAGGTGCCATAAGATGGCTAGAACAAAAGTCGGCCAGGTTAGCCACACCACCACGGGCAACCGACCGGCCGCCAGACTAGACGCCTGCAAGCTACCACGGCACAACTCACGTAGTGAGGCCCTCGAGCTCACCTTCTTCCTCTGCAACAATTACATTTAAGCAAGATAACTGAGTACACAAGGGTACTCGCAAGACTGACGTGTGGAATAGCAGACCTATCCATAAACTACATGCAAGCTTATTTAGGTGGAGGTTGTATGTCTCATTTTGCATAAAGCCAACTTTAGTTGCAATAATGTAATACATTTAAAAGCAAGTTTGCAAATCTATTTTGTTGACGACATAAAAGCGCAATAAAGATACATACAAGTAACCACCTGGAAGTGACTATCCTCATAGCCACCACAACATAGCACGAATCCCCGATTCGTACCACCCATCAAGTTTTAATTAAAAGGTTGTAGTCTAACTCTTGAAAGCTTACCCAAGCGTGTCCATAACCTAGGACGAGGCTATTCGAATAGTTTTAACCCTGCAGGGGTGTACCAATGTACCCACACTTGCATCGCCTTTAAGCCACAAAGCACACTTAGAAGGTATGCGGCACGGCTAAGTCCTACGAGACGCTTTCCAATATTGTGCATTGACTACGAGCCGCTCGTATGGATAGAAACCCATACGCTTACATTGCAAGCCGAAAGACAACAAATCCCATCACGGGTGAAGTCTTTCGGACACTACAATGCTCCCAACACCATCCCTCTTGCGACTCCCTGCGACCCGAAACCAATACACTCCAAAGTACTAAGTCAAGAGAGGTCCCATACCCTCTAGTGTGGTTAGCACGCACAAATTGCTCGGATAACAGGTACTCACAAGATGTTCGGTCCTTAATTGACCCGGGCACCATTCCAGTCACACCCGAAAATCACACCATCTTACCATTGTGCCCAAGTCTAAATCCTTTTGTTTTTCAGTTTTAGTTTTCATAAGTGGACATGGCACAAGGTGGAAATCATAATCATAACAAGTTTTATGTGATCAAGGTTATCGACAAGTCGATAACCGCCCATTTCTTCCGGAAACTAAGCATGGCTAAGCAATTAATTCGCAAACTACTAAGTGACAAGAGCTCATCCACGAACTCTAAATCACAGCCATAACCTAGGCTCATGGTAGTAAAGGATAATCATTTGTCTAAGAAAATGCATCTACTAGGCCAACTATCGACAATAGTTAAAACAAGATAGCAATGCATACATAGAAGTTGTAAACAACATAAATACTTAAAATACTGGGATTAACATGATCAAACTGCTTGCCTTGCTGGATTTGTTCTTGCTGCAGAGGGGAGTGCTCAGGTTCAAAGTTTTCTTCGGAACCTAACGCGAAAAGGCGATAAAGCCGATAAGAACGAAGAACACCAAAAGGAACTCAACAGCAAAGAACATCCAAATCCCATGAAATTTCTACAGCAGCTAGAGGTTGATTTTAGACAATTTTAGAAACAAGAATCACTTCATTTGGACTTAGCATGAAAAAGTTATGGCCAAATTAAATTCTCTCAGCCTGAAAAATCCTAATTAAATTAATTAGAGTTACTGTTCATGACGAAAATGTCTAGAATGATCTGGAACTTGAAATTTTTATGGTAGGTAGATATGGTTATCCTAACAACAGCAAAACTGAGTTTGCACAAATTGGAGTTATAATGAATTAGTTATGATTTTTCTAAGTTCTAAAACTAGCATATATCATTTCTCAGGAACATAAATAAAGACAAGGCCTAGTTCATATTAAAGCATCTCTACAGACCAATTTTACCAAGTTGAGTTGCTCAGTAAGGAATTACAGAGAAGAAGTTATGCAATTTACACATTTTCAAAGAATTTCTAAACAACCATTTCATATTAACAAGATCATGTAGTTAAAGTCATTTTCTACTATATAACAGTGCCTAAATTCATTCTCAGATTAAAGTTCATACTATAACAGAGCTACAAAGAATGGAATCATTCAAAAAGGAATTAAAATGACAAAGTTATGCACTTTTGAAATTTGAAACCTTAAAAGACTTAGAAAATTTGAGCTCTCGGGAGGTCCAAATGAACTGGAAGACAAAGGAGAGGTCGTGGGCCGTTGATCTTGCATCGCAGGCCACTGAACCTCGGCACAACAAGACGGAAGACCTCCTCCCGCATTGGGGAGGTCTGGACCGTTGAGATCTGATCCAACAGCCACGACCAGTGCATGCACAGCGCACGCAAAGGAGGTCTTAGCGCCTAACAGAGGTCGTGACCGTCAGATCAAGATCTGGCGGTCTTGAGCACTAGGGGAGGTCCTAAGGGTAAACCTACGGAGGGAGGTCTGGACGGCTAAGATCTCACGGAGGAGGTCTTCAACGGTCTAGATCTCCGGAGGAGGTCTTTGCGGACACGATCAAGTGAGGGAGGTCCTGGGCGATCAAGATTGAACGAGGGAGGTCCTAAGGCTTTAAATCTGAGGAAGGAGGTCTAGCCCGTTAGATCTAAATCTAACAGTTTAGACCAGAGGAGGAGGTCCTAACGCTACAAATCTAAAGGAGGAGGTCCGAGACGGTCAAGATCTCCAGAGGGAGGTCTTGATCGGCTGGGATTTACACGAGGAGGTCTTGGATGGCCAAGATCTACTCGGGGAGGTCCTAAGCGATAGGGTTTTAATCGGAGGAGATCTGGACAGCTCGGATTAGACCTAGGGAGGTCTTGAACGGTCCAGATCGACGTGGAGGGAGGTCTGAGCGCTAAAGATTTTACAAAATGAGATCTAACGCTCAGATCTAAACCAGGGAGGTCGTGAACGGCTAGGATCGAGCCTAAGAGGTCCTGAGCGGGGTTTCCTTTGTAAAAGGCCAGGGGTGCCTTTTTACAAGGAGGACCCCGAGGGTGGTCTTTGCAAAATGACCGAGGGGAGGTCTTTTTGCAAAGAGGACCTCGGTGGAGGTCCAGGGGTGGATTTTGCAAAATGACCCAGAGGAGGTCCTTTTACGCAGGAGTGGTCCTAGCGGCTAGGATTTAACCAAGGTGGTCCTAGACGGTTAGGATCGACTCAAGGGGAGGTCCTAGGACTTAGGATTTACGCGGAAACCCAGCTACGGTACAGATCTAACCGAGGGTGGTCTTAACGGCCGAGATAAAACGAGGGGGAGGTCGTGAACGGCTACGATGAACCCGAGGAGGTCCAAGGTGCTTTTAATGGCGCGGGACCTCCGGACAGCGACAAAAAGGTGACGGCTAAGACAAACTTAATGCTGCTGATGATTGGTAATAAATGAATTTGAAAGAGACTCTAATGACTTCCGGACTTTAATTCTAGGCCTAAGGCCCACAAGACAGCGACACAGCGGCACAGCTAAGACACGATTAATGCACCCAATGATTAGTAATAATTGGGCATTAATGATGTCCTAACAAAATGACGAAAACGGGAGTTTTGAACCGGCAAAATCCCGAGCGGGCTCAACGGTTTGCCGCCGGCGACAGGGACCACGCCGGCGCCAACTAAATACTGGAATGGAACCGCAATAACAACACGGAGCTAAAGGTGGCAACCTCGTCGGCGGCGACGGCCTTGAACGCCGGCGAGCCGGAGCGAGGCGGAGGACAGGTTTTCGGCAAAATCCGAAAACGGTGAAATCGAGTGTTACGAGCTAAGCTACTTAAACCTAGAGCTCTAAGGGACCTAAACGAACTCACCCGAGTGTAGGGAAGGTCCAGAGGAAGCCGGAGGAGAGGAGGAAGCCGAAGGAGACGCTCCGGTGGCCAGGAACTTCGCCGGAGGTGAGGAAGGAAGTGGTCCCGACCACGAACAGCTCCCCAACTCGTCCACCCCTGCGATGGTTAACCGCAGAAGGTTAGAGAAGGCTCAAGGTGATCAAGATGACAAAGTGACAGCTAAGAATTTCGTTGGAACCACTGGAGCTCGAGGAATTCAAAGAGCTCCAAAGCAAACAATGGTGACAGAGAGAGGGTGTGTTCTTAGGTGTTTGAGTTTGGGAACCAGCTCAACTGAGGGAGCTCAAGCACATCCAAGAACGAAGGAAGAAAAGGAGAAGGAAGGTCTCATGCTATACATAGCCAGGGAGCTTGGACAAGGGCTAGGGCAACCTACTGTGAGCAAGAACCATGCCCCTGCCAACGGCACGCACGATAGGACTAGTGGTAGAGCAGGTGAAGACTTTAGGGTTAAACTGCAAGGCATTGAATGCATGACAGCAAAAGGAGTCGCTGACAAGGACAAAAAGGTGACATCTCACTGCTCCCAACTGCCCTGGTTCTGACACAAGCACAGGGGTGCGAAAAACCATGGTGATCGGACCTCGGGAGGTCGTGAGGAAGAAACACTGGCGCCAGGAGGTCCCGGGCGTCCCAGTTTGCTTGGGGTGGTCCCGACGTCCGAGATTTGCCGAGGTAGAGGAGGTCCTTGCGACCAGGAGGTCCAAGGGAGGTCGTGGGCGTCGGATTCAAATCCAACGGCTCACCACTCGCGCGCACGGGATCGAGCTCGGTTGCGGCCTGGCGACGCGGTCCAACCAAGTCGGTTAAGTTGGGCTCGGGTCCGAGCCCGAGTCCGACTCAAACCAGATTTAATTTTTCTGGTTTTAGAAGGGCTGACATTTGGAGAATTGTTTGAGGTAGCAAAACAACTCCAAAAATTATGAAATTTTTACAGAAGCCTTCTAGCTGAGTTAATGACCTTGTGTAAATTTTGCAGAGGTTTTTGTGCTATACTTATTCCTCCAAAAATTTCACAAGGTGCTGGTCCACAGTTTGACCAGATTTTGAATTGGGTTGACTTTCCTCCAACAGCATTCAAACAATTTCTAAAAATTGTGGGGTTTTTCAGAGGAGTCACATACCAACCCAAGAACTTAGGAAAAATATTTCCCGGAGATTCTCACAACATGGAACAAGAATGTTTTTGAAGGATCAAGATTTGGATCAAAGACTTGTGACTTTGTATTTCCATAACTTCTTGTACACTAGTTGTTCAGTACAAACAGGAAATACAAGATGTAAGAAAAAGTTTTAATTTCTACTCATTTTCTTACATTTGAAACACAAGCCTAAAATTGGGATGTTACAGGAAGTATGCTAACCGTGGCTGGTGGAAAGGCGGTCTGAAGTGTGGGTACATTGGTACACCCCTGCAAGGTTAAAACTATTCGAATAGCCTTGTCCTAGGTTATGGACGCGCTTGGCAAGGTCTTTCAAGAGTTAGACTACAACATTTTTAATTAAAACTTGACATGGGTGGTGCGAATGGGTAATTCGTGCTATTGTTGGGATGGCTATTGGGTTAGTCATCTCCAGGTTGTTGTTGTTACTTATTGTATCGTTGTTATTTATGCAATTAAAATTCAGATTGTCAAAGGTGCTTTCAAATTATTATCTATTGCAAATAAAACTTGCTTTATGTTGAAAATTAACCTTGAGCCTTCTCCTTTAATTAAAGCCTGCATGTAGTAGTAACTAGGTTTGTTACCCGTAAGTCTTGCGAGTACAATTTTGTACTCATTTGTTTTGCTTAATTGTTGCAGAGAAAGAAGGTTGATCCCCAAGGGATCAACTTTGGTGAGTTTTGCTACGGTATGGACGACTAGCTTGGCGGCCCGGTCGGTTGCCCCTGTGGGTTATGTGGTAACCCGGTTGGCTCTTGTCTTAGCCATCTTATGGCACTTTTGCTTCCGCTGTTATTAATATTTGTTGTTTTTGGCTAGTTGGCCCTTTGTTGTAATAACTTTATATTATGTATGTCTTTCGCTAGACTGGTTATCATTGTGATGTATGGAATTGATGCATGATTTTGTAACGGGGTGTGTATACTGCATTTCTGGGAAGTATACATATCTCGAGGCTTGGTTTATTTGAGTTGTGATGCTAGGGTCAATGGAAGACTAAGCATTACAAGTCGAATAAATCGGGGTCCTCACAGTCGTAGCCATTGGATCTCATCTCAACGGCCACGACCTCCCCGTTTCCTTCAGTTCATTTGGACCTCCCCCGAGAGCTGGTTTTCAAAGTCTTTTAAATGTTCAGAATTTCAATTGTGCATATCTTTGTCATCTTAGCTCCTTTTTGAATGATTCAAATCACAGTAGCTTTGTGGTGGGATAAATTTTAATTTGAGAATAGATGTAATCACTATGCTGTTCTGGAAATTGGTTTAGGATGTATTTTAATGTTCAATAGGGAAGCATGTTTAGAAATTATCTCAAATTTGTAAAATACATAACTTTTCCTCTGTAATTCGAAACTGAGCAAACTCAACTTGGTAAAATTTATCTGTAGACATGCTTTAATATGAACTAGGCCTTGTCCTTATTCATGTTCCTAAAAAGTGATATATGCTAGTTTTACAACTTCGAAAAATCATAACTAATTTATTATAACTCCAAATGATGTGAACTCAACTTTTCTGTTCTTAGGATGACCTTAGCTACCTACCATAAAAATTTCAGATTCCAGATCATTCTAGAAATTTTTGCCATGAACAGTAACTAAAATTAATTTAATTAGGATTTTTCAGGCTGAGAGGACTTAGTTTAGCCATAACTTTTTCATGCTAAGTCCAAATGAAGTAATTCTTGTTCCTAAAATTGTCTAAAATCAACCTCTAGCTGCTGTATAAATTTCATGGGATTTGGATGTCTTTTGCTGTTGAGTTTTGTTTGGTGTTCTTCGTTCTTATTGGTTTTATCGTATTTTCGCGTTAGGTTCCGAAGAGTTTAGTGAACCTGAGAATCCTCCTCTGCAATAAGAACAACTCCAGCAAGGCAAGCAGTTTGATCATGTTAATCCCTGTATTTTCAAGTATTTATGTTGTTTACAAATTCTATGTATGCATTGCTAGTTTGTGTTTAACTATTGTCCTTAGTTGACCTAGTAGATGCATTTCCTTAGGCAAATGATTATCCTTTACTACCATGAGCCTAGGTTATTGCTGTGATTTAGAGTTCGTGGATGAGCTCTTGTCACTTAGTAGTTTTGCGGATTAATTGCTTAGCCATGCTTAGCTTCCGGTAGAAATGGGCGGTTATCGACTTGTCGATAACCTTGATCACATAAAACTTATTATCACTTATGATTTCAGCCTTGTCCCATGTTTACTTGTGAAAATTAAAAACTGAAAACAAAATGATTTAGAATTGGGCACAATGGTATGTTGGTGTGCTTTTGGGTGTGACTGGAATGGTGCCCGGGTCATTAAGGATCGAGTTACTTGCGCCACTGTACTGAGCATTTTGCGTGCTAACCACACTAGAGGGTATGGGACCTCTCTTGACTTAGTACTTTGGCGTGTATTGGCTTCGGGTCACAGGGAGTTGCAGGAGGGATGGTGTTGGGAGCATTGTAGTGTCCGAAAGGCTTCACCCGTGATGGATTTGTTTTCTTTCGGCTTGCAATGTAAGCGTATGGGTTTCTATCCATACGAGCGGCTCGTTGTTAATGCACAATATTGGAAAGTGTCTCGTAGGACATAGCCGTGCCGGCATACCTTCGGAAGTGTGCTTTGTGGCTTAAAGGCGGTCTGAAGTGTGGGTACATTGGTACACCCCTACAGGGTTAAAACTATTCGAATAGCCTCATCCTAGGTTATGGACACGCTCGGATACGCCCCGTGAGAACTAGACTACAACCTTTTAAATTAAAACTTGACGGGTGGTACGAATCGGGGATTCGTGCTATGTTGTGGTGGCTAATGGGTTAGTCACTTCCAAGTGATTACTTGTATTTATCATTATTTCGCTGTTATTTTAGCAACAAAACAGATTTGCAACCTTGCTTTTAAATGTATTACATTATTGCAAATAAAGTTGGCTTTGTGCAAAATGAGACATACGACCTCCACTTAAATGAGCCTGCATGTAGCATATGAATAGGTCTGCTATTCCACACATCAGTCTTGCGAGTACCTTTGTGTACTCAGTTATCTTGCTTAAATGTATTTGTTGCAGAGGAAGAAGGTGAGCTTGAAGGGCCTCACTTCTGTGAGTTGTGCTGTGGTAGTCTTAGAGGCGTCTAGCTGGCGGCCTGGTCGGTTGCCTTGTGGGTTATGTTGGCTAACCGGTCGACTTTTGTTTTTAGCCATCTTATGGCGCTTTTGCTTCCGCTGTCATTCTTGTATATTGTATTATTTGGCCGGTCGGCTCTTTTGTAATAACTTTACTTTATGTATGTCGTTGTTGAACTTAGTGTCAAATGTTGTATGGAAATGATGTATAATTTTGTGATGATGAGCATGTGCTGCAATTCTGGGAAGCACATGTCCATCGAGGCTTTGGATATCTGATTAGTAATGCTAGAACCATATGGAGGTTAAGTATTACTAGTTAAATACCCCGGGTCCTCACAAAGTTGGTATCAGAGCCATACTGACCGTAGAAACCCCTAGCTTGGTCGCCATTAGGATATTTTGAAAACTTACTTTCAAACAGTTCATGAAGATTTAAGTAAGTTCTCAGATTTTACTCCTTACCTATCTTAGCTTGCTCATCTCACCTTACTCTCACTTAAGTTTTGAAAAAGTTGTTCCTCTCTTCCTTTCAAAAATTAGCCACTATCGATTAAATTGGTTTTGGGAGAACCATGAGAGCTTGGAGAAAGAAATCTGGACAGCTAGCTCTTAATTAGTAAATAGTGTTAAAAATGAGAGGTTAATTCAACTAAAACTTGTGGAAATAAAAGGGTAAGAAGTGATATGAAATTAGCTAACTGCCTATACTCTATTAGGTGGTGATACCTTGATTTTTGGGCTGTTTAGAGCTAAAATTGAGTTCTGAAATTTTGGTCTTCTCAAACGATTACTCGTTCTTTCCATACGAGTTAGTCGTTTCGGGAAGTTGATTTGGTGACTTATGGTCTTATGCTCTTTTGTGGTTATTCTTGAGCCCTTTTAATTGAGTTTGGATTTCCGTGCTTTGGGTCTCGAGTTGTAGCTAACTTGTCTTAGTGAAGCAGGATGGCTGGAGGGACCCGTAGTGGTCGGAATCAGCCAGGTAGTCCCGATGAGGAGCTTCCACCTCCTCCGACCATGGCTGAAGTCCTTATGCAGATCGAACGCAACTGTTCGGAGGACCGTAGGGTGTTGGAGGTCATCGCAAGGAACACCTCCACTCCCTCTGGTGCCTCCGGATCCGGAGGTGGTGGACATCAGGCGCGTGGGGGGCTTGCGGAGTTCCTCGGTACTCAGCCTCCAACCTTCTCCAGGTCCGAGGATGACTGGCTGCGTCTGGTTGAGCGGAAGCTCAATGTTGCTCCCATCAGTTGGAGGGTGCGGCACTCTCATGGTGGGAGAACTTCCTCGCCATGCAGCCCGCGGAACATGTGATCTCGTGGGAGGAGTTCAGGTCAGCTTTCCGTCGGGCCCATGTCCCCACCGGCCTGATGAAGCTGAAGAAGAAGGAATTCCTCGCGCTCAAACAGGGGCGCAAATCTATGGCTGAGTACCTTCATGAGTTCAACCATCTTGTGAGGTACGCTCCTGCTGAGGTGGCCACTGATGAGGCCAAGCAGGAGAAGTTCATGGAGGGTTTGTCTGAGGAGCTTCAGGAAAAGCTATCCATTGTTGACTTTGCGACTTCCGCACCACGTGGACAAGGCCATCGCCGCGAGCACAAGGCGGGGCGCTGAGCGAGTCTCGCAGCGCAAGTGGGAGGCCCATCACCAACTCGGGCGACCTTGTTCGCCCTCGTGTTGGGCGGCAGACGGTGGCCGCCCTCGAGCTTCCCTACCACCGAGGCCTTCGGCACCACTCCACGTCCCTCGCAGCCGTGACTCACCACGCGCGCCGCGATCCAGCAGCAGGTGTTCCCGCAACCCACCGCCGACGCCACTGCTTTCATCGCCACAACAAGGGCCACTACGCGAGTAGTTGCCCTAAGAAGATTGGAGCAGCCCCTCGTCCTAATGGAGGACGCGGGCAAGGGGGTGGTCACCCACCTAACCAGAAGACCCAGGGCATGGGGAGCGGCCGAGTCAACCACATCTCGGCTGAGGAGGCGCAGGAGGCACCCGACGTCGTGTTGGGTACGCTTCTTGTCAATTTACGTCCTGCTGCAGTGTTATTTGACTCAGGAGCTTCGCATTCTTTTATTTCGAGATCTTTTGCTGCTGATAGTGGTATCCATTGTGTTCCTTTGGGGGTTCCGCTGCTTATTCGCTCTCCGGATTCAGAAATGAGGGCTGACCAAGGATGCCGGGACGTTCCTATCCACATCGAAGGAGTGGGATTCTTGGCGAATCTCATCCTACTCGACTCGACGCGTCTGGATGTGATTCTTGGCATGGATTGGTTGTCCCAACACTTGGGGCAAATCGATTGTGCCAGGAAGATTGTCTTTCTCACCAGCCCCTCAGGCGAACAGGTGGGGTTTTCACCGCAGCTGCAAGGGCCACATCTTTTTGCCCTTGAAGCAAAGTCAGCATTGGAGATTCGCGATGTCCCCACTGTGTGTGACTTCGCAGATGTCTTTCCTGAAGATTTGCCTGGAATGCCTCCCGTTCGAGACCTGGAGTTCGTTATTGAGTTGCTGCCCGGTACCGCCCCTATTTCGAAGAGGCCGTATCGTATGCCTCCTAATGAGCTGGAGGAGTTGAAGAAGCAACTAGGTGAGCTGCAAGAGAGGGGTTTTATCCGTCCTAGCTCATCCCCTTGGGGTTGTCCTGTGATCTTTGTAAAGAAGAAGGACAAGACCTTTCGCATGTGTGTTGATTATCGTCCGCTTAATGAGGTGACGGTGAAGAACAAGTATCCTTTGCCCCGTATTGATGATCTTTTTGATCAGTTGACCGGAGCACGGGTATTCTCGAAGATTGACTTGATATTGGACTATCATCAAGTCAGGATCAGGGCCGAGGATATTCCGAAGACGGCCTTTGCTACTCGTTATGGTCTTTACGAGTACACCGTCATGTCTTTTGGTTTGACCAATGCTCCTGCTTTATTCATGAGCCTTATGAACTCGGTATTCATGGAGTATTTGGATAGGTTTGTGGTAGTATTCATCGATGATATCCTTATCTACTCCAAGAGTGAAGAAGAGCATGCTGAACATCTTAAGCTTGTGTTGGGCAAGCTGCGTGAGCACCAGCTGTATGCAAAATTCAGCAAGTGTGAGTTCTGGTTGAAGGAAGTGGCATTCTTGGGCCATGTTCTTTCAGCAGAGGTGTGGTCGTGGATCCTAGCAAGGTCGGTGATGTGCTATCTTGGGGTCACCAAGTCACCACCGATGTCTGAGTTTTCTTGGTTTGGCTGGCTACTATCGCCGCTTTATCGAGAATTTCTCCAAGATTGCGAAGCCTATGACCGAATTGCTCAAGAAAGACAAGAAGTTTGGCTGGTCTACTGCTTGCGATGTGAGTTTTCAGGAACTCAAGAAGCGGTTGACTTCAGCCCCAGTGCTTGTTCTCCCTGATATCCATAAAAGCTTTGATATCTTTTGCGATGCTTCTCGTCAGGGTCTTGGTTGTGTTGTTATGCAGGAAGGCAAAGTTGTGGCCTATGCATCAAGGTAATTGAGACCTCATGAACTCAACTATCCTACTCATGACTTGGAGTTAGCTGCAGTGGTTCATGCACTCAAGATTTGGCGGCATTATCTGATTGGTAACCGTTGTGAGGTGTATTCTGACCACAAGAGCTTAAAGTACTTGTTCACCCAGCCAGATCTGAACCTCAGGCAAAGAAGATGGTTGGAATTTATCAAGGACTATGATATGGGCATCCAGTATCATCCGGGCAAGGCGAATGTCGTTGCGGATGCACTCAGTCGAAAGGTGTATTGCAACATGTTAATGCTCCAAGAGCAGCAGCCTACCCTCATTTCAGAATTTCAGCATCTCAATTTGGGTTTGATCGAGCACGGTTCTATTGCTACCTTGGTTGTGCAGCCAACCTTCGTGGACCAAATCAAGACTGCACAGCAGACAGATGTTGGTGTAAGTCAAATCAAGTAGAACATCAAGGATGGGGCAGCCAAGTGCTTCTCAGAGGATGAGCACGGAGTTGTGTGGTTTGGGCAGCGTCTTGTGGTTCCTAAGGTCATGGAATTGCGGGAGTTGATTCTCCGTGAAGCCCATGATTCTCCCTTGTCTATCCATCCCGGGGCTACCAAGATGTATCAGGACCTTCGTCAGAGATTCTGGTGGACCCGAATGAAGCGCGAGATTGCCAAGTTCGTTGCCATGTGCGACGTGTGCTGTCGTGTGAAGACCGAGCATCAGCGTCCAGCAGGTCTTCTTCAGCCTCTGCCAGTACCTGAGTGGAAGTGGGATTCCGTTGGCATAGACTTCATCACCGGGTTGCCCCGTACTTCTTCAGGGAAGGATGCCTTGTGGGTCATCATTGATCGGTTGACGAAGGTGGCCCATTTTCTTCCAATGCGGGCGAAGATTGATGTGAGTTAGTTAGCGGATCTCTACATATCCCGCATTGTGTGCCTGCATGGTGTGTCACGAACGATTGTGTCAGATCGTGCTTCTCTTTTTACCTCTCGGTTTTGGCATCAGTTGCAAGAGGCCATGGGGACACGTCTTTCTTTCAGTTCGGCTTACCATCCCCAAACTGATGGTCAGACGGAGAGAGTCAACCAAGTGTTGGAAGATATGCTTCGTGCTTGTGTTCTTTCCTATGGGAAGAATTGGGAGAAATGCCTACCGTTTGCTGAGTTCTCCTACAACAATAGCTATCAGGCCAGTCTTGGCATGACACCATTTGAGGCCTTGTATGGGAGAAGGTGCAGAACCCCATTGAATTGGTCAAAAACTGGTGAGAGACAGTTCTTCGGCCCAGAGTCGATTAATGAGGCCGAAAGTCGGGTCCAGTTGATTCGCGAGCATTTGCGCGTGGCCCAGTCCAGGCAGAAGAGCTATGCGGATCGCCGTCGCCGTGAGTTGAGCTTTGAGCCCAATGACTTTGTGTATCTCAAAGTCTCACCTTTGAAGGGCCATCAGCGTTTTGGCATCAAGGGTAAGTTGGCTCCTAGATATCTTGGGCCTTATCGCATCATCGAGAGAGTTGGAGCTGTTGCATACAGATTGGAGCTGCCAGCTACACTTGAGGGTGTGCATGATGTGTTTCATGTATCCCACCTTAAGAAGTGCCTCCGTGTCCCAACTGAGGAAACTCCGTTGGAGGTTCTCGATGTGCAAGAAGATTTGACCTACCGCGAGCATCCTGTTCGTATTCTCGAGGAATCTGAATGAAGGACAAGGAACCGTGTCATCAAGTTCCTTAAGGTTCAGTGGTCAAACCATTCTGAAGATGAAGCAACTTGGGAGCGGGAAGATCGCCTTCGTGCAGATTATCCATCCTTCTTCTCCTAGCAAACGGAATCTCGGGTCAAGATTCTTGTAAGGGGGAGAGTTGTAACATCCCAAGTTTTAGACTTGTGTTTCAAATGTAAGAAAATGAGGGGAAATTAAAAACTTTTCTTACATCTTGTATTTCTTGTATGCCTGGGCATTTGTTGTAAAGAAGTTATGGGAATACAAAAGTCACAAGTCATTTTGGCCACATCTTATTCTTCTTAGACATTCTTGTTCCATCTTGTGATAATCTCCTAGAAATAATTTTCCTAAATTCTTCGGTTGATGTGTAGCCCCTCTGAAAAATTTCATAATTTTTAGAAATTGTTTGAATATTTTTGGAGGTCAGTCAATCCTATTTAAATTTTGATCAAACATTAGCCCAGCACCTTGTAGAATTTTTGGAGGAAAATGCATAGCCCAAAAACCTCTGCAAAATTTACACAAGGTCAATGACTCAGCTAGCAAGCTCCTGTAAAAATTTCATAATTTTTGGAGTGAGTTTGCTACCTCAAATAAATCCCCCAAACTCCAGATCAGTTTGGAACCCAAATTTAGGGCTGAGCCAGACTTGGGCTCGAGTCGGACCGAGTCCGACCAGCCATTTGACTCGCCGAGTCAAGTCACCGCCCGTGCTGGGCTCGATCTCGCACGCGCGCGCCGGGCCGTTGGATCTCCATCCGCACTCTGCACCTCCCCACTGATCTGAGGAGCTCTTGAGCGCTCGCAGCGCTTCGGGGTGGTCCAAGCCCTTGGATATCCATCCTGCGGTCAAGACCTCCCTAGGACCTCCTAGCCGCGAGGACCTCCTCTGCCCGAGCACATCTGGGATGTCCAGATCAGGACACCCGAATATTGAAATGTACTTAATTAAAGTTATATCAGAGCACAATTCTTAATTAAGGAACAGTCTTGCTCCTTTATTAAAGATCATGCTAGAAGCATAAATTTAATAAGTAACAAACCCAATATTTAGGCATCCTGATATATGTCTCACAATGGTTCCCGTGATCAGTGACCATTGCACATATATCCTTAAACAACATTGCATCACACACATACAAGTCATACATTTACATAATTAAACAGCAGCTTATAATTTTCGGTTTAGTGCTATAATATCAAGTGACTTGGTCACTACAAAAGACTGACAGCGGAAGCAAAATAAAACGACAAAACCACCAATGGCCCCATCCACCCGTAGGCGATTGCGTGGAGGAAAGAAATAGCTTTACTCGTTAGCGTCACCCTGATCGGCGCTAACGGGCACTTCATATAAGTAACCGTCCTCACCTGCAACAATAGGTTATAGCACCTTGAGTACGGAAGGTACTCAGCAAGACTTACACAAACTAATAAAAGAAAGTGTTTGTTAGAACCTATACAAACGATTTAGATTTGTACATGCATAAGGTCACAACAGGAAGGCATAATAGTTCAATTTTGCATAAAGCAATACATCTTAACCTACAATTGCTAGGTTTTGATAAAGCAATATAATAAATCAAAGTTGGGTTACAACAGTAAGTAAATGAAAATAAATGTAAACAATACAATGCATGAATTCCCTCATGCTGAACCAGAAACCAAAATAAAAGCTTAACTCAAAACTCTATACAGGTGACATCAACTCAAGTTATCGTCCATGACCGTGGACACGGCTATTCGAATAGTTTGATACCCTGCAGGGGTGTACAACTTTACCCACACGACTTAGTCAGCCCGTTGCCTTCGGATGCCTCCGAATGATGACACACTTCCTTTGGTGTGCCGACCGGGGAAACTAAGATTTGGTATTTTTCAACAAGCTGACACTATTGAGTTGGATACCCATGTGTGAACTGATCTCGCTTAAACAACGACTGATAGCATCTACTTAACCGGGGCACACATGTTGCGTCAGGAATGCCGACCCAAACAAAAGAAATACGAACTGGGTTCGCTACCCATATTAGATTGCAATCGGCATCTTTAATGTGCGTACATGCGATGGAACACAAATACGCCCTCACCCTCCTAAGAACATCTGATATCGATATAAAACTCACATGGCATAAAACGCAGTCCGAAGACCTAAGCATCTATGCCATACAAGATCAATACACATATCCTTACTCCCCTGTTTCCAACTCAATAGCATTAACTCTTTACTTAACCAAATAGCGCCCATACACCGCGTGTGGAAGTACGTGGGGGACTTGAATTGAATAGTCAGAGTTCAGTCCTTAATTGGTCCAGACAAGTCCACCACAATTCCCAATCTCGTGCACGAAGGCACCACCACTAGCTTCCTCTTGTCCAGATCGATTGAAATGTAAAATTCACTTCTGGTGTAAGTAAACTGGACAAAGAGTTTGAAATAACTGAAATTCATTTGGGGTTCCCATGTTTGACAAGATAATCTTGTCAAACTTTAGAGTTATCTAGATCGCATGGCTAAGCAAACTCAAACTAAAGCTTATAGTATACAAGACTACCCTAAGTTTGAGTGTATGGTTAGAATTAAGGTAATCCACAATGCTAGGTCATAACTAACTACTACAGATCACAATTGTATTTTCGAAAAGTAGCATGCAAATGCTTATCATCAGATGGGAAAATCTAGTGTATAAAACTTTGGGATCAACATGGTGCAAAGAGGATGCTTGCCTTGATAATAATATACTTCTTGTGCAGGCTCTGGTTGCTCAGAAATAGATTCAAACACCTCAGAAGAACCAGATTCTAAAGGTGACAATAAAATCCAATAAATACCAAACTTGACAACAAGTACAGGATGAAAGAAAAATGTATGATCAATATGGAAATGCATGTTTAACAGCATGCTTAAGTTATATCTACCCCAATAAAGAGAATAACCCATTTTACCATTTATTGCCTTTAAATGACAGAAACTAGAGTTTAGGTCAAAGTTTCAGTTTTCAGATTTTGAAAAGAAATGGAAAACAGGGCTGCAGATTTCGGGTTAACTGAAAATAGATTAAGTAAAAGATTCTAAATTAAAACTTAGTCTGATTTTTAGGGTAAATAATACCTCAGGCTAACCCTAATCGGTCAAGTTACAAAAATTGACCGAATTTCAAAAGATGTCGGTTTACCCGACAATAGAGGATAGAGGTAGCTCTTTGAGACAAAGCTAAATAGATGACAACAAGAATCAAAAGAACCACTGCTTATACTACTAGGGTTCAACTCAGACCTAACCAGGATGATGAGTGGACAAAAGAAACCCTAGAACTTGAAAACAATATGAAAGACCGAAAAGTTATGAAAATAACTTTTCAGTTTAAAGAAGGTGAGAGTATTATATGTACAAAGGAATGGTGCATATGAGCTGCTGAGGTCCTTAAGGTGCTCAAGATGACAAAAACTAAGGTCTTATCTTACCAGGATGAGATAAACACCGAAGGTTTTGAAAATCGGCTCTGATCAACAGAGAAATAAACTCTGGGTTAACCTACAAAAGATGCTAAATCCTTATTGCAAGGTGAAACAAACGTTTAAGATGGATAAGCAATTGATAGGAGCAAGAAACTCCACTGGATCGGCAATGGAAGATGAAGAGCTCCTTCGGTCAACAATGGCAGTAGCAAAAAGCTATGGTATATATATAGATGTTGAGCTACAGGGCAAAGGGGAAGTGTCTAGAGCTGATGAGGTGTCCAATTAGGGCTAAATATCCAGATAATAGTTGCCTGATCCTTGGATAACGCCTCTACTCCGGTTATAGAGCCGGCGACGACGCACAGAGGCAAGGAGGAAGAGAGGCGATCCACTGACATGAGGACCCCACTGGCAGCCGCAGTCGCGCGCGCCTCCTAAAACGCGAAAGAACATCGACCGTCCGATTAGAAATGGGCGGCGATGATGAAAATAGGGGTTAAAAGAGTTTAATCGAGATCGTTTAATATGAACCGTGCGATCTCGAACGGATGATTGAGATTTAATGGAGCCCTACGGAAGTCTGGAGGTTTTATTCAAAAAGAAGCGTTGGATTAGAATCCAACGATCGATCTAAAAGGATACACGTCACTCTTAAATGAAATAACGTGATACCGTCAGATTGGTTTTCTACGGACAAGATTGAAGAAGGAACCGGAGTGGTCCGAATGTTATATCATTATAGGCCCTATGATCAAATCCAACGGTCTCATAAAACCAGGCTCTAAAAGCACGCGGTAAAAAGGAACACCGTATGATTTGAATCCAACGATCAACGACGACTGTGCGCCTTTAAGTTCAAAACAAAAAGGGCGTAGCGGATGGATCTAGGATCAACGGTGGAGATCAAGAGGGGATCCGGAGTGGTCCGAATGTTATCACGCCTCTCGGTCGCTTGATCAAGATCCAAGGGTGGAGATTTCTTTGCATACGTGGACAGCCCACGTGACGTCGCAACCCCGCCCGTTCGATTGGAGATCAACGGCTTGCGTCACGTGAAGAGTTGGGCTCGCGCCCGAGCGTGACTGAGCCGGACCAAATGCACCGGTTGGACCCAACCTCATGGGGTTTGAGTCGCTACAGTGCTAGGGATTGGGTTTAGACCGGAAGAGTTGACCAAACTCTAAATTCAAAGTTTAAAAGTTTGTCTGAGCTTTAGAAATAGTAAATAAATTTGTAAAATCATAAAATTTTGCAGGGAGACTACTCGGATAATACATTTCCCAAATAGATTTCTAAAACCACAGTTTCACTTTGTAAAATACATAAATAATTATCTTAGCCCGAATAGGTTTATTTAAGGTCAAATATTTTTCCTCCAAGTCAAAATAATTTATAAGAACTCAACAAAAATTATTTTTGGCCAAGATAATTAATCTAGGCTTTAAGAAAAATACTTCCCAGTCAATAATACAAGCACTAACTTGTATTTCCTTAGAAACTTCAAATAGCTTTTGGATTTTGGCTAGAAAAGGAAGGTTTTAATTTGTAACATAAGGCCCCATCTGAAAAGATAAACAGTGATGCTATGAACAGCACCTCAATACTGTTCAGAAAACATTTTATCACTATTCATAAAATTGGGGCTGTTACAAGGACCTCCCACAGCTCTATCTCTCTTCCTCATGACCTCCCTGAGGCTGGTCATCATGGTTTTCACACGTCTGCACATGTGTCAGAACCAGAGCAGTTGGGAGCAGTGTTATGTCACCTTTTGTCTTTGTCAACGGCTCTTTTGGCTGCCATGCATTTATTGCCCTGCAGCTTTAGCCCTAAAAGTCTTCACCTGCTCTGCCACTCGTCCCCCATATGTGCTCTTGGTAGGGGCATGGACATTGTTCACAGTGAACGTGCCCATGCCATTGCCAAGCTCCCCGGCTATGTATAGCATGTGGCCTTCTTCCTCCTATTCTTTCTCCATTCCTTGTGTGTTTGAACTCCCTCGGTGGTGAGTGAGAGCTCCAAGCTCGAGCACCCAAGAACACCACCCTTAAGACCACCATTGTCGGGTTTTGGAGCTCCCGAAGGCCATCTGAGCTCCAGTGGTCCCCTCAAGTTCTTGGCTTGTCATTTGGTCGTCTTGATCACCTCAAGCTTTCCCTGACTTGCTTGGTTCACCATTGCAGAGGTGGACAAGTTGGGGAGCTGCTTTTCGTGGTCAGGATCATCTTCTTCTCCATCGCCGACAAGCACTTCATCGCCGGACTTCGTCGACCTTCTTCAAGCTCCTCCGACCACCCCGGTCCCCTCTCTACCCTCAGGTGCCCATTTCTTAGCTAATTACTGCTTTCTAGAGCTCGTGTAGATTTTTGTAGTCTTACCGTATTGGACTTCTTCCTCTCTCTCCGGCTCGCCGGTGTTCCAGGCCGTCGCCGCCGTTGAGAGCACGTCCTTTAGGTTCTTGATGTTATTTGGAACTCAGCCATGTCCTTGGTTCCTGCCGGCGAGCTCCCCATCGCCGGCGGTGAGCTCGTTTAGGTGCTCGAGCGTTTGTCGTGTCATATTCGGACAGCTACTGTAGCAATCATTAGCCATTAATTGTTGTCGGAAGTAACTCCTGTGTGTCGCGCGCGCTAAGTCCCCGACAACCCTCCAGACCTCCTTGGCGAATCCCGATCGTTAAAACCTCCTCTGCCTAGATCTAAACCCTTCAGGACCTCCTCGCCAGTTTGGCTTGTCCTCAGGACCTCCCCCCCACACCTTATCCTAGCCGTCTAGGACCACCCGGGCTAGATCTGAGCCGTAGAGCTATTTCTGACAAAAATCCTTAGTCCCAGAACCTCTTAGACTCGATCCTAGCCGTAAAAGACCTCCCCATATCTACAGTGGACCGTTGGATCTGTTCTGTTAAAGCCCTTTTGTCGTTAGATCTCCTCCCGCTTTAATCTCAGTCGTCCAGGACCTCTTCGCGATTAGATCTGGACCGTAGAGCCTTTGTCAGTAAAAACGCTAAGTCACAGGACCTCCTTGGATCAATCTCGGCCGTTAAAGACCTCCTAGGTTAGCTCTAGGCCGTTGGATCCTTGGTTGCGAAAATTATAAGTGCCAGGACCTCCCCCCTAGAGTTGATCCTAGCCGTCTAGGACCACCCTGGTTAAATCCTAGCCGCTTATCTGTAGACATGCTTTAATATGAACTAGGCCTTGTCCTCATTCATGTTCCTAAAAAGTGATATATGCTAGTTTTTCAACTTCAAAAAATCATAACTAATTCATTATAACTCCAAATGATGTGAACTCAACTTTGCTGTTCTTAGGATGACCTTAGCTACCTACCATAAAAATTTCAGATTCCAGATCATTCTAGAAATTTTTGCCATGAACAGTAACCTAAATTAATTTAATTAGGATTTTTCAGGCTGAGAGAACTTAGTTTAGCCATAACTTTTTCATGCTAAGTCCAAATGAAGTAATTCTTGTTCCTAAAATTGTCTAAAATCAACCTCTAGCTGTTGTATAAATTTCATGGGATTTGGATGTCTTTTGTTGTTGAACCTGAGAATCCTCCTCTGCAGCAAGAACAACTCCAGCAAGGCAAGCAGTTTGATCTTGTTAATCCCTGTATTTTCAAGTATTTATGTTGTTTACAAATTCTATGTATGCATTGCTAGTTTGTGTTTAACTATTGTCGTTAGTTGACCAAGTAGATGCATTTCCTTAGGCAAATGATTATCCTTTACTACCATGAGCCTAGGTTATTGCTGTGATTTAGAGTTCGTGGATGAGCTCTTGTCACTTAGTAGTTTTGCGGATTAATTGCTTAGCCATGCTTAGCTTCCAGTAGAAATGGGCGGTTATCGACTTGTCGATAACCTTGATCACATAAAACTTATTATCACTTATGATTTCAGCCTTGTGCCATGTTTACTTGTGAAAATTAAAAACTGAAAACAAAATGATTTAGACTTGGGCACAATGGTATGTTGGTGTGCTTTTGGGTGTGACTGGAATGGTGCCCGGGTCATTAAGGACTGAGTTACTTGCGCCACCGTACTGAGCATTTTGCGTGCTAACCACACTAGAGGGTATGGGACCTCTCTTGACTTAGTACTTTGGCGTGTGTTGGCTTCGGGTCGCAGGGAGTCGCAGGAGGGATGGTGTTGGGAGCATTGTAGTGTCCGAAAGGCTTCACCCATGATGAGATTTGTTGTCTTTCGGCTTGCAATGTAAGCGTATGGGTTTCTATCCATACGAGCGGCTCGTAGTTAATGCACAATATTGGAAAGTGTCTCGTAGGACTTAGCCGTGCCGGCATACCTTTGGAAGTGTGCTTTGTGGCTTAAAGGCGGTCTGAAGTGTGGGTACATTGGTACACCTCTGCAGGGTTAAAAATATTCGAATAGCCTCGTCCTAGGTTATGGACACGCTCGGATACGCCCCGTGAGAACTAGACTACAACCTTTTAAATTAAAACTTGACGGGTGGTACGAATCGGGGATTCGTGCTATGTTGTGGTGGCTATTGGGTTAGTCACTTCCAGGTGATTACTTGTATTTATCATTATTTCGCTGTTATTTTAGCAACAAAATAGATTTGCAACCTTGCTTTTAAATGTATTACATTATTGCAAATAAAGTTGGCTTTGTGCAAAATGAGACATACGACCTCCACTTAAATGATCCTACATGTAGCATATGAATAGGTCTGCTATTCCACACGTCAGTCTTGCGAGTACCTTTGTGTACTCAGTTATCTTGCTTAAATGTATTTGTTGCAGAGGAAGAAGGTGAGCATGAAGGGCCTCACTTCGTGAGTTGTGCTGTGGTAGTCTTAGATGCTTCTAGCTGGCGGCCCGGTCGGTTGCCTTGTGGGTTATGTTGGCTAACCAGTCGACTTTTGTTCTTAGCCATCTTATGGCGCTTTTGCTTCCGCTGTCATTCTTGTATATTGTGTTATTTAGCCGGTCGGCTCTTTTGTAATAACTTTACTTTATGTATGTCGTTGTTGAACTTAGTGTCAAATGTTGTATGGAAATGATGTATAATTTTGTGATGATGAGCATGTGCTGCAATTCTGGGAAGCACATGTCCATCGAGGCTTTGGATATCTGATTAGTAATGCTAGAACCATATGGAGGTTAAGTATTACTAGTTAAATACCCCGGGTCCTCACAGGGGTGGAGGGTTCAGCCAGGGGGAAACAAGGGGCGGCTAGGGTTAGGGGTGGTGCCCCCCCCTTTTGTCCACTATGGCCGGCCCACTTGGGCCTTGCGTCTTGGGTCGAGAGCCCAAGGTCCAAATTCTCTAAGAAGTTCTGAATTTTTTTAACTTAATTCCATCTCTAAATTTTATCGTATTCGAAAGAATAATCGGGATATTACAACTTGCCCAGATTTATTCAGTTATCCTAGACATTAAAAGATTTTAGCAAGAATTTCAAACTGAAACTAACAACAGATTGGCTGCTTTGACAGAGTGTGTGAGTGATCTTGAGTGAGTTTTGACTGCTCCAGCTCGTTATGGACACCATCACCCACACGCACCTCTTTCAGCTTCAACATCACAAGCTCCACCTCCTCCTCTAGATCATGCTCCACCAATTAAATGATTTCTTTTTGGTATTTTGATGCCAAAGAGGGAGAAGAACAGAAAGAACCAAGGGAAGGAATGGGAAGGAGAAGCTTTTAGAAGAAGAAGCTATTATCTACTATATCACCTATTTATGTGTGTGTCTTTGCTATGTATTGGTTATGGTATTATACTTTTGGACTTATGCAACCTTATGGTTTTATGCTCCTACGTTGTTATGAAAATACTGTTGAACTTGGTACTTGTGTTATGGTTAAGTTCTCTACCTTGCAATCTCTATTCCTTGTTTTCCATAATATTGTCATGAATTACAATCTTTATCTCTTGCTTATTCATAGCATTGCAATTTCCTCAAGTTTCAACAAGCAAAAGAAACTCCACCAAATGTTTGTTCAAAATCTCTACATGTGCTTGCAACACTTCTCATTTATATGCACATGTTTAGGGGGGCATTCTTTGTAACGACTTTAACAAGCAAATAATTATCTTACTCTCTTAAGCTCATTGAAAGAATTAGTTTGTTAAGACACAACAAGAATATAAAACTTGTTTTTCAAACAAATGGTATATTCAAAAACATATCTTTCTTATATATTGAATGGGTTGTCATCAATTACCAAAAAGGGGGAGATTGAAAGCATCTAGACTCCCTAAAAGATTATTTTGGTAATTAATGACGATATGGTATATGGGACTAACATGTTTTGTTGAGTATTTAAAAAGGTTTAGTCTCGGTGAAGAATACTACAACATGGAGATGTATGCTAAAGGTCAACATGAAGATCAATATAGTTCAAAGACAAGGTACAAATAGTCTAAGATCCTTTTTCGGTTTACCGGTCTTAGGAGAAAAGGTTGGAAGACTGAATTTTAGGTTAAATGTCATACTATTAAGAGGGATCATGACTAGTAGCTTGATAGTATATTCTTGTGCTATTTGGATCAATCTAGGATTATGCATGCATTTAGAGTGTTTGTTGAAAGCAATTTCTAGTTTCCTCAGCATATCCGGTAGTACTGATGTGTACTGGGTTGTACTACCGCTCAACGGTAGTACCGGAGTTCCTTTGGCGGAACTACTGTGAAACGTTCGGACCGTCTGAAAGTTGTTCAGATCGTGCGGTCAAAACCTACAGTCCGAACGTTCAATTCGATCTGGGTGGTCCACGTGGACAGTCCATTTGTTTAAGTTGATCTGGTCGTTCTTGACTCAACGGTAGTACCAGTGGTCTTACTACGGAACTACCGCATCACGGTAGCACCGTTTAAAGCGTGGTATGTGTTTTTTATAGAACGGTGTTTTCTTGGAGTTTCTTTTCTCTTTGGAGGTGCGGTAGTACCGGAGTGCAACTCGCGGAACTACCGCAACCCGGTACATCTGATATTAAGTAGCGGTATGTTTTTTATAGAAGGTACCATTTTGGACCTCTTAGTAAAACGGCTGTACCGGCTCTTATAATCGAAACTACCAATGATCGGAACTACCTCATGATAGTTGGCGGTAGTACCTCACCGAATTTTCAATGGCTCTCTTAGAGCAATTAATGCGTTTGCGCTAGCCGTTATTGGACGTTTTGGGAAGGTGCGGTAGTACCGGTCATTGAATGGCGGTACTACCGCATTTGCTGAAAGTTTTTGTAATTTGTTCCCAACGGTCGAATTTGTTTGTGGAGGGTATAAATACACCTACACCTACTCTTGGACAGAGTAAGAGCTTTCATGTTTACATCTTTGAGCAAAGAGTATTCACTCCACACCTCATATACACTATTGCATTCATTGTGAGGTAGTTGAGCCCAATTCAAGTGCATTCATTCTAGTTTGATCCATTGTACTTGATTGCCGTCAAGCAAAGATCGTGATTCATTACTCTTGGCGTTGCCAACACCTAGACGGCTTGTTGGGAGTTCGCACGGTGATCTCTCTTCAAGAAGATTATGAAGAGGCCCGGTGCCAGATTGTGAGTGGTACAAACAAATTTTCTTTAACAAGATCATACTATGCAATCATTGCAAGACAACAATAAATTATCCGATTACGCTACCAAGGACATCAATTAAGTTTAATTGTGCATCAAGCCACTGACCCAACTTGGCATCCCATATTTCATCAATCATCTTGTATTCATGCATCTTCTCACTTAACACCATGAAGCATTACAAAAGAAATTTGACTGGTTCTTTCGCAGAGAAAAGGTTCCAAACTTCAGCACTCCAACTACTCCAAAAGAAATAAGTAAAGTGAAAACTTTCTTCATTGAACTTTGTAAAAGCTAATTTCCATTATCCAAAATACCAAACGAATAACCAGGTCACTTTTATCAACAAAAAATATAGGACTCTCATGAAAGAGAACAATCTTGTCAATAACAACGTTTACAGGTGACAAAGAGAGCTCAACAGTCGGAAAGACAATAATTATTTTGAAAAACAAATAGGGACCAATTGAAACTTGCCCACTTCATTAACCACCATTTAAAGGAAGTTCATCAACTGCAAGAAACTACAACCAGAAGACCAAATACAAGCTCAAGGAAGACAACAA
The DNA here is from genome assembly GCA_036346255.1 of Ampelocalamus luodianensis. NCBI lineage: Eukaryota > Viridiplantae > Streptophyta > Magnoliopsida > Poales > Poaceae > Ampelocalamus > Ampelocalamus luodianensis. The sequence goes on from CM070620.1 coordinate 55,406,227, forward strand.
CTTCATCAAAGAACTCATGCTCAACACCTAACTATGGAACAGGGGTAAGTACTTCTCTATTCCCATACCACGAACGGTGGTGTAGTCTGGCAAAATCCAGGGCAACAACCACGACATCAACTTCACAACACACGTTACCATCACGCATAACCAATATAATCAATTATGAACATAAGGTGTAACACCCCAGCACAACTAGAGCCTGGAATGCTACTAAATAAACAAGATAACAATTTAAACATAAGGCATAGATCTAAATTTTTGACAGAACCACATTTGTATAACTAAGTATACCGGAGGTTCCAACAGTTGCATATAACATAATCAATATTCCAACATCCAAATTCATCAAAACATTCAAAAGAATAATCGATTCAGCTAAAGCATAATAAACAAGCACAATCAAAATTTGCTACTCTCCGTATTACAAATAATCCAATGCATTCAAACATAGCCATAATTAATTTTTAAGCAGTTTGCTTATTATTAAGATACGATATAAATGATATACATCTTTAAAGATGTGTGGTAGTGAGTGCATCCAAAGCAAGCCTACACCCTCACATGCATGCCGATCTTGCAGGTGGTACCTAAAAGCACAACAAAAGCAAGAATGAGCCCAAAGACTCAGCAAGTATCTAAAAGAAAACATTAAGCTCACAATTATGACATCAACATACCATAAGAAACATTGCACTAAAATAACTCACATGTTTATGTAATGCGAATATGCAATGCATCATTTTCTCTTTTACTCTTTTCGCATTTTACCAGTAATGCAGGGTATACAACTGTTGATGTATACCCTTGCCTGTGCCCTCTAGCACAGGGACCAAGAGCCTATACTCCACAAGTATAGGGACCACAGCCCATCATCTTCATGATGGGGACCTCTACTCAATGCCAACATTCCACGAATGTGGGGACCACAAGCTCGTCATCTACATGATGGGGACCTCAATTATACATACTTGGTCACCACGTGACCAAGTCTTAGGTATGTTCTCAACATGCAAATTACTAGTGCTCTATCTTTCAATAACATGTGAATCCACAATTATATACCAAAATCTCCAACTTTAAATAACATGCATTGCATCATCAACATATATGAATAACCTTTAACCATAACTCAAGCATTCGCCAATCTTAAACATACACATCACACTATCATTCATGCATAGCTAGTATGTATAAAACACAAGCACTCACTGTCAAACATTCATAATTATATCAACAACCAGGATACTTGCCTCAACCGTGCGGGAACAGAGGATGCGAAGAGGGCGCTGCCCCCGGGACCAGTCCTCCACCTGAATATAATTATAAAGCACGCTAAGACAATCATACTGGACCAAAAGCATAAACAATAGCACAACCGCACTTGCTATACTCTCAAGCGTATTCCCAATTCCAAGTCCTAAAGATCGATCTGTCCCTTTTGTGGACAACCATATTCTAAAATTCATATCTTTTTGTACAGGAGTCCAAATGAGGTGTTCTTGGACTTCCTGGAAAGGTTAACAAATTCCCCAACTAAGTCTAGATGGTGAGTTGTCCTGACTCAGCCATCTAATACCCCTACTAAGCCAATTAATAAGACATCGAATTCACGTTAGGTTATCTGGACAGTAAGACCAAAACGACCATAACTTTCCGTACGATTGTCCAAATTTTGCGTTCTTGAGCTTTCTGGTAAGCTGAGACAATAATCTACAACTTTCATTATATTGAGCTCCTCTAATTTTCCATTTAACTAATCGCTTAAATCAAATTACTAACTGTTGTTAGGGTACCGACAGGTTAGCATGACAGACTCACTAAAAAATTCATATCTCGTAGAGCGTAATTCAGAATTGGGTGTTCTTGGCGGCTACAGAAAGCTAAGAACAAATCCCAACTATCTCTAAGAGATGGGATCCACAGATTCGAACTCTAGATGACTGAAAACAGCCGCTCAAGTCTCTAGACAGAACACGATCTAGCAGAAATTGAAAAATCGATCTACTAAACGAATTCATAAACGCGTCTAATAAAAAACATACAGCGAGGGAGGATCTTCGTTACCCTTGAAGAACGTAGGAAGATGATGAACTACCCCTATGATAAGATCCTCTCCCTCTTCTCTTTCACCCTTAATCCCTTCCTCTTCGTATTCCTCTTGGTCGGCCTGACTCCCGGGAGCTCCTCCTTCGTCTTCCTCCAAGCCGACAGCGGGGAGCACACCTCAAGTGCTGGCGGCAATGGGGAACCAGCAGGGAGGCCGCCAAGGATGTGGAGGAGGGCGAAAAGTGGTGGCCAACCAGGGGGAGAGGGGAAACAAGAGGGGCGGCTAGGGTTTTTGGGAGGGGAGGGGGTCTGGCGCCTCCCCCTTGGCCGGCCACCCCTTAAGGCCTCATGGGCCAAGGCTCGGGCCCAAGTTAAGGTAAAAATACTATATTCCCCCTCTCTAACTGCCAAATTAAGTATTTTCTATTTGGTCTTTCCATTAATTCAATTTAATTCTCTCCCGATAAATCTTTCAAATGATTCTAGGGTATTACATAAGGTCATCTCATAACATTCGTAGAATAATTCATAGGTATAGAAGATCGTAACAGATCATAGATTAACAACAAGAATAATAGTATAGAAGCAATTCAATAACAATTCAATAGGGTGAAACATACTATCAGAATCGCAGATGCAATGGATTACCCAAATCCCACCGACTGTGCACAGTGTGTCAAATTAATATTCAATTACCACAGACCTAAAGCCCGCTCTGATACCAACTGTAACACCCTGGCTATGCGGAAGCCAAGATATTACCTGACGTCCAACACTACACAATAAAATGAAATAATTTTGACAATATTTCAACTAATGGCATAAAAAGATCAACATCTACAAGGGTGAGTATAAGATTTGAATCAGAACTTAACAACGTATCGAACTCCATCATCTAATCAAATATGATAAAGCTATCATAGGTTTATACGAAGATCATTAAGCATTCACTGGTTCAACCAAGTCATAATAAATGAAAGTCTAAATCATCGGAACTCCATTTATTACAATCCAACTTATCAATTGAAAGAAAACAACGAGTTCAACTGTTTAAAAGGGTGACTAATGTGAAGTGAAAGAAGTGATTCTTGTGACTAATCCCTCCCATACATGTCGTCTTCAATATTTACCTAAAACAAATAAACACGGCAAGAATGAGTCCACGACTCAGCAAGTACAACAGAACAATATGAATAATACTAAATAAGAATAACAATCATAGAATATAATACAAATGTAGAACGGCTAAAAAAACATAGCATCATAGAATAGATTTCAAATGTGGAGTGGATGATTAAGGACTTATCATCATCGATTAGAATATGAATGTAGAATGGTAGAAACCATATGAATGAATGAAATGCATGATCACCACTTCTGCTTATACCGGTATAGCCTGTGAACACCTGTCGGTGTTCACTCAGGAACGTATTTCACAAAATACGGGGATCCAAGGCCCGTATGAAGAACGTTTCATAACAGGGATCCTGTAACATCCCAAGTTTTGGCTTGCGTTTCAAATGTAAGAAAATAGGTAGAAATTAAAACTTTTTTCTTACATCTTGCAATTCTTGTGTGTTTTTAAAGAATTCTTGCAAAAGAATTATGGGATTAGAAGTCACAAGTCCCTCTGATCGAAAACCTTGTCTTCCAAAAACATTCTTGTCAAACCTTTTGATTTTCTCCGAGAAATATTTTTCCTAAGTTCTTGGGATGGTATCTGACCCCTCTGGAAAATTTCACAATTTTTAGAAATTATTTGAACATTTTAAGAGGCCGTCAAACCACTTTGGACCCTTGGTCAAAACCCTAGCTCAGCACCTTGGGAAATTTCTGGGAAAAAATGCTCAGCATAAAAACCTCTAGAAATTTTGCACAAGGTCCATCTCAAAGTTAGCAAGCTCCTGTAAAAATTTTAGAATTTTTGGAGTTAGTTTGCTACCTCAAATAAGTCCCCAAGTCTCAGCTTTTTATTTAACACTCAAACAGGTATTCACTGTTCCTCGGGTGCACACCAGAGTCTGGCTCGGGCCTACTGGCTCTGTCAAACCAACTAAAAGCGCCAGCCCGAGCCCGTGCAACCTCGCCAGCCCCCGCAGCCCTTGGATCTCAATCCAACCGCCTAGACCACCTCAAGTCCTTCTTGCAAAGACAACCCTCAGATCACCCCCTCGGACCACCCTTTTTCACCTTTGCAAAGACCACCCTAGCTCATCCTCTAAGACCTCCCACTCGCATGACCACCTCGGGTCCTTTTTGCGAAGAACATCCTCCCGGACCTCCCGTGGTGTTCTTGCAAAGACCACCCTTGGTCGTCCCCTTCTGTCGGGACCCAGAATTACGATTCTGGAACCCTCTGTGTATACTGCACTAGTCCAGGATCACGCTAGTGCACACAGTGTTAACACAGGTAAATATCGATCCACACAAGCGATAAATAAAGTAAACGATTAGTTTGAATAACAAATAAGGGTTTTGACCTTATGGTCGAGTTTACACTTATTAAGCCACGCAGGGCTAACAGGAAATAAAGCAGCAGCGGAACGGAAAACTCCAGCGTAGATCCCACCAATTCACCACAGGCAACCAACTGGGATCCAGACCTTAACGAACGATCAGCCTTCAACGAACTCCTCCTCGAAAGCAGGCGTAGACTCCTCCACTTCTGTAGGTTTGGACGCAAGTTTTACAACAAGCGTGAGTACACAACCGTACTCGCAAATCTTACCACAGAATGCAATATATAGATGCAGGTGTAACACCCTAGCTATTCGGAAGCTAAAATGTTACCTAAAGGGCTAACGTACAACAATACTGCGGAAGAAGTTCAACAATAAATCATCAACTAATATAAAAGATCAACATCTTTTAGAACCTAAACCGAATTAAAACTGAATCCAACAACAGTCCACAAATTCCAATTATTTAAGTCTATTGAATCCACTAAGATAATCATATCAAACGAATGATCCGGGAACATAAGCACTATTTAAACAACCTCAACGTGAGAAAGATACCATCTACATCTAAGTTTATTTATTACAATCCATCACTTAGTGAATGAAAGACGAATCAAGTTCTTTTATTGAAACGGTGTAAGGTGAAGTGAATGAGTAGTGCGTGTCTACTCCCTCCCAAGAGAAACTTCATCAACGATCACCTAAAAATAAATAAACAAAGCAAGAGTGAGTCCAAGACTCAGCAAGTACAATGAATAAGAACAAACAACCAACATGAACAAGACAATCTCTTCTCAACCTCTGAACATACAACAAATGAATACTTATGAAGATATGAGATGAATGTTCAAATTCAAAGGATTGGACTGCACACATGCATATACTCAGATAGCCGGTGACACACCGTCGGTGTTCACTTAAGCCCGTATTTATCGAAATACGGGATCCAAAATACCGTATGAAGAACGTTTCATACGGGTGTCCAAACTGCCCACATTGGAATGGTGGGACTCACATGCCCATACTGGAATTGATGGGTCTTTAGACTCCACTCCCGTGGAGCTCCACTCCCGTGGACGGAACATGAACATTGATGCAACTTTAGACTCCACTCCCGTGGACAAACTTGAACATGGGTGCATGAATATACTTAAGAACAACGACCAGCATCATCTTTGAACATATGAATTTCACATACGGAAGAAACATAATCATCGGAACTTCTCACGTATCAAATGAAAACACAATACGAACATCCAGCATCCAACATACACAATTCATACAAACGTTAGTGTACTTGCCTTCCGCGAAGCGACGCGTTGGCAGGAAAAGATGGTGCTCCTAAACCCGAAGCTTCACCTCCTAAACAATTAAATAACTGAAATAAGAACGCGAAGAACATGACATTACTGAATAACGTCCTACAACGCTTTCCCAATGATTCAATATTTAACTAGAAGCTCTAAACTGAAAACCAACGCATTCTGCCCTAAACTGCCTCTGGACAGCAGCACGGTAAACAGCATAACTCTTGATCTGGAACTCCGAATGAGGTGAATCCAGTTTCTGTAGATTCTTAACTAACAAATCTACGATACTCTAGTTGACAAGATAATCTAATTCGGCCAAATTAGTACGTCAACATACTGCTGAACTTTCAGCACAGAGCAGAAAAAACAGCAGCACTAAAACAATCATAACTTTTAATATATAACTCCGAATTGAACGTTCTTTAACAATCTGGAAAGGTTATAAAATTACCTACAATAACCTAGTTGGGTGAAAACCCAGATTCTTCCAATTACCAATTCATATTTTACGAAATAACAAAACAGACTAACCTCGTCATAAATCTGGACAGCAGATACCAAATCTATCATAACTTTTGACTCGAATGTCGGAATCATGTGTTCTTGGCGGCCACCGAAAGCTAAGAACATTATCTAAATATCTCTAGGAGATCAAAACTTCTAATTCAGCTTCTAAGAACCCGAAACTGTCCACGCAATAAACTGGACAGAATTGAATCTACTGCAGACAGAACTTGATCCAATCAAACTAATCCAATTTCACATCTAAACATCATCAAAACAGCGGGGAAACGAATTGGTACCCTTAGAGATGCGTGTGACGGTGATAAAACCCCGCGAGGACAACCTCTCCTCTTCTCCTTCTTCCTTCCTCTTCCTTATGGCCAGCCAATTTGCAGGCGAAACACCGGAGATAGTAGCGACAGCCAAGGGTGTGGTACTGTAGCAGTCGGGTACTATAGCAGGGGTGGCGGCACTGTAGCAGTACGGAAATACTGTAGCAGATTAGGGTTTGTGGCTTAATCCCCCCTTCCTTGCCTTCAAGTGGGCTACCATCCTTTCATGGGCCATGGGCCTCTAAGGCCGGCTCTTTCCTCTGCGACTGTGGGTTGGCAGCCCAAAACTTTCTCAAAAATATGAATTTTGAACTTATTTCCATCTCTAAACTTTGTTGCATTCGATATTGAATAAATTTCCCTCTACCGAATAATATTCTCTCTAATTGGAATTTGAGGTATTACATTCTACCCCCCTTAATAGGATTCGACCCCGAATCTTCTCGACAAACTAACCGAAAGAAAACTGCAATTGGAATTTGAACAAGGATAATCACGTACCTACTGTGAACAAATCTGGATACTATTCGCGCATGAGAGACTCCAACTCCCAGGTGGTCTCTCTCTCATACAGATGAGACCACAACAAAACGACATAAAACGACGGCTGTCCTAATACTCTACCCGGTATTTCCAGGTACACTCATTAGAAGACAAACGAAGGTAAGACCCTACTCGATGGACAACATCTTTAACGAAATACCAAGCTTGGAATTGCTTAGTTGCTCACTTAGTACCAGAACACCAGACGTTGCGTTCCTCGCGTATGGACCCGTGACGGTCCTAGCGATACGCCAACCTCTTAACCCCCGCAATTGTCGAGAACAAACCAAAGTACTTTGGGTTAACCTCCCCTTTGGTACCAATCCACACAACATGCGCATAGCACATGGAACTCTTGTTCCACCTCTCAATTGAACTCTTCACCGAAACAAGGATCACATCCTTTAACGAGAGACACACAACAGAACTTGCTTTGAACAACTCTATTACAAACAGAGTCAACTGAAAGTAAGGATTCCCGTCGCAACCACACAATTCCAACTTGGTACCAAAAGAGTCAAATCCAGAATCGAAGATTTATCACGAAAAAACTGTCCACTTTCCAAGTGGGCGGTTTGCGATTTAAACACCACAAAAGGAAAATGACAAAGCACTCGAATAACCAAATCAATCATTTTTTTTTCTTTCTGAACTGATCAGAACCACACATGCCAACACACAGCAAAACTCAATTTCTAGAAGACATCAGTCATAAGCACATAGCTCAAACAAGAATCAAGAAAACGTGTCACTACTTGAGGAAGCATCAATTTCTTAGTTTCTCTTTTAGGAATAAAATTTTTCTCAAACTTTGGAATTCCAATTCATCGCTTAACACACTAACTCATCTCTCCTAACTTGGAATTCTCAACGCTATGCTTAAGTCGAAATACATCATCCACGCTCAGATAGGCTCATTGACTCCACGGAAACATACTCTAGCCAACTCTTCTACCGATAGAATTACTTTGACAGATAACTTCCCATGCATCTCAAAATAGATCTCATATGCAATTACATCACCTCAATTTTTTTAAGAGTAAACAACTCAGAATTCTCGGCACACCCATTCACATACTTCATCAAAAGGATTATATCAATGACCATCCCATTGTTCAGAATCCACCTTTATTCTAGTTCCTCTACACATAATCATTAGGCGACCAAAGTCCTAGCAAAAAAATGCGAAGCCCAAAATTTACTTTCAAGACCCCTACAATGAACTTCTCATAAGGAAGATAAGGAAAACCTCTGATTAAAATCCCTAAAATTCTCACAATCCAACATACTCGCACGTTAACATCAACATGAAAACATTCTCTCGACCCATTTACCTTTATAAAGAGTCTAACTCCCAGAAGGTTACTCACTAACGCCAAGTCATATCTGACAAAAATCCAACAAGTTCTGCTATCTCAAAAATCGCTTTAACGATCAAATTACTTCGCTAATCTTACTCTCATTCCAACACACCGTCATACCTCACCTGCACAGCCGTGCAAGTTACCCAGTCGTAATAATCTAATAAACTGAACAAGATTTCCATCCTTTCAAAAATTATAATGTTTCACCCAAAGTGAACAAAAGATCTTGGGTCACAAATCTCTATAGGTACTAATGGTTGAAACAATGCAAACAGTTTAGCCTCAAAGACACATATTCTGAATAAATAAAACTCTCTCCAAGAATCATACATGAAATCAGTTCATCCTTCAATGCTCCTCGAATACTTACAACCCAAGGTCTCACAACCACAATTAATAAACACTTCGGAAGACCCTTGTGAGATGAATCGGTGGATCCTTCTTCAAAAGAAAAGGCAAATGAAGACAGTTACCACTCGAAGTAAACCCAGTACCAAAGGAAAACGTCAATTAGGCAAAGAACTCAAAAATCATAAGGGAAAGTCAAAAGTTGGAGGCATAAGTCTCGTAGGAAAAGATTTCCAAACCTCAACCAAGAAGAATAGAACATTGCTTTCTGAAACTGGAGTAACTCTTATGCGGTCAAACAACAAGGTTTAGCATGCTTCAAATAAACTACGAGTTACAAATTTGAATCCACCCTCAAATACTTCTACTACACTCTTTCATTTAGGAAAGAAACAACTTCCTTTGAATACAACCTTACTTGCCAACTCAACCAAACGAGACTTTTAAAATCAAATTACTTGAATAAATTAAGAACCAATAAAATCTTTCAATACGTCACTTTGCTCGAAACAGACTCAATTCCCACATAACGCATGAGGTCCAAATGATCACAAACTCAAAACTCGAAACATTTTTACTAAATCAATACCATGCAAATGATCAAATTCTTTTACTTATAAATCGTTCAAAGATCATCATCACCACCACAATCTGACAATCACATCAATCAACGAAATAATATTCTCTTAGCAAGAATCATCATAACCCCTTATCACTCCATAGGTTTTTTCGAAAGAAACACCATAAATTACTTCATCATGTCTCTATTATCTAAATAAGATTGCATCTACTTGATCTAGAGAAACCTAGTGCACGAGCCTCAAAATTGAAACAAAACTCTTTCCACAAGATGATACTAGAACAAGACAATCTCAAAAAATTACACCACTATGAATTTCTTATTAGCTTTCATCCATTTAACTCTTACTAATGCTCAACGCCAAAATAGCACACACTTCAAGCTCCCTAGCCACACATGGGCACATTCATGCTCCTACCTCTGTTTGCAAACTCAACCATAGTTATGAGGATAGATCCAACATTCTACCTTATGATCAGAAATTAGATTGAAATATCTTTATCTTCAATAATATAGGATACAAAAGACAAGGTTTCACAAGGCGATACATCAACGTTCATCTAGTCTTTTAAACATGTTTCAATAATTTTTAGCATGGCAAAATTTAGGTAAAGCTATCATTTGAATAAGTTCATCAAGATCCAATTAGAAGACAGATTAAAAATCAATATTTATCAAGGCAACATTCGAACACCTCCTTAACTTAACCATCACTAGCGATTAGAACAATCGAAAGAGGGCCTAGATTCCAACTCATCTAACAAATTTATCAAATTACTCGATCGTAAAGATCAACCCAGTATATCCACATTTTCCACACATCTTAACAACAATAAGTTCTTGAACAGATATGGACAAACTCTTAGCTAAAATTCATCATGTACCAAATACAACGACATTCTACATTAGGCAATTCACTTCCATGGATTCTAGTGAGAATAAACTACTTGCACAAAGCTAATAACCCAAATATGATAACTCATATCATATCGATTAATTCTTTTAATTAACACCTTTTACTTAAGCACGACACGACATCCCTTAAAGGTTTTAACACAATCTTTCGAAAAGAGGTATTAAATTTCAACACTCAAAATAATCCAAAACAAATACATAAAGTCAAAGCTTTCACATGTTAAAGAACTTGCAATGAAAAACTTTCGATGTCCGAATACCAAGTGAATAAATGAATCACATTTTCCAATAAGACAGTGAACTCCTAAGAAAAGATAAATCTTACCGATAACCAACATTCCCAAGAAACAACATTAGACTAGTAGTCAGGAGAACAAGTAGTCGATTTATGGAATCAAGAAAGACCGATGAAACTCATAAGAAAAATGTAAAACACTAACTCAAGAAAACTTCATCAACCGCAACTAATACCAGAACTGGCCAAATTCAAGATCAAGGAAGAGAATAACTTTTCTAAAGAAACTCGCCATCAACCCCAACTATAGAACGGGTAAGTATTTCTCTAATCCCTATCCCAAACAAAGGGTGTAGTCGGTGAAACCGGACAACATCCATGACTTCAACTTCTCAAAGTCTCATTACCAATACGCATGACCGTTATAGTCAATTATGATTATATAGGATCATCTCATGACAATCATAGAACAAATTCATAGATATAAAATATCACATCATTTCAAAAATTAACAACAAGAAAGATAGTACAGAAGCAATTAAACAATAGCTCAACAAGTGGAACATAACAAAGGAAATGCGGAAGCAATAAATTTTCAACCCCACCCATCATGTACGAGTGTGTCATATTAATATTTTTTTATTAACCACGGACCTAAAGCCCGCTCTGATACCAACTGTAACACCCTAGCTATTCGGAAGCTAAAATGTTACCTAAAGGGCTAACGTACAACAATACTGCGGAAGAAGTTCAACAATAAATCATCAACTAATATAAAAAGATCAACATCTTTTAGAACCTAAACCAGAATTAAAAACTGAATCCAACAACAGTCCACAAATTCCAATTATTTAAGTCTATTGAATCCACTAAGATAATCATATCAAACGAATGATCTGGGAACATAAGCAGCTATTTAAACAACCTCAACGTAGAGAAAGATACCATCTACATCTAAGTTTATTTATTACAATCCATCACTTAGTGAATGAAAGACAGAATCAAGTTCTTTTATTGAAACTGGTGTAAGGTGAAGTGAATGAGTAGTGCGTGTCTACTCCCTCCCAAGAGAAACTTCATCAACGATCACCTAAAAATAAATAAACAAAGCAAGAGTGAGTCCAAGACTCAGCAAGTACAATGAATAAGAACAAACAACCAACATGAACAAGACAATCTCTTCTCAACCTCTGAACATACAACAAATGAATACTTATGAAGATATGAGATGAATGTTCAAATTCAAAGGATTGGACTGCACACATGCATATATCAGATATAGCGGTGACACACCCGTCGGTGTTCACTTAAGCCCGTATTTATCGAAATACGGGGATCCAAAATACCGTATGAAGAACGTTTCATACGGGTGTCCAAACTGCCCACATTGGAATGGTGGGACTCACATGCCCATACTGGAATTGATGGGTCTTTAGACTCCACTCCCGTGGAGCTCCACTCCCGTGGACGGAACATGAACATTGATGCAACTTTAGACTCCACTCCCGTGGACAAACTTGAACATGGGTGCATGAATATACTTAAGAACAACGACCAGCATCATCTTTGAACATATGAATTTCACATACGGAAGAAACATAATCATCGGAACTGCTCACGTATCAAATGAAAACACAATACGAACATCCAGCATCCAACATACACAATTCATACAAACGTTAGTGTACTTGCCTTCCGCGAAGCGACGCGTTGGCAGGAAAAGATGGTGCTCCTAAACCCGAAGCTTCACCTCCTAAACAATTAAATAACTGAAATAAGAACGCGAAGAACATGACATTACTGAATAACGTCCTACAACGCTTTCCCAATGATTCAATATTTAACTAGAAGCTCTAAACTGAAAACCAACGCATTCTGCCCTAAACTGCCTCTGGACAGCAGCACGGTAAACAGCATAACTCTTGATCTGGAACTCCGAATGAGATGAATCCAGTTTCTGTAGATTCTTAACTAACAAATCTACGATACTCTAGTTGACAAGATAATCTAATTCGGCCAAATTAGTACGTCAACATACTGCTGAACTTTCAGCACAGAGCAGAAAAAACAGCAGCACTAAAACAATCATAACTTTTAATCTATAACTCCGAATTGAACGTTCTTTAACAATCTGGAAAGGTTATAAAATTACCTACAATAACCTAGTTGGGTGAAAACCCAGATTCTTCCAATTACCAATTCATATTTTACGAAATAACAAAACAGACTAACCTCGTCATAAATCTGGACAGCAGATACCAAATCTATCATAACTTTTGACTCGAATGTCGGAATCATGTGTTCTTGGCGGCCACCGAAAGCTAAGAACATTATCTAAATATCTCTAGGAGATCAAAACTTCTAATTCAGCTTCTAAGAACCCGAAACTGACCACGCAATAAACTGGACAGAATTGAATCTACTGCAGACAGAACTTGATCCAATCAAACTAATCCAATTTCACATCTAAACATCATCAAAACAGCGGGGAAACGAATTGGTACCCTTAGAGATGCGTGTGACGGTGATAAAACCCCGCGAGGACAACCTCTCCTCTTCTCCTTCTTCCTTCCTCTTCCTTATGGCCACCAATTTGCGAGCGAAACACCGAGATAGTAGCGACGACCAAGGGTGTGGTCTTGTGAGATCGGGTACTATAGCAGGGGTGGCGGCACTTGTAGCAGACGGAAATCTGTAGCAGATTAGGGTTTGTGGCTTAATCCCCTTCCTTGCCTTCAAGTGGGCTACCATCCTTTCATGGGCCATGGGCCTCTAAGGCCGCTCTTTCCTCTGCTGATCAGGGTTGGCACCCAAAACTTTCTCAAAAATATGAATTTTGAACTTATTTCCATCTCTAAACTTTGTTGCATTCGATATTGAATAAATTTCCCTCTCGAATAATATTCTCTCTAATTGGAATTTGAGGTATTACAGAGCTTATTCCAAAGAAAAGGCTTCGTGGTTCTTTTGCATAAAAGCAACATTTGCGATTGAATACTGAATAATAGATTGAAAGCATAATTCAAAACAAATAGACAATATTAATTTAACAGATTGTTTTCACAAAGACACACACTAAACAGATTATTTCACATAGCCATATGATTGAGATCACACAGCTCCCATTCCCACATTTTATGAAAACTACCCTTATGTGAAATCACCGAGCATGTCCATGATCATGACGCGCTATTCGAATAGATTGTTTAACACTCTGCAGAGGTTGTACACTTTACCCACACGATATAACCGGTGTAGCTAGCACCAATCATAACAAAATAGTTCGAAACTTCATCTCCAACATTGACATTCCCAGGTGCTTACAAACCATTATACATATCACATAGCCCATGCATAACACACACCGTTGGACAGGGACGACGAATCCTCCCGTGATGTAACCACCAAGTAGTCACACCTCCACCCTATCACAAAGCCTAACCTACCACCTGAACATCAATGCCGAGAATCCATAACTTACTAAGTTAGGCCCGTCCCATACCAGGCATGTGGTCGTACATGAAGGCTCGGCCAATGGCGCACAAAGTTAAGTCCTTAATTGACCAAGGCAAGACTTCCATGTTCTAACTAAGCCACACAGATTATCATACCCATCACATAGTCCACCATGTCACACAGTCTCCACCACTTGCCCCAGTCCAAATCCTTTACCACCCAGTTGGTTTTAGTGCAACACATGCCATCACGAAGTAATAACACATAGCACACAGTTTTACACACAGTTCCATAGACACTTAGTCATATTTAATATTTGCGACTCCCATGAGATGATGATTCGTAGCATGGCTAAGCAATTATACTCGCATCTAACCAACCCACGTTGGTGCTACAATATTACCAACTCATAACCAATCTAGGGTGACAAGGATATATGACATACAAGGCCAAGGTGTGATAACAATTTGGATAATAACTATGCCCAAAGCATTTAAATAAATAATTAAACTATAATGCAATAATTTAACACAAAGTAATTTGAAAACTGGGTTCAAGATGATCAAAGGTATGACTTGCCTTGGAAAAGGTCTATGTACTGGTCTTGATCTTGGGGTGCTCCTTCCTCCACAAAATTCCCCGACGAATCGACGTCTACTCGCAAACGAGACACAAACAAACAAAACAAATAAATAACAGAGGCAAAACAAACTCCAAAAATTAAATAAAAATCTTAGATAAATAGATCTTGAATTTAGACAAATTTAGAAATTTGAATGGGCTCAATCGGAGTTAGGATGCAAAAGTTATGGCCTTTGGAAGATTGAAAATACATAAAATGTCAAAATCGATTTCATGAATTTCAATTATTTTCCTAAAGGAAAATCGGATTATTGCGCAAGTGGCGTCGACCCTCGTGATTTCGGAAAAGATAAATAAAGAAATTTCGACATGTGGGACCCACATGTCGAGGCTAGGCTCACGGACTGGTCTCACCGAGCCTCGGCCGAGATCCGTGGATCGCCGCGCGTCGATCTTTGGCGACGCAGCGAGATGACACGCAGCGCGGAGCCGACGCGGCGCCGAGGTGGCGTGCCACGTCGGACCCGGCGACGGCGGCGCTCGGGACCGACGGTCTCGGCGACGGCGCGGCTCGCGGCGGCGACGGATAGCACCGGAGGTAGAGGTGGGCGCGGGATCTCATCGGTGCGCTCACCGGTGCTCGAGCGACGGAGTGACCGTGGCGAGGTTTGAGCGGCGGAGGAGGTACGGGCTCAACGGCGACGGCGTTGAAGGGTCCTCTGGCGAAGCGCGCGGCGGCCGAGATGCGGTCGACGCGACGATCCCTGTAATACTCCGGAAGTGTGAGAAGTCAAGAATCGGATTAATAAAAATTAATCGGTAGAGAATTATTATTCGGGAAGAGAAATTTATTGAATTTTCAAGTGCAATATAGTTTAGAGAGGATTTCTCTTAACAGAAAGTATCCATCGCTGATTATGTAATATCCTGTTAACATTAGAGAATTAATTGAAATGAGAAAGGTATTTAACAGAATTAAAAGAGAAATCAGTTTTTAGAGGAGATTTAATCTTGGGCTTTGCCCACGTTGTTTGGCCCAACTGGGAAGTTGGTTTAAGAAGGGCCAACCAAACCCTAGGTCTTTTTACTGTAGCACGCAGCTACAGTACCCGCCGCCTGTAGCAACCCTCCTCCCCTTTGCTACCACGCCTCCATGTCGCCCCTTTTCTGCTCCTTGCTCTGGTCTTGGGAGGAAGAAGAAGGGAGAGAAAGGAGGAGAAGAAGGGATCTTCTTCATGGATTCAACCAGCATTTCCCCAAAGTTCTACAAGGGTAACGAGATGCCTTCCCGCTGTTTGATCCTTAGTAGATGCGAAACCGATTAGAATTGTTGGTTAATTGTTGGGCTGCAGAAGATTCAATTCTGTCCAGTACCTTGCGTGGGTTTTTCGTGTATTTAGAGGCTGAATTTTAAGATTCCATCTCCTAGAGATATGTGGGATATGTTGTTATCTTTCAGTAGCCGCGAAGATCACTCGATTCCGAGGTCTGAGTCAAAAGTTATGATCATTTTATTATCTGCTGCCAGAAATCTGACGAGAATAATCTGTCTGGTTATTTCTTAAAATATGAAAGGGAATTTGGTAGAATCTGAAAGTTCACCCAACTAGGTTATTGTAGGTAATTCGATAAACTTTTCAGATTGATAAAGAACGATCAATTTGGAGTTACCTATTAAAAGTTATGGTCATTTTAGTTTTGCTGTTCGATTGTGTAGGCAGTTTCTGTACTGAAAGTTCAGACAATGGTTAGCCTAATATTATGGCCGAATTGGTTTATCGTGTCAACTAGAGTATTGTAGATTATTCAGTTAAGAATTTACAGAAATTGGGTTTACCTCATTTTGACTTCCAGTTCATGAGTTATGTCATTTACCGTGCTGCTGTCCAGAATCAGTATATGGCAGGAAACGTTGTTTTCGGTTTCAGCTTTGTAAACTCGTTTTGAGTCGTCAAGTAAGCGTTGTAGAATGCCGATTAGTAGCGCTGAGTATATTATGTCTTAATTGAAATTATTTTACCTGTTTAGGAGGTGAAGCCTCAGGTTTAGGAGTATCAGTTTTGTCGGTTAACGCGTCGCATCGTGGAAGGCAAGTAAATGTAGCGGTTGTGCTACGGTTTAACCCGTTTTTCTTACTATTTGCACTATGCATGATTGACGTAATGTTAAATGATATGCCATGGTTACATGTTTTCCAAGTAAAAATGTGGTGGCAAGATATTAATCAATTGCTATGTTTGGATGAGTTTGGGTAGTATCGTGGTAATTCGCTTAATGAGCCAAATGCGGAATATGAAAATAAACTCAAGGTGGACATGTTGTTAATTCCTTGTGGTTATTTTCATGATGATCATGTGGTGGTCTATGTGATAGAGTTCCATCTATATCGATTGATTTTGATCTTGGTGAATCGGTGTGGGTTATGTGGTAATGGTCTTATGACACGATGGTATTGTGCTTAATGAGACACATGTGGATTATGAGAAAATATTCATGATGAGTATGTTGTTGACCTTCGTGGTTAAATTCTTGTGGTTTATGATTATCATATCATTCATGACATATCATGACATTTGCATTGTGGATGTCGCCGCTTATAGCCGCGTCAGACTCAGGTACAACATCGTGCATTGTCAGTAGACGATGCATACCTTTACCTTGTTGGGTAAAGGTGCAGTGGAGCATAGCATACATATGCATTACATTGTGGAAAGATCATTTGCATACTTGTGCAAGATATTGAGGTGAAGTTATTTTTGCAAACAAACGCAACTTCACAGTTGCAATGTGAAATTGACTCATGAGAGTCTCTTGTGGTATGAGTAATGTGGTTGTGGTTGTGGAATGGGGTTCACCCTTGTGGTATGGTAGAGGTTGTGGTTGTGGCATGAGATTATTCTCTCTTGTGGTAATTGTGGATAGCAGATTGTGGATGCGAGAAATAGTAAAGTTATGAGGTAAAACACGCTAATACTTTATTGTCATTGGTAGTGGTAGTGGTGATTAACATGGAGCAGTTGATCAAGATTCAATTGTTAATATTTTACTATCTTTGGTAGTAAATATGGTTGAGGCTATAATTGTGATCATTATGGGGATTGGATATTGATGCTTAATATCTTTGTAGTTTAATTGGCTGGTAAATGAATGTGGATTCACATTATGGGTGTGGACATTTGGATACTTTAATGATGTTGTATGTTTGTTTGTAGTCTGAATAGCCGGTTAAACAGTTTGCTTGCTGAGATTTTTATCTCACCCTTGTTTTCTTTCCCCCCTACAGGTGATTGTTGAGCATTCATGGGATGGGTAGAGCGGCACCACAATAATGCACATGGTTCATCAACTCATGTTGTAATAAAGTCGATGAAATTTTAGCCAAATGCTTAACTATTTGTGGAGGATTATGTTATTTATTAAGGATGGACTTGTGAACCATTCTTTGATTAATCTGCTAGAGGTTGTTTAATTATTGAACTTGTTACCGTTATCTTTATTCCCTTAGATGATTATGCTTCCGCTAATGCTTTTTGTCTAGAGATGTTGCGAATTAATTTATCTTGAAATTATTGGCTAGTGTAGAGTGGTTTAGTAGCATTCGAGGGTAATGTGGGTCTTGGGGTGTTACGGTTGGTATCGAGCGGGCTTTAGGTCCGTGGTAATTAAAAATATTAAAATGACACACCGTGCACATAGGATGGGATGGGACAAGCATTGCATTCAAGCTTTGACATGTTATTTTGATGATTCATGCTTGGAGATAATCTTGTATGTTTATGATTTGTTTATATGATCGCTTTGAGTGAGGATAGTCAATGATTTGAGGTAGGGATTGCGCTTGTTGCCTTGGGCATTGCGAGCTTATACCCGTTCGTAGTGCGGGATTTTGATCTGATTACCTCGGGTAACTTTGTTGCGGATGTCTTGGGTAAGTTTCTTAGAAAAGTGTTATCCTCCTTGAATTGATGTTGGCGATTCTTGGCCTATTACGATTAATGATTTTCTCTTGGGTTAGCTGTTTATTGCGGTTGTTGGTTGTCATTAGGCCTCTAATTGTTCTTGAGGCCAAGTATTGTTTCTTTCGATTGATGGGTTGTTTGACCGCCGTGAGCGGTGCTTTTGGAGAGACTAGTATTTTCCGTGTTGTTCCATCTTTCTTCTTTGGAAAACATGACTCTTGTATTTCGTTTGATTTTTTTAGAGAGAATCAAAGCTTTATGTGGGAAGTTCATTAACTTGTGGAAGCATTGACTCTATGCATTTCTTCCGAGTTATTTCGACTTTTGAAGTTTGATTTCTCTCTAGAAGGAGTGTTAAAACCCCTTTGTGATGTTTTGTTGTGTTTAAGTAGTAGGTGGAAATTATGTAAATAATTGATAGATTGTGAATTATCAAGTTGAAAAGTTAGTGTGGTACATCATTAAGTTCTACTAACATCTTTAGAAGTGAAGTCGATTAATATGATGTTATCTGTTGTAGTTTCTTGAAGATCTTTGGCTAAGAAATTTAGCGATACATGTGTAGAACTCATGCATTTATCAAGGAATATGAAAAACAATTGTTTTGATTATTGTAGTTGTTTAATTTTCCCAACTTGTTGGATGTATTGGATTGATTGATCTTAAGTAATTAATCTGACCATTCGGGATGGTCAAGTAAGGAGGTGTTGGAATATTGCCTTAATAAGATTAACCTTTTATATGTCCTCTCTTTACATACTTGATGAGCATGTACAACTGTTAAATTTATGTAACTTTTACCATGCTAAATTGTTGAAATATGTATAAAGAAATGGATACAGGCTGATGTATTGACTTGTGGAATCTTGTCTCATTGATGTTTAAAGTTATTTTATTTTTTTAATATCTTAACATAAGGTGGAGTATTGAATCTGTGCTCTTTATTGTCTTTGTGATTGCAAATTAGAGATAGGATCATTAATGTTATGCTGATGAAAAATTAATAATCAATTATTGACAAAGAATGGCTATAGTGTAATTACCTTTTGCTAAACTAGAGTTGAGCATCGATGATGAGATAAATGTATGAAATCTAATAAGAGATTCATACTAGCATGTTTTGTGAGGTTGTTATGTTCTAATATCATCTTGTTAAAGAGTTTGTTTTAATATGATGGCTTATGCACTAGGTTTAACTAGATTAAGTAGTTGGAATCTTATTTGGATAATAAGAACATGATGAAGTGATTTATGGTGTTCCTTTTGGAAAAAATATGAAGGAGTGAGATGATATGATGATTTTTGCAAAGAATGTTTTATCTTGTTGTGAATACAATTGATAGCATGTAGTTGTGATTATGGTGTTGAATGTTTTAAAAATAAAGGAATTTGTTAATTCCATAATACTAATTGAATTGAAGGGTGTGAGATTTACGGTTGGAATCTTTTGGACCTTATGACTTGTGTGATAGCCGAGGTTGCTTTGAGTAAGCGACATGTTGAATGATCTTTTGGTTTTTATCTCAATCTCGTGTTGTGGTCTTCAAGCATCCTTTGTTGGAATTGGCGGGATCTTTGCTATAAAAGAAAAATTGTTTCTTATTGAAAGAAAAAGTTGTACTATAAGTATTTGAGGTCTGATGATCTATCGGTGTTTTTCCAACCTCAATGCTATCTATTTTTTCCCTTGGTCTTTTGGTCTTTTAGCTCTTGTGATGATGACCATTTTACAGTATCTTTGGAATTTATTTCTTCTTACCTCTTCTTCTAAGAACATGGTAATTGTTGTGGGTTCTGAAGCCTTTTGTTGGTCGTGGTTTTGGGTTAGAGTATGATTTGCGGGGCGAGAGAGTCTATCTACAATGGTGTAGATGATGTACTCAATTGAGCTAATTGTTGAGGTGGCCAACTTGAGATAAATGAGTTGGTGTGTTGGGTAATGATTTGAAAATCCTTGGTTCAAGGAAGTTAAATTATTAAAAGAAATGAATTGGGAAATTATTGTTATGTCAAGTAGTGCGATGCTCTCTTGATTCTTGTTTTTCTTTGTGTGTTTATGGCGAGTCCATTTGCAAATTGAGTTGACTTATGTTGAGGCGTAGTCTTTTCCAGTTAGGAAAAGAAATTGATTGTTTTAGTCATCGAGTGATTTTCACTCTTAGCTTATGTGGTGTGGTTCTTCAATTGTCTTTTGACGAGTAGAAATATTTTGTGGTGAATCCTTTGATTTGGATCGTGGTCCTTTGAAGGAAAGTGGTTGCTAGTGTGATGCTTGAGAGCTCTTTACTCTTACATTCTTTGGGTTCTATTTGCAAAAGATACCGTTGTGCTTCTAGTAGAATGATGTGAGTGGAATTTGTGATCAAATTCTTTAAAAGGGTATGTCGTGTTATCCAGTATATTTAATAAGAGAAAAGTGTTTTAAGAAAGATGATGGTTTGAGAAGGTGGTCTTAATAGTTATTATGGAAATTTTGCCAAAATGGCGGGACACATTGGTGCTCGGGGCCGACAAAAGAATTATGCGGATGTTGTGCGCGAGAATTGGAGTTTGCGGTGGGAAGCCTTGTGCTCCTTTGGGTGTCTCCAACCAAGGGTATTGTTCATTTTGGTACCACCGGGAAGCTTAGCCCGCGGTACATCGGTACTTTTCCAGTGGTTGCTCGGGTGGGTAGTTTGGCTTATCGTTTGGAGTTGCCAAACTCTTTGAGTGGTGTGCACAATGTTTTCCATGTGTCTATCTTTGAGAAATACTTGCGGATCCGAACACAAGCTTGACCTGGAACAGTCACAGTGGAGCAGGATCTCACTGTGGAGCGTCGGCCAGTTCGTATCTTAGATACGTCAGAGCGGGTCTTGAGGAATAAGACCATCAAGTATGTGAAGGTCCTTTGGACGAATCAGTCGGAGAGAGAGGCTACGTGGGAGCTGGAGGATCTTTTGCGAAAGAAGTACCCGAGCTCTTGAGGTGGTGAGTACACCTAGTTTGGGTTCTTTGTTTGCTTGTTGTTCTTTTCTTTGTGGTGCAGAGAGTTGGATTCGAGGCGAATCCTTTAAAGGTGGGAAGAATGTAATACTCGGAAGTGTGAGAAGTCAAGAATCGGATTAATAAAAATTAATCGGTAGAGAATTATTATTCGGGAAGAGAAATTTATTGAATTTTCAAGTGCAATATAGTTTAGAGAGGATTTCTCTTAACAGAAAGTATCCATCGTGATTATGTAATATCTGTTTAACATTAGAGAATTAATTGAAATGAGAAAGGTATTTAACAGGAATTAAAAGAGAAATCAGTTTTTAGAGGAGATTTAATCTTGGGCTTTGCCCACGTTGTTTGGCCCAACCGGGAAGTTGGTTTAAGAAGGCCAACCAAACCCTAGGTCTTTTTACTGTAGCACGCAGCTACAGTACCCGCCCCCTGTAGCAACCCTCCTCCCCTTTGCTGCCACGCCCTCCATGTCGCCCCTTTGCTGCTCCTTGCTCTGGTCTTGGGAGGAAGAAGAAGGAGAGAAAGGAGGAGAAGAAGGATCTTCTTCATGGATTCAACCAGCATTTCCCCAAGGTTCTACAAGGGTAACGAGATGCCTTCCCCGCTGTTTGATCCTTAGTAGATGCGAAACCGATTAGAATTGTTGGTTAATTGTTGGGCTGCAGAAGATTCAATTCTGTCCAGTACCTTGCGTGGGTTTTTTCGTGTATTTAGAGGCTGAATTTTAAGATTCCATCTCCTAGAGATATGTGGGATATGTTGTTATCTTTCAGTAGCCGCGAAGATCACTCGATTCCGAGGTCTGAGTCAAAAGTTATGATCATTTTATTATCTGCTGCCAGAAATCTGACGAGAATAATCTGTCTGGTTATTTCTTAAAATATGAAAGGGAATTTGGTAGAATATGAAAGTTCACCCAACTAGGTTATTGTAGGTAATTCGATAAACTTTTCAGATTGATAAAGAATGATCAATTTGGAGTTACCTATTAAAAGTTATGGTCATTTTAGTTTTGCTGTTCGATTGTGTAGGCAGTTTCTGTACTGAAAGTTCAGACAATGGTTAGCCTAATATTATGGCCGAATTGGTTTATCGTGTCAACTAGAGTATTGTAGATTATTCAGTTAAGAATTTACAGAAATTGGGTTTACCTCATTTTGACTTCCAGTTCATGAGTTATGTCATTTACCGTGCTGCTGTCCAGAATCAGTATATGGCAGGAAACGTTGTTTTTCGGTTTCAGCTTTGTAAACTCGTTTTGAGTCGTCAAGTAAGCGTTGTAGAATGCCGATTAGTAGCGCTGAGTATATTATGTCTTAATTGAAATTATTTTACCTGTTTAGGAGGTGAAGCCTCAGGTTTAGGAGTATCAGTTTTGTCGGCTAACGCGTGCGCATCGTGGAAGGCAAGTAAATGTAGCGGTTGTGCTACGGTTTAACCGTTTTCTTACTATTTGCACTATGCATGATTGACGTAATGTTAAATGATATGCCATGGTTACATGTTTTCCAAGTAAAAATGTGGTGGCAAGATATTAATCAATTGCTATGTTTGGATGAGTTTGGGTAGTATCGTGGTAATTCGCTTAATGAGCCAAATGCGAATATGAAAATAAACTCAAGGTGGACATGTTGTTAATTCCTTGTGGTTATTTTCATGATGATCATGTGGTGGTCTATGTGATAGAGTTCCATCTATATCGATTGATTTTGATCTTGGTGAATCGGTGTGGGTTATGTGGTAATGGTCTTATGACACGATGGTATTGTGCTTAATGAGACACATGTGGATTATGAGAAAATATTCATGATGAGTATGTTGTTGACCTTCGTGGTTAAATTCTTGTGGTTTATGATTATCATATCATTCATGACATATCATGACATTTGCATTGTGGATGTCGCGCTTATAGCGCGATCAGATGCGGTACAACATCGTGCATTGTCAGTAGACGATGCATACCTTTACCTTGTTGGGTAAAGGTGCGATGGAGCATAGCATACATATGCATTACATTGTGGAAAGATCATTTGCATACTTGTGCAAGATATTGATGTGAAGTTATTTTTGCAAACAAGCGCAACTTCACGGTTGCAATGTGAAATTGACTCATGAGAGTCTCTTGTGGTATGAGTAATGTGGTTGTGGTTGTGGAATGGGGTTCACCCTTGTGGTATGGTAGAGGTTGTGGTTGTGGCATGAGATTCTTCTCTCTTGTGGTAATTGTGGATAGCGATTGTGGATGCGAGAAATAGTAAAGTTATGAGGTAAAACACGCTAATACTTTATTGTCATTGGTAGTGGTAGTGGTGATTAACATGGAGCGATTGATCAAGATTCAATTGTTAATATTTTACTATCTTTGGTAGTAAATATGGTTGAGGCTATAATTGTGATCATTATGGGGATTGGATATTGATGCTTAATATCTTTGTAGTTTAATTGGTGGTAAATGAATGTGGATTCACATTATGGGTGTGGACATTTGGATACTTTAATGATGTTGTATGTTTGTTTGTAGTCCGAATAGCCGGTTAAGCAGTTTGCTTGCTGAGATTTTTATCTCACCCTTGTTTTCTTTCCCCCTCTGGTGATTGTTGAGCATTCATGGGATGGGTAGAGCGGCACCACAATAATGCACATGGTTCATCAACTCATGTTGTAATAAAGTCGATGAAATTTTAGCCAAATGCTTAACTATTTGTGGAGGATTATGTTATTTATTAAGGATGGACTTGTGAACCATTCTTTGATTAATCTGCTAGAGGTTGTTTAATTATTGAACTTGTTTCCGTTATCTTTATTCCCTTAGATGATTATGCTTCCGCTTAATGCTTTTTGTCTAGAGATGTTGCCGAATTAATTTATCTTGAAATTATTGGCTAGCTGTAGAGTGGTTTAGTAGCATTCCAGGGTAATGTGGGTCTTGGGGTGTTACAATCCCGAAGGTGGGGTTCGGCGCGAGGCTGAACGAGCAGCGGCGGCGAGTCCTTCGGCGGAGTCGAAGGCGAAGCGGCGACTAGGGCTCTGGCGGCGCTTTGGTGGCGGCTAGGGTTTCGGCGGCGGCTCGGGTGCAGTGCGAGGATCCTCGGGGCTTTAAATAGCCCGAGAGGCGAGTCCACGACGGACACGCAGCGGCGGCGCAAAGTCGGGAGGGCGGAGAGTCCGCCTCGAGACGACGGTGGCGTGGCGGTCTAGACCCACCATTCGCGACGGTGGCTCGGGCGTGGAGTGCGTGTGAAGCGGCGCGGCCACGAAGCGGACTCAAAATCGGCCGTCCTCCAAGATCCAACGGTCCAAAATCAAGGAGACGATCGGAACTTCCGTTTTCATCCGCGCATCTTAGCCGTTCAATCTTGATCGAGCGGCGGGAGCGAGCGGGCTCGGAAGGAAAGAGGAGGAGAGAGGCGACATGCGGGACCCGCATGTCGGTGGGAGCGAGCTCGCGCGTGTGCGTGGGTGGCCGAGTGGCGGCGCGGGAGATAGGAGTGGTCGAGAGGAATGGGCCGAGTTTTTAAGAAATCGGCCGATTGATTTTCTGAGATTTAAATAGGTTTTTCAATTTATAAATTACGAGAAATTCAAATAAGCAATAGAAAATAGCAAATGAACTCGAAAAATTCTAGAAAAATCTAGAAAATATATCGAGCACATAGAACCCAAATAAAATAGTTTTGGCTAATGTTCATGTTGGGATTATTCACATTAAATGTTTTTGATTGCAAAGTCCAATATTAAGCTTTTGAATTAAATTCAAATAAATCCAAATGGTGAATTTTCCTGCTAACTATTCAAAGGATTTTTAAGGCTCAAAAATTGGGATGTTACAAACCTCCCCCTTAAAGGAATCTCGACCAGAGATTCGGGCTAGCTAGAGAAAAGGCTAGGGAACTCGGCTTTGGCTCTTCTTCACGTTCCCACGTTGCTTCTCATACAGTGGTTGCTCCACCGGACCTTGCAAAACGAGCAGTCTTGCTTACGGTGAGGCGCTCTGCGACATCCAAAATCCTGACTGGCTGCTCCTTGTAGGTAAGATCCTCTTTCAACTCAATTGATTCCAACGGGGCTTGCTCTTCTGGCACACGAAGACACTTCTTCAACTGCGAGACATGAAAGACATCATGCACTCCACGCTAACGCATCGCGCGGCTCAAGCGTAAGCAACTTCTCCACGGCGTTCCAAAATCTTGAACGGACCAACATACCTAGGGGCAAGCTTCCCTCTGGCATGGAACCTTTTGACACCTCTGAGCGGAGTCACTCGAAGATAAACGAAATCTTTGGGTTCAAAACTGAGATCACGACGACGATTATCAGCGTAGCTCTTCTGCCTGGACTGAGCTATCTTTAATCTTTCTCTTATCATGGCCACTTGCTCTTACGCTTCTGAATAACGTGCGGGCCGAAATCGACCGTTCACCAAGTTTCGACCAATTCAACGGGGTTCTCTGAGCACGGCGTACAAAGCTTCAAATGGTGACATTTGTAGGTCGCTTGATAATCGTTGTTGTATGAAAACTCGCATCGGCAAACTTTTATCCCATCGGGTAGCATTTGCTAGAGCACAAGCTCTCGGCATATCCTCCAATATCGATTGACTCTTTCATCGCCCATGCATGCATGGATGATACGCGATGCGAAATTCAGATGGGTACCCAATGCCTCATGCAAGCTTTGCCAAAAACGAGAGGTGAACTGAGATCCTCGATCTGATACTATCTTCTTGGGCACACCATGCAAACTGGCAATTCTAGCCATGTACAATTCCGCAAGGCGATCTCACGAGTATGTGGTTTTGGTGGCAAGAAATGGCGACCTTGGTCAAGCGATCGACTATTACCCAGATTGAATCGTAACCCGATTGGGTCTTGGGTAAACCGGTGATGAAATCCATACCGATTTCTTCCCACTTCCACTCTGGAATCTTCAGCGGTTGCAACAATCCTGCTGGCCTCTGGTGTTCTGCCTTCACTTTCTGACAGATGTCGCATAAGGCAACGAACTCTGCGACTTCTTGCTTCAAATTGGGCCACCAAAATTTATTCTTAACATCCTGGTACATCTTGGTACTTCCAGGGTGGATTGAGTACTTTGAGTCATGGGCTTCCTTTAAGATTAACTGTCTCAGACCATCGATATCTGGTACGATATCGCCCATTAATCAGTATGTCTTGATCATCTTTGGTGAAATCCTTGAATTTCCCATACGTCATTTTGACCTTGATGTCGACAACACAGATCTTTTGGTTGTGCTTCACGAATTTGCTTCTCCGGGTAGATGTACTTCCAAATTGGCTACAAATCCTTGAACACAACTTCTAGCTTTAGCTTCAAATTCTTCATAAAGTTACGGACAACTTTCCTTTACTTCCAAAGCATGGCGGAACTCTTGCGACTCAAGGCATCCGCCACTACATTGGCTTTTCGGGATGGTAGTGGATCCCAAGATTATAATCCTTGATCAATTCTAACCATCTTCTTTGTCTCATATTCGGATCATTGGGTAAAGATGTACTTGGACTTTTATGATCTGTGTAGACTTCACGGCGACACGATGAGGTAATGGCGCCAAATCTTTAGAGCATGCACTCGGCACTAATTCGGATCATGAGTAGGGTAATTCTCTTCGTGAGGTCTCAATTGCTCGGCGCATAGCGGCAGCTCTTCCTTCTTGCATCGGGCGCATCCTAATCCTTGACGCGAAGCATCACAATAGATATCGAAATCCTTGCGAATATCCGCGAGAATCGCTGATCGGGTGAAGTCAAACGTTTCTTCAACTCTTGAAAACTTTCCTCACAGTGGAGTCCAAGTGAACTTGTTCTCCTTCTTCAACAATTGCGTAAGGGCTTAGCAATCGATGAGAATCCTTGATGAAACGGCGGTAATAACTGCCATTCCCAAGCTGCAAATCGAGTTCTGATTACGCTCTGCTCTCCCAATGTAGCATCTTTAACTTTACGGGTCAATCGCTACTCCTCGGTGTCATCACGTGACCAAGGAAATCCACTTCCTTCTTCCAAAATCACACTTACGAACTTGGCATACAACCGATGCTCTCTGAGTTTCCCCAATATTGTTCTTAAATGTTCTACGTGTTCTTCCTCCGACTTGGAGTACACGAATATCATCAATGAACACAACTACGAACTTGTCCAAATATTCCATGAATACTTTATTCATCATGTTCATGAAATAGGCGGGGCATTAGTCGGACCAAAAGACATGACTAAGAACTCATAATGTCCGTGCTGTGTTGAGAAAGCGGTTTTGGTATATCCTTAGGACAAATCTTTAGGTGGTGGTAGCTTTGATCGCGGTCGATCTTTGAAAACACTCGGCTCCTTTCATCCGATCAAGCAGGATCATCAATCCGGGTAGTGGGTACTTGTTCTTGATGGTAACCGTTGAGAGAACGGTAGTCAATACACATCCTCATACTTCCATCTTTCTTCTTGACAAACAACACCGGCGCTCCCCATGGCGGCGAACTAGGTCTCACGAAACCTTTCTCAAGAAGTTCTTCTATACGCTTCTTCATCTCTACCAATTAGTGGTGGCATCCGATAAGGTCTCTTTGAAATTGGTGCTGTCCACGGCACTAGGTCGATGACAAACTCAATGTCACGATCCGGTGGCATTCACAGTAATTCTTCCGAAACACATCGGATATTCACGACCATGGTACTTCTTCTAAGGCGAGGTCTTGGTGTTTACTAGCAAATGTCCATCACGAACTGAGGTGGCTAGAAACTCTACCTTGTTTCCTTTGGCGTCCTCTACTGTTACGGCTCTTCGGCCACAATCTAGCACAGCTTTATGCTTGGATAACCAATCCATGCCGAGAATGACATCTAGGGTTTGGGTATCTAGGACTATTAGGTTGGCTAGAAACTCAACTCCAGCTATGAGTAACTTAGCTCCTAAACATCCCACTCTAGTACTTAGCTCTGCTCCAGGCGACTGGACTAACAGAGTATGCTTAAGTTGCACAACTTCCAATTTATTTTTGGTTGCAAACATTCCCGAAACAAATGAATGCGAAGCTCCAGAATCAAACAAAACTGATGCAGGTACTGAGTTAACCAGAAACTTACCCAGTACGACGTCCGGTGATTCCTGGGCTCCTTCCAAGGTGACGTGGTTGACACGGCCTCGATCGATCACGGACTATGGTGCTCCTCCGCGACCAGGCGGCTTGTGGCGCTCCTTGATTGATGCTGGCGCGGTGTCTTGGATGGCGTAGCTCCAAGGTTGAAGCGTCTTCGGGTGATTGTTCCCCTTTGCGGACACCGGTTGGCAAAATGTCGGTGGCGGCGAGCGTAGCGAATGACCTTTGGTGCGTTCTGCTGGTTGCTTCTGGATTGGGGTTGGCAGTGCGGGGTTGCGGAAGTTACGGCGGTGGCGGGTGTTGAAGTTGGTGCAGTGCTCGAATGAAGTGCAGGGTGAAACTCGTTGAACTGTCTTGCACTTTGTTCTTGCCCTCTTTGTGATTGATGGTTCCCTTCTTTGAGCCATCCGGCGTTCTGGTTATCCTCCGCTTCCTTGTGTTTGTCCTCTAGAACAAAGGCTTTGTTGACCAATTCACGGAAATCGTGGAAAGTATGGCGATCAAACCGACTTGCGATCCGGTGTTTAGTCCCTTCAAGCGACTCGGCGAGCCTTGTGCGTGGCTACATCTTCTGCTGCGTGGCGAGCTAGTTGAAAAACTTGTTGAGGTAGTCGGACAACGACATAGCTCCTTGCTTGAGAGCGCGAACTCATCCTTCTTGGATCGATAATGCCTTACGGCACATGATACGGCGAAATCGTGCGAAAATTCTTCCCAGGTGATATCCTGTGGCCTCTCATGGGCGGCACAGAAGTTCTCCCACCATTCAGCAGCGGTGCCTTCCATCTGGTGAGTGGCGTACAGAACCTTTTCACGGTCGCTGCATTGGGTGATCAGCAGCTTTCTTTCAATAACCACGAGCGGTCATCCGCTTCCACCGGAGAGACGTGTCCAGAAAATGTGGGTGGACGAGTCCTCATGAATTCTGCAAGTTTGGATGGTCCATGGTGACCATGAGCAGCTGGGGCTCCATGCTGGTGATTGTTGTTGTGATTGTTCTGGTTGTGCATGGCTTGCATCTGAGTCATCATCGTATTCATCAGCTGAGTCTGTGCTGCCATGAAAGCTCCAAAGTTTTGCAAGTCAATTGGGGGTGCTTGCGGCGCGCACTGCGGTGGTTGCTCATTGCCTCTGGTGTTTGGTACTGGAACCACTTGCGTGCGATCGACGAGTTTGAACCATCTGGCGAAGCTCCATAGGTTAGATAAGGTAGCAAGCACGAGATAAGTTGAGAACTAAGCAGGGGGTAGGTTAAACCCAACAAAACACAGCTCAAGAACCTCAAATGAAATACCTTTATTAATTAGGGTCTTAGCATGGCTGCAACAAATGCCTAAGGGCCTTTGCAGCTCATACTCGCACACAAAAAGAAACAACGACCTAAGCACACAAAGCTACCGCCTAAAGGGCGACTCACTAAGCGGCGGCTAAACTCAAAAAAGCAAGCCTAAGCGAACTACTCAAGAAAGCCTCCACAACCGCGCGACGCGCTCGGCGGTGTAGACTCGGAAGTGGCGGCATCTTGGCAAGCGATCGATGCCTAGGCTCGTGCAGCGAGCAGGCGTTCCCGGTGCAAGCGGCTCACCGCTCCTCGCTCTGCTTCTTCTTGGGCTCAGCGGGCCTTCCTCGGATCTTCTTGAGATCCTCCTCGGGTCTTCCTCTTCTTGGGAACTTGGTCGTAGAGGATCTCTTGCGAGTGGCGACCTTCTCTTGACTCTCTGCAAGGCTTCATAGACATGATCCAACTCCGTGATAGTCCTCTCCAAAGCTTCCTCTGGCGGCCACGAATGGGCGAGGTGTCTGATCGTAGCGTTGCTCTCTCCTACGTGGGCGGGTAGCGTCTTTGGCAAGTCCACAGTGCGGCTTCTGGGGTGGTAGCGGAAGGCGGTGTCTTGAAGCTCCGTGCGTAGATGTTGCGATATCGTAGCATGGCCAAGCGCGCGACTCTGGATACCTTCCGGCCAAGTGATCTTCCTCACGAGAGCGTGCGAAGGTTGGCTCGCCTTGTCGTTCCTCCTGGCGTAGATCGTCAGGCGACAAATCACTCCACGGTTCTGACCATTCACTGTCCAGTTGTTGCCGACGTACAGCGGACGATCAAAACCTCCAAGAACCTGGAGCAACTTCCAAAGCTCGGCGGCATACCCTCCACAACGCTCACCATAGCTCAAAGGCGAGGCATCTGTCAAGGCAGACGAGCAGGTAAGAGCAACTTTAAAACAGCGGGGAGAGAAGAGATTATAGCAAAAGTTGAGGCGAGAGAGATATGAGAAAAGTTAAGCAATCAATTAACCTTGCAAGTTAATTTTTCCTTTTAGAAAATAGTTTGGACACTCTAACGACGGCCAATCTACTAAGGTCAAGACCTACAGTCAGTATGGCTCTGATACCACCTCTGTCGGGACCCAGAATTACGATTCTGGAACCCTCGTGTATCTTGCACTAGTCGAGGATCACGCTAGTGCACACAGGTTAACACATGTAAATATCGATCCACACAAGCGATAAATAAAGTAAGCGATTAGTTTGAATAACAAATAAGGGTTTTGACCTTATGGTGAGTTTACACTTATTAAGCCACGCAGGCTAACGAGGAAATAAAGCGGCGGAGCGGAAAACTCGGCGTAGATCCCACCAATTCACCACGGGCAACCAAGCGGGATCCGGACCTTAACGAGCGATCGGCCTTCAGCGAACTCCTCCTCGGCGGTGTAGACTCCTCCATACAGAGGTTTGGGCGCAAGTTTTACAACAAGCGTGAGTACACAACCGTACTGCAAATCTTACCACGAGAATGCAATATATAGATGCGAGCTTATTCCAAAGAAAAGGCTTCGTGGTTCTTTTGCATAAAAGCAACATTTGCGATTGAATACGAATAATAGATTGAAAGCATAATTCAAAACAAATAGACAATATTAATTTAATGATTGTTTTCACAAAGACACACAATAAGCAGATTATTTCACATAGCCATATGATTGAGATCACACAGCTCCCATTCCCACATTTTATGAAAACTACCCCTTATGTGAAATCACCGAGCATGTCCATGACCATGACGCTATTCGAATAGATTGTTTAACACTCTGCAGAGGTTGTACACTTTACCCACACGATATAACGGTGTAGCTAGCACCAATCATAACAAAGCAGTTGAAACTTCATCTCCAACATTGACATTCCCGGTGTGCTTACAAACCGTTATACATATCACATAGCCCATGCATAACACACACCGTTGGGCGGGGGCGACGAATCCTCCGTGATGTAACCACCAAGTAGTCACACCTCCACCCTATCACAAAGCCTAACCTACCACGAACATCAATGCGAGAATCCATAACTTACTAAGTTAGGCCCGTCCCATACCGGGCATGTGGTCGTGCAGATGAAGGCTCAGTTCAATGGCGCACAAAGTTAAGTCCTTAATTGACCAAGGCAAGACTTCCATGTTCTAACTAAGCCACACATTATCATACCCATCACATAGTCCACCATGTCACACAGTCTCCACCACTTGCCCCACCAAATCCTTTACTACCCAGTTGGTTTTAGTGCAACACATGCCATCACGAAGTAATAACACATAGCACACAGTTTTACACAGTTCCATAGACACTTAGTCATATTTAATATTTATGACTCCCATGAGATGATGATTCGTAGCATGGCTAAGCAATTATACTCGCATCTAACCAACCCACGTTGGTGCTACAATATTACCAACTCATAACCAATCTAGGGTGACAAGGATATATGACATACAAGACCAAGGTGTGATAACAATTTGGATAATAACTATGCCCAAAGCATTTAAATAAATAATTAAACTATAATGCAATAATTTAACACAAAGTAATTTGAAAACTGGGTTCAAGATGATCAAAGGTATGACTTACCTTGGAAAAGGTCTATGTACTGGTCTTGATCTTGGGGTGCTCCTTCTTCCACAAAATTCCCCGACGAATCGACGTCTACTCGCAAACGAGACACAAACAAACAAAACAAATAAATAACAGAGGCAAAACAAACTCCAAAAATTAAATAAAAATCTCAGATAAATAGATCTTGAATTTAGACAAATTTAGAAATTTGAATGGGCTCAATCGGAGTTAGGATGCAAAAGTTATGGCCTTTGGAAGATTGAAAATACATAAAATCTGAAAATCGAGTATTTCATGAATTTCAATTATTTTCTAAAGGAAAATCAGATTATTGCGCATAGTGGCGTCGACCCGTGATTTCGGAAAAGATAAATAAAGAAATTTCGACATGTGGGACCCACATGTCGAGGCTAAACTCACGGTGGTGGGTCTCACAGAGCCTCGGTGAGGATCGGTGGGCTGCGCGTCGATCTTGGCGAGGCGCGCGAGGATGACACGCAGCGCGGGAGGCGACGCGGCGGCGAGGTGGCGTGCCACGTCGGACCGACGACGGCGGCGGCTCGAGGCCGACGGTCTCGGCGACAGCGGCTCGCCGGCGGCGGCGGATAGCCGGGAGGTAGAGGTGGGCGCGGATCTCGCCGGTGCGCTCACCGGTGCTCGAAGCGGCAGGAGTGACCGGCGGCGAGGTTTGGCGGCGGAGAGTGCGGGATCAACGGCGGCGGCGTTGAAGGGTCCTCTGGCGGCGGCGGCGGCCGAGATGCGGTCGGCGCGCGATCCGAAGGTGGTCGGCGAGAGGAATCTGGAGCAGCGGCGGCGGCGAGTCGCCGGCCGGGGCGAAGAGGAAGGCGGCGACTAGGGCTCTGGCGGCGCTTTGGTGGCGGCGGCTAGGGTTTTCGGGGCGGTGGCTCGGTGCGAGTGCGAGGATCCTCGGGGCTTTAAATAGCCCCGAGAGGCGAGTCCACGACGGACACGCGGCGGCGGCAAAGTCGGGAGGGCGGAGAGTCCGCTCGGAGACGACGGTGGCGTGGCGATGCGGACCCACCATTCGGCGGCGGTGGCTCGGGCGTGGAGTGCGTGTGAAGCGGCGCGCCCGCAAGCGGACTCAAATCGGCCGTCCTCCAAGATCCAGCGGTCCAAAATCAAGGAGGCGATCGGAACTTCCGTTTTCATCCGCGCATCTTAGCCGTTCAATCTTGATCGAGCGGCGGGAGCGCGGCGGGCTCGGAAGGAAAGAGGAGGAGAGAGGCGACATGCGGGACCCGCATGTCGGTGGGAGGCGAGCTTCGCGCGTTATTTGGTGGCCAGTGGTGGCGGGGAGATAGGAGTGGGCGAGAGGAATGGGCGAGTTTTTAAGAAATCGGCCCGATTGATTTTCTGAGATTTAAATAGGTTTTCAATTTATAAATTACGAGAAATTCAAATAAGCAATAGAAAATAGCAAATGAACTCAGAAAAATTCTAGAAAAATCTAGAAAATATATCTGAGCACATAGAACCCAAATAAAATAGTTTTGGCTAATGTTCATGTTGGGATTATTCACATTAAATGTTTTTGCTTGCAAAGTCCAATATTAAGCTTTTGAATTAAATTCAAATAAATCCAAATGGTGAATTTTTCCCTGCTAACTATTCAAAGGATTTTTAAGGCTCTGAAAATTGGGATGTTACACCTTTGGACCTCCTCGACCGCCCCTGTGCACCTTGGTGATCGTGAGTCGTCCATCCTTTGATCTGTGTCTCAGACCTCCTTGTGAGTTAGGACCTCCGAGCACCTCTTCAAATCGTGACTCTCCGTTTCTAATCCAACCACCCAGATCTCCTGACCCAAGCTCAAGTCCACCCGAACGTTATACTTTTTGACCAGTCCTCCTTGAGCTCTTTCTCTGGCAGGTGGGACCGTCTGAGCTGGTCATCGTCTCTGTCCTTGCTTAGCCATGCTTAGCTCCCGGTAGAAATGGGCGGTTATCGACTTGTCGATAACCTTGATCACATAAAACTTATTATTACTTATGATTTTAGCCTTGTGCCATGTTTACTTGTGAAAACTAAAAACTGAAACAAAATGATTTAGACTTGGGCACAATGGTATGATTGGTGTGCTTTTGGGTGTGACTAGAATGGTGCCCGAGTCAACAAGGACCGAATATCTTGTTACACTAAACCAAGCATTTTGTGTGTGCTAACCACACTAGAGGGTATGGGACCTCTCTTGAATTAGCACTTTGGGAGGCATTAATTAATGGGTCGCTGGCTGTAGTTTATAGAGAAAAAAGGATCACAAGGCGTGACCGGGCTGGTTCCTTTCTAGGTCCTCCACCCCAACCAGGGTCTTGCAAATGTCCGGCTAGCTTTACCCTAAATGGCGAATGACTCCTGGCTTTGCTTGACTCCACCACAACGTGTGGTCCTAGTGGCCCATTTCGCCAGCTGGTCACTAAGGGTTAACCCCATACGTGCGACTCTTAATTAACGCATTCCATTGGAAACATCTCGTAGGACTTAGTCAGGTAGGCATACCAAAGGAAGTGTGCTTAATAGCTTGGCAAAAAGCGATCAAGTGTGGGTACATTGGTACACCTGCGGGGTTAAAACTATTCGAATAGCCTCGTCCTAGGTTATGGACACGCTTGGCAAGGTCTTTCAAGAGTTAGACTACAACATTTTAATTAAAACTTGATGGGTGAGTGCGAATCAGGATTTGTGCTATGTGTGGTGGCTATTGGGTTAGTCACCAATAGGTGGTTACTCTTGTACTTATTGTATCTCGTGTTATTTCATTCAATAAAACTGATTGCAAACTTGATTTTGAAATGTACTACATTATTACAAATAAAGTTGGCTTTGTGCAAATGAGACATATAACCTCCACTTAAATAAGCTTGCATGTAGCATATTGATAGGTCTACTATTCCACACGTCGGTCTTGCGAGTACATTTTGTACTCATTTGCTTTGCTTATTTGTTGCGAGAGGAAGAAGTTGATCCCCAAGGATCGACTTTTGTGAGAATTGCTGCGGTATGGACGACTAGCTTGGCGGCCGGTCGGTTGCCTTGTGGGTTATGGCTAACCGGTTGGATTTTGTTTATAGCCATCTTATGGCATACATTTCATTGTTAATGTTACTTTGATGTTGTTTGGCGGTCGGCCTTCTTGTGTAATAACTCTATTATGTATGTCTTTTGTTAGGTTTAATGTTATGTGATGTATGGAATTGATGCGTGATTTTGTAACAGGTGTGTATGTTGCATTTAGGGAAGTATACATGTCTCGGGGCTTGGTTTATTTGATTTGTGATGCTAGAGTCAATGGAAGACTAAGCATTACAAGCCAAATAAATCGGGGTCCTCACAAAGTTGGTATCAGAGCCATACTGACCGTAGAAACCCTAAGCTTGGTCGTCTTTTGGATATTTTGGAAAACTTAATTTCAAAATATCAATTGATTTATGAAAGCTTAAGTAAGTTCTCAGATTTTACTCCTTACCTATCTTAGCTTTCTTCTCTCATCTCGCTCTAACTTAAGTTTTAAAAGTTGTTTTCCTCTCCTTCTTTCAAAAGATGGTTGTTATCGTTTAAGTTGGGTTGTGGGAACCAATGAGTTTGGCAAATTGAAGTGTTGGCTGCCCTTCTACAAGGTTTTGAAGCTTCTGGAATGGTGAATTTCGACTAGGAGCTTGGATCCAAAATCTGGACAGCAAGCGTCAATTTCCGGACAGCAAGCTCAAAGGTTCTAAAGAAGGTAGATAATGAGAGGATAATTCAACTAAAACTTGTGGGAATAAAAGGGTAAGGAGTGATATTAGTTGGCTAAGTATCTAACACTGTTATTAGTAGATCTACCCTGCTATTTGGTCCTATTAGAATTTAACTTGCATGCTGAAATTTACCTTCCTAAACCGATTGCTCGTTCCCTCCATACGAGTTGGTCGTACCGGGAAGTTGACCTTGTGATTGAAACCTTGTGTTGATTTTGTGATTGTTTTTGAGCTTTTGAGTTCATTTCTTAGTGGTTTATTGTTTCTTTGCCTTGAGCTTTCGGGTTTGATCTTTGTCCATCTTAGTATCTATCCCCACCCTAATGTTGTGAGACCCCTAGTCTTTGGTGTTTCTTCGCGTCCTTGGTTTCTAGTCTTGGGTTCGCGCTAACCCATCTCTTCGTAGCGAGGATGTGCGGACGGACAAGACGGACTAGGTCGACAAAGTGGTGGGATGAAGGTTTCCCCAGCTACCGCCGGACAAGGATTGCAAGCGCCTCCCCTCGCGATTGTGATGGATTTTGGTCCCCTTTTTGCTGTGACCATGGTAAAAAAGCCATGTCGCGAAGGTTGCAACCACAGGAAGGTCAAGATCTGCCGTGTGTGGTGAGAAGGACACTTCGACAACGAGTGTACTACACCGCCCAACTGCGATGAAGACCACCTACCGGAAGCTGTCCAGGTGCCAAAGTCACTTGTTTTCTCTGCGAGGAAGCACTCACTATCCCAAAGAGTGTAGCATAAACACAGTGATCACTAGATCATTAAAACTTCAATGATCGCTTCTTGGTCATCTACAAGTATCGCAATCGCCAATGCTTCGGGCGAGAAATTCTTGGATGATTTATGCGTGGAGCTGCGGGACAAATTACCGTCTATACCTTCCCGACCTTGATTACGGTCGAGAATCCCGTAGTTGCTGGGACTAGAAAGAAGAAGCTAAAGGATCGTCGCAAGCATCAACAGATGGCGGATGTCACTTGTTTCTTCTGCAACAACAAGGGTCACTATGCGCATAGTTGCCCTA
The DNA here is from genome assembly GCA_036346255.1 of Ampelocalamus luodianensis. NCBI lineage: Eukaryota > Viridiplantae > Streptophyta > Magnoliopsida > Poales > Poaceae > Ampelocalamus > Ampelocalamus luodianensis. The sequence goes on from CM070620.1 coordinate 55,443,631, forward strand.
AGAAGAGTGCAACAACCCCTCGCCCTCGCGGCCGTGTTTGATCTCATGCACTGCGGTCCAGCGACAAGGTGGCCCCAATTTGGCGTTGTCACGTGCTTCTATTGCGCAAGGAGGGGCATTCGCCAGCAGATTGCCCCATGAAGCATCAGGAGCGGAAGGCTGTTCGTGATCAAGTCAACTCCATCTCCGCTGAAGAAGTTCAGGAGGCGCCTGACGTCATGTTGGGTACGCTTCTTGTTTACTCATACCCTGATACGGTATTATTCGATTCAGAGACGTCTCGTTCCTTTATATCCCTATCTTTACTGTTGATGGTGATCTTCATCCTGCTCCATCATTGATGCCTAGCACCATCTCGGTTTCATCAAGCCTTGCTAGCCTACCCCAAGAAGAAGGCTACCATCCGGGTTGTCATCGGTCTTTTGACTTGAGTGACACCCTTCTGTCCCTATACATCCAAAGGCATCACCTACTAGTTATTGCCTCGAAATTCTGTGGCCTAAATGTCCATAGCCCCTCTAATCAACTGGCTACGGGGGGATGACTCCGTATAGCTAGTTATCAAGTCAAGGTCTCGTTCGTTAGTGGAGTAACCAGACAAATTGCTCCACCAACTGAGTATGGCCTTGGTTCCTCCAAGAAGCTAGCTGTGGAGGGATGACTCTACATAGCTGGTTAGCAGGCTGAGATCCCGTTGTTGGCGAAATTGACCAGACAAATCGCTCCACCATCCAACAACGATCTTGCGCCGTCGCCCTCAAAAATCGAGGAAGATCTCTCAGTCTGTTAATCCTTGCTATATCTGGACCTGATAAGTTTCCCCGTGTCAACTATAGTGGTACATTTTCTACCAGGTCAGAACCGAGATTTGTGTCGGTCCCTTGCTTGAGCTCCTTGTCTCGGGGAATCGTGTCATTCAATTCCTTGGAGTTCAGTGGTTGAATTGTTCCAAGGATGAAGCTACTTGGAAACAGGAAGACCGTCAGCATACAGACTACCCCTCTTTCTTTCCTGAGCGAGTCAAATCTCGGGATGAGATTTCTGTAAGAGGGGAGAGTTGTAACATCCCAAGTTTTGGCTTGCGTTTCAAATGTAAGAAAATGGGTAGAAATTAAAACTTCAAATCCAACCACCCAGATCTCCTGACCCAAGCTCAAGTCCACCCGAACGTTATACTTTTTGACCAGTCCTCCTTGAGCTCTTTCTCTGGCAGGTGGGACCATCTGAGCTGGTCATCGTCTCTGTCCTTGCGCGTGAGCCATGGCGATAAAACTGCGGTGCCTTGTCACTTCATGTCCTTGTCGCGACTTTTACCACCTTGCATTAAATGTGTGTCGACTTTGCCCCAAAGTCGTGCCTAGCTTGTTTCAATCACGTCAGCTTGTCCATGGCAAAGCCGTGAACCATGGAATGGTCCGAGCTCACCATTTGAGCTTGCACTTGGTCAAGCCCGTGCTCCCCTAGCTATCTAAGCCGTCAACTCTCCTCCTCAGCTCCTTTTAGACACCTTTGTGCTCACCCGAGTTCCTCTCTGTGTCCTCCCAATCACAACTCCCGAGAGCACCCCCCCTCGCCATTGTCGGACCTTGGAGCTCCTCAAGGCCATCCGAGCTCCAGTGGTTCATTTGCATTTCTTGGCATGCCAACTTGTCCATTTGGGCACTTTGAGCATTTCCCTAACTTACCTTGTTTGGTCTCCTCAGGGATTGTCAAAGTGGGAACTTGTTCTTTGAGGCGGATCTGCCTTCTTCCTCATCTCAGGCAAGCCTTTTGGTCATTGGAGCTCCTCAAGCGGTTTCCTTGATTTCACCGTCCTCGGGTTAGTGCCCAAGTGTTTGAGTTTCGTCTGTTTAGACCGCGTTAGTTTTCTTTTGTCATTTTGTACCTCGGCGGTCATCTCGGCTAGCCGCCGGTGAGGTGAGCTTTAGCTCGATTTTGCACCTTTAGGTCCTCCTCGTTATTTAAATTCATCCTTGTCCTTGGTTCCGCGGCGTGGACCACGTCGTCGGCGGTGAGCTCAAGCTCCGACTCGAGCGTTTTGTGGGCCTTACTCGGACAAGGGCGTAGCCTAATGATTAGCATTTAAGTTGTGCGAGAGTCCAATCTCGGTGTTAATTGTTGTTCTGTCGCGTGTATGCGCTCCACTAAGTCTTCAGACCTCCTAGGCTCAATCTAGACCGTTAACGACCTCCTAGCATTAACCTTTGGCCTTTAGATCTTCGTGTGTAAAGTCTTTAAGTTCCAGGACCTCCCCGCCGAAATCCTAGCCCTTAATGATCTCTTCGTGATTAGATCTAAACCGTCGATCCCTTTTCTGTAAAAACCTAAGTCCTAGGACCTCCCGGTTGTAGATCTTAGACGTTCACGACCTCTTCATTGTTGATCTGGACCGTTAGACCTCCTGATTTAAGTCTCTTGCAGCCAGGACCTCCCTTTATCTGAAATCCTGGCCGTTAAAGACCTTCATAGATTAAATCCCAGCCGCTAGGATCACCCTCCACCTTGGAGTCCTCCTTGCAAAAGACCTCCTTGAGGTCCTCCGTGCAAAAAGGCCACCCCGGTCGTTTCTATCAAAATCACCCTCTCAGACCTCCTTGGGGTCCTCTTTGCAAAAAGACCTCCCTTAGTCGTTTTATAAAAACCACCCCTGAGCCACCCCCTCCCCCCCCGCGAGGTCCTCTTTGCAAAAGACCACCCCTGGTCTTTTGTAAAGAAAACCTTCAAAACTACCTTTGGGGTCCTCTTTGTAAAAGACCACCCCTGGTCTTTTATAAATACAACCTCGAACCTCCTCCTCAAGTCAATCTGGGCCGTTAAGACCTCCCCCCTGGGAAATCTTAGCCATCGGGGTCCTCCTCCGCTAAATCCTCACCCCCATGACCTCCCTGTAAAATCCCAACCGCTAGGACCTCCTCCCGGGTTCATCTCGACCGTCGAGATCTTCCTCCGTGAAGACCTCGCTTTGGGACCTCCCGGTCAAATCTGAACCGTCCAATACCTCCTCTGGTAGATCTTGGCCGTCCCAGACGTCCTCCGTTATGTCCTTAGCCTTAGGACCTCCTCTCAGCCCTGGACCGTTAGATTTAGATCTAACGGCTAGACCTCCTCAGTAGATCTTAGCCGTCAAAGACCTCTCTCCTTCAGATCTCACCGTTCCGACCTCCTCCGATTAGATCTTTAACTTGAGGACCTCCCCGTAGCTCTGGACCGTTGGATTTCCATCTAACGGCCTAGACCTCCTGGAAATCTTGGCTGTTAAGACCTCCTCGAAAAATTTTAACCGTCCAAGACCTCCCCTAGCAAATCTCAACCGTTTAAGACCTCCCTCCGTTGACCTCCACCTCAAGGACCTCCTTCGTCAGATCTGGACCATCAAGTCTGGATCTAACGGCTAAGACATCCCCTAGGCGCGATGAGGTCTTGGCATCCAGGTGCTCGTGGTGGAGTTCGCTCCTGTGCTCTTGTGCCGTGTGATTTTTGATCAACGGCCCACGACCTCCCCGTTTCCTTCAGTTCTTTTGGACCTCCCGAGAGCTCAAATTTTCAAAGTCTTTTAAGTGTTCCAAATTTCAAAAATGCATATCTTTATCATTATAGCTCCTTTTTGAATAAATCAAGTTGTAGTAGCTTTGCCATGAAATGAACTTCAATATGAGAATGAATTTAGGCAATTTGTTATGTGAAAAATGATATAAACTGCATGAACTTGTTTAATATAAAATGTGGTCTAAAATTCATTGAAATTTGTAAAATGCATAACTTATTCTCTGTATTTCCAAACTGAGCAAACTAAATTTTATTAAAACCCACTAGGAATGTACTATAGGGTAGAATAGGTCTTAATATGATCATTGCCACTGAAATTAATGATCTACTAGTTTTAGAACTTAGAAAAATCATAACTAATTCATTATAACTCCAAATGATGTAAACTCAACTTTGCTGTTCTTAGGATGGCCTTAGCTACCTACCATAAAAATTTTAGATTCCAGATCATTCTAGAAATTTTTACCATGAACGATAACGAAATTAATTTAATTAGGATTTTTAGTGAGAGAAATTGTTTAGGCGTAACTTTTTCATGCTAAGTCCAAATGAAGTAATTCTTGTTCCTAAATTTGTCTAGAATCTTTATCTTGCTGCTGTACAAATTTCTTGGTATTTGGAGAACTTTTCTGTGGAGTTTTATTTGGAGTTCTTGTTCTTATTTAGTTATCGCCTTTTAGCGTTAGGTTTGAAGGAATTATTAGTCTGTGAGTGAATCCTCTGCAGAAGAAAGTGATCTACAGCAAGGCAAGCGGTTTGATCATGTTAATCCCAGTATTTTAAGTATTTATGTTGATTACAAATTCTATGTATGCATTGCTACTTTGTGTTAAACTACATCGTTAGTTGACCTAGTAGATGCATTTCCTTAGGCAAATGATTATTTTCTACTACCGTGAGCCTAGGTTATTGCTGTGATTAGAGCTCGTTGGATGAACTCTTGTCACTTAGTAGTTGCGAATTAATTGCTTAGTCATGCTTAGCTCCGGTAGAAATGGGCATTTATCGACTTGTCGATAACCTTGATCACATAAAACTTATTATTACTTATGATTTCAGCCTTGTGCCATGTTTACTTATGAAAACTAAAAGCTGAAACAAAATGATTTAGACTTGGGCACAATGGTATGATTGGTATGCTTTTGGGTGTGACTAGAATGGTGCAGAGTCAACAAGGACCGAACATCTTGTTACACTAAACCAAGCATTTTGTGTGTGCTAACCACACTAGAGGGTATGGGACCTCTCTTGAATTAGTACTTTGGGAGGCATTAATTAATGGGTGTGGCTATAGTTTATAGAGAAAAGGATCACAAGGCGTGGCCAGGTGGTTCCTTTCTAGGTCCTCCACCCGACCAGGGTCTTGCAAATGTCCGGCTAGCTTTACCTAAATGGCTAATGACTCCGGCTTTGCTTGACTTCACCACAACGTGTGGTCCTAGTGGCCCATTTCGCGGTGGTCACTAAGGGTTAACCCCATCGTGCGACTCTTAATTAACGCATTCCATTGGAAGCGTCTCGTAGGACTTAGCCGTGCGGTATACCAAAGGAAGTGTGCTTAATAGCTTGGCAAAAGGCGATGCGAAGTGTGGGTACATTGGTACACCCATGCGAGGTTAAAACTATTCGAATAGCCTCGTCCTAGGTTATGGACACGCTTGCAAGGTCTTTCAAGAGTTAGACTACAACATTTTAATTAAAACTTGATGGGTGAGTACGAATGCGGGATTAGTGCTATGTGTGGTGGCTATTGGGTTAGTCACCAATAGGTGGTTACTCTTGTACTTATTGTATCTCGTATTATTTCATTCAATAAAAACTGATTGCAAACTTGCTTTTGAAATGTACTACATTATTACAAATAAAGTTGGCTTTGTGCAAAATGAGACATATAACCTCCACTTAAATAAGCTTGCATGTAGCATATTGATAGGTCTACTATTCCACACGTCAGTCTTGCGAGTACATTTTTGTACTCATTTGCTTTGCTTATTTGTTGTAGAGGAAGAAGTTGATCCCTAAGGGAACGACTTTTGTGAGAATTGCTGCGGTATGGACGACTAGCTTGGCGGCCCGGTCGGTTGCCTTGTGGGTTATGGCTAACCGGTTGGATTTTGTTTATAGCCATCTTATGGCACTTCTGTTTCCGTTGTTAATGTTACTTTGATGTTGTTTGGCCGGTCGGCCTTCTTGTGTAATAACTCTATTATGTATGTCTTTTGTTAGGTTTAATGTTATGTGATGTATGGAATTGATGCGTGATTTTGTAACAGGGTGTGTATGTTGCATTTCTGGGAAGTATACATGTCTCGGGGCTTGGTTTATTTGATTTGTGATGCTAGAGTCAATGGAAGACTAAGCATTACAAGCCAAATAAATCGGGGTCCTCACAGATCCAATTTGCCCACGTTGGAATGGTGGGTCTTACATGCTCATACTAGAATTCATGGATCTTTACATCCCACTCCCGTGTGTGAATCATGAACAATGAATAAATGAATGCATGAATATGGAAGACGAAATCTCAAGAAGCATGGATTCACATATATGGGTTGAATCAGAAATCATCGAGAACTACTCATGAACCATAGTATTCAGTTATGGCATGAACATCAAGCACTATAAACTAACATCAGCAATACTTACACAATGTACTTGCCCATGTTGGAAAGATGGGACTTCACTACCACTCCAGTGGGTGAAGCATGAATGGAAGAACAAATAAATATGTTGGGCGTAAACACATAATCGAAGAGTCATGGTATATCAATTTTGAAAGGAAACAAGAAATACGAGAATGACCCAATGCATATTCACCCATTAGGTGAAACAAACAACAATCAAGATAATTCAATTTGTACTTGCCTTTTGAATGCGATGCGTTAGGAGGTAAGGATGAAGCCTCTAATCTCGAATTCCCTCCTCCTACACAATTTAATTGCTCAAATAAGAAACAACATGAATAAGGCGCTACTATAACGCCTAATCTCATATTCCTAAACCCAAGGTTCATATAATTACTCTAACCGATTAAACAGATAGTCTAGCGGGGCGTTAAATTGGACAATGGTACTAAAAACATCATATCTTTTGCTCTAAGACTTGAAACAGAGTGATCTCAGATCCTATGAAAAGGTATCGAAAACCTCCATATTAGTCTAGTCTAGTTGGCGGAAACTTCCAATTCGGCCAAAAACCTAGGCTAACATTCAAGTGAAAGTCTAATATATAATCAGTCTAGCAGAACCATACATCAGTAAAGAAATACTCATAACTTTTGATTGGATTAACCCAAATCCAAGATTCTTATCATTATGGAAAGCTAAGAACACCACCTTCAAAATCCTAGTTGGCATGACACTCATATTTTGCCTTTAACAAAAAGTGGCACACGGTCAAAACTAATAATGAAACCGACATACACTCTCGATAGTCAAATTGAAATGTACATAACTTTTGTTCTACAAATTCAAATGGGGTGTTCTTTATTAATCCTGAAAGCTAATGAGATTATCTACAAAAATCGTTTTGGGAAACATACGAATCAACCTCTAACCTAGCCATATTTTAATAAATCTGATGTTGTTAATTCTCGTCAGACTTTTGGGACAGCAGTAAAGAATTCATCATAACTTTTGAACCGTAACTTGGAATTGAGTGATCTTTGCATCTACTGAAAGCTAAGAACGAACCCCCCCACATAACTCTAGGAGATGGGATCCTCTGATTCGGCCTCTAAGAAGAGTTTCACACTACACAAGATAGAACCTGTTCTACTACTTAGCAGAGTTTCGATCCAATAAACAAGCCAAAATTCGCATCTACTTCGATCCAAACAGCGAAGAACATTGATTGTTACCCTTGTAGAAACACCAGGAATCGCTGATCAAAACTCATGAAGAATATCTCCTTCCTCTCCCTCTTCCTCTTCTCCTCTACCATGGCCGGCAGCGCAAAGAGCTTCTTCCTCCTTCCTTTGGCCGACAACAATGGAGAAACACCGGACGAGAGGGGCATGCTACAATAACCATGCTACAGTGATGGCTGCGCTACAGTACCATGCTATAGTAAAAAGGGTGATTGGCTAGGGTTTTGAGGAGTTGGGCACCTTCCCACTCTTAGGCCCCTTAAGGCGGCCCATAAAACTACAAGGCCTTGGGCCGAAAGCCCAAGGTCCAAAACCCTCTCAATTTCTGAATTTTTGAGTAATTTTCTCTCCAATTTATGTTGTTCTCTCCAAACTTTATTGCATTCACTTGAATATTCCGGATATTACACTTGGTGAATGTGATGTTCACTTCGTGGATGGGATGTTCACTTGGTGGTTTGGTTGGGAAGTGAATGGGAGGTTCAGTGGATGTTTCAAAGTAATTGTTTACTTTATTTATTAATATCTTTTTAATTACACTTTACAATCTACTTACTGTAATTACTATCACTGTTTGCTTTTTGCAAAAGAACCATATGGCTATTCATTTGCCAAGCCTTGTATGAATATTAATTCCATATTGTTCCCTACGACTTGATGTGTACTTTATGTACTCACAGCTTTAAACTTTGTTGTTCAGTAGAAGAATGTCAAGCTACTCAAAAGTTCTATGAGGGGGAGTACTTTGAAGACTTTTTGAACTAGGACATGCTCCCCATTTGATTGCCTATGGGCATGTCGAGTGGCCACCACAAGTTTCTTTTTCCGCTGCAAGAGATTCATTTGTTTCTTAAGCCCTACGTGGCAAGCTAAGTAAACGTTGACCATAAGGTCCAGTTATTACTATTTGTTATTTTTCTACATTTTGAGTTAAATCGTTGAATGGATCGTATTTCATCGATGTTTCACCGTGTTAGCTAGCTACTGATCATGGGTTAGTTCAGAATACACAGAGGGATTCGAATGTGTTAATCTGGGCCCCAACACATGGGCATGGCCAGGTTGTACCACCATTCATGTCATGAGAACAGTGAAGTGTTTACCTCGGATAGTTTAGTTACAAGCGTTGAGGATGGATTTCCTTGGAAATATTGTTTTTTCCCTTGAGCTTTCATTTGGTTATTCTGGTTACAGTTGTAACACCCCGGCCTAACACGGAGCCCAGAATGTCACTAAACTATCCTATCTATCAAATCTACAACAGTTAACAATAAATTACAGTAGGCACATCAAAGATAAAACCCGTACATGGGTCACAATAACTCAAGGATAACGATAAAAAAAATCATGGATAATTAATTCATAAAAAGCATGCTAAAATAATAAACAAAGATCAACACAAAAACCAAACCAGTCAAGTCTATTTAATGAATAATCAATTAAGACTAAGCAATAATAAACATTCCTAATTATAATTTATCACACTAATAAACTGTCTCATGATCAGTAGTTCTTGTAATTGAGTAAATGACGTGAATCCAAGTGTGTGCTAACCCCTTCCATGAGCAACGTCGTCAATGGTCACCTAAAAACAACAGTAGAGCAAAGGTGAGTCCACGACTCAGCAAGCACAATAATAAACAATGAGCAATGCTTAATCAACAGTAAATAATATCATCATCAACATCAATTGTTCTCTTTTCATTATTTTCCTCAATCATTCAATTCTCTTCTCTTTATTCTCATGCACAATCCTCACATACTTTTCATTCAATGCATCTCTACACTACATGTCCACATGCACTTCTTTCGTGTATACCAGTATAGCGTGAGTGAACACTTGCGACAATGTTCACTTTCAAGCGTGTCCTCCTCAAGGATCGGGGACCTACTCCACTCCCGTGGAGTTGTAATCAACATGATCACCTTCTTATATGCAATGATGCTTATGAATGCACAACTATTCATAGATTCATTATTATTAACATTATCCAACATTCTCATATCCATCAATACGAATAAAATCATGACCATTCATATTGCTTGTAATTAAATAAAGTAAAAGCACAAACAATATAATAGTAATGAGTGGTAAAGAAATATAGTGATAAATGAACACTGTCTACCATACAATTGCCTCTTCTAGTTGCGAGGAACAGTTTGATTAGAAGATGACAACAAACCCGACGCCACTCCTCCCTTGTCGAAAACTTCGACGATCATAGGCGGAGCACGAAGCCCCAACTTTTCTCCTCCTTCTCCTTCTCCTTCTCCTTTTCTTGCTTGCTGGACTTCCTTCTGCCTTGGTTTTCCTTGCCGTAGCATCATCCAGCAGTAGCGAATAGCACACGCACATGCATGTAGTCACTTGGGAGATCACACTAGCTTGCATGCATGCAGTAGCTAGGCAACTACCATGAGAAACCAGCAAAAGCCAACGGCAGCGCGCCATGCAACGAGCTAGCAGACCATACAGCATCCATACATGCGTGTGATGCAACAAGGGCAGTGGCTCGGCCAGCAGGGCGTGGCAAGGATCTACTGGCGGCGCAGCAGTGCTAGAGGCGGTAGGGGTAGAGGAGGCATAGGGAAAAGGCTAGGGTTTGGGAGCAGCCGACCCCCTTCCTTGCCCTCTTAATAGGCGTCGCTCCCCACATGGGCCAAGGGGCATGATGGGCCTTTGGCCTAGGTTTTATTGTCCCCTCTAATTTCTGAATTAATTCTTTTATTACTTCCTCTAATTTGTTAAGTACTCAAATAATTAAATGGGATATTACAACAGCCGCTTGCAGTTGATGAACTTGCTTTGGATAGTGGTTATAATGTAGTTAATGAGTTTTCATTGGTCATTGTTGGTTCCATAAAGCAATTATTTGACTTTTCCGACTGTTGATCTATTTTAACTACTTGTGAGGGTTATTATTTGGTAAGGTTGATCTTTCCATGGGAGTTCTATCTTTCTTATTGGGAAACACGACTTGTTTATTTGCTCGGTACTTTGGTGAATGGAAGTTTTCTTTTGCCAGTTTTTTAACATGTGGAAGCTTTTGCCCCATGTATTTATTTTGGGAGTAATTTTGCCCCATGTATTTATTTTGGAAGCTTTTGCCCCCATGTATTTATTTTAGGTGTAGTATTAAAACCCTTTAATGATGTCTTGTTATGGTTGAGTGAGAGGTTGTAATTAAAGAAATTAATTGATATGATATGGGTTATCAAGTTGGGTCGGTAGCGCGATGCATAATTAATCTTAACTGATGTCCTTGGTAGCATAGTTGATTAATTTATTACTGCCTTGTAATAATTGCGTGATGAATTGTGATTAAGAGTATACCTATTCCTAATTGGAAACAATAGAGTTACTCAGAAGTGTGGATCATTGATGAACTAGATTAATCATTAAGATTGTTTAATTTGCTAAATTTGTGAGATAAATTTGATTAATTGGTCACCTTGGTTTAATCTCACTGTTCGAGATGGTTAAGTAAAAGATGTGTTAGGTTATTGCCTTAGTAGATATTAATATGGTTTCTATGCTATTCAGCTACTTGATGATCTTATATAAATGCTAGACTTACCTAATTCTTATCATTCTAAAATTGTTGAAACATGTATAAAAAAACTAGATGAACGTTGATGTAACGCTTTGTGAAACCTAGTTTTATAGAGAATATGTTATTACATCTTTAATAATATTTTCTCTAGTTTTCTAAACATACAATGTAGGGAACTCATCCTAACTGTCGAACCTGGGAGTAACACCCCCAGATCCTCTGTGCATTCTACATTAGTCCCTAGAATAGTATCTAGTATACACAGTAAACAAATATGGTAACAACCACATCTCGCACAATTTTATTAATATTTACCGGAGTTTATTACAAGAATAGCTTACAAGCCAACAATAAAAGAATACAGCGGAAGACGAAGAAGTAGTAGAGCCCAACAAATCTGCTACAGGCAATCGACTCGGGCAGCAGCCTAGTCATTGAGATCACATCGGTAGCGAAGTCCTTCTCTTTTGAACAATATTTTATTAAGCAAGGGTGAGTACAAAAATATACTCCACCATTTACACCCGATAACAAATTATAATGCGTGTAGGGATATATCAAAGAAAAGCTTATATGGTTATTTGTGCGAAAGTAATGTTTAGTATTTTAAATACATTTACTAAGTTCCAAAAAAGTTATACGATATCTAAATTTCTTTGATTTTAAACTGTCAACTTAGTGCAAGATACACTTCTGGCGAAGGATTAACCCCCTTACAACAAAGCTTCCTACCCGAATTTCCTAATTGGATAAATAATCCAAATCATTTGATAAAATCTTTTGAAATCAAAAAACTAAAGTCTAACTTTGAGTGGCTTTGTTCAGCATGTCCATGACCGTAGATACGGCTATTCGAATAATTTTACACTACAGAGGTGTACAACTTTACCCACAAGAGATAATCGACTTATAATGTCCGCTTCACACACTTCTGTAGGTGTGCAACTAAGTGATTATTGCAAAGCCTTTACAATGTGTCATTCCAAATTAGTCATGCCCGCTAAGGTTTCGCTGCTACAAGGTTTCACGATAAATGGAAGCCCCCTCTTGCGCCATGTGGGATAATAGAAAATAGGTCATTCTGACACCCATGCATCCGGATGGCACAACCACGGTGGAACCTTGCAAATTAATTAGCCAAGTCTGTTCCATTCCAGACTTGTGATAGTACGGTAGAGCTTAGCAAGATGCGGCTCTTAGACCGGTCTTGAGTTGACTAGACGACTTCCAAAAAGAACCCCTGGGCCTATGGTGCTCTAGAACTTACGCAAAAGCTGAGCCGGGCGTTGTAGAGTATATCTTGAGGATACTCTAGTAAAAATTTGATGATCAATGGTTGACGAGATAGGTCAGGAGAGCTCGCCGAAGATGTCGCTGGAGTTGGGGAAGAAGAGGTGATCGTCAGTGCTTTTGTGGCTGCGGTGAACCAATAAGGAAATCAAAATTCCGCTTGAATAGAAATGTGGGGGGATCTCAAGAGGACTCACTAGTAAAATTTGGTGTGCAACAGAGCAACGGACGAGGAGATTGGGCTTGTCGAGTATTCGCGGACTTAGAGAAGAAGGGATAGCGAGAGGAGCCCGGGAGGCTTTAGCCAAAACTGAGCGAGGACGTTGTGGGGAATGGGAAGGAGAGACTACGGTTCAATTTATAGGGGGCAAAGGAGTAACGGTTTGACCAAAACTGATAGTCGAAGTTATGGCCAGAGTTAAGCGGCGGTAACCGACGGCAGTTATTGTTCCAGCAGATAACAGAAAATCAATAATAAATCTGGAAAATAGTTATTTTCTTCTGAAAATTCCAAAAAACAGTAATTAATTCGGGAAAATAGTAATTCAACTTCAAAAAATCCGAAACAAAAAATCTCAGACACTAAATACATCATTTTGAGTTCAAATAAAATAATAAAAATAATAATAATAATTTTATTGTTACATAGTAATTATTTTTAAAATGTGGAAAATTCTTTTTAAACTTGAAAAATAGTAATATAGCTATAAATTTTTAGAATAGTTAAATAGGATACTTTAAACTTAAATAAAATATTTTCAACACAAATTTTGTTTTTATTTTCGAACAGCAATTCATTTTGAATTGCTAGTAATTACAATAAACCAAATGGACTTTTAGAAAATAGCAAATAGAGTTTAACAATTCTGGAAAAATTCACAAAAATTCCCTAAATTATTTTGCACTTAAAGAAATTATTTCAAACTTCAAGTTAGTTTTTATTTTTACACATATTTTTTCAAAAAAAAAAAGAGGAAAAACATTTTTAAATTCTAGAAAATTTAAGAAATTAATTAAAAAAAATTAATTGTAAATCCAAGAAAATCCCTGAAAAGTCAATAATTTTTTTTACTTTAAAATCAAAGAAAACCAAGGAAACTCTTTTAAAACTCAGAAAATCCAATAAATTAATAACTTTATTAAAAACTATTTTGGTAACAGAACTTTGGTATGTTACATTAACGAAGATGAGGAATAGTATATCATCGACGGGTAAACACACCGCTATACTGGTATCAACTGATGAGATGCATATGAGCATAAGCATGGTTTTGCATTCGCATATATGAATAAATTGTTAAATTGTGCAAATTTACCTCTATGGATATGACTTGTTTATTTGAGTATGAGAATGACATTAAATAGATAGATAATGATGATAACTTTGATTATGGTTAATAAACTGTTGTTTATAGCTTTATTGTGTATTTGTTGAGTTTTGGACTCACTCTTGCTTTGTAGTTGATTTAGGTGGCATGGTGACATACATGGGAGGGAATAGATCACAAGTGGCACATGCGAAACAAATACACCTTCATTATTTATTTAGAGTGATTCCATATAAATCTAAAGACATTGGTTATTTCTTTTAGATCCTTAGTCATGGACTTATTTATTGCCTAGAATAATGCTTACACTAGTTGGTAAATTCATTAGTTGATTAGTATTATTTTAAACGTTCATCCTGTGACCCATGGATGCGTTTTAATCTTAATATACTTACTGGAATTTATTGTAAATTAATTTTTAAATTGGAAGTTAGTGTAGTGTGGTGACCTTTCGGGCTCATTATTTAGCCAAGGTGTTACATCAGGTGCGTGAGATCGAAGAAGCAATGGAAAGATGAAAAGATGGATGAAGGCTCTGCTTGTTCAAAATGAAAAGAAAAAAATCTAGATGAATGGATGTAATATCCCGAGTATTTGTTAGTAAATGTAATAAAGATTAGAGAGAACAACATAAATTGAAGAGAAAATTACACAAAAATTCAAAATTTTTGAGGGAGTTTTGGGGCGCCAACCCATAGTCACGAGGGAAAGAGCCGGCCTTAGAGGCCCATGGCCCATGGAAGGCTGGTAGCCCACTTAAAGGCAAGGAAGGGGATCAAGCCACAAACCCTAGCTGCTACAGTATTTCTGTACTGCTACAGTGCCACCACCCTGCTACAGTACCCACGCCACTACAGTAGCCACGCCCTTGGCCCTCGCTGCCATCTCCGGTTTTCCCCTATAGATTGGCCAACCATAAGGAAGAGGAAGGAAGGGGAAGAAGAGAGAAGGGAGAAGGGAGAGGAAGAAGGGTTTATTCATGGGGTTTGTTCAGCATGATCTTGAGGGTCTTCAAGGGTAATCTTGAGTCCTTGTGGTTTAATTCAATCTTTCCCTATGGATCAATGTCGTAATTATAGTCGTTTATCCTGCTGTGATTAGATTCAGAATTCTGTCTATTTCTTGTGCGTCAATTTTGGCATAGTTAGAGTCCGAATTGAAGGACTTCGTCTCCTAGATATTTGTGGGGCTCGTTCTCAGCTTTCAATAGGTTCAAAGATCACCCAAATTAGAGTTTTGGTTTAAAAGTTACGTTGATTTTACTGCTGCTGTCCAGAAATCCTGACGAGAATCAACAGTCATCTTGTTTATTAATTAAGATTGTGTTAAAGGTCGATTCAGAGATGTTGCCCAAAACGATTTTTGTATTTAATCCTATTAGATTTCAGGATTGATAAAGAACATCCTTTTTGGATATGTAGATCAAAAGTTATGTACGTTTCAATGTTACTGTCCAGAACGTATGTCAGATCCTAACGGTAGTTTTGAGCTGTGGGCTAAAATTTGTTAAAGACATAATCTGAGGATCGGTCCAACTAAACTTTTGAAGTTCATATTATTAGCTTTTAAAATTGATAGAGAAATCAATATTTGGTTCAGCCAAGTAAAAGTTATAGCATTTCTTGTGCTGCTGTCCTTTCTGTCTGTCAGATTATAACTTTAGATTTTTATCTGATGATTAGACTAAGAAATTGGCCGAATTAGAGATTCTCGCCAACTAGGTTATTGTAGATGGTTTCGTTATATTTCCAGAGAGTCAGAGATCGCACCTTTTTTAGTTTCAGAGCGTAAGTTATGAAGTTTTTAATACTGCTGTCCAGTATAGCCTTCTGTTAGCATGTTGACTAGCTGGAGTAGATCAAGTGTTTAATCTTGGGTTATGGGAAGACGATGTAGAGCGTTGCGAGTAATGTCTTGTTATGCATGTTTGATTAATGTTTAGTATCATTCATGGTTACCAAGTGGTGGTGAACCCCGGTGCTAGAGTGTTCCGCCATTTGTCTTCCGTCTCACGGTTGAGGCAAGTGCAAGTAGTAATAATGAATTGTTGTATTTCATACTCGTTGATTGCCATGGTATAATTATGAGGATTTATGTTTGATAATGTTGCTGAGCATTACCTTTTTATGATGAGTTGATATTGTGATTTCAATTTGCATCATGACATACATTTATGTATCTTGGTCTACATGGTAGCTAAGAATTTTTCCTTTGAGGTCCCCGTCGTGCATTGGACGGGCATAGATCCCCGTCATGCATTGGATGAGCTTGGGTCCCCACACTTGTGGAGTATGGACATGAGGTCCTTGTGCCTAAAGGGCACAGGTTTTGAGTATGTATCGACGGATAAACTACTCAGCATTACCCGTAATTGCAAAGAAGTTGAAGGAAGAGCATTCATGACATGTACCTTGCATTCTTGCATAAAAGATGGATTTGTGGTTCAATGCAGTTGCGCGCAATGGGAATTGAGTATCCTCATCGGCTGATTATGATGCTATGTTATTTATTGCTATTGCACTTTGCTAAGTCGTGGACTCACTTTTGCTGTGTTGTGTTTTCTAGGTGCTTCTTGAGACAGCGACATGCATGGGAAAGGGTAGACATGGTGGACATCACATATACACAAACCACAACGAATAAACTAGTCCAATTATCTACAATTCATATTCTTGATAATTACTTTAGATTCAGATTGTGACCACCCTTCGTGGAGGATGTTCTATTTGTGTTCATGGATGCCCTATATATGCTCTTAAACCCCGTTATTTGAGTTCATTTAATTCTATTTGATGGATTAAAATGATTGATTGGAGTATTCTATCATCCTTGTAGTTTTGCTGATCATTGATGCTTTAGTTGTATCTATTTTAATATTGGCTGTCTTAGTGTAGCAAATGTTGGATTGTCTTAGAATAGTTTGATAAAGAGAAGACGTCATGCTTGATTTATATTCAATTGATAGATGATATTCTTATTATTGATTAATGGTAGATTGTGCTAGTTCTTGATTATTAGCATTGTGTCATTCATGAATGAATATTTGGTTGATTGTTTATTAAACTGTTGAAATTAATTGGTTCAGTAGAGTAGTTTGGTAGCATTCTAGTTTCTATGTTGAGCTGGGGTGTTACAATGAATGGGTGGATGGAGGCAGCGGCTACATCTGTTGCTCGAATGAGGAATCCATCGACTCTATACATTGTACTGGTTTGCTTAATTTCGTAATGGGTGGTTATGTGCAAAAAAAAAAATTTGGCGAATTGCAATTTGCAAAATTGTGAGCACTAATACGGTCGTAGATAGTTGACCAACTCGATAATATAGTTTCTTTTGGGTGAGTAGTCAATTTGATCCCTAAGGTTTAGGGATGAAAAACGGATACGAATTATCCGTATTATTCAACTACCATATTCGATAGGATACGAATATAGTATAGATTTTTCCTATCTGATTAACAATTTATCTCCTATTTGTATTCGTATTCGAATTCACATAATAAATATGGATACGAATATGGTATGGAATTTTCCCATCTGGATTGTTATTTTATCTGAACTATTCGTATTCGAATTCGATGAAGCAATATAAATAGTTTATTGCAGTATGCCTAATTAGTTGGATGATTTTCTTCTAATTTAATGTGAATTCATGTTTATTTAGATGAAATAAATATATTAGAATGATTAAGTGTGACTGTACAAGGATAAAACGTTACTAATATCTTCACATTACATAAGTTACGAGGATATCTGGATCCGACTGAATTGAGTACATATTCGATTCACATTCGTATTCGTTATGACATTCGATGCGTATTCGAGCATATTCGAATTCATATTCGTATTCATTTAAACAATACGAATACGAATATGATTTTACCACTATTCGATTTGTATTCGATCCGTTTTCACCCCGTGCTAAAATTTCCTCCAAAAGGCAGGTTTGGTCTCACCTTTAAAAATGACCATTGTAAGATTTGTCCAATTACTGGGGTGTTTGATTTGAGGGATCGCCTCATCCAGATGGGTTGGTCCATTATGGCATAATCCATAAAATTTGGTGGAATGAATAATACCTCACTTTGTACTATATTTATGCTTAAAGGGTGAGGTGTTGATGTATCAACTTATTCTATTTCTCAAACCAAACAAGTGGGTTATGTTCGAAATTAGAAACGAATGGACCATTGACCATCCGGTTGGTCAAACCAAACACATATGTTGACGTGCCAATTCAGCACCCATTTGCTCCCCAAATCTAATTTGACTAAGCATCGGTCAAATTATCCTTTTACCTCTCTATTCTGAATGCACGACAAAAAAACAGTCGAACCCAAATTGCTGCACCATGAGCACAGAAGTTAGGGTGTAAGTTTGCAATTGCCAGCAAGAGGAGCTAGGGTTCCAATTGCCGATGAGACCGAAGCAAACTAGTATGCTGATGTAATTGCCAAAGGAAGACGGGCAAGCGAAGAAAGAAAGAAGATGCAATGTGATTCGGGGTATTGTTGCCTGATCTTCACGGCGTAGGATTGAAGATAACTGGACCCGTGCAGCCTGATAAATGACACCGCCAATCACCGTCTCTATTATGGCAACCTATGACAATCGATTCACCAAACCACACGCTTTGATCCTTTGTCTACTGACCCACGTAGAGTAAACGTGTTCTAGAAATCATCGAGGCAACTCTAAGGCGGTGAAAATGCATCACTCAAACCCTAGAATAAAGAAGTTTATTTCTGAAAATTCAACTCTGATTTACATGGGAGGGATACCCCTCCTTATATAGCATTTTGAGTGGGTGCTACAGTACCAATGCCACAGTGCGTCGGGTGCTACAGTACTCAAACTAGATACAATGTGTTCTTTGTGTGACAAGTAAGCTAGTTAGTTGCACGCATTCGACAACAATTAAATTGTGATTGATTTCCTCTCGGTCAGGTCGGTGTTTACTTCTTCCTGTGTTGATTTTAGGCTATCTTTTTTGTTTTAGTTTCTTTGTTCTCAAAGTTATAGTTACATATTTCCCTTTACCTCTAAAGCTTTTTCTTCATAAAACCTTATAATAAGTAAAGTAGAGACGTTAGGTAGCAATCCATTCTTATGGAAATCAATGCATAGCTCATTGAGGAAAACATTATCCTCTTGATTAATTTGCTTGGCTCTAGCTCTGGTGATTGGCTCAGTTGGTGTTGGAGTGATATTTGGCGAAGGGGACAATGTATATAATCTCGGGATGTTCACATAATAGAATGTTTACAACTAGAGTAATGACTCAATTCAAGTTGTGAAGTTCAACTTTACAACTCATTATTTGATGTCCAAGAAAGACGATGACCTAAGCGCTCATATCATATATTTGCTGATATAAACGATGACATCATATACTTCTTGGTTAAGTATGCTAACACGTACGATGACATCATCTGGTTTGTTGACACGTGCGATGATATCATATACTTCTTAGCTAAGTATACTAACATGTGCGATGACCTCATCATAATATTGACTTGTGTGATGATATTATATATTTGCCAACATAAACGATGATATCTGCTGATGTTATGTTCATATGAAGTTGTTCATCTTATCTTGATATGACGGTTGAGACTACATGCCTCGGAAAATGCATACAATATACTAAAGATATCCTTATTACAATGGTGGCAACGACAACCTAATAACAACAATGTAAGACCATCTTCAATAATGATCACATCAGCCGTCTCTTTCCCGCCACATCACGCGTTACCCTAGTTGAAAGAGAGAGAGTGTGTAAAGAGAGAATATCATATCTTTATTCAAAGTACAACTTGAACACACAAACCATCAGAGATTTTGTGATGAAAATGATTAAAAAAAATAGTTAAGGAACGACTAGAGATGTTCTCTAATGAATATCTAGATGAGGTGAAGTCCTTATAGACAACCTAAGAGTGTTTATTGTGGATGCCCCAAGTGATGCTACTAGATTGGTGCACTCAACGGAATTGGGGACTTCTTATTAGATGGATCATTGGGGAATTTAGTTTCGGCACAGACGTGGCACGTAGATGGCAACCAAGCACCATCGAAGTAACAAGAGAAAACTACTTCCAGACATGCTTCTTGTAGCACGCTTCCTGTAACACAAGAGTGCAGAAATCAACGGACCGGCTTCCTGTAGCATGCTATCTAAAATTATTGACGATCACAATGACAATTTCAACGACACCAAAAGGAAACTTTGAAATCTACCAAATTACAAACGAATTAACAAAAGAACTCTTTCTTCCAGACATTATCACCACGTCAACATGACAACTAATAACACTTAACAACAAATATACTACAACTAAGATTAAGACAATACCAGATCAATATTCTCAACACCATTTCTCACGATTAACAGGTGCTAAAAAATGGCAAGAACAGACCCAAAATTGACTCAGCGTTACAACTTCTGCCGCACACCAGTAGCAAAAATAAAACAAGGCTATTATATTTAATAGATGACTTGTTTTAATCCTCCGATTGCCAAGTTCCTTCATATCATGTACTCGCATAGATTAATTTGCAGGAACAATCTCCTCGGAAGCCTCTGATCTGTAATCGCAAATTCAATCTTTGGTCCATTAGAGATTGTCCTAGAAATACAAAGCTCAAACAAATATATTGGCAAAACAGAAAATAAAAAATGAAGAAAAACATAAGCTTCCAGTGAAATAACAAAGGAACAAGAAAAACGTAAACATTCAGCTATCATAAAATGCTAACAGGACGTAGCACCTCCATCAAAGGAAAAAAAAAATCACTATGTAATACTACTTTCCAACGCATATATAAACAATAGAATATGATTCAGCTGCAACAAAAGCAATGCAATTTAGACTAACCAAAAATCGTTGCCTCGCAGGAAAGATATCAATGAACAGGGGGGGAAATTATCTACTGTTTTTTCTTACCCACTGAGGTCCCAACAAGAAAAAACACTGCCCTCTCTAAACAAATAAGAAGGCGTGACAACATAGGAAACAACATAAATGTTACTGGATTGCTTAATCCAAAGTGACCAAATGTTACTAAGCTGTAATACATATAACTAGAGAACTAGTAAGGTGGCACTCGGTTCACGAGTTATGAAGGGTAGGAATGTGAGTAGGAAACCTTTATATGCATGTTTAGTCGATGAGATTGGGATATGAGGTGGGTTTAGGACAGTGATTAGGATATCTTTCAAGGGGCATAATTCAACTACAGTCCCTTCATATATCCCAATCATGGTTGTCATGGCATACTTGGCGACCACGGCACCTGAGAGGCTCCATGACATCATGGCATCCTCAAGGCGAGATACGGGGAGCAAAGAAGAAAGAAGGATGAGCAGTAGGCAGGAGCAAATTGGGAGAGGAACAAAGAAAAAGAAGTAGAAGGAAGAGGAAGACAAATCGGGAGTAAGAGGAAGAAAAACTCAAGAAAAATAAGAAGGAAAGGACAAATCGGGAGTTCAGGACTTCAGAAGAACGCAGTGAGGGGTGCCGACGGCTAGATGGCCAAGGCGAGGCGAGCCTCCGCCGCGTCCCTTCCGCACCGCCAGGACGCCTAGGCGATGTCGTGACTTGTGACAACCATGATCCCAATCCCAGTCCAATGCGTCTTAACCGAGGGAAAATTGTACTATAAAGTAGAAACTCATATTCCAGTCCCAAACCAACCTCAACATATCCCATATCTATTCCAAATCCCAGACCCCGTATGCATTCAAACACCGTGAGGGAAAAAAAAGACACACTGTTGCAAGCTTGCCTTCTTTAATGATGCAAAAATCATACCAGCAATACCATCAAATGTACACTGTGAATTGCTAAAATGACTAAAACCATCTTCACCTAATTCACAATTTAAATTTCATTTGTAAAGTACAATAAAGTACCATGCCAATCATATATAAGTTTACAACGCAAAATATGACAGCGTAGTAACTTCATATGATAATTTGGTTTCCTGTGCAATGATATAACCAACGTTGTATATGAACAGAAAATTTCTACCTTGAAATATGGATAGCTTAAACTCAAAGTCGCAACGCCATAGTTTCTCCTATTGTTAGGACACGGATACTATAATTACATTCTAAATGCTGCTTCTACATCTGCCCTTCTTAACTACAAGACCGCTAGTCAAACCGCATGCACAGGGTGGCTGTCAGAAACAGAAGTGCACTAACTATTAGGTATCTTTCAATCTGATTTTCGATGCCAAAGAATTCAAGGCCCCCATGCATTAAACATAGTTCTCTGATTTCAAGAATTTAAGATTTTAGCACTTCTGAGTTCTAACTCCACCTGTGTAGTTTTTTATATAGCCTATCCCAAACCAGGAAAAAGGAGAAGGGTTTTGTTAGGCCCGGCGAGTCAACGTAAAAATCAAGCCACCTTTTCATGGAATGAAACCCAAAATTGATAATTCGTTGGGGTATAACCCTCTCAGCAACGCGCCATATCGGAACCACACCATATCGGAACCCAAGTGTGGTGATGAATGAGCAAGAGCCGGGACATCACTCCCTTAGTAACGCACTACGCCGTTGTCTGGATATAGTGGAAAATATGCAAGGGTCTTCGACCTTTACTCCACGAGTGCGAGGGGCAAGGAAGCTAGCCGAGGAGAGTAGGATCCGTCTGAGTAGTTGGAATATAGGGTTCTTAACAGGTAAGTTATGAGAGTTAGTTGATACGGCGATTAAGAGACGTGTAAATATCTTATACGTTCAAGAGACTAAATGGATGGGTCAAAAGGCGAAGGAGGTGAAGCATACTGGCTATAAGTTGTGGTATACTGGAACAGAATGAAACATGAATGGAGTGGGCATCTTAATCGATAAGCACCTCAAGAGCAGAGTTGTCGACGTGAGGAGACAGGGGAATAGGATTATCCTAGTCAAGCTAATCTTTGGCGACTTGGTTTTTGAATATTGTTAGCGCATATGCTCCACAAGTAGGTCTAGATGAGGCCGCTAAGAAGCAATTTTGGGAAGACCTACATGATATGGTTAGAAGTGTGCCTAACAGTGAGAAGCTTTTCTTAGGAGACGATTTTAATGGTCATGTCGTTACAACTAGTGGGGGGTTTCAAATGGTGCATAGGGTTTTGGTTATGGTGATAGGAACTAAGAGGGAGAAGATATCTTAAACTTTGCCGTAGCCTATGATCTCATGATAGCTAACACCTTTTTTAGAAAGAGATATTCCCATCTAGTTACCTTTAGTAGTGGTCAGCATTCTAGCCAAATCGATTTTATCCTTGTTAGGAGGGAGGACAAACGAGCCTGCATAGACCGTAAGGTTGTACCTGGTGAGTATGTTGTCCAGTAACATAAATTGGTAGTCTCCAACTTTCGTTTTTGGGCACGAGTTCGATAGGCTAAGGTCGCCAGAGCCACAAGGACGAAGTGGTGGAAACTCAAAGAGGAGACCTCACGGGCGTTTAAGGAGAGGATAGTCGCAGAAGGGATATAGAACGTGGGAGAAGCGAATAGTATGTGGACAGAGATGGCATCTCACATTAGGAAGGTGGCTATGGAAGTGCTTGGAGTGATCCGGGTGACAAGATGCGAATCTAAAGACACGTGGTGGTGGAACGAGGAAGTGCAAAAGGCTATCAAGGAGAAGAAAACATGCTACAAGCATATGCATCATGATAGGAGCGACGGCAACGTACAAAAATACAAAGCAGCAAAAAAAGGCAAAGAAAGCGATAAGTGAGGCACGAGGTAAGGCCTATAAAGAAATTTATCAGAAGCTACGTACAAATGAGGGCGAGAAGGATGTCTACAAGATGGCTAAACTTCGAGAAAGGGAGACGAGAGATTTCAACCAAGTTAAATGCATCAAAGACGACACTAATAGACTTTTTGTGAAAGACGATGAGATCAAGGATAGGTAGAGAGATTACTTTGATGAGCTGTTCAATCATGACAATGACGATAATATGATTGAATTGGATGATGCTTTTAATTGATTGAATTGGATGATGCTTTTAATGACACCGATAAGCGGTTTGTTCGAAGAATTCAGAAGTCAGAAGTAAGAGAAGTCTTAAAAAGGATGAACGTAGGTAGGCATTGAGGCTTGATAACATTCCAATCAAGGTGTGGAAATGCCTAGGAGAAGTGATGATTGTTTGGCTAACTAATTTGTTCAATAGCATTTTTAGGTCGAACAAGATACCTAACAAGTGGCAGAGGAGCACAATAGTACCAATTTTCAAAAATAAAGGAGACATTCAAAATTGTACTAATTATATAGGAATTAAGCTCATGAGCCACACAATAAAACTTTGGGAGCGAGTGATCGAGCACCGTTTAAGAAGTGTGACTAGCTTGACGACAAACCAATTTAGTTTTATGCCTAGAAGGTCGATCACGGAGGCGATTTTCTTGACATAACAGTTGATGGAGAGTATAGGGAGCAAAAGAAGGATCTTTACATAGTGTTTATCGACATAGAGAAAGCCTATGACAAAGTGCCAAGAAAGATCATGTGGTGGGCGCTTCAAAGGAAAAAAGTCCCAACAAAGTATGTTAGCCTAATTAAGATATGTACCAAGATGTTCTGACTAATGTCAAAACATGTGGTGGTGATACTAGTGATTTCCCTATTAAGATAGGACTACACCAAGGGTCAACGTTGAGCCCATACATTTTTGCCCTAGTGATGGACGAGGTCACGCGGGACATACAAGGAGATATCCCTTGGTGTGTGCTTTTTGCTGGTGATGTAGTGTTAGTTGATGAGAGTAGGATAAGTGTCGATAGAAATCTGGAGATGTGGAGGAAGACCTTAGAATCGAAGGGTTTTAAACTTAGTAGGACTAAAACTGAGTATATGAAGTGTGATTTCAGCGGTGTTGTGGCAGATGATGGAGATGTTAGGCTAGACGGCCAAGTAGTGCTTAGGAAGGACACATTTCGATATTTGAGATCGATGCTACAGCGAGACAGAGATATTGATGAAGACGTGAGCCACAGGATTGGAGCGGGATGGGTGAAATGACGTCAAGCATCGGGTGTCCTGTGTAACAAAAAAGTCCCTTAAAAGTTAAAAGGTATATTCTATAGGACGACGATTAGACCTGCAATACTATATGGAGCATAATGTTGGGCGACTAAAAGACAACATATATAGAAGATGAGTGTAGCGGAGATGAGGATGTTGCGGTAAATATGTAGCCACATAAGGCGATATCGAATCCGCAATAAGGATATATGTGATAGGGTGGGGGAAGCACCAATTGAAGAGAAGCTTGTCCAACATCGCTTGAGATGGTTTGAACATCTCCAACAGAGGCCTTCTGAGGCACCGGTACGTAGTGGAATTTTAAGACGTACTGAAAACGTAAGAAGAAGCAGAGATCGACCAAGACTAACGTGAGAAAAAGCAGTTAAAAGATATTTGAGGGATTGGAATGTAGCTAAAAAATTAGCTTTGGATAGTAGCACATAGAAATTAGCGATCCACATACCAGAACCATGAGAAGGTTTCGAGGCTCTGTTTTAAGCTATCGGCTCAAATACCAGGATGTATAGTTTAGGATTTTAGCCTTATAGGTTTTTCATTATTATTATTTTATTTTATTTGCAAGGCTCTCGTCTCTTTAACCTTAAGGGGGTTTCATTTCTAGTCTACCCCAACTTGTTTGGGACCAAAGGATTTGTTGTTGTTGTTGTGTTGAGTTCTAACACTTCCAAGCATTAACCATAAAATTGTATGCTAATACAAGAAAGTGAATTTAGACAGGGACATTTCTTGTTCAGTTTAATGCTGCTCCATAAGCATATACTATACGACATGATTAGATTGTAACACAAAACCACAACATGAATTTGAGAAGCTATGAACATATTTGTGCCTCAATACATTTTAAGCCAAAAAGGGGGTGGGGGAATCTGAACATCTAACAATTTTGCAATTTAGACTTTGGAAGGAATTGCAGCGCTGCTTAGCTAAATATTTATCAAATTAAGAATGAAAGAATAACCAAGCAACTAAAATTATAGCATCATGTTTCAAGCATCATATTAAACATGCACATCATGTTCTTGATTTTGCTCCTATGGATACCTTAGGAAAGCTGAGCAACTCAATCTTCCCAGCCAAACATTTAATGCAACAATCAAATCAAACATCATCAGATCAGCCATAATCCTTTGTGTGAATCTAACCTGTTTTAATATAAACAAAATTTTAGTTGATATCCAGTAACAATGGTATTTATCTTTTTAATGTTCACCTGAAAAAAGCCTCCCTGCATGTTAACTGGCACTTCATTTAAAGGCCATATGTAAGTAACGGATGATAACCTAAAGGTCCATTAAGAAGCAGATTGCACAACCAAAAAAGAACTAAGTTGTTTTCTTCCCCCTTACAATCAAAAGGACAGCTCAGATCAAAACATTACCAGCTATGATCAACAAAGACAACCTAACAAAACAAATTAATTCAATAATAAGGAGCAAAATTTGAGGAACACAAATATAAACGAGAATCAGGATCATCCATGGCAAGGGAAAGGCATGCATAGATATTGCAACACTCAATTGAATTAAAGTTCAGGGGGATGAGATCAGTTATCAGACCCTTCTTCAGATTCTCTTGCAGTCTCAACTGCACCAGGCTTCCTCCAAGCTTTCTCAGCACGGCTCTCCGGCACTGGGCTGTTCCAGTTCTCCTCTCCTGCGACCGGGGAACCCCTCCTCCCAGAAGACCTCTTCTCAGGCGGCGTCTCCCGCACCTTCATCGCCTCAAGCTTCTCATCAATCTTCCTCCAGTCCTCCCCCTTCGCAGCAAGCACCTCCTCACGTGGGCGGGCTGCCCCAAATGGATTTGAAGACCTGATTTTCGGTCGAGTCTCCAGCTTTTCCTCCTCTTTCTCCTCCTCCTTCCTCCAGTCCTCACCCTTTGCAGCAAGCACCTCCTCACGCGGGCGGGCTGCCCCGAACGGGTTGGAAGACCTGCTTTTCGGTTGCAACTCTCCCTTCTCCTCCTCTTTATCCTCCTTCTCTCCATCAGAGCCACTGGCAAGCGGCAAGGTCCGCTTCTGCAAAACCAGACGCGGCCGAGCACCACTGCTCCCACCACCATTGCTCACCTCCTCCCTCTTCCTTCCCCAAGAATCGGCGTCTGGACCGCCATCCCTATTGAAGCCCCAAACTGGACCACCCCTCCGGCTATCAGAAGGCGGGGGTGGGGGCGCAGCATAGCTCTTATTCGAGACCCAGCTCGCTGACTCATCAGCGCGCGAGTTCGAGTCGCCCCCAAACGCGCTGACACGCTCCCTCCGCTCCGGCGGCGGAGCGGGCGCCGCCTTCTTGGTGGACACCCAGTTGTCGACGTCATCAGCACGCGACGACATCGAGTCCCCACCAAACCCCCCCATCCGCTCCCTCCTCTCCAGCGGCTTCTTGCTAGCACCCCAGTCATCCGCCTCGTCGGCGCGTGACGGGCCGAACTCCTGGGGTCCCCCAGGGCCAGATCCGCCGCGCCGCGGCTCGTCGGAGCCGCGGGAGGCGCCGCCCCAGCGCGCGTTGGCAAGCTCCTCTTCGGTGCGATCGCGGGGACCGGTGGGAAGGCTGAAGAGCTCGTCGGGGGTGGGCCCGCGGGAGGCGGGCGCGACGAACTTGGCGCTGTTGAACGCGGCGAGGGGGACGGGCTGGGGCTTCTTCTTCTTGGGGACCTTGGTGGTGGCGGCGGTGGCGAGGGAGGGGAAGTCGGCGGCGGGGACGGGCGGCGGCGGGGAGGTCGTCCTGCTCCTCGGCGGCGAGGGCCCAGGAACCGGGCTTGGCCCACGCGGAGGCGACGGCCATGTCGTTCGGCGGCTGTCGCGGTGCGCTCTTGGTTGTTGGCGTGCGTTGGTGAATTGGGGATTTTTGGATGCGAGGTCGAGGAGATTAGGGTTTTATATGACGGGGGTTCCTGTGGGCTGTGGAATCCAGAAAGGAGAGGTATAAACCTGGGGAGTCCGTGTCGGCGGCTGCGGCCCGACAGATACTCCGGGTTGGGTTTCTAGTCGATTTCAGGCTGGTGGCGCACGGTAGGGGTGCTATACGGTAGCCCTATAACAGTGGGCGGCAAAGTCTAATCGTGCCAGGAATAACAATGAGCACATTTGTAACACCGGATAAGCGATTGGTAGTGGCCACCGATCAGTGATAGAGCGGTGATACCCCTGTGAGCTACGGCTACGAGTGAGGCAAGGATTGCTTTGGCCGGTAGGTGTTAAGAAGTCGGGTCAGGCAGATAGATCTGGTGTAAAGTGGACTTCTCATTTCAAATTCTAGTAGGGTCCTAGCCTACAAATAGAGGGTGCTATTCATTGTAAAGGATTGATCGATGGATGAAGGAATAAAGAGAAGCAAGAAATTCCCCTATATCTCTGTGTTCTATCTTTTATTCTGTTCTTGTATTCATGCATTATTCTTACGATTCTGAGTTTGTCTACGAGGTAATCGCTCGGACTGGACTCGCCAGCGACGGTTCCTCAACACGTTATCAGCACGATCGACTCTCCTCGCATCGAAAAGGTAACCGTCGATGAACGACACTCGTAGATTGAATCGTTTTTCTAGATTGCTTTCAATTCTGCAAATTTGGTTTTCTATATTGGTTTCCTACGGTGCGAATCGAATCCGCTCTAATCTACCGCGAGCCGACTTGAAGTCATCGGCCAAGTCGATCGGTGGGTTGCATGAAAGAGTAGATGATGATTGTACCGTAGGTTGTAGATGCAATAGCGTGAAAGGCACCATGTGCGAGGCACCGCCGCAAGCGGCTGTCACTACCTCCGCGACACATTACCGGTCGGCATAGTCCGCCATCACGTATCGCCACGGAGGCAACGACAGAGCCACGCCGCTAGCACACGGCAAACATGCACATGTCGGCATGAAGCCGCGCCTCCGTTGCAATCCCGTACTTCATTACATTGCATCGCATACATCTACATGCATGAACAGTAAACAATATCGAAAAAAATCGGCCATGTATAGCCGCGTAGCTGTCGCCGCCGCACATGGTCGCCTCGCAGGCGTGCCACCGCACCGTGTTCCACGCCACGACCCGTAGCTCGCGCGCGCATGAACCGCCGGCCTCGTAGCCTGACGCACATCGCATAAGCCGTCGGCTTCGTAGGCCATGTCGCTTCGCACCACCGCGCCAAGCTCCGGCCGCCCGAAGCCGCATGGGCATCCATCCACCGATATGCAGCCGTCGACCACCCGAAGAAGGAAAAAAAGGGAAGAAGGAGCTAGGGGGGCCGCCGTGGCCCCGCACGGTCACCGCCGGCGCAGCCCCGCCTACATCCACGCCGCCCCGCACGACGGCCGCCTCCACCCGTGCCGCCATGGCCTCCCGAAGCGCCGCCTTCCCCGTCGACTTGAAGCCGCCGGGAGCCCGCGCCACCGCGACCCGGCCGGCCGCCTCCCCGCATGACGACGTCGCTTGGAGCACCGCTCGGAGCCACCGCTTGAAGCACCGCCCACGCCACCGCTTGGAGCCGCTCGGAGCACCACCCGCACGGCCGACACCGCACCGCCACCCGGAGCGCCACCCGCGCCAATTGAACCGGCCGCCTCCTCGGGTCCCTTGGAGCTGCCGCCTCCGAGCCATGCGCCAAGCCCAGCCGCCGCGCTGAAAGCGGACCGCCGCTGCCACCCGAAGGCACGCCGCCTCGCCCAACGTGCCTCCGCATGGGCGCTTACTGCCGCCACCATTGGGAACCGGGTAGGGGAAACCCTACCCCGTGCGCACCTTAAGAGCCGACCATAGTGGGCCGGCATTTGTGGGCAGGGAGAGGCCACATGGGCCAAAAGGAAGGCCCAACCGGGAAAAGAAAATCCGGTGGAAAGAGAAAAAAATCGGGAAAAGAAAAAGAAATCCTGAAATTAGCAAAAAGGCTCTCCAAAAATTTGAAATTTCCGCGAAATTTTTTCTCCAAACTAAAAAATCGCGATTTAACCCCTGAAAATAGCAGAATTCGTCGAAAATTCATATTCCAGCAGAAAGGGCCTCCGGAATTCAATTTTTGAATCTGTTTTTGCATTTGAAGCATGTTTAACTTTGTTATTATTATTTCTATGCAATTTATGTATTGTATTTACTGTTTTTGATTATCTGTGATTGTATATATTGCTTTTAATCACTGAAAATAGCAGTAAATTATAAAAAATGCATAGAAAAATACGGGATCACGAACCGGGAGTTCGAAGAGCATTATGAGAATTTTGCAACCATTTTATGCAGATTACTTAGCAGTAATCTTGTGAACTTTTTGTATGAATATGAAGATGATTGGCATCACGAATCAGGAATTCGAAGAACTGACCCAGCATGGCCAGAATTTGTACCAGTCTTCAACTCTGTGATAATGTAATCACGGATGAGCAAAAGATGGAGAATATTTTCTACCTTTCATCCAAATGCGGTGTAATCCGCACGCAACTATCGTCAAGATGGCTACATGAAGTATGCCGAATTAATTGACATCATGCAAGTTGCGAAAGCTCAAGAAGATGTTTTAAGAAAGAACTTCATCTTGCAGCCACCTAGTCGCAATGTTGGCCATGAAGCCACTACTAGTAGCTACAAGGTGATGAAGCCTCTCACGAATGAGATGAGCAAGAAGGGTAAGGTCGTGTGTCGCACATTATTGATACTTTTCAGTTTAAGAAAAAGGGCAAATGATAACATGAGGCACATCTCGCCATTGAAGACACAGAGGATTCACATCCATTAGTTGCACTTATGAATGTGGACAGCCCTGTAGCAGCCCCCATCATCCCTCCTTTGGATATCGAAACGGCCGCAGCCGTAGCTACCCAAGAGGAGAAGATCGCGCATGGAGCCGATTGAGGCAGAAGTTCATGAATACTTCGCCGATTCGATCTAGTGCACGCATTGCATTTGGATCTTTTATAGAAACTTCCAGTTTGTAATTGAAGCAGAACCTTGAATTATTGAATAATGGTTACAAACTCTAGGAGAGCAAAGCATTAAATTCTTATTATAAGTCCTGCAAGACTTATTTTCCCGCTTTTATAATAGCAAGTTACATTCTGATATCTGAAGTATTTTATTTATGTGTTGCTTGCTTTCTGCTACATATTAATAAAGTACATTATGTTAGAACGCATGTAGCGCCCTATGGAGGAAGTGTGCTTAGCAGGGAGCAGCACAACGAATACCATCCTGAGAGAAACGAAGATTTTTTTCAGTTGATCAGCAAGAATGCTGGTAGTCTTACGACAATCGTAGGCAGCGATACTTGTATAATAGGCTCAGGAAGGGCCATAATTATACTCCCAATAGGCACAACTTTGGTCATTGAAGAAGACTAGTTGTACCTAGAATCGACTAGAACTCTCATGGATATTTGCGCTAACAGTTTCCACGTAGAGACTGAAAAGGAGTATGGTACAGAATACTTGCTCATTACAAAGCGTGAAGAAAGTGAAAAATAGCATTAGAATATCTTCCTTCAGATGAAACTGTACTATACTACACTAATGTTAAGGCACCTGCAGCCTATACTGCCTTGAAAGTCGAATTTAGAAGCTCTGAACTTTTCTATCTCTGGCATGATAGATTATGCCGCCCAGGTCTTAGGATAATGAGAGATATAATTAACAATTCATAGGGACATAATATGAATGTAAATAATTTCCCGAATCAGAAAGATTTTGTGCGCCCCCACATATGCCACCGGAAAATTAATTACTAGACTTTTTGCTCTGAAAGCGAAGAATGAAGTCCTTGCATTTCTGGACCGTATCTAGGGAGACATTTGCGGTCCTATACAGCCCCTGTAAGGGTCATTTAGGTATTTTATAGTGCTCATCGATGCTTCCTC
The DNA here is from genome assembly GCA_036346255.1 of Ampelocalamus luodianensis. Taxonomy (NCBI): domain Eukaryota; kingdom Viridiplantae; phylum Streptophyta; class Magnoliopsida; order Poales; family Poaceae; genus Ampelocalamus; species Ampelocalamus luodianensis. The sequence goes on from CM070620.1 coordinate 55,475,105, forward strand.
GGAATGGTCGCACGTATGTTTATTGTCTACGAGAAATCATGTTTTTGCAAAGCCAACCTCGCAGATAATTAAATTAGAAATATTTTCCCTGATCATCATATGAAGTCCACCTGAATGGACAACGTCGGAGAATTTACTTTGAAAAGTATTTGATGATTATTGCATGGAAATGGGAATTAAAAGTTGAGCATGCTGTACCGTATGTCTGCACCCAGAATGGACTAGTAGAACTTTGAAGAATTGTAATTTACCAACTATATGTTGGGGATACGCAGTCCTGCTCGCAGCAGCTCTCATCATTTTTAGACCGTCGGCCTATAACATCCATCCACCTATTCAGTCAAAAAAACATCCATCCACCTATGCAACTAGCGTAAGGATCAGCATCGAAAACTTCTCATCTTCGCAGGTTTGGTTGCAAGGGTTATATACCTATACCACCACCACAGCGAACTGCAATGGGTCTTCTCCGAAAGTCTGGGATATACGTTGGTTATGAGACAGCATCCATAATCAAGTATTTGGACCCTATGACTAGAGATTTGTATAATGCCCAATTCGCTGATAATACATTAGATGAGATTAGTTTCCCGTCATTAGGGGGAGGAAATCAACCCTTGATAATAATGTCGGGAAATAATTGAAGTCTAGAAGACAATTGAAGTCTAGAAGACAATTGAAGTCCAGAAGATAACTGAAATCTATGCATACGACCCGCGCACTAGTGAAGCAAATAGAGAAGTCCAGAAGATAATTGCAGTCCAGAAGATAATTAAATTGAAGTCTAGAACACAATTGAAGCCCAGAAGATAATTGATTTGCAATATTAGCAAATCAACTGCCAGACCACTTTAATGATTTGAAGAGCATGATCAAGTCGCATTTGCCTGCAAGCAATGCACCGGAGAGGGTTGAAATACCAATGAAGGTATCCCTAATCCCGTCCAAATGCCTCAGAATAAAAGGACGAGAACTCTGGTCCCTCGAATCCGAAGTAACCGGGGACGCTTGGTGAAAAAGGATGAGAGGGACTTGACACAGCAGATCACCGAAGTGCCCCAGAACTAGAAGGGGAGTCAGTTGAGACCTAGCATCGGTATGGAACCTTCAGGAAAGGCATACCAGAATTGAACATCCCCATGAAGGGAGACATCAGCATGGATGTGTGCGCACACATCGGAGCTGAAGAACTAAAGGGACTTGCCCCGCAATTAGAAGCAGTGGTGAGCAAGTAGAAGCATTAGAAGAATCGTCTCTTGAAGAAATAGCTATAAACTTTATGACCTCGGGAGAATCTTTGAATATGACAACAGCCAATGTCGACATTTACTTTGCAAAGAAACTTGCCACAATCATCAATCTTGATTCAGAGCCTGCATCGCTCGCTGAATGAAAGAAAAGATCAGATTGAGAAGACTAGGAGAAGGCAATAGAAATTGAATTATTCTCTCCGAATAAAAGAAAGACGTTTGGACCTGTAAGCCGCATGTCTCCCCTTGTGCACCCCGTAGGGTCTAAGTGGGTATTTGTTCGAAAGAGAAATAAAAAGAAGCAAGGCTCTTTGTACAAGGTTTCACTGGACATCCAGAAGATGATTATGAAGAAACCTATTCCCCAGTCATGGGCGAAACTCCCTTTTAAATATTTATCTCAATGGCAGTGAACTTGAAGTTATAAGTGAAATTGATGGATGGGATACCAGCATACCTTTATGAAATATTGGATTCAGACGTTTATATGAAGATACCTGAATGTATCACTGTCCTGAACCAAAACAGAGTAAATAGAAATATGTACAGTGTGAAACTCAGAAAGTCATTGTACGAACTTAAGCAATCAGGCAGAATGTGGTATAATCGCTTGAAGCGACTTTCTATGCAAGAAATACTACACGAACAAATGAGAATAATCTATGTGTATTTATATGACGATCCCAGAATGAATTTTGTATAATCTTAGTGTATGGAGATGATCTGAATATCATCGGAACCCTGAAGGATATTAAGAAAGCAAACTTTTACTTGGAGTTGGAGTTCGAAATGAAAGGTTTGGGTAAAACCAAATATTGTTTAGGCTTGCATCTTGAGCATACCCCTGAAGGGATATTAGTGTAGTAGTCAGCCTACATTCAGAAGGTGTTAGAAATGTTCGACTTTGCAAAGGCATACACTTTGAAAGTGTCAATGCTCGGGAGATCTTTGCAGCAAGACAAAGAACCGTACAGACCTAAAGAAGAGGGGGAGGAAGTTCTAGGACCGGACTCCCACACTGAAGTGCAATAGAAGCACTAATGTATTTAGCAAACTGTACTAGAACGGACATTGTATTTACCGGGAACCTACTAGCAAGGTATAGTGCTGAACCTACCAAAGGCATTGGCAGGGAATAAAGGACATCTTCCGATACCTCCAAGGAAGCAAAGAACTTGGTCTATTCTACAGAAAGAATAAAGACTTAACTATGAATGACAATACAGATAACGAGTACTTGTAGGACCCGCATACAGCCAAATAGCAAACAGGTTATGTATTCCTATGTGGTGGAACCGTAATTCCATAAAAATCGTCTAAGCAGAGTCTAGTACCGACTTCGACAAACCACTCGGAAACAATAGCACTGTACGAGGCCTCACGAGAATATGCTTGGCTTCGACGGATGATTCACCACATCCAGCAGTCATGTGGATTGAATACCGCACCAACCCCCACTATTATCTATGAAGATAAAGTAGTTTGTGTTGCACAAGTGCAGATGGGTGTTGTGAAGAATTCTCTCACAAAAAGTATATCAACCCCAAGTTCTCCTATGCTCATGAATTGCAAAAGATGAGCGAAATCAAAGTACTGCATACTAAGTCATGTGATAATCTTGTAGATTTATTTACTAAATCACTTCCAGCGTCTAGCTTTGAAAGATACATACGTGAATTGGAATGATGAGACTTAGAGAAGTGCATAATTCAGGGGGAGAACCTTCACGAACTCATTATTAAAGCTTGATCATGAAGATCGAGTACCCAAAGAATAAATCCAAGAGATTAAATGAAATTGGGTGGATTGTACTCTTTTTCCCTTCACGAGTTTTCCTAAAGTTTCTCAGCTAAGGTTTTTAATGAGACAATTGGTGCATCACAGCAGAACGTGTATCATGTACTCTTTCTCCAAATTTTTTCCACTGGGTTTTTATGGAGTTTTAACGAAACATGGACATGAAGGATGAGTGCCCAAGGGGGAGTGTTAAGAAATCGGGCCCAGGCCGGTAGACCTGGCCCAATGTGGGCTTCTCATCCCAAACCCTAGCAGGGTCGTAGCCTATAAATAGGGGATGCTATTCATTGTAAAGGATTAATCGATGGATGAAGGAATAAAGAGAAGCAAGAAGTCCCCTTACATCTCTGTGTTCTATCTTTTATTCTGTTCTTGTGTTCATGCATTGTTCTTACGATTCTGAGTTTGTCTACGAGGTAATCGCTCAGATTGGATTCGCCAGCGACGGTTCCTCAACAGTAGGGACGACAATGATGACTGAGGGCGGTGAAGGTATTAAGGACAATGACAACTGGTTGGATGGCAGGTATGAAAAGTAGGTTGATATTAGGGTAACCATGAATCCCATTGCAACATGGTGATTTAGAATATGTCATGTTTCTAGGGGAAATGTTGCATCATGTCTAGACGCTTCTGTTTTTTTTAAATAAAAAAATCACATTCTACCCTTAAAGAAGCCTCGTTTAACAAATACCACCCAAATGGGTTGGTTCATTTTAGTAACATTCACCAAGTGTCAAACTTCTGAAATTCCCAAATTAAACAACCATTGCCCCCTTTTCCTCTTAACTTCAAGATGGACCCTTCTCCAGAGAGAGGTCGAGTGAGTCTTGTCGATGACCAAGGACAAACTATGCCTTGCCCCTCACGTACCGCCTCACCGAAACATTGCTCAAGGAGAAAGAGATGGGTGGCGGTCACTAAAAGAGTTATAATAGATTTAAATGCAGACTCCAACAAGAAACAATGGTGAGGATGGGTGCAAAGAGTTTTCCCATCGCCCTTGTAAATCTAACGTGTATCCAATACATTCACGGTAGAACCAATGCTTGTTAACTGAACTACTAGGAGGAGGTAATAGTGAGATCGAGTGTCATAGTTGAAGTTGCCACCCTCATATATAGTCTTCATATACTCCGATCACCATTGAGCTGCTACCATTGGTAGCATGTCCGACCAAGCTTCAACAACACCTCAACTTCCTTCCCTAATTTGCCCACCCAATGTCACCTCCAGAATGACATGTGGACGCGTCGCCGTTTTTAGCCTGTCAATCTGCCCAAACATTGCTATCTTTTTCTTCACTTAATCAGAAGCTGAAAAGGAAAAGGATGCAGTGTGGCGTGGACAGTTTGACGCCAACAAGATTTGGATAAGAAAAGAAAGGGCAGTAGCACGATCAAGTTGCCCAATAGAGGAGGGGAGGACAAGGGTAAAAATGACCAAAAAATAGTGATATACTTAATCATGACTTTTGTTATTGCCATCTTACGTCCTTAGTGGTTCGCTTCATGTGACACATCTTTAACCTTTCCCTCTTTCCCTTATCTAATTGCTAGTAGCATTGGTTAATTTTAGCTTTGAATGACCATGGCACAACTTCAAGATATGGTCTTCCATTTAGTGGAACTAGTAGACACACAGTCGTCACTCCCCATTGTGCCCTCTACCTGATAGCTTTCTGTTGGTGATATGCTATAGAGGCAATAATAGAGATGATTGTATCACGTCTATGTTTTATGAGTTATTAAATAACTGTTATTCTATTCATTGAATGAATCATCAGTTATATACGTCAACGAGTATATGACTTATTGGTAAAACTCTTTAACTCATATGATGTCGTTCTAAATGTATCACTGGTCGAATGTCACTAGTCGGAACACTAGTGACTTATCAACCAGCACATGTATTGATTGGTAACAATGTTTCACCGGTCATGGATATAGGGATATCGAATCGATAATGTGAATACGTGTTAGAGAACATGGTGTTGGATAAGACCCACCTTAAGACACTATTGAGATTGTTATGATTCTATATGTCATTAGTTAGTCTCAAACAATGATGATGTATAATCCTTAGACCTGAGATCAGCATGGTTCCTTACATGTGTAATGACACTCTTAGAGATTGTCAAACGCTACTCATAATTGAAAAGTTATAAAGGTAGTTTTCGGGTATGCTATGAAACATATAGAAGGATATGATTGGTCGGATATGAGATTTGCCCCTCCTAACATAACAAGAAAGATATCTCTGAGCCCCTTGAAATGATCGGATAAAGAAAGTGCATGGCCATACCACTGGTGGTCGAAGAGTTCAACCACTTAAGGTTATCCGACACTCAATCGAGAAAATATTGAACAGTCCATGGATAACACAATATTTCACCTAAAGTTCAACCAGATATCGTGAGGCAAAGAGATAATATACGAATAGGTCACTTAGTTCGATCAGTTACGGACTGGTCGTATGGAGATACGAGCTAGTCGTAAACTGGTCAAAAGCAATTACAGAGTGGTCGAAACCTGATTGTAAGGAGTTACGAACTAGTCAAGACCAAATATGAACTAGTCGTATAGATAAAGATAAGAGCTGATCATTAGTGATAAGGACCTAGTCGTAGATCATATTGCATTAAGGTTCGTTCGATATAATTTGTGTGTATTCAGGAACCGTTATGTCCTACTAGAAACCGATAACGACTCATGGTCGGAAAGGATTTTCGAGTCATAACCGATTATGCATAAACCTACAGGGTCACACACTTAACGGATTGAAACAAAATGTGTTCGGATATGATCCGTCATGGGCACTATATAAGGAAATGCTTGAGGCTATTAGGAGACATGCGAGATACGTGAGTTGCTCCACCGAAACTTTAGCCACCATCTTCTCGAGAGAGCCCCGCCGTGCGACTTGGTGCTAGCACACTGACGTTCGGTATTCCTTCTTTGAACGTATGGATACCGTAGAGGTGCTACTGCGACTACTGTTGCGCTTGAGGACGATCCACGATCTTCACAAAAAACTGCAGAGGTTGCTGGAGGAGACGATCGACTACGACCACTACATCGACATGCTCGACGTTGGACAATCGACTACGACCACTTCACCGACGGGCTCTACGTTGGATCGGTTGTAAGATCGAGTAGGCCGACTAGAGGGGGGGTGAATAGACGTTTTAAAACTTTTATACGCTAAAACCGATTTCTAATGCGGAAGTTAATATAAATACGGTTTTGCACAATTAAGACCTAAAAACCACTAGTCTCAACTAAGTGCTCCAACAATACAAGTCTAATGATAATAATCAATTGAGCATGAACTTGTGAGCAATTCAATTTAGGCAATGTAAATGGCACATAGCTAGGCAATCATTCATACACAATAAATGAACAACTTAATTATATGAATGTAAATTGCAATAAGGTAAAGCTCAAGAATGCAACCACAAGATGACACGGCGATGTTTTACCGTGGTGCTCGGAGACTTGCTGGTCTCCCCTAATCCACGTTGAGGTAAGTTCAACCTTTTGTATCGGCTCCAAAACGCGAGGCAACACCTCCGAGGTAAGTCCAAACCACTTGGACCGGTTCCAACCGAACCAACACCTCTAAGTGAGTTCAACCGCTTGAACCGACTCCAACTTGAACTTATCACCTCAATACACTAGGGTTGCTCTTACTCCGCTCCGGAGATGGCGAGCACCAAGCCACTCACAAATCGCCCGGGTCTTCTCACAAGCTTCACTTGAGAAGATCACCGACGCACAACGCCTCCACACCGTCTAGGTGTCGGTAAACACCAAGAGTAACAAGACTCAACTTTCACTTGAACCAATCAAGTGCCAAAGCTCTATGGATAAGCAATCCACAACCTAATGCAACACATGCACTTAGGGTTTGCTCTCAATCACTCACTAAGTGCAACACATGCACAAAAGAGTATGAGAGGCTTGCTCTTAGCTCAAAGAAACTCAATGGGGCACCAGCAACACTTTCTCACACACCAAGGTGGTATTTATAGCCCACACACAAAAACTAGCCGTTGAGAAAGATTCCGAGAATCGACAAACCGTCGACCGCCAACTAATGGCGGTCGGACCATGCCCAAGCGCCAACGACTATAAAACTAGCCGTTGGACTCACAATCGATCCGACCGCCAACCAATGGCGGTCGGATCGCTCACGCCGATCGATCCGCCGGGCGGTCGGACCGCTCAAGCGAGCACCGAGCAAAACGAAAACATCTCTTACGGAAAATACATACCGCCAAACAAATATTGGTACTACGCACTCCGGTAGTACCGTTTCTTTCCGGTACTACCGCACTCGGTAGTACCGCTTTCTTCGACCAGTACACGAAAATCGGTCGGACCGCCCAACCCATGGCGGTCGGACCACACACCGGCCGAGATCCGCTACGAGGCGGTCGGACCGGCCAAGATCGGCAAGATCGAAAACAAACTTTGTACATTTGCCTCAACTCAATTTGCAAAACATATTTGCCAAATTGATGCAACATGTACATAAAAGATGAAAGCTAGATTCTCAACAAGTTGCAAAACACATTTGCCAACTTTTAGAATCATCGCCACAAGGAATAAGATACATGGACTTAAACCGTTTGCAAAACACATTCGCAAACTAAAGTCACATGCTACAAGGAATAATCATGAACCACAACTATTTGCAAAACGCATTCGCAAATATAGGCAACATGTTAAGTTGAGCTAGAGCAAACACAATGAGCGATCAACACAAGACTAACTCAAGTTACTAATTAAGACCCCTCTTAATAGTACAACAACCTATACTAGCAACCCGGTCTCCAACCAAACACCGAGACCGGTAAAAGACTAGGAACAAATCCTTAGCCCTAGCTAGTCATACCTTTTCCTTGCGCAACCACTTGAAGCTTGATGACGCATATCCTTGCTTCAAGTCTTGACATACATCAACTCATGATGCACTCTTCACTTGACTTCCATCAACACATGATGGATTCTTCTTGTCTTGATGATCAACTCATGATCATCTCCTTTACTCCAAGCTCTTCACTTCAATATCATCAACCCATGATGATGTTCTTCTCTTGATATCATCAACACATGACGATATTCTTTTTCTTCAAACACTTGACTTGATGATGATCAACTCATGACATCATCCGAAGTCTTCAATCACATGGAACATAACCTATTTCACCAACTCACGAAAAAATGTTAGTTCCACAAGGTGATTGTCATTAATTACCACAACAAACCATTAACCAATAATGGTGGGACAAGATACCACAATCTTTCCTCTTTGGTAATCAATGATAATTGCTTCAATAATAGGTAATTGAATGTAATTGGTATGAGTATATATAAACTACAAAGGTTATGTATACTCAAAAGATACATGAGCATATATGAACTACATGCAAGTCTCATATGCCCATAAGAATATATACTGAACTACACACGTTGCATATATTCAAGGATATGTTTCAAGGTAAAGATCCTTAATATATGTGGACAAAGGAATATGGATCAATACTAATGAAACCACAAGATATAGATTGAACTCCCCCTAAATGTGTGCATACACGAGTGTATAATTAAGACATATGCACATATACAAGTTTTCCTTTTTGGTGAAGTTCAACCTATATAATGGATCCGAGGAATGCAGCAAGATATAATAAGATGTTGAATGCATACCTCTTTGATCTTTAAATCCAACTGAGACTAAACAATTTGTATGACAATAGAAGTGTTAGTCTTATAAAGATTTGTCATTTGGAAAGCATACTTTATTTGATTTTTACCTCTTTATCCATTTGAGACTAAACAATAGATGTATCAAAAAGAGTGTTAGTCTCATAAATAGATTTGTCATTAATAACCAAAACCCCATTAACGCATAATGGCGGGTCTAGATTCTTCAATCTCCCCCTTTTTGGTAATTGATGACAAATCATTTATTAATAGCAATATTTGGATATTATCAACATATATTGAGTAATTAAGCTATTGAAATGTAAATAATGCATATAATGTATTCTTAAAGCATCCGAAGGAGACATGCAAAATATTTGATACACAACCAAATGTGGAAAGATATTGATCCATCATTCTCCCCCTTTTGGCATTAATCACCAAAAACTCAAATCAACCTTAAGCCAATTGAAAGATTTTGCATAAACAAGAGCTTGGCAAGAGAAGGCATTTTATTTAGATCAAATAAACATTCTTCCCTTTTAAAGACAGGTTGGGTTCTTAAGAGAATTTTGAAAGTTTCTGCAACCAAGAACCAAACAGAGATAAAAACTCCCCCTAAACATGTGCATTTAAGATCTGAAAGGAATACATGGACAAGAAGATTTTATAAAATTTTGACAGAGTTTTATCTAAACAATGAATCCAAGGAAGCATGACAATTTATAATCGAGATAAGAATATTCATGCAACAACAATAAGGATTCAATTAATAACATAATTCAGACAAGGATAAAGAACACAATTCATAACATTAACAATCACATATCCAAGAGTCTGATAGTAATTAATGATCATAACAGGGTTCATAACAGATAACAAAAGATAACATATAGCTTATCCCACAAAACAAGGTCTATTGACCTACATATGAAAAGATAGAACAACTAAGATGGAGGAGCAGCTGATGTGGATGGAAGATCGTCCTGCTGAACGCCTGAAGATGTATGACGACGTCTCCCAAACCTCTGATAAACAATCGGTACATGCCGATGATACTCTGTGAGTCTCGCATCCATACGACTGACCCTCAAGTCCAAAGTCTCCAACCTAGCTGAAGTCTCTGCATGCATCTGATCATATCTCGAATCCATGCGATCAAACCTAGCATCCATGCTCGTCTGAAGGCGCAAGATAGCCGCGATCGCATCCTGCTCTCCGAGGAGCTGGCGACCTAGAGGTCCTCGAGAGGATGATCCTGTCACGATCTTTGAAGAGGAGGTGGAGGAGGCACCTGAGGAGGAGTATCTCTAGGTCTGTACTCCTTATGCTCCATGTCACAGTCCTGATCAAAGTCTATCTTGCTCTGAATAAGCTTCATAATATAGGGAGCAAAATAAATGCTCTTGGTCTTGTCTCCCTTGGAGGTAGCAATCTCTCTAATAATCAAATCCATAACATCAAATCTCGTGCCATCCATAATATACTTAATCACATTCCAGGCACGCCCATGTATCTCATCATTATTCCCACTCCTACGAAAGAATGATGCTCTCATGATCCTATTAATAACACTGGGAATGGCAAGAAGTCCAGTTACCTTTCCACACACAAACTGATTTGCTAGATCATAAAATTCATCTACCTGAGTTAGGTCAAGAGATTCCTGAAGATGTACCTTTAGACCACTTGAATCTCCTAGACTCAGGGCACTTATGAAGTCATCCTTGGTAGCTTCCAATTTTTGATGTCCAGTCATCCATTCAAGATGATCATGATCAGGAGAAACAAAGACTGTAGCATAAAACTGTCTGATGGCTTTTGCATGAAAGTTGCACTATAAAGAGACCAAAGATTCCAATCTGACAGCTCTAAACAATCTAAGCAACCCATTGTAGACTGGATTCTTGCCAATGTAGCTCCACTTCACAAAGCGATGATTAGCAAACTTTTTCTTAGCATAAATGATCTGATAGACATGTTGTTGAAACAATGTGTGGAACATACCCATGGTGGCATTTCTTGGAAATCTGAACTGATTAATGTGCCTCAGAATTGTATACTGTTCACTTTTGATGGTTGACACATCAAGTCCAATAAATTGACTCTGATCAGGAGCAACATCTTCATTCTCATCCTCATCATCATCATCATCATCATCATCATCATCAAACTCATTATCGTTGCTGTTATTGTCACTGTTGCTGTCATCACTAGCATTTTCTTCCTCTTCTCCAACTTCTTCTTCCACATCTTCCATATTTTCATCTTCTGAGGGAGAAGGAGGTGCAGAGCGTTTCGCAATCCTCTTGTTCGGCATTGTCACTGAGAATAGATAGCAAAGAATATCAAAGGAGTTCAAGAAATAAATTAACAAATATTCATATGGCCATCACTGTCACTGCCCATTGTCACAGGAGGTCAGACCGCTGCCCTGGCCGGTCGGACCGCCAGAGGATCGATCGACCGCCGCTGCGGCGGTCGACCGTCGATGACAAATGATGATCTGAATTTTGGAAAAATCCAAAATTTCCAACTTTTGTTCAATGGCATAATGAATACTTCTCAATTTACTCTTAGGCTACTTGTAGGTTCAATTATTTCACCAATTTGAATGAATTTGGAGACAATTAAGTCAAACCCTAGAATTTGGGAAATATTCACAATGTATGTAAATTGCAAGTAGAGAATCAAAGGTTTACCGGCTAGGAATGAAGAGGAGAAACAAGGGATAAAGATCCTTGAAGAAATTGATGAACAAATAGCCGGTTTTCAAAGAGTAAACCTCCACCTAGGGTTCCATATTTCGGTTAGTAAAACCAACCAAAATTCAAACCGATTGAAGCACAAAGTAGAGGAGGTGATGGAGATCTCCTTGAGTACCTTGGGGATCCAAGAAGATGGCCGGAGAGAGAGATCCGAGCCGGAGAGGAATGGGCGACCGAAGGAGAGAAAAAGGGAGGAACTTTCGGTTTAAGGATAGAAGAGAAGAAGAAAAACTTCTCGGGTGAGTTAAGGGGCACTTCACGCAAAATCGGTCAGACCGCTGGGCATGGCGGTTCGACCGATTCTAGCGGTCAGACCGCAAAGGTGGCCGGTCAGACCGGTTGAGACTGAACTGACAAACAGATTCAGTACAAGATTTGAGAAAAGATTAGAATTGTTGTAATTTGCTCCAAATTTTCACACAATCAATCAAACAAACATATTTGGAGCATTTCCAACTTATATAGCCCTTTAAAATCCAATCCTCAAATAATTTTTATAAGATAAGTTTTAGTTTTCGCAAATGAAATTGTATTTTCGAGAACTTTCACAAAAAGAACCAAATTGAGCATTTGAAGTATTCTATAGCATCCAATTGCATGTATGAGTCATAAATACCATCATGGACCTATTCATGTGAATAATTTAGGTTCAAAAGGCTAAACTCACTTAAGTGCTAGAAAGTGACTTTTATGGTTAAGCTAGTATTTTGAATGAGTTTCGAAAACGAATAACTTTTGATGAGTTGGTCTTTTGGAGATCATTTGAATACCAAAAATGTTTAGAATAGCCAACTCTAGGATTTTCCTTTTGAGTCGAAGATCAAATTCCTTTTAGAATAGATTTTACACAAAAATCTAGTTTAGGTCAAAAAACAAGATTCTATGATCTACAATTTTGGGTAGAAACTTATTTTCACTTAAAATAGGTTTTTCTTCAACCAAGACCATTTGTAAACATTTGAAATGTAATCGTATACATTTTGCAATTAGTTTTTCAAAAGATACACAAATAATTTCAAATTTTTGACTTTTGGCTAAATGGCTCAATTTCGAAAAACATTACTAGCACTTAATTAATTTGGGCACACTTTGGGACGTGATATACATGTAAATGATTTAGCACTCCCCCATAATGTACCACAACCATCTTGCTCAATATTTCAATAATAAAGATATAGCACAAGAGCAAGAATAGCCCTTTTTATAAGATTTTCATGAATGCAACCTACACAAGGTAAAGGGTCTAGATACTTCAATGTAAATACTTGTTACCGAAATGACATTGGCTTATGATATGATATGATTATCCTCAAGCTTGGCTCCAATATTGACATAAGGTGGAATCCACCTTTTCATGAATACGCCAAACCTCCAATGCATCTCCAAGTACCTATTAAGCTTTTAAGCGCATTTAGTACCCAATACTTGGTTGGGTCCATGAATGTTAGTCACAATACTTTTGGGCACCCAAATAGCCCTTCTAATAATAGTCTTAGGTGAACTAACAATTCTAGCAAACACATTGCCATTCTTATCCTTCCTAAGCACATAATGATCATTATAAATAATTGGCTTAGGAGAGATACCTTTGGGACATCCCTTACTAAAATATCCTTTCTCCCGGCAATTGTAGCAAGTAGGGCTTTTGCTTCCCCTTGATGTCTTCTTTTCTTGCTCATTGTCGGCTTGCCTCTTACTTGAATGTCTTGGCTTGATATCCTTTTGATTTGGACACACCGAGGCAATGTGTCCAAACTTCTTGCATCCAAAGCACTTGATAATTTTGAATTGATCTCCATTTTGCTTTGGGTGACTCTTCACCTTCTTCTTGGCGGTGAGACCAAGTCCTCTCTTGTCTATTTTCTTGATAGGGCACTTGGAGGTAAAGTGACCATTCTCATTGCAATCAAAGCATTTGATATCCTTGATCTTGTTGGGGCACACGGAAGCAATGTGTCCCTTTTCATAACATCCAAAGCATTTGATATTTGAGTATTTCTTTCCTTTTTGCTTTGGGATGAACTTCACCTTTTTCATTTCGATGAAGCCAAGTCCTCTCTTGTAATCTTCCTTATTAGGACATTTTGAGGAGAGGTGACCCTTTTGATGACAATCAAAGCACTTAATGTTCTTGTTGTGTCTTTGATTGTGTCTCATCTTGCTATTCTCCCTTTTCTTCATGGGAGTGAAGCCGATTCCACTCTTATCACTTGAGCTTCGTTGCTTGCTCAAGATATCATCAAGAGTGGTCTTCCCTTTGTGGCTTCTATCCAAATCATTTTTCAAATTTGTGACTTGGGCCTTGAGTCTTTTGTTTTCCTCTACAAGATTAGTTTCAACAAGCATAGAGGAAATAGAAGCATTTTCACAAATGCTACAAGGCATATCAGTTAAATCATCACAAGATGTGGATATGCTAACTTTAGATGAATTGCAAGAATTAGGAGCTATGCATGGCAAATCATCTATTAGATTACATGTTACACCTATATCCACCTTGGAGCTAGTATATTCATTTAGGAGGAGCTTTTCATGTTCATCTTTTAGAACATCATAATTATTTTGAAGTAAGACATGTTCTTTCTTCAAAACTTTGAATTTAGATTTCTCCATTCCTAAATATTCATTTAGATCTTCTAGCATATCTATCAACTCATCATAAGAAGGATTATTGTCATCATCATTATTTACCTTCTTATTACCTTTAGCCATAAAGCAATGAGGCGAAGTGGATGAAGTTGATATCTCATCATCGTCGGAGCTAGAATTTGAGCATTCTTCTCCCTACATCCATTCTTGTATGCAATCATCACTTGTGGAAGTGGACATTTCACAATGGCATTGTAATTGTGTCCACATCTCATGAGCATTCTTGAGATCGCATACTTCATTGAACACATCTACACTCAAAGCACTAAATAAAGCGTTAATTGCTTGAACGTCGAGATGTAAGAATTTCTCTTCCTCAATTGTTGGATCAAGACTATTCAATGGAGGAGAAAAGCTAACATCTACAATCCGCCATATATTTAGGCTCATGGTCTTAAAATAACATGATATGCGGATTTTCCAATGTGCATAATTTGTGCCATCAAATTTAGGTGCTTCACCTAGGTGCACTAAATCTCTAGTTGCCATCCTTTACTCTCTAGACGGTTAAGTCTAATAAATGAGAGACCAAGCTCTGATACCACTTGTAAGATCGAGTAGGCCGACTAGAGGGGGGTGAATAGGCGTTTTAAAACTTTTATACGCTAAAACCGATTTCTAATGCGGAAGTTAATATAAATACGGTTTTGCACAATTAAGACCTAAAAACCACTAGTCTCAACTAAGTGCTCCAACAATACAAGTCTAATGATAATAATCAATTGAGCATGAACTTGTGAGCAATTCAATTTAGGCAATGTAAATGGCACATAGCTAGGCAATCATTCATACACAATAAATGAGCAACTTAATTATATGAATGTAAATTGCAATAAGGTAAAGCTCAAGAATGCAACCACAAGATGACACGGCGATGTTTTACCGTGGTGCTCGGAGACTTGCCGGTCTCCCCTAATCCACGTTGAGGTAAGTTCAACCTTTTGGATCGGCTCCAAAACGCGAGGCAACACCTCCGAGGTAAGTCCAAACCACTTGGACCGGTTCCAACCGAACCAACACCTCTAAGTGAGTTCAACCGCTTGAACCGACTCTAACTTGAACTTATCACCTCAATCCACTAGGGTTGCTCTTACTCCGCTCCGGAGATGGCGAGCACCAAGCCACTCACAAATCGCCCGGGTCTTCTCACAAGCTTCACTTGAGAAGATCACCGACGCACAACGCCTCCACGCCGTCTAGGTGTCGGCAAACACCAAGAGTAACAAGACTCAACTTTCACTTGAACCAATCAAGTGCCAAAGCTCTATGGATAAGCAATCCACAACCTAATGCAACACATGCACTTAGGGTTTGCTCTCAATCACTCACTAAGTGCAACACATGCACAAAAGAGTATGAGAGGCTTGCTCTTAGCTCAAAGAAACTCAATGGGGCACCAGCAACACTTTCTCACACAGCCAAGGTGGGTATTTATAGCCCACACACAAAAACTAGCCGTTGAGAAAGATTCCAGAGAATCTGGACAAACCGGTCGATCAGCCAACTAATGGCCGGTCGGACCGCCCAAGCGCCAACGGCTATAAAACTAGCCGTTGGACTCACAATCGGTCTGACCGCCAACCAATGGCCTGTAATACCCTGAACGTCGTTTCAGCTTCGGATTTAAATTAATCGCGGAGTCACCGGTTATTTAGTAAATCGTGGGAAAAGGAAATTAAAATGTAAGTTAGCATTAAATTGGGAAAAACAAAGAGATTTAATTTATTAAAAATTAGTCTAGGGAGGGTGGGCTTGACACCTTGGGCCCGGAGGGCCCAAGGGGTGGCCGCACCCCCTCCCCCTTTGCCCTAGCTGCCACTCCCCTTTTTATTTCCCCTTGGCTGCACCTCCCTCCCCTTTTTCCCTCTCCCTGGCCGCCACTTTCCAGCCCCCTCTCTCCCCCATGGTTGCTGCCCCTTGTGCAAGAAGAAAAAGGAGAAGAGGAAGGAGAAGAGGAAGGAGAGGAAGAGAAGGAAGGAGAAGAGAGGAAGAGGAGAAGAAAAAGAGGGTGATCCCCAAGGTTAGGTAATTTTTCCCCATCCCAAATCCCCTGATTTCTGCTGTAATTAGGGTTCATAGCACGGGATTTGATGGGGATTAGCATTTAGGTTCTCCAATTAGAGAGTTCCTGCGATTGCCGTAGATCAATTCGCGCAGCGCAGTTGTTTGCGCGGTTTAGACCCATGAAGCGATTTTTCCTGCAGTTTGTCCCAAAAGGAAAAACGTAGAGGACGACGATGCGCATCTACTGTATTTTTTTCAGATTTGTTGGTCGCGTAATTTAGTCGTACCAGGATCTAGAATCTCACTGTCCATCAGGGTTGCAGATAGGGACAGACCACTGTTCAGATGGGAATTAGGGATAGTATATGAATTCTATATTTTTGGCCACCATTGAGAAAGTTGTAGGGAATTTAGTAAGCTAGTTGCTGTATAAAAATAAAAAATTTTAGAGCCATACTCTGTTGTTGGGAAGCTTTTGAACCTGACTGTCTGATGATGAGCAGAGGAGGATCTGTTTTGAGCATTTAGTTACCCCATGCTAAGAACAAAATAAAATATATGATCTACATGAAAAGTGTAGGTATTTAAGTGAGGAATCCAGATATATATCTTTTGCTGTGATTAGTTTTATACTTTTAAAGATATGAAATGTTAAGCAGCGCCGCTGCAGTGGGATTAGTGTAGAACCGTTACGCGAAAGGTTGTTGTGGGATTTGGGGCTTAGCGACACCTTTGCTTCTTAAGAATCATTTTGAGTGTTGTTGTATGGTTCTGAGGTGTACTTTTGAACAGGTGGTTTTGCTCCTGATCGTACGTGATTGCGTCGCTTAGCCGGTAGAGGCAAGTAAATGTAGCGGTTGTGCTACGGTTTAACTCGTTATTCTTACTACTTGCAATATACATGTTTTTCATAACTTGAAGTTATATGCCATGGTTGCATGTTTTATGGATGAGGTCGTGGTAGCAAATTAATATTCATTT
This sequence comes from Ampelocalamus luodianensis, assembly GCA_036346255.1. Classification (NCBI taxonomy): domain Eukaryota; kingdom Viridiplantae; phylum Streptophyta; class Magnoliopsida; order Poales; family Poaceae; genus Ampelocalamus; species Ampelocalamus luodianensis. Next base: position 55,492,265 of record CM070620.1, read on the forward strand.
TTGCCATGCGTTGGAAGAGTTGTTGGTAGTCATGTGGTAATTTGCTTAATGAGCCAAATGCGAATATGAAAATAAACTCAAGGTGGACATATTGATAATTCCTTGTGGTTATATTCATGATGATCATGTTGTGGTCTATGTGGTAGAGTTCCCTTTAGATCGATTGATTTTGATCTTGGTGAATCGGTGTGGGTTATGTGGTAATGGTCTTATGACACAACGGTATTGTGCTTAATGAGACACATGTGGATTATGAGAAAATATTCATGATGAGTATGTTGTTGACCTTCGTGGTTAAATTCTTGTGGTTTATGATTATCATATCATTCATGACATATCATGACATTTGCATTGTGGATGTCGCCGCTTATAGCCGCGATCAGTCACGTACAACATCGTGCATTGCCGTGAGCACGATGCATACTTTTACCTTGTTGGGTAAAGGTGCAGTGGAGCATAGCATACATATGCATTACATTGTGGAAAGATCATTTGCATACTTATGCAAGATTTTGTGGTGAAGTTATATTACAAACAACTGCAACTTTATAGTTATAATGTGGAATTAGCTCATGAGAGTCACTTGTGGTGTGAGGAAAGTGGCTATGGTCGTGGATTGGGGTTCATCCCTTGTGGTATGGTAGTGGTTGTGATTGTGGCATGAGATCCTACTCTCTTGTGGTAATTGTTGATAGCAGTTGTGGATGCGAGAAATAGTAAAGTTATGAGGTAAAACTTGTTAATGCTTTATTGTCATTGGTAGTGGTAGTGGTGAATAATATGAAGAAGTTAATCAAGATTCATTTACTAATATTTTACTATTGATGGTAGTAAATATGGTTGAGGCTATAATTGTGATCATTATGGGAAATGGATATTGATGCTTAATATCTTTGTAGTTTAATTAACTTGTAATGAATGTGGATGCACATTATGGATGTGGACATGTGGATATCTGTAATGATGTTGTATATTTGTTTGTAGTCCGAATAGCCTATTAAGCAGCTTTGCTTGTCGAGATTTTTATCTCACCCTTGTTTTTCCCCTACAGTGATTGTTGAGCATTCATGGGTTGGGTAGAGCGGCACCACAATAATGCACTTGGTTCATCAACTCATGCTGTAATAAAGTCGATGAAATTCTAGTCAAATGCTTAGCTATTCGTGGGTGAATATTTTATTTAATAATGATGGACTTGTGAACTATTTCTTTGATTAATCTGCTAGAGGTTGTTTTAATTATTGAACTTGTTACCGTTATCTTTGTTCCCTTAGTTGTTTATGCTTCCGCTTAATGCTTCATGTCTAGAAATTGTTGCCAGAATAAATTATCTTGAAATTTCTGGCTAGCTGAGTGGTTTAGTAGCATTCTAGGGTAATGTGGGTCTTGGGGTGCTACATGGCCGGTCAGACCGCTCACGCCGGTCAGACCGCCAGAGGGGCCGGTCCGACCGCTCAACTGAGCACCGAGCAAAACCAGAAAACATCTCTTCTGGAAAATACATACCGCCAAACAAATATCGGTACTACAGCACTCCGGTAGTACCGTTTCAAACTTCCGGTACTACCGCACCCCGGTAGTACCGTTTCTTACGGCTGGTACATACGAAAATCGGTCAGACCGCCCAACCCATGGCGGTAAGACCGCTACCACCAGTCAGACCGCTACCAGAGGCGGTCAGACCGCCAGCAGTCAGCAAGACTGAAAACAAACTTTGTACATTTGCCTCAACTCAATTTGCAAAACATATTTGCCAAATTGATGCAACATGTACATAAAAGATGAAAGCTAGATTCTCAACAAGTTGCAAAACACATTTGCCAACTTTTAGAATCATCGCCACAAGGAATAATATACATGGACTTAAACCGTTTGCAAAACACATTCGCAAACTAAAGTCACATGCTACAAGGAATAACCATGAACCACAACTATTTGCAAAACGCATTCGCAAATATAGGCAACATGTTAAATTGAGCTAGAGCAAACACAATGAGCGATCAACACAAGACTAACTCAAGTTACTAATTAAGACCCCTCTTAATAGTATGGCAACCTATACTAGCAATCCGGTCTCCAACCAAACATCGAGACCGGTAAAAGACTAGGAACAAATCCTCAGCCCTAGCTAGTCATACCTTTTCCTTGCGCAACCACTTGAAGCTTGATGACGCATATCCTTGCTTCAAGTCTTGACATACATCAACTCATGATGCACTCTTCACTTGACTTCCATCAACACATGATGGATTCTTCTTGTCTTGATGATCAACTCATGATCATCTCCTTTACTCCAAGCTCTTCACTTCAATATCATCAACCCATGATGATGTTCTTCTCTTGATATCATCAACACATGACGATATTCTTTTTCTTCAAACACTTGACTTGATGATGATCAACTCATGACATCATCCGAAGTCTTCAATCACATGGAACATAACCTATTTCACCAACTCATAGAAAAATGTTAGTTCCACAAGGTGATTGTCATTAATTACCACAACAAACCATTAACCAATAATGGTGGGACAAGATACCACAATCTTTCCCTCTTTGGTAATCAATGATAATTGCTTCAATAATAGGTAATTGAATGTAATTGGTATGAGTATATATAAACTACAAAGGTTATGTATACTCAAAAGATACATGAGCATATATGAACTACGCAAGTCTCATATGCCCATAAGAATATATACGAACTACACACGTTGCATATATTCAAGGATATGTTTCAAGGTAAAGATCCTTAATATATGTGTGTGAGGACCCCAGTTTATTTGGCTTGTAATGCTTAACCAACCACCTGGTCCTAGCATCACAAATCAAATAAACCGAGCCTCGAGATATGTATACTTCCCAGAAAGCAGTATACACACTTCCCACAAAAGTATGCATCAACTCCATTCCAAACATAGAGTCCAAACAGCAACTACCAACGGAAGATAAACAAATAGCAGAAATTATTACAGACCAGGGCCGACCGGCCAAAAGATACACAAATAACAGAAGATAGACAGCGGAAGCAAAAGTGCCATAAGATGGCTATAAACAAAGCCAATCAGCGTGCCTTCACCCACAAGGCATCTGACCGGACCGCCAAGCCTAGTCGTCGCTGTGAGGACCCTAATTTATTTGGCTTGTGATGCTTAACCAACCACCTGGTCCTAGCATCACAAATCAAATAAACTGATCCTCGAGATATGTATACTTCCCAGAAAGCAGTATACACACCTCGTTACAAAATTAGACATCAACTCCATTCCAAACATAGAGTCCAAACACCACACTACCAAACGGAAGATAAACAAATAGTAGAGTTATTACGCACAAAGGCCGACAGCCACAAGGTACACAAATAACAAGAATGACAATGAAGCAAAAGTGCCATAAGATGGCTATAAACAAAGCCAATCGGTGTGCCTTCAACCCACAAGGCATCCGACCGACCGCCAAGTCTAGTCGCCCACGAAACGGCAACACACTCACGTAGTGAGGCCCTTGGGGCTCACCTTCTTCCTCTCGCAACAAAAACATTAAGCAAAGCATCCGAGTACAAAGATTGTCTTTGTACCCGCAAGACCGACGTGTGAACTAGCGGACTGCTCATATGCTACATGCAAGCTTGTTAGGTGGAGGTCATATGTTTCATTTGCATAAAGCCAATTTTCATTTGCAATAATATAATACATGAAGGCAAGTTTGCAATTCGTTTTAATGTTGAAATAACGGTAAAGATAATAATAACAAAAGAGAAAGATAAACAACCTAGAAGTGACTATCCCAAAAGTCACTCCAACAATAGCACGAATCCCAGATTCGTACCACCCATCAAGTTTTAATTTAAATGTTATAGTCTAACTCTTGAAAAGCTTACCCAAGCGTGTCCATAACCTAGGACGAGGCTATTCGAATAGTTTTAACCCTGCAGGGGTCTACCACTGTACCCACACCTCAGATCGCCTTTAAGCCGAAACACACTACCGAAGATATGCCGGCACAGCTAAGTCCTACGAGACTTTTTCCAATATTGTGTATTAACTACAAGCCGCTCGTATGGATAGAAATCCATACGCTTACATGATAAAGCCGAAAAGACAACTACCTTTGCGGGGTAAAGCTTTTCGGACAACTACCATGCTCCCAACACCATCCCTCCTGCGACCTCCTGCGACCCGGAGCCAATACACGCCAAAGTACTAGGTCAAGAGAGGTCCCATACCCTCTAGTGTGGTTAGCACGCAAAAATGCCTGGATAAGAATCCACTCACAAGATGTTCGGTCCTTAATTGACTCGGACACCATTCGAGTCACACCCAACAGATCACACCAACATACCGTTGTGCCCAAGTCTAAATCATTTTGTTTTTCATTTTTAGTTTTCACAATTAAACATAGCAAAATGCTGAAACATAAAGTTATAGCAAATTTTGTGTGATCAAGGTTACCGACTAAAGTCGATAACCGGCCAGTTCTACCGATAGCTAAGCAAGTCTAAGCAGATTGACCTGGATCTACTAAGTGACAAGAGATCATCCAGCGATCTCTAATCACAGCAAATAACCTAGGCTCAGGTAGTAGAGATCAATATTTTGCCTACAGGATATGCATCTACAGGGTCTAGCTAACCATTTTAACACAAATTAAGCGATGCATACATACAGCTGAAACAAAATATTAATCTTTAAAATACTGGGATTAATCATGATCAAACTGCTTGCCTGGCTGCTGTTGCTCAGAATGCTCAACCTGTTGCAGAGGATCGTTCTCAGGGTTACCGCAAATGTCGAAGCCTAACGATTGAACAAATAACAGCGAATAAGAACGAATAACACCGGCAAAACTCAAACATTCAAATACAAACACAAATTCATATACAGCAGCTAGCCCAAACACAAAAGGAATAACAAATTAGCTGCTATAGAGATGTTTCAATTTAGACATGCTTCCATGTGATTGATCTACCCACTCACTTATATATCAAACTAACCACAAAATTAATCCTCTTATATGTTTTAACCTTTTGACAGGCTTTGATGGTGATTGTGTGCACATCTATTATTTAATCATCGAGTTAACACATCAAAAACAACTAGCTATTCTAAAACAACCATTATTAGATGAGATCACAGATCCTACAAAAATCTATTGAAAACACTAACTAGTCAAGTATCCAACTATGAGATGCTAACAAAATTTCTTATCTAAGATAGGATTTTAAAGATACTCAGCTATTCATACCCCTAAGCATCACACCAAGATATTGCAAGGCTAACCATTTTCAGCATGCGGCTATTACGAAACCTTATTTTACTGAAAATACATACCGCAAGATCAGAGGCAATACCTCAAGTTCCATTAACAGCTTCATAGATCAAAAGCCAACAAGTGATTTGAAACCTATAGAGCCTAACTAATTAATTTCTTGCTAAACACTACTTCTAAGGGAGTCATCCAGCACTTAACCAGATATGAATAGCATAAGAAGGAACCCAATTTCAGTTTACTGACAACAGAAAAACGACAACAGAGAGGCATACAGAGAACTAAAATGCTTTCAAACTTCCTATACCGATTTTGATCATGCAAGAGAGTGAACTAAAGAACATTCCTAATCATGATTAGAGACTAAAGAACTGGTTTTGAAGGAGTGGGCCCCACTGTCAGACAGACAGAGAGGAGCACAACCGAAGAACAGAGGAGCTCGCGACGCCGACTCGAAGTCGCCGCGGCGGTGGAGTGGCGGCGCGGGCGCGACGGCCAAAATGGGTCGCTCGGGTTATGAAGCTAAGGGTGGTCGCGGGTTTGCCGAGAAGCACGCGGCGACGGCGCGACGAGCACGGCGGCGGCGATGGGGTGACAAGGTGCGGCGCACGAGAGGAAGACGATGAAAACTAGTGCGCGCGCATGGGCATCGGTGAGGCTCGTGAACTCACCGGTGTGCTTGGCGACGACGGAGAGGCACCGAGTGGCTCGGCGGCGAGAGCTGCGGCGGCGCAAGACGATCAACGGCACGCAGGAGCCCGAGGCGAACGAGAGGACAAGTGAGTGACCGGAGAAGGAAAGTGGAGTCGGAGGTGCTCACCGGCGAAGAATTGAGCCGAGCTCACCGGAGAAGACGCGGCGGAAGAGGCGGTTTCGGCGGACTTGGCGAAGAAAGCCTCACGCAGCTCCACGACGATGAAACCCAAATTTCTTGAGGGGTTTACTTCCGTGGAGGTGGAACACACCGTGACGCGATCGGCGATGGCGGAGCTCACCGGAGGCGCCGCGCTCGGAAGCGGCGCGACGACGCCCGGCTCGTGAGCTTCGGTGGAGAAGAAAGACAATGGAGAAGAAAACGGTAGGAAAACCCTCGGTGGCTTTTGTAGGAGCAGGCGGAGGCAGCGAGGTGAGACGGTGGGCGGTGAAAAGACCGGTGAGGCGAGGTGGCAGCGTGCATGCGGGCGGCGAAGCCGGCGAGAGCGCGGGCGAGCGGTGCGCGGGAGCTGGCTCGGCGACGTGGCGGGGATGACCTGCAGGTGGGACCGCCCTGTCAGCGAGAGTAAAGGGTGCGACTCGAGTCGGAGTCTGGTGCGGTGCGACGAGTGGGTTTAGCTCGATCAATATTGTATCGACCGTTGGATCTGAGATGGACGGTCGAGATCTCTGTATGCATTCGGACCGGTCGATTGCGCACGCGAACGTGGACCGTGCGATGCACATCGGACGGTCACGATCGATTGGACTCACATGTTGCATGCGATTAGGCGGTGCGCACCGAGCCATTTAGGTGCGGTCGATTCGAGTCGGGCTCGGGTTCGAGCCCGACAAACAAAGTGATTTCGATTTTGAGTTTAAAAAGCGAGAGAGTTTGGGGAATTTTGAGAGGTAGTTCCCGAGCTCCAAAATTTCCGAAATTTTTATGGTAGCTACTAGGGATAGAGAACAACATTGCATAAATTTTCCAGAACTTTTTATGCACTGCATTGTTCTACAGAAGCAAAAGTGCCATAAGATGGCTATAAACAAAGCCAATCAGCGTGCCTTCACCCACAAGGCATCTGACCGGACCGCCAAGCCTAGTCGTCACACACGAAGCGGCAGCAGAACTCACAGAAGTGAGGCCCTTGGGGCTCACCTTCTTCCTCTGCAACAAAAACATTAAGCAAAGCCAACTTTATTTGCAATAATGTAATACAATTTAAAGGCAAGTTTGCAATTCATTTTTAATGTTGAAATACAGTAAAGGTAATAATAACAAAAGAGTAAAGAAAAACAACCTAGAAGTGACTATCCCAATAGTCACCACAACATAGCACGAATCCCAGATTCGTACCACCCGTCAAGTTTTAGTTAAAAGGTTGTAGTCTAACTCTTGAAAAGCTTACCCAAGCGTGTCCATCACCTAGGGCGAGGCTATTCGAATAGTTTTTAACCTGCGAGGTGTACCACTGCATACCCACACTTGCATCGCTTTAAGCCAAAGCACACTACCGAAGGTATGCTGACACTGACTAAGTCCTACGAGACTTTTTCCAATATTGTGTATTAACTACGAGCCGCTCGTATGGATAGAAATCCATACGCTTACATGGTAAAGCCGAAAAGACAACTACCCACTCAGGGTAAAGCTTTTCGGACAACTACCATGCTCCCAACACCATCCCTCCTGCGACCTCCTGCGACCGGAGCCAATACACGCCAAAGTACTAGGTCAAGAGAGGTCACATATACTCTAGTGTGGTTAGCACGAAATGCTGGATAAAAATTCACTCACAAGATGTTCGGTCCTTAATTGACCGGGCACCATTCGATCACACCCAAGAATCACACCATCTTACCATTGTGCCAGCGTCGAAATCATTTTATTTTGTTTTCATTTTGAGATTTGTAAATAACAAGGCATAAGAACAATAATAATTTCATGTGATCAAGATTATCGACTAAGTCGATAATCGCCCAATTACTAAGCTAGGCATGGCTAAGCATCCGAACACGTAAACTACTAAGTGATAAGAGTTCATCCAACGAACTCTAATCACAAAGAAATAACCTAGGCTCAGGTAGTAGAGATCAATATTTCACCTACAGGATATGCAGCTACGGATTTAACTAATCAATTTAACACAAATTAAGCAATGCATACATACAGCTGAAACAAAATAATAGATTTTAAAATACTGGGATTAACATGATCAAGCCGCTTGCACAGGCTTTGTTGCTCGTAATGCTCAACTTGCAGAGGATCGCTCTCAGGGTTACCGCAAATGTCGAAGCCTAACGATTGAACAAATAACAGCGAATAAGAACGAATAACACCGACAAAACTCAAATATACACAACATCAAAACATTCCAAGCTTTACACAGCAGCCTAAACATGTTCTAACACATTTTTAGAGACAGGGAAATAATTATTTGAAGTGGTGATGAATTTTCTAGCAATTTCCTAAGCTAGCATACACATTAAAACACTAGTTAAATACTTAGCAAAATTTTAATAACAGAAACATACCCAAAACCTAATCTAATAGTTAGCACACTAAAAATGAGAATATACAAAATTGGAATTACTGGATTTGGACAAACATTGAGATAGATATGAATTTCCTAATTTGGAATATACATAAAACACCATTTAATCAACTACCGGATTTTTGATACAGAGACAAATCTGAAACCATTTTTAGTAAATAGTACACTTAAAATGAAAATTAACAGAACTGGTTTCATACAATTTGGAGAAAATTGAATTAGTTATGCATTTTCTAAGTTTAAAAGAATTAACGATTGCATCAATCCATTTGAAATATTAAAACATTTAAACCTTTTCCTACAGTGCAACCAGCTAGCCCCACCATCGACAAAGGGACCGCGCGGAAACGGCGACCAGGTCAAACTTGTCCCACAGCTATGCGACGTCGGCGTATTCTAAGAATACGTCTTCGACTTAACAAAGTGCAATCCTAACAAATCGACAGAGAAATCGTTTCCGACGGAGAAAACGTATCCTCAAGGTTACACAACCACTCACCGATAGCATGGGCCCACATGACAAATGCGACTGAGCAAAAGCATAACGGTGGATTAAAATTCTAAACGCGATTAACTGCAGAGGGCCCACATGGCGTTGATACAAACTAAATAGCGATTAAGAACTAAAGGAGGTTAGGCTAACGTTGCGGCGGCTCACCGGCGACCACGGACGCAGGCGCGCGCGCAAGAATCGATCTAGCTAACCCGAGGGTCTCGGGGCAAAGGGGTATACCTACGTGTTCGCTAGGACCTTGCGAACTCGATAGCGACGCGACCCACGAGGATGCGGCGGCGAGTGGCGGCGAACTGAGGCGGAGAAGAAGATGCGGCTCCACGGCGAGGACGCTCACAAGCTTCTAGAAGACTCGGAAAGTGCGCCTCGGCTCACCTTGATCCCGGGAGCGAAAGCATAAGACGATGACGGCGAAGGAGGTCCGAGGCGGCGGAATCCGCGCGCGAATCACCGAGCTTGGGGAAAAATCGGTCGCACGCCCGCAACGATGCACCAAAGATGAAAATGAAGCCACCGTTAGACTCAGTGGATCAGGGCGATCCTAAAGGATCAGACGTTGAGGTAAGAGACTCACTGGAGCACAAACGAGCTCGCGGGGCGCAGCACCGGAGTTGGAGGCGAAGAAGTGGCTCCGGACGATTCACTGGTGCCACGAGCTCGGGATGGGAAAAATGGATGCGGCGAGGAACAAGGAAGGCGGCGAGAGGGTTGCGGGAGCACAAGCGGCAACGAGGTGGTGGCGCTGTCCTCTCCTTCTTCTCGGCGGCGAGAAGTGGGCGGAGAACAACGAGCGGGAAAGCGAGATGTGAGTGATCGCGGTGAGGTAATGAAGGTCTGGCGACACTTCGGAGAAGGACACGCGTCCACGACGTGGCAGCGACGAGCTGCGTGGCACGCATGCGAATTTGCCAGCGAACTCCGGTGAGCCGCGGAGAAGACGAGGACGATACTGACAAGGAGGACCCACATGTCAGCGACGACGTCGAAGCGGTGCGAGTCGGACCAAGTGTGGCTCACGATTTGGTCTGACTCGATCAAGAAGATGTCGACCGTTGGATCTAGGATGGACAGCCGAGATCAATGTATGCATTCGGACAGGTCGACGAGACAAGCAATAAGGACCGTGCGATCTTCATCGGACGGCTGATAGCCATCGGGCTCGCGCGGTGCAGTTAGGCGGTGCGACCGAGTCAAGTGGCGCGATCGGACTCGAGCTCGAGTTGGGTTCGAGCCCGATAAACAGTGATTTCAGATTTGATTTCAAAAGGCTGAGCGGGTTTGGGGAATTTTTAGAGATATCTCCCGAGCTCCAAAAATTCTGAAATTTTTATGGGAGCTTGCTAGGACAGAGGAAAACCTTGTGTAATTTTTCCAGAAATTTTCATGCACTGGATGTCTCCCAATAAAATTCACAAGCTGCTGTCCAGAGGTTTGACCAGATTTCTAAACTGGTTTGACTTGGCCATTTGAAATAGCAACCAAAATCTAAAAATTGTGAAATTTTTCAGAGAGGTAGCAAGGATGGTCAAGATGATAGGAAAATTATTTGCAGAGGATGATCACAAGTTTGAAGGCTAGGAATTTGCTGACAACAATTTCCAATCACAAGAATTAAATTCTAAAAATTGGAAATTGCTAGGGAAAATTTGGAAAACTTCCAAATGATTTGACGAGACAGCAAAAGTTTTTATTTCTCCTCAAAATTTAACATTTGAAATACAAACCCTAAGTTAGGGCTGTTACAAATCTCCCCCCTTACAGGAATCTCGCCGAGATTACGATCACTAGAAAAGAAAGACGGGTAGTCCGCATGAGAGCGATCTTCCCGCTCCCGGTGGCTTCGCCCTCGAGTGATTCAAGACCGAACTTTAAGAAACTTGATCACACGGTTCCTTGTTCTTCGCTCACTTCTTCGAGGATGCGAACAGGCGCCACGATAAGACGATCTTCTTGTACGTCGATATTTTCCAATGGTGTTTCCTCAAGCTGGAACACGGAGGCACTTCTTCAATTGCGATACATGGAAAACATCATGCACTCCTTCGAGTGTAGCCGGCAATTCTAACTTGTATGCAACAGCTCCACTTTCTTGATGATGCGACGGCCCGACATATCGAGGGTTGCCGCTTGACTTGACAATCAAACGACGATGTCCCTTCGGTGAGACTTTGAGATACACAAAGTCATTGGGCCGAAACTCGGCTCACGACGTCGCCGATCCGCATAGCTCTTACGCTCGGGTCGAGCTACGCGCAAGTGCTCACGAATCAATCGCACTTGACTTTCAAATTCATTGATGGAATCGCCAAAGAACTCTCTCCCGGTCTCGACTCGGTTCAATGGGGTTCCGCATCGCCTCCCATACAAGGCCTCAAACGTGCCATACCGAGACTAGCTCGAAGCCGTTGTTGTAGGAGAACTTCGCAAGCGGTAGACACTTCTCCCAATTCTTCCCATAGGAAAGAATACAAGCACGGAGCATATCTTCAAGAACTTGGTTGACTCGCCCGTCGACCATCTGTCTGAGGATGATAGGTCGAGCCGAAGAAAGACGGTCCCCATGGCCTCCTGAAATCGTGCCATAGTCGTGAAGTGAAAAGAGAGCCACGATCGACACAATCGTTCGTGGCACACCATGCAAGCTCACAATGCGGGAGATATAGAGATCGCCAATCGATCGACACCGAGAGTGGTAAATCACGGCAGAAGTGTGCTACTTTCGTCAATCGATCGATAACAACCCAGATAGCATCCTTCCCTGAAGAAGTACGGGGCAGACCAGTGATAAAATCCATGCCTACAGAATCCCATTTCCACTCCGGTATAGGTAAGGGCTGAAGAAGACCTGCTGGACGCTGATGCTCGGCCTTGACACGACAACAAACGTCACATCTGGCAACGAACCTGGCAATCTCGCGCTTCATGCGAGTCCACCAGAATCTCTGACGCAGATCTTGATACATCTTGGTGGCCCCGGGATGAATAGACAAGGGGGAATCATGGGCCTCATGGAGAATCAAGCCCGCAACTCTGGGTCCTTTGGGACCACGAGACGCTGCCCAAACCACACAACACCATGCTCATCTTCTGTGAAGCACTTGGCTGATCCATTCCTGATGTTCTACTTGATTTTACCCACACCATCATCTAATTGCTGTGCTGCCTTGATTTGATCCACCAAGGTCGGTTCCACAACCAGTATGACAAGGGAACCGTGCTCAACCAAACCCAAGTTGAGACGCCAAACTCGCAAGAAGTGCGAGTTGTCGCTCTTAGATCATCAAAGTATTGCAATACACTTTTCGCTAAGTGCATCAAGAACTACATTGGCCTTGCCAGATGATATTGAATACCCATGTCATAATCTTTGATCAATTCTAGCCATCTCCTCTCGCTCGAGGTTCAGATCTGTTGGGTGAACAAGTATTTCAAGCTCTTGTGATCGGAATACACCTCACACGTTACCTGATCGATAATGCCGCCAAATCTTGAGTGCATGAACCACAATGACAAGCTCTAAATCATGGGTGGGATAATTGAGCTCGTGAGGTCTCAACTGCCTAGATGCATAAGCAACTACCTTGCCTTCCTGCATAAGAACACAGCCGAGTCCCTAGCGAGAGGCATCGCAATAAATATCGAAGCTCTTGTGGATATCAGGGAGAGTAAGGACTGGGGCTGAAGTTAATCACTGTTTGAGCTCCTGAAAGCTCTCATCACAAGCAGAGGACCACATAAACTTCTTGTCCTTCTTGAGCAATTCAGTCATCGGCTTTGCGATTTTGGAGAAGTTCTCGATAAAGCGGCGGTAGTAGCCCGCTAAACCGAGAAAACTCCGTACATCTGTGACTGACTTGGGCTGACCCCAAGATAGAACGTCGACCTTCTTTGGGATCCACACTCCGCCTCACCGAAAGAACATGGCCCAAGAATGCCACTTCCTTCAACCAGAACTCACATTTGCTGAACTTCGCATATAGCTGGTGCTCCCGCAATTTGCCCAAAACAATCTTCAGATGCTCAGCATGCTCTGCTTCAGTCTTGGAATAGATAAGAATATCGTCAATGAACACCACCACGAACTTATCCAAATATTCCATGAATACCGAGTTCATGAGGTTCATGAAATATGCTGGAGCATTGGTTAAGCCGAAAGACATGACGGTATACTCGTAAGACCGTAACGAGTAGTGAAAGCCGCCTTCGAATATCTTCACCGATCCGACTTGATGATATCCCAATCTCGTGTCAATCTTGGAGAACACCGAGCTCCGCATAACCGGTCGAAAAGATCATCAATGCGGGCAAAGGATATTTGTTCTTCACCGTCACTTCATTGAGCTGACGGTAATCAACACACATGCGCAAAGTCTTGTCCTTCTTCTTCACAAAGATCACCTGACAACCCCAAGGAGATGAACTCGACGGATGAAACCCTTTGCTTGGAGCTCACCAAGCTGCTTCTTCAATTCTTCTAGCTCATTGGGAGGCTTCCGATACGGCGCCTTCGAGATAGGGGCGATGCAGGGCAAAGAACTCGATGACAAACTTCAGATCTCGAACCGAGGCATCCTGTAAATCATCGGAAAACATCCTCAAAATCACAAACGGTGGGAACCTCCCGAATCTTCAAAGCGGCTTTGCTACAAGTGCACAAAGGTGTGACCCTTGCAACAAGGGGAAAAGCCAACCTGTTCGCCATAAAGGTTGGTGAGAAAACCATCTTCTTGGCACAATCGATCTGTCCCAAGTGTTGGGACAACCAATCCATGCCAAGAATTACATCCAGCTCGCTGAGTTGAGCAGATGAGATTCGCCAAGAATCCCACTCCTTTGACTTCGATAGGAACATTCGACATTCTAAACTCAGCTCTCATCTCCGACCCGGAGAGCGAATGAGCAAAGGAACCTCAAAGGAACACAAAGAAGACCACTAGCAAGAAGAAATGATCTTGAAATAAAAGAATGCGATGCTCTGAATCAAATAATACCGCAGCAGGACGAGAGTTGACAAGAAGTGTACCCATCACGACATCCGCGCCTCCCGAGCCTCCTCACCAAAAAGATGGTTGACTCGACCACGCTCGCACTCTGGGCCTTCGATGATCTTTTGGTCGTGGGTGACCACTCCCGCGCGCCCTCCATTAGGACGAGGGCTGCAACATTCGAGGGCAAGCATTGGCGAGTGGCCCTTGTTGTGGCAAATAAAACAAGTAACCTCGCCGCCAGTTGCGGAGGCCGCTCGCTGGCTGGATCGCAGCGCACGTGGTGGCTCACGACTGCGGTGGGCGAGGAGCTGGTGCTATGGCCTCGTGCCGGTGGAGCAAAAGAACGGCCTCGTGCCGCCTCCACCCGAGGACGAGCGAGGTGGCGTGAGTAGACCGATGTGCCTCCCATTTGCGCTATGCGAGACTCGCCACGCTTTGCCTTATGCTCTGCAACAATGGCCTTATCTACTAAGGCACGAAAGTCGAGAAGTCCACAATAGATAGCTTGTCCCGCAACTCCTCGGACAAGCCATCCATAAACTTCTCCCGCTAGCCTCATCCGAGGCCACCTCCCCGAGCATAACGAGCCAAATGATTGAACTCGCATGTACTCTGTCACGCACTTGCGCCTTGCTTGAGCGCGAAGAATTCTTTCTTTTCACTTCATCGAGGCCATCGGGGATGTGGGCCCGACGAAAGGCGACTGAACTCCTCCCACGCGACCACATGGCTGCGGTCGCATGGCGAGATAGTTCTCCCACCATGAGAGTGCCGCGCCCTTGGTGGTGGGACGCGAAGAGTGCCTTATCTGCGCTGGCATCGAGCTATGTTGAGCTTTCGCTCAACCATGCGCAGCCAATCATCCGCATCGAGAGGGTCCTCAGAGCGGAAGAAAGTCGGCGGCTACGTACGGAGAAACTCGGCAAGTCCCCCGCGAGTCTGGTGGCCGCCACCACCGGCAGGAGTGGAGGTATTCCTAGCAATAACCTCCAAAATGCGCGTCTGGTCCATACGGTTTCGCTCGATCTGAGCGAGAACCTCAGCCATGGTCGGAGGAGGGGGAAGCTCCTCACCATGACCAGCCTGCTGACTGCCACGCGTCCTCCCGGCCATATGTGTGTGAGGACCCCAGTTTATTTGGCTTGTAATGCTTAACCAACCACCTGGTCCTAGCATCACAAATCAAATAAACCTGGTCCTAGCATCACAAATCAAGGTAAAGATCCTTAATATATGTGTGTGAGGACCCTAGTTTATTTGGCTTGTAATGCTTAACCAACCACCTGGTCCTAGCATCACAAATCAAATAAACCGAGCCTCGAGATATGTATACTTCCCAGAAAGCAGTATACACACTTCCCACAAAAGTATGCATCAACTCCATTCCAAACATAGAGTCCAAACAAGAACTACCAACTAAGATAAACAAATAGCGTAAATTATTACAGCACTGGCCGACCGCCAAAAGATACACAAATAATGTAAGATAGACAGTGAAGCAAAAGTGCCATAAGATGGCTATAAACAAAGCCAATCGCGTGCCTTCACCCACAAGGCATCCGACCGACCGCCAAGCCTAGTCGTCACACACGAAGCGGCAGCAGAACTCACAGAAGTGAGGCCCTTGGGGCTCACCTTCTTCCTCTCGCAACAAAACATTAAGCAAAGCACCTGAGTACAAATATTGTCTTTGTACCCGCAAGACCGACGTGTGAACTAGCAGACCTGTTCATATGCTACATGTAGGCTTATTTGGTGGAGGCCATACGTTTCATTTGCATAAAGCCAACTTTATTTGCAATAATGTAATACAATTTAAAGACAAGTTTGCAATTCATTTTTAATGTTGAAATACAGTAAAGGTAATAATAACAAAAGAGTAAAGAAAACAACATAGAAGTGACTATCCCAATAGTCACCACAACATAGCACGAATCCCGCATTCGTACCACAAATCAAGTTTTAGTTAAAGGTTGTAGTCTAACTCTTGAAAAGCTTACCCAAGCGTGTCCATCACCTAGGGCGAGGCTATTCGAATAGTTTTTAACCCCGCAGGGTGTACCATCGCATCCATACTTGCATCGCCTTTAAGCCAAAGCACACTACCGGGTATGCCGCACTGACTAAGTCCTACGAGACTTTTTCCAATATTGTGTATTAACTACGAGCCGCTCGTATGGATAGAAATCCATACGCTTACATGGTAAAGCCGAAAGACAACTACCCACTCGGGGTAAAGCTTTTCTGACAACTACCATGCTCCCAACACCACCCTCCTGCGACCTCCTGCGACCGGAGCCAATACACGCCAAAGTATTAGGTCAAGAGAGGTCCCATATACTCTAGTGTGGTTAGCACGCGAAATGCCTGGATAAAATTCACTCACAAGATGTTCGGTCCTTAATTGACCGGGCACCATTCCATCCACACCCAAGAATCACACCATCTTACCATTGTGCCCGTCGAAATCATTTTATTTTGTTTTCATTTTGAGATTTGTAAATAACAAGGCATAAGAACAATAATAATTTCATGTGATCAAGATTATCGACTAAGTCGATAATCGCCCAATTCTACCTAAGCTAGGCATGGCTAAGCATCCGAACACGTAAACTACTAAGTGATAAGAGTTCATCCAACGAACTCTAATCACAAAGAAATAACCTAGGCTCGGTAGTAGAGATCAATATTTCACCTACAGGGATATGCACTACTGATTTAACTAATCAATTTAACACAAATTAAGCAATGCATACATACAATTAAAACAAAATAATAGATTTTAAAATACCGGGATTAACATGATCAAATCGCTTGTCCGTTTGCTTGCTCGTAATGCTCAACTTTGCTGCAGGATCGCTCTCGTGGTTACCGCAAATGTCGAAGCCTAACGATTGAACAAATAACAGCGAATAAGAACGAATAACACCGACAAAACTCAAATATACACAACATCAAAACATTCCAAGCTTTACACAGCAGCCTAAACATGTTCTAACACATTTTTAGAGACAGGGAAATAATTATTTGAAGTGGTGATGAATTTTCTAGCAATTTCCTAAGCTAGCATACACATTAAAACACTAGTTAAATACTTAGCAAAATTTTAATAACAGAAACATACCCAAAACCTAATCTAATAGTTAGCACACTAAAAATGAGAATATACAAAATTGGAATTACTGGATTTGGACAAACATTGAGATAGATATGAATTTCCTAATTTGGAATATACATAAAACACCATTTAATCAACTACCGGATTTTTGATACAGAGACAAATCTGAAACCATTTTTAGTAAATAGTACACTTAAAATGAAAATTAACAGAACTGGTTTCATACAATTTGGAGAAAAATTGAATTAGTTATGCATTTTCTAAGTTTAAAAGAATTAACAGTGCATCAGAAATCCATTTCAGAAATATTAAAACATTTAAACCTTTTCCTACAGGCAACCAGCTAGCCCCACCATCGACAAAGGGACCACGCGAAACGGCGACCAGTCAAACTTGACCACCAAGCATGCGCGGCGACGCCGGCGTATTCTAAGAATACGTCTTCGACTTAACAAAGTGCAATCCTAACAAATACGCACAGAGAAATACGTTTCCCGACAGAGAAAACATATCCTCAAGGTTACACAACCACTCACTGATAGCATGGGCCCACATGACAGCGACTCAGAGCAAAAGCATAACGGCTGGATTAAAATTCTAAACGCGACAACTGCAGAGGGCCACATGGCGTTGATACTGACTAAATAGCGATTAAGAACTAAAGGAGGTTAGGCTAACGTTGCCGCGCTCACCGCGACCACGGGGGCGGCGCGCGCGCCGCGAATCGATCTAGCTAACCCGAGGGTCTCGTGGCAAAAGGGGTATACCTACAGTTCGCTAGACCTTGCGAACTCGATGACGGCGACGCGACCACGAGGATGCCGGCGCGGCCGGCGCGAACGGAGGCGAGAAGAAGATGCGCTCCCACGGCGAGGACGCCATGAGCTTCTAGAAGACTCGGAAAGTGCGCCTCGGCCCGCCTTGATCCCGTGGAGCGAAAGCATAAGACGATGACGACGGCGGAGGTCCGAGGCGCCGGAATCGCCGCGCGCGAATCACCGAGCTTGGGAAAAATCGTCGCACGCCCGCAACGATGCACCAAAGATGAAAATGAAGCCACCGTTAGACTCGGTGGATCGCATGGCGATCCTAAAGGATCGACGTTGAGGTAAGAGACTCACCGAGCACAAACGAAGCTCGCGGGGCGCAGCAACCGGAGTTGGAGACGAAGAAGTGGCTCCGACGATTCACCGGGTGCCACGAGCTCGGGATGGGAAAAATGGATGCGGCGAGGAACAAGGAAGGCGGCGAGAGGGTTGCGGAGCACAAGCGCAACGAGGTGGTGGCGCTGTCCTCTCCTTCTTCTCCGCCGAAACCGAAGTGGGCGGAGAACAACAGAGCGGGAAAACGAGATGTGAGTGATCGCGTGAGGTAATGAAGGTCCGCGACACTTTGGAGAAGGACACGCGTCCACGACGTGGCAGCGACGAGCTGCGTGGCACGCATGCGAATTTGCGAGCGAACTCCGGCGAGCCGCGGAGAAGACGAGAACGATACTGACAAGGAGGGCCCACATGTCAGCGACGGCGTCGAAGCGGTGCGAGTCGGACCAAGTGTGGCTCACGATTTGGTCTGACTCGATCAAGAAGATGTCGACCGTTGGATCTAGGATGGACGGCCGAGATCAATGTATGCATTCGGACAGTCGACGAGACAAGCAATGAGGACCGTGGCGATCTTCATCTGACGGTGATAGCCATCGGGCTCGCGCGGTGCAGCTAGGCGGTGCGACCGAGTCAATCGGCGCGATGGACTCGAGCTCGAGTTGGGTTCTGAGCCCGATAAATGATGATTTCAGATTTGATTTCAAAAGGCTGAGCGGGTTTGGGGAATTTTTAGAGATAGCTCCCGAGCTCCAAAAATTCTGAAATATTTATGGGAGCTTGCTAGGACAGAGGACAACCTTGTGTAATTTTTCCAGAAATTTTCATACACTGGATTTCTCCCAATAAAATTCACAAGCTGCTGTCCAGAGGTTTGACCAGATTTCTAAACTGGTTTGACTTGGCCATTTGAAATAGCAACCAAAATCTAAAAATTGTGAAATTTTTCAGAGAGGTAGCTAGGATGGTCAAGATGATAGGAAAATTATTTGCAGAGGATGATCACAAGTTTGAAGGCTAGGAATTTGCTAACAACAATTTCCAATCACAAGAATTAAATTCTAAAAATTGGAAATTGCTAGGGAAAATTTGGAAAACTTCCAAATGATTTGACGAGACAGCAAAAGTTTTTATTTCTCCTCAAAATTTTACATTTGAAATCCAAACCCTAAGTTAGGGCTGTTACAATGTGGACAAAGGAATATGGATCAATACTAATGAAACCACAAGATATAGATTGAACTCCCCCTAAATGTGTGCATACACGAGTGTATAATTAAGACATATGCACATATACAAGTTTTCCTTTTTGGTGAAGTTCAACCTATATAATGGATCCAAGGAATGAAACAAGATATAATAAGATGTTGAATGCATACCTCTTTGATCTTTAAATCCAACTGAGACTAAACAATTTGTATGACAATAGAAGTGTTAGTCTTATAAAGATTTGTCATTTGGAAAGCATACCTTATTTGATTTTTACCTCTTTATCCATTTGAGACTAAACAATAGATGTATCAAAAAGAGTGTTAGTCTCATAAATAGATTTGTCATTAATAACCAAAACCCCATTAACGCATAATGGCGGGTCTAGATTCTTCATCGGTCTGCTCCAACTCTTCTTCCACCGCACTACACGTCTAGTGGTAACAATCTATGATCTTCTACTTGCATGGCTTCCTGATTTACGTAGTAGAATTTTTGATTTGTCAACTATCATAATCTACCCATATCCCTTCAGTTTCCACCCCCATCCTTTACTAGCAGCTTGTTTCATTGCGGCATTTGACACCGTTGCAGTTGCCATCTTTCGACTCATAATACTGTAGCAACTTGCAAGGTACGTGCTGATTTTACATGTGACATATCAACAAATTAGCATTTCTGCTTTCTTTTACCGAAACGTGATGTAGGGATTATTATTTTTAAAATTATAAAGTAGACATATATGCACAAGCAACACCACACGGCCATAGGTTTGTTTAAATTTTATGGACTGATTTGCCCGATCTTGGACTAAAGTGAGAGAAAGAGGACAGTGCAAGGGTAAAAGTGCAGTCATCGAGGAAGGATTGATATATTGCAGCTTGTTCCCAGAGGACTCTCTTCTGAAAAGAAAAAAACTGATACAAAAGTCCAGTTTATCCTTGCCGGCGTGAGGCTTCCCTTTTCGCCGGCGGCGACTCCAGCCATGGCGACCACTCTCTTTGTCGGTGTCTGACCCAGCTCCGGCGACCACCTAAATTGCTAGCGGCATCTCCCGAAGTTCGGCACACATCTGCAGTGCGCGAAGGGAAGCCGGTCTCCTACCGCTACTTTTACGCTTCCGACAACGGAGATCCAAAGAACCACCACTTCACATGGCAAATCTCTCCGACGGACACCGTAGGCGATCGACGGCTCCCATGAGCAGCTTCAAGGCGTCGATCGTCGGATGCCGCCGAGGTCATAGTTCGATCCCGACAAAAATCTACCAAGTCTCAAAGACGCTAGATCAAGATGCTGGCCGGACTACGCTAGCTTTCAAGTGAATCTTGTTTGGGAAGCATAGGTTTCAAAGGGCCAACCTTGCTTTGAGGAAAGTGTTTCTCCACACACAGTGTGGTCGCGGCGGCGACCACCTAAGTTACCCCCACTTCCTTCATGTAATGGTGCGTTGATTTTCTCAAAGTTGCCTCTAGAGTCTTTTCTTCGTGATTTTTCGCTTGGTTTCGGATCTTTTCCGAGATGTTTATGCTGCTTCTTGTCTCTCCTCATTTTAACTCCTCTTTACTCTACATGTCGCTTTTAATCCTTGATCATGTCTCCTTGCTTTCTTTCCGCTCTCTACTCAAGTCTTCGCGGAAATTTCCCTTCTTCAGAGAAACCCACGCCTCGTGGCATCTCTTTCAATCGTTGATGCTCACCAAATACCACTCTTCAACATGTGACCCTATTAACCCTCTTGGGCGCCTTCCACTTACCTTCTTGCATCGGTCATCTCTCCCGCATCTTCATCTCGCCGAGAGATCGGCTTCTCTCCTCACCTCCCGGTTCGAGGCTCGCCGTCTGGATTCGCGGTCAAGCGACTAGATGTGGGTTCTTTTGAATTCAAAGTAGCCTCTCATCGAGGTGGCAGCAGAGATTGCTTTGCGTGATTGGATAAAGTCGTTGCATTCTGATCTTACTCGAGTAAAGCTAAACGACAAGAAAACCTTTTCGGCAAGAATCTGCGTCGAGACATTGGGTCCAAGGGAAGCCCTAAATAGATACGACAACAAAGATCTATCATCTCGGCTCAAAGCTAAAGACATCTCATGTCGTGATATGCCCGGAGAGGCAACACATCTTACACTTTGCCCCATTGCCTTCCCATTTCGCAAAAACTTCTTGCGGATTCGGAACCAATAGCTGGGGGCTCGGGATCGATGTTACCTAAAAGCACCAATCCGTATCTGCAGCGTTTGCATCCGGATATGGAGCCAACCGACAAGAGCCAGGTAGATCGCACTTGGCTCAGAAAGCGACATGACAAAGATATTCCCGCAATCACCGCTCCTCACCAAACTTCTACTAGATTTTAATCCCGCCCGACCACGCCTTTCATTGGGAACTTGGAAACACTCATGATACCCTCTCCTCTTCTAGCGAGACCTTACAGCTTCAGCTTGGATCGACTTTTATAAAACAGCCCTTATATCTAAGGCTAAGGCAATAACCCTTCACACACTAAACTCTACACCGTGTTTTCCGCTCAAGCCCAAAGACTTGCATCTCGGTGCTTTCGATGCCCGCCCTTCTCACATTTCGTAGCTTCTGTAGGGACCCTGGTTTGCCGGTATTGTAGAGTTAGTGGACACTACAAAGCTCTCGCCCTTTGCCGCTAAACACAAAAGGCCTTTCCGCACACCACCGTAACCCGTCACCCCCATGGAGCCTACCATCCTAGGTCGCCCAACTTCAATTGACATCCACCGCCGCTAGCTAATGATCTCAATTCCTTGTTACGGCGCCACCATTGAGCTCGCCACCCCGCTTTGTGCCATGGTCGCGCGAGTTTTCCATACACGCTGGGAAGCCCGCAAGTTCGCTTATTCTTTGGAGGGTAGGACATGTGCTTGCTGTATTTCTCGGTTCGATGACCAAGAGAGAGCCCTTCGTATGCCTCCTCTCCTTGTAGAAGGTCGTAGGATTTCTTTGTTCCCACATGACCGGGGGAAACTCTTTCGCCTTCTTCTATCGTTACATTGTCTCAGATCACGTTGGAAAAGATCCTCTTGAGTGTGGGACGGCGTGGAGTAGCAACAGGTGTATCCGGTTTTGCAAGTCTAGTTAACATCGACCACGCCGCCTCGAGGCCATGACTTCGCGCGATCTTTGCCATGGTTAAAGTTGAGTTGTTTGGACCACATCCTCATCATTTAGCCTTCCATAGGCCGGATGAAACCGAGCCTATGCGGATGTCACATCAATGAAATGCAGGACATTCACACCCAGTCTTACCCCGCCACCACCACCTCCTCGCCCCGATCCACCCACCAACCCGATTCAACGGCCAAACATCAACCGACCAGCCTTCCCACTGGCTTTGACATCGCAAAGAATGACTCTAGGCAAACAAACAACAACAACCACAACCAATCCACAAATTCAAACACCTCCAGAGCAATCTCCGATTCCGCAACATCTCTTTTTCATGGGCAACCGGCTAGACGCTCTTACAAAGAAAATGCCAACCCCGACCTCTATGATCTACTAGCTTTTCTTAACCAAACCGCTAAGCTAGAGCTAGATGGCTATCCCACCCATACTCCGCACGCCTCTGTCACTTTCGAGAGGGTGCTTACCATTTTAGGTCGGAACTTAGCCCTTGTAGGATTGTGGAAGCTTGGATCCTAGTAGCCCAAGTAGATCGTTTAGATGAACCCACTTTCCCTTGCTACAACATTCAAACGGGCTCCACCTCAAGGGAAGGCTATCGGTCAACCATGTTTAGCTTGTTACCAAATCGTGAGGACGGGTAGTTCTAGCCTTGTCCGCGGTTGATTGTCGCTTCAAGGTCAAACCAATTGCACAATCCAAGTCCACCGCTGGTCACCCTTTGTCGCCGATTCCTTTATCCCAAAGAACACCATTTTGCCACAAAGCTCATCCCAAATGGTTGTTAGCCGCCAGCATGCAATCGCTTTTGCCGCTCCCGTGTGCACCATGCCACCTTTCTTGATGCCACCGCTGCAAAGCGCCCGCCTTTTCCTCTTCACCGGCCCGGTGGCGCTGGTACCTATGGGAACGCAAGGTGTGTGCGGATGGGAGATTCATGCCACCACAATCTGCAGCTTCTGACGAAGGAGACAGCCAGATGCGGACAAGAGCGGCGATAGTGAGCGGGCCTCACCGAGCACCGTGGCTCCAAAGTTGTTGCATTGTTGCCGCCAAAGCCGTGATATGTTGATACAATTCCGCACCTCAACGGCTCTCCGGACCTCAATATCACGCCTTTGTTGGAGGGTGCCGCAACGCATGGCGCGCATATGAGTTTATGTCCGTCGAGCCCGAGATTGCGAAGGTTTATGATGGAGATCGGGTTGCCCGGCCGATCGAGCTAGTCGGCGAATCGCGGTGGCAACTCCAACTATCCCGCGATTCGCCGTCAAAGGCAGAGGATAGTCGCAGAGCCGATCCGAACAAGAAAAATTGGAGACATCATCCGGTTGCCGCCAAAGCAAAGCCAAAAGCAACATCAAAGAAGATGATCAAAGAGTTAGCGGACCTCTTTGGTATGAAGGCAAAGGACACAATCGAGAAGCGGCGAATTAGAGAAGGTCAGGGCAAGTGGGCAGCCCCAAAGAATGCCTAAACTGCATTAGTACCTTCTTGGCGGGAGAAGAAGCTTCGACACCCTCCCATGTATCTACATCCTTTTGCAACTCACTTGTGTATCGTGCACTTCGCTCGCAAGCACAATCGCTTCCTTCCGAACCTTGTTGTTTCTCTTTACGCTTATTGTTTTGTGTTCATCGTTGTATCGGTAGTGGAACTGCTCTTTGTGGTCCTGTTAGTTCCTCTGTTAGTTTGTTTCAGTTGGTTCCGTTTGTCAATCTTTATCGTTTTAGTTTGGCTCTGGTCCTTTTGTAACAGCCCTAACTTAGGGTTTGTATTTCAAATGTAAAATATTGAAGAGAAATAAAAACTTTTGTTGTCTCTTCAAATCATTTGAAAGTTTCTACATTTTTCCCTAGCAATTTCCAATTTTCTAGAAGTTGATTCTTGTGATTGGAAATCGTTGTCATCAAATTATTAGCCTTCAAACTTGTGATCATCCTCTCAAATTATTTTTCCTAGCATCTTGACCATCCTATCTACCTCCCTGAATTATCTCACAATTTTTAGATTTTATTTGCTATTTCAAATGGCCAAGTCAACCTAGTTTGAAATCGGGTCAAACTTCTGTTCAGCAGCTTGTGAATTTTAGTGGGAGAAATCTGGTGCATGAAAACTCCTGGAAAAATTTCACAAGGTGGTCCTATGTTCCAGTTAGCTTCCATAAAAATTTCGAAATTTTTGGAGCCCTGGAGCTATCTCTAAAAATTTCCCAAAACCTCTCTGTCTTTTAAATCAAATTCTGAAAAACACTGTTTGTCGGGCCCGAACCACACTTGGGCTCGAGTCCGACCGCACTAATGGACTCGGTCGCGTCAACTAATCGCACCGCCCGAGTCCAATCAATCGTGACCGTCCGATGAAGATCGAACGATCCACGCCGCGTCGCAACCGACCGTCCAATGCATACACCAATCTCGGTAGCCCATTTCGATCCAACGGTCGGTGCGTTTACGATCAAGTCAAACCACCGGTTCGCACCGCTCGACGGGCCGATAGGAGGTCCCACTGCGGTCTGCTTCGCCACGTCGTTCGCCGGCTCGGTATAGCGCGCCGCTCGCTCTCGCCGCTCGCCGCCGCATGCACGCCGCCACCTCGCCTCACCGGTCTTTTCACCGCCACCGCCACACCTCGCCGCCTCCGCCGCTCCTACAAAAGCCCACGAGGGTTTTCCTACCTCGTTTCTGCTCCATTGCCTTTCTTCTCCACCGAGCCCAGAGCCGTGAGCGCCGCCGCGACGCCCGAAGCGCTTCGCCGCCCGGTGATCTCGAGCACGGCCGACCGCGTCACGGCGTGTTCCACATCCTCGGGAAGTAAACCTCAAGGAATTTCGGATTTCATCGTCGTGAGGCTGCGCGTGGGCTTTCTTCTCCAAGTCCGCCGAAACCGCTTTTGCGCCGCCGTATCTTCTCCGGTGAGCTCCAACTCGATTCCTTGCTCGGTGAGCGCCACCGACTCCACCTTTCTTCTCCACTCTCTCACTCGCCCTCTCGCTCACCCCGTGCTCCGCCACCGTTGATCGCCTTGCGCCGCGCGGCTCGTCGCCGAGCCACTCGTGCCTCTCGCTGCCGCCAAGCACACGGTGAGTTCCCGGTAACTCATCGATGCCCATGCGCACGCTAATTTTCATTGTCTACCTCTCGGGCAGCCGCACCTTGTCACCCCACCGCCGCCGCCGTGTTCGTCCGCCGCCACCTCTGTGCATCTCCAGCTGCCCCGCGACCACCCTTAGCTTCAGCAACCTCTGGGCGACCCATTTTGGCCATCGTCGCGACCGCGCCGCCACTCCTTCACCGGCGACGAATCCAGGTCCAGAGCCGCCCAAGACTCTCTGTTCTTTAGTTGTGTTCCTCTCTGTCTGTCTGACAGTGGGGCCCACTCCTTCAAAACCAGTTCTTTAGTCTCTAATCATGATTAGGAATGTTCTTCAGTTCACTCTCATGCTTGATTAAAAGTTGGGATTGGAAGTTTGGAAGTGTTTTAGTGTGTTCTCTGAATTTGTCATCTGTTGTCGGTTCATTGTCGTGGCTAAATTCTAATTTCATGCTTATGCTTTGAATTCTTGTTTAGTGCTAGTTGGCTCCTTTTTGTTGTGGTGGTTAGCTTTGAAATCGCTTAGTTAGTATCTTTAAATTTCAAAGCTCTTGTTGTCATGTTTAATCATAAGGGATAGTTAGTTTGTTCATTTTATTGTCTCTGTTTTTGATTTATCGGTCAGAAGATTTGGTGTAATAGCATGTCAATTGTGTTAACCTTACAAAATGTTGGCATGTTGCTTAGGTGTGTTAGTAGCTGAATTTTATTAAAGCCCAAACTTATTTAGAACTTTGTTTAGCATCTCATAGTTGGATACTTGACTAGTTAGTGTTTTCAATAGCTTCTTTCGTGGTCTGTTCTCTCAATCATAATGGTTGTTTTAGAGTAGCTAATGTTTTGATGTGTTAACTTGATGATTAAATAATAGATGTGCACACAATCACCACCAAAGTCCGCCCAATGTTTAAATCATATAAGAAGAGTGATTTTGTGGTTAACCCGACAAATAAGTGAGTGGGTCTCTGAGAAAGATTTGTCATTCTTTTGTGATAGTCTAGCCTTTGTGTATAAATTGGTGTTGGTTTGTGATCTTTGATTTTTGCGGTGTTATTCGCTCTATTCGCTGCTTTGTTCAATCGTTAGGATTCGATATTTGCGGCAACCCCGAGAACGATCCTCCGCAACATATTGAGCAACAAAGAATGAACAAGCAGCTTGATCATGATAATCCCAAGATTTTAAAGTCTAATATTTTGTTTCAAATTGTATGTATGCATTGCTTAACTGTGTTAAATTGATTAGTTAAACCGTAGTCGCATATCCTGTAGACAAAATATTGATCTCTACTACCGAGCCTAGGTTATTTGTCGTGATTAGAGATCATTGGATGATCTCTTATCACTTAGTAGATCCGGTCAACTTGCTTAGACATGCTTAGCTATCGGTAGAATCAAGCGTTATCGACTTTAGTCGGTAACCTTGATCACACAAAATTTACTATAAATTTATGTTTTAGCATTTCGCTATGTTTAATTGCAAAATTAAAAATTAAAACAAAAATGATTTAGACTTGGGCACAATGGTAAGACTGGTGTGATCTCATTGGGTGTGACCGAAAGGTGTCCGAGCCGCTTAAGGACCGAAGTTACTTGCGCCACCGCATCGAGCATTTTGCGTGCTAACCACACTAGAGTATATGGGACCTCTCTTGACCTAGTACTTTGGCGTGTATTGGCTCGGTCGCAGGAGGTCGCAGGAGGGATGGAGGTGGGAGCATGGTAGTTGTCCAAAAGCTTTATCCCGAGTGGGTAGTTGTCTTTTCGGCTTTACCATGTAAGCGTATGGGTTTCTATCCATACGAGCGGCTCGTAGTTAATACACAATATTGGAAAAAGTCTCGTAGGACTTAGTGTGTACAAAGATACCTTCTAAGTGTGCTTTGGCTTAAAGCGATGCAAGTGTGGGTACATTGGTACACCCCGCAGGTTTAAACTATTCGAATAGCCTCGCCCTAGGTTATGGACACGCTGGATACGCCCCAAGAACTAGACTACAACATTTAAATTAAAATTTGATGGGTGGTACGAATGGGATTCGTGCTATTGTTGTGGTGACTATTGGGATAGTCACTTCTAGGTTGTTTACCTTTATTCTTTTATTATTATTTATCTCATCTGTTATTTCAATCTTAAAATGAATTGCAAACTTGCCTTTAAAATCAGATTATATTATTGCAAATGAAAGTTGGCTTTGTGCAAATGAAACATATGGCCTCCACTAAACAAGCCCGCATGTAGCATATGAATAGGTCCGCTAGTTTACACGCTGCTCTTGCGGTACAAAGACAATCTTTGTACTCAGTGCTTTGCTTAATGTTTTTGTTGCAGAGGAAGAAGGTGAGCCCCAAGGGCCTCACTACGTGAGTCAGTGTTGCCGATTCGTGGATGACTAGACTTGGCGGTCCTGTCGGATGCCTTGTGGGTTGGAGGCACGATTGGCTTTGTTTATAGCCATCTTATGGCACTTTTGCTTCATTGTCTTCTCTCTGTTGTTTATGTATCTTGTGGCCCGTCGGCCTTTGTCTGTAATAACTCTACTATTTGTTTATCTTCCGCTTGGTAGTGTGGTGTTTGGACTCTATGTTTGGAATGGAGTTGATGTCTAATTTTGTAACGGGTGTGTATATCGCTCGAAGTATACATATCTCGAGGATCAATTTATTTGATTTGTGATGCTAGGACCGGGTGGTTGGTTACATTACAAGCCAAATAAATTGGGGTCCTCACACCTTGGCCTCTGCTTCGCTCACTGTTGTCTTCACACACGGCGTGGATCTTGTCTTTGTCTAAGTGTCGATCGCTTCGTAAAGCGCATGTACTTAGCTTCTTTTCTTCGATGTTTTTTCACCGCGATTTGGTCCGGTCGAGTGTAGGTTGGCAACCCGTTAATCTTGCTGGATTTTATCATGTTGGGGTGTGGAAGGGTGCAATAATACTGAGGCTTGTAGGTCGGGATAGGTTAGCTCGTAGGTTACCTGTGAGACGTAAATGAAAATTCTATCTTGGAATGTTAGAGGGCTAGGAGATGCTCGTAAAAGGGCGTTAGTTTATCGACTTTGCAGCCCTAAAACTAGATATCATTTGCCTTCAAGAAACAAAGTTGGTTAACATTGATGTTTTCAAAGCGATAAGCTTCCGCCCCAAATTGAGGAATTATCACTTTCATCCATCTATTCAGGCTTGAGGGCATACTAACGGCTTGGTGCAACACCAATTTAGAGACATCTATGATTCATCCGATATTTGTCGTTGACAATAGCCTTCCAATAAAAAAACATACGTAATCGATTCATGTAACAAATGTGTATGCACCTTTCAAGACAATTCTCGTCAACCTTTCTTTGACAAATTTTTACTAGTGTTCGGCAGAGCTTGGTTGGACCTTGATGGTCCTGGGGACTTTAACATTTATAGATTTGCATATGAGAAAAGCAACGATAATATAAATCAAGGGTATGTCCATGTTTAATACCGGATTCAAAACCAAGGCTTGTTGGATGTGGACATTCCAAACAAGAGATTTACATGGACGAACAAAAGGAGAAATCCAACAATGGCTAAGTTAGATAGGATTCTAGTTGATACAGATCGACTCAAACATTCTTAAGCATCTCGGCAAGATCACATGTAGCAAAGAACTTGCACCACACCCAATTATGGCGACGCCAAACAATTACATGCGTCAAAGATCTTCAAGCTAGAAAATTTATGACTTCATTCAACAGATTTTGAAAACCTAGTGATACAAAACTGGACACAAGGAACCAGGCATATGGCTAGTATCTCTACTGCCAATCTCAAGCTAAGAAGACTTCGGGCAAAAATCAGATCTTGGTCGAAGAGGAACCGTAGCCTACCATCTCAAATGGAAAATACCAGAATCACTTTAGAATACTTGGACAATACAGAGGAGTGGAGGCAATTAACAAACCTTGAATTTACCTTCAGGAAAAATGTCAGAACACATTTGCAAGAGCTTAACTGGTTCTGGGCCCTCAAGTGGAAGCGTCGGGCAAAGATTAAATGGTGCAAACTGGGAGATGAAAATACACATTTCTTTCATGTCACATCATCCATTAGAAACCATCGGAATAACATCAACTCTACTTGGTCACCAACAATAGACCTTACACATCTATATCAGCAAAATCAAAGTCTTCAGACTCTCTCAGACAACTTTACTTGGGAAGAGATAGCAAATGCAATTGTACGATCCCCGAACAACAAAAGGCCAGGGCCGGGTGGATTTACAAATGAGTTTTACAAGAAGTTCTTGAACGTTCTAAAGCTTGATCTAATACATGTCTTTGCAGATCTACATTCCAATAATATAGACTTGTCAGGGGTGAACAAATCTTATATCACTTTGGTCCCAAAGATTGACACACCAACGCAAATCAAGGACTTCAGGCCCATCTCGTTGCTACACAGCATACCTAAGCTCATTAGCAAAGTCTTGGCAAATAGACTACAACCGAGAATCGCGAACCTTGTCAGTCATATGCAGTCCGGGCTTATCTCCAGAAGATCAATTGCAGAGAACTTCGCGCTAGCTTCAGAACTGGTCCAATGTGCAATGAAGAGGAAAAGGCCTATGCTAGTTCTCAAATTAGACTTCCATAAAGCTTTTGACACAATAAGTTGGGAATGTATTCGACTGACACTACAAAACAGAGGGTTTGATAGCAAATGGGTTAGCTGGATACATGCTATTCTTTCTTCAGGGACAGCGCAGATTCTTGTCAATGGGATTGCAGGGGAACAAATTAATTACCGACGCGGGGTACGACAAGGAGACCCGCTCTCTCCTTTTCTTTTCATATTGGTAGCAGATGTCCTTCAAAAACATTACAAAGATGCCCATTCTATCACTGATCCTACACCCATTGGATATACAAGAAATGGCACCAATTTTACAATATGCAGATGACACCTTAATCTTACTCAAGGGAACAGCCCAACAAGCCTCGGTTCTCAAAGAGCTTCTGGACTCGTTTGCATCTTTTTCAAGCTTGAAGATCAACTACCATTTGAGTACTCTAGTACCCATCCACATGTCTCAACAAGAAGCCACCTAGCAGCCACCGCCCTGCAATGCTCACTCAGCTCACTTCCATGTAACTACTTAGGACTGCCTTTATCCACTAGCAAGATACCTCACAGTCTGCTGCAACCTATCATCGACAGGATAGACAAAAAATTGGCAGGTTGGATGCCTGGGTTGCTCTCTTGGGGAGGAAGATGACAATGATCAATGTAGTTCTGTCAACAATACCTACTTATTATATGAGTTGCATCCGGTGGCCGGAACGTAGCATAGAGGCAATTGACAAAATCAGGAGAGCCTTCCTTTGGAAAGGAATTAAGGAGATTCACGGTGGACATTGTCTAGTTGCTTGGAACACAGTTATCCTACCCAAAGAGCAGGGAGGGTTAGGGATACGGGATCTACGGATCCACAACAAAGCTTTAATCATGACATGTATAGCGAAATTACTCTCAGACTCAACTGAACCTTACTTCACTTGGTTGCGCAGACAATATGTTCAGAACTGTGCGGACACGACCTGACAGGCAGAGACACGACAAGATGGAGAACTTTATCTACATCCATTGAGACAACTATACAAATGACGAAGGTTATAATTGGAGATGGACGAACCACATCTTTCTCGAAGGACATTGGACGAACAAAGGAAGATTCTATATATGCTTTCCTACCCTTTACACATTTGCCATTAATCCGAATTGCACAAATAGCTCACGATCGATTGATAACAAGCGGGTGATTGAACTTCATCCGCCCGTCACGAAGAAGCGCCTTTGAGCGTCGACTTATTGCAAGTCCCGCCGGCGCAACATCTCACACAGGGACCATGGACCGACGGTTATAGCCGACCATGGCGAACGAACTACATCCAAATATACCAAGTACTATCCTTCCATGGCCTCAAATGGAGGGCGACCGATTTTACCTGCTCAAATCAATACCTCATCGACACAGAATTTTCTTATGGCTAGCTTTTGGGAAAGCTTAATACCGTAGATAATATGACAAATAAGAAATGGACAACAAACCCACACTCGTGACATCTCGCCCGCTTTGAAACAATTGACCACATCATTCTCGGATGCAAAGTCGCGACTATATATGGACAAAGTTAGGACTGTTGACACAAAGCTTCTGCTCCAGGACATACTAGAATTTGTGGAAACAGCCAAAGACAATCATCGAGCTACCATGAAGTTTGGCCTATTTGCTTTGTCGTCGCTCATACTTTATGGACCATGCGGAATAAAAGGATATTCCAAAATACGGAATGTGGAAACAATGCAATTCAACGCCGATCCGAGTACATTGATCTATGGTCCCGCAGTCCAAGTCCGATCACGATTTCTTCGATGTGGTGTCAGCTACATCTGTAAATAATAATTTTTATTATTTATTATTTATTATTATTTTGTCTCTTTCTCTGTAATTCTTTGTCAGCTATTTTAATACAATGGGCATAAGTTTGAGTTTTTTTTACCTTCTACGTAAAAAAAAAATGCAGTCATCCGAATAGAAAAATTCGATGATAATCCGTCCTCGTGTGGAGCACGAGTCCTCCCCCACTATCCATCCCTCTGCAGTTGGCCCTGTCCTCTGCCTCTGCTTCCTGCTCGCACGCCACCGGAGGGAGGCGACCACGCGCCTCCGCCTCAACCCCCGTCGTACCATGGATCCGCAGAGCCACCAGCCGCAGGAGGACGGCTTCTTCTACCCACGCGACGGCGCGTGCCCTGTCGACCCCAGGTCGCCTTGCGCACACCACTTCTTGGTTCTTTAGTTTTCTTTTTCTGAATCAATTACGACAACCTCCGTGGCCTTTCTTTTACTATGCCTGAATCAATTACGACAACCTCCGACCCCAGTTGGGTTCCGGTTGGGAGCCAGTTTGATGGGAATTGTTAGCTGCTTCGTGCTCAAATCTGGGGAATTCTGGAGGATTAGGCAGATTCTGTAATGCTTAATTTGATGCTGCAAATCGAGCAGCTATCTATCCCGGATGGTCCAGTTTAGCGGATTTCTGTAATGTTGGGAAAACGTTTTCGATGGTGCGTTGGGTTTATCCCTTGGTACTCCTTGCATAGCACTAACATCCCAAGAAGTACGTCTTGGTGCATAGGGTTTGTGGGCACCAAGACAAGACATGCTTGAGTGAAAACATTGTCCATGTAAAAAGTGGTCTGGGATATCAACAGTAGAATTTATACATGGTCCATCTACTAACCTGTGTGTTTATGTGATTTTATACAAAATAATTTGCTACTCATACATCTCATATGACATGTGCTGACAACTATTGTTCCTTCTTTTGTTCACAGTCAAAGGATAGAATGCAAAGCCCAGAGTTCGATTTCTGTGCGTATGGTTCAAAAGGCTGATCGTGAGAAAATGCGAAGAGATAAATTAAATGAGCAGTTCCAGGAATTGGGAAATGCACTTGGTATGATGCAATTCTTTTTTCCCAAGCAGAGCTTTTCACAATTGCTCCTTGTAGGATGCCCAGGGATTTTCTTGGCTCTGGTTGCTTCTATGGGTTCTGATGGATATATATATACTGTCAAGTTGCAGTTCCCGTAGAAAAGAAACGTATTTTTAAAGACTAAATTGGCAAGAGTGGTTACCTTAAAGCACATGTGAGTTGAAGGGTTTACATAATCATTCTTGTACCACCAACAAATGCTCCAACGTTTCGCGTAATTCCCATGCAACTTTGGTGTATGCCAAGTTCTGGACCTTGACAAGAACATTTTAGTTCCTTAGCATTTTGTGTGATGGTCGGCATCGCGTATCAAAGGCGCAAATCACAGCAATCGGATATGGCACCTTCTAATTAGTTACTTTCCAGTTTCCAATTAAGATATGATTGATTAGTTACTTTCCAATTAAGTATCTCCAAGTTTGGTATGATTTCAATTCTATTGTCAGGAAGGACTCTCCATATATAGGAACTCCTTTACGTATGGAATAACAAGAAAGAATTATCTCTAATTGTCTTCCTTCCTTTCTCTGTCTTCCTTCCTCCCTGCGCTTTCTTCCTTTCTTCCAGGCGCAAGCCTTTCCTCCTACCCGAGCTACCCCCACCATGGCACCTGGCCGGTGAGGCTTGGGGCCAAAACCCTTTGTTACCCACAGTTATCCAATTCTGTCTCTAGACCATGACAACTTGGTATTAGAGCCAACAATCTCTCGTGGCTACGGTACTGCCATGGACTCCAAAGAACAAATAGCTGCAGTTGAACAACAGGTGGCTGTTTTGACAGCAGACATGTCTGACTTGAAGGCACAATTGATCGGCCTGAAGGACACTACCAATCAGATCCCAGCCGTTGTGGACTTGTGTCTACCATGACTGAGCTCAAGAACGCGATCCTCGGCTTCACGGATCACATCAGCGCAATGGAGAAGGAGAGACGCACGGCGGGTGAACGGCTGCTACCGGCCCCGTTCGGCACCTCCAATGTGTCCAACCAGCGCACGGAGAGGAGCAATCCCCCACGATTCCATAGGCTGGAATTCCCGACGTATGATGGCAAGGAAGATCCCCTTGGATGGTTGCAGCGCTGTGATCAATTCTTCCGAGGATAGAAAACACTAGAGAAGGTATGGCTTGCCTCGTATCACCTTGTCGGTATTGCTCAATAGTGGTACTTTTAGTTGGAGCGAGGCAAAGGTGAGCCCAACTGGAAGAACTTCAAGGAGTACATCAATCTTCGCTTCGGCACATCCATCCGGTACAATCCCCTGGGGGAGCTCAAGCAGCTCTCGCGGACTGGTACCGTGCAGGAATACCAACAACGCTTCCTCGCAATCTTGTGTCGTGCGGGAGCGCCTTCAACCGTGCCAACAGGTGCAGCTCTTCACCTCGGGATGGATGGAACCCATACGGACGGACGTCGAGCTGCAAAACCCGTCGAGCCTCCAGATGGCGATGGTTCTCGCCCAGGCCTATGAGAGGCGCGCTTAGGTTGCCGCCGCTTGCCTCCGCAGAAGCGCCCAACAATCGCACCTCTACGATGCAAAGAGCTAGCAAAGCAAAGGGAAGCCAAGCGGCGCGCAACAAAGACCGCACATGCGCAGCCTTTCTCAGCAGCTCTCCGCCGCCCAGCGGCGTGAGGCAACTAGCTCTCACGGCCCGCAGACGCGCGGCGAGGCGCCAAGAACCGCGACCAGCGGCGTTATTTGACGCGGCCGAGATGGCACTTTGCGTGGAAGCTACCAGCTTCACCAGAGAAGTTCATGCCAAATCATCTGTGCAAGCGCTTGTTCGTGCTCTTGGCCCTAAGCAATGATGACGATGACGATCAGCCACCAGAGAGCGAGCAGGAGCCCGACATATCCTTATATGCATTGACCGGCATCCAACCGCACGCGGCCCAAACCATGCGCCTAGAGGTGGACATGGCCGGCAAGGTGCTGCTGGCTCTCATCGACTCTGGTTTGTCGCACGACTTCATCCACCACAAGACAGCTACGCACCTCGGCCTATGCACAGGCGTGCACGGGGCTACGGATCATAGTCGCCAATGGAGAGCAGGTGCCCAGCACTGGCATCTGCCATTGCCAATCAAGGTGGCGGACGAGGACTTCCAAGTGGACTGCTATACGCTTCCACTGGATGGGTTCGACATCATCCTCGGCGTACAGTGGTTGCATACCCTCGGCCCGGTCCTGTGGACTGTGGGATTTTGAAGCCCTCACCATGACGTTCCACCACGACCAACGCTTGGTGTGCTAGCAAGGGCCGGGCGCACCATCCTATGTGCCACGGTCGTGCGCGGTCGTCTCGTCTGACTTGATAGATGAGCTCCTCGCCGAGTTCGACGACATCTTCACTGAGCCAACCAAGCTACCACCGGAACGCGGGCGTGACCACCGCATCCATATCCTGCCGGGCACCCCAGTAGTCTCTGTATGACCATATTGCTACCCCCAACTACTTAAAGATGAGCTCAAAAAGTTGTGCGCCAAAATGCAGCGATAAGGAATCATACAACCTAGCCAGGCGATGTTCTCTTCACCGGTCTTGCTTGTCAAGAAGCACGACGGCTCATGGCGATTCTGCGTGGACTACAGGGCCCTGAATGAGCACACCATCAAGGACAAGTTTCCCATTCCCGTTGTCGATGAGCTTCTCGACGAGCTCTGTGGTGCGCGCTTCTTCACCAAGCTGGATCTGCGTTCGGGGTACCACCAAGTGCGCATGCACCCCCCCCCCCCCCCGGACATTGAGAAGATAGCTTTTCGCACTCACGAGGGCTTATTCGAGTTCCTGGTGATGCCATTCGGCCTCACAAATGCCCTGACAACATTTCAAGCTCTAATGAACGATTTTCTACGACCATTCCTCAGATGCTTTGTGCTTGTTTTTTTTGACATTTTGATTTATAGCTCGTCATGGTCTGAACACCTCTGCCATGTACGCGTGGTGTTCCGTGTGCTACGGAAGAACGTGCTTTTTCTCAAGAAGTCAAAGTGTGTCTTTGGAAAGACATCCGCGGCATACTTAGGCCATATCATCTCCACCAACGGTGTTGCTATGGACCCTCAGAAGGTACAAGCGGTCCTGGAATGGCCACAACTGCGGACTGTTCGAGCCCTTCGCGGCTTCCTCGGCTTAGCAGGCTACTACCGCAAATTCATCAAAGGGTTCAGCACGGTAGCCGCACCCCTCACACAGCTGCTCAAGAAGGAGGCATTCGCTTGGTCTCCAGCTGCAGCGGCGGCATTTAGGACCTTACAGATAGCCTTGGTGGAGGGCGCCTATCCTCCAGCCGCCCGACTTGACCGTCGACTTCATCGTGGAGTGCGACGCGTCCGGCTCAGGCTTTGGAGCTGTCCTGCACCAGGGAATGGGTGCCATCGCCTTCTTCAGCCGCATGATAGCACCACGCCATGCAAAATTGGCGGCTTACGAGCGCGAACTGATTGGCTTGGTGCAAGCTATTCTCCATTGGCACCCATACCTATGGGGGCGCCCATTCGTGGTACGTACTGACCATTATAGTCTCAAGTTTTTGCTTGATAAGTGACTCTCCACGATTCTGCAGCACCATTGGGTTAGTAAGCTTCTCCGCTGCAACTTTTGCGTGGAATTCAAGCCAGGCCGCCTCAACGTCGTCACCGACGCCTTGTCCAGAGGGCGCCGAGACAGCCGATCCGACACCGCCTTTTGGCCATCTCGAGGTTTCGCTTGGCCTCTTCGAGGCCATCCGCACGGAGACCGCCGGGGACACCGAGCTCGGCCGCCTCCGCACTTAGGTGCTGGCCGGCACTCTCGGCTTGCCATGGAGCGTCGTCGACGGCCTCGTCCAATATCAGGGTCGGCTATTTTTGCTGGCCTCCTTATCATTGTTGGCATTGACCCTAGAGGTGGCGCACTCCATTGGGCATGAAGGCGTCCAGAAGACGCTTCACTGCTTCTGGGCGAACTTCCACACGCCTAACGTCCGGTCGGCGGTGTTGGACTTTGTTCGTGCTTGTGCAACTTGTCAACACAACAAGTCCGAGCATCTTCATCCGGCCGGCCTACTCCAGCCACTACCTGTTCCATCACGCATTTGGGATGGTGTCTCCATGGATTTTATTGAAGGGCTGCTGCATGTGAATGGGAAATCGGTCATCCTCACCATTGTGGACCGGTTCTCCAAATACACCCACTTCATTCTTTTGGCGCATCCATACACGACGAGTTTAGTTGCCACAGTCTTCTTCGAATCAGTGGTCCGATTGCATGGGTTTCCTTGCTCTATTGTGAGCGACTGGGATCCCATCTTCACAAGCAATTTTTGGACGAACCTCTTCAACCTCGCCGGTGTACGAGTGTACAACTCCACCTCAGCTCGGCTTTTCACCCGCAGTCCGACGGGCAATCAGAGGTGGTCAACAAGATCATGACCATGTACCTTTGCTGTTTTTCCGGCGACCGACCACGGTAATGGCTGCGTTGGTTGCCATGGGCGGAATATTGCTATAATACTTTGTTCCAGTCATCACTCCGTGACACGCCCTTCAAGGTGGTCTATGGTCGGGACCCACCCACCATGCGTTAGTACACGGAGAACGGGGCTTGGGTGGCCGCCGTTGACAGCATGCTAAGCGACCGCGACAATTACTTGGCTGAGGTGAAGGAACGACTCCTACAGGCACAACAACACTACAAGCATCACTATGACCAGCATCACCACGAGTTGTCCTTCGAGCCTGGGCAGTGGGTTTGGCTGCGTCTTCATCACCGTCAGGCTCTCTCTCTCTCGCTGTCCGTGCCCACAAGAAGCTAGCGTCTAGATTTTATGGCCCATACAAGGTGCTGGCCAAGGTTGGCACGGTGGCTTACCGCTTGGAGCTACCGTCTCGTGCTCATATTCATGATGTATTCCACATCAGCATGCTCAAACCATTCCATGGAGCGTCGCCCATTGCTCCTCCTACACTACCCGCGCTCCAGGATGGACACGTTACACTGACACCTCAACACGTGGTGCGTGCCCGTCTAGCCCGCGGTAATTGGGAGGTCTTGGTCCAATGGGAGGCCTTGCTCGATGCCGACGCATCATGGGAGCCATTGGATGACTTCAAGCGTCGGTACCCCTCAGTGCAGCTCGAGGACGACCTGTTTGCCGAGGGCGGGAGAGATGTGATGGTCGGCATCACGTATCAAAGGCGCAAATCACGGCAATCGGATATGGCACCTTCCAATTAGTTACTTTCCAATTAAGATATGATTGATTAGTTACTTTCCAATTAAGTATCTCCAAGTTTGGTATGATTCAATTCTATTGTCAGGAAGGACTCTCCATATATAGGAACTCCTTTACGTATGGAATAACAAGAAAGAATTATCTCTAATTGTCTTCCTTCCTTTCTCTATCTTCCTTCTTCCCTGCGCTTTCTTCTTCCTTTCTTCCAGGTGCAAGCCTTCCCTCCTACCCGAGCTACCCCCACCACGGCACCTGGCCACTGACCAGGGCCAAAACCCTTTGTTACCCGCAGTTATCTAATTCGGTCTCTAGACCGTGACAATTTGACTATGCCTGTTTAGCAAGAATGAACAAAGTTACCATATCTAATGCTTGGTGTTGGAAATACTACATGACTTGATAAAACCTTATTATGATCTTATGTGGCCCCAGCGATGGTGGAAGTTCATTTCTGTGTTTCCACTTTGAGGTTCAACCCCTGTTTAACACATGACACCCTGTTAACTCTGTTTAGGTTGATGTGATATAATACCTTAGCAGGATAAGCATGAGAGATGTAATGTTTGGTGTCAGGGTTTGGAACTTTGTTTTTTTCCCTATCCAACCTCCTTCCCCTCGAAGAACTGCCTAGTTTCCTATTTTCCCCTAACCAATCTTTTCTTGATTTTGCTCTTTGTATTTTTTTTCTGAAGTTTATATGTTTCTAACATATTGAATTTTCACTAGTATGTGTACCCAGTTGAAGTCAGAAATCACCTCAATTCTGGTCTTACTGGAAGTAACAACACTGGTTCCCTATGGTTGCTACAAACTGGCCCGTTCCCTGTAGGAACATAACCCTTGTTGGTGCGACAACTCTGTTATCCTTCCCTGCTGAATGCTTAGGCGTACCCTTGTACATATATAGAGATGATTACTTACTGGGTTTGCTGGAAACAAAGCTGTATTGCAGTGTAAAGGGTGTGCTATTCGATGAGGGCAAGTTGTGGGTGGGTTTGACTGTAAGACATTTTAAGTTCGAAGTTCCAACTAACATCTATCCATACAAGTGAAAAAATATCTTGTGATCTGTTAATGTTAATCACAGAAAAATAGAATTTTGCATGTGACTATGTTAGTTGGTGGAATGGGAACTGTATGATGATCCATAAAATTTTGTCGTATCAGTTGATCAGAAATGTGAACCAATGTTAGTTTTTTGGATATGATTTTGTACTTTTTTGTTACGATGAACCCAAGCCTGTTAACTATCATTGCAACCAACCTCACCCCATAGTTATAAAACCCGGACCGGCCATCGACCCGGCCGAGGTCTCTTGTCACTGACCTGGTGGTCAGACCAGCGGGTCACTGGTCGGATCACATGTTTTTAAATTAATTATATATATATATATATATATACACACACACAATAATAACAATAGTAATTAAAAAACTAGATGACAAATGACAAATAGCTAGTTATACCCAGAGAAACAACCATGAGGTCCACAACCATTAAGGAATAAAGTCATGGATAAGTCAATAGGACGAAGAGGCCGCCGACGACAGTTGGACTCGATGTGATGGTGTCGGTGAAGAGGCTCAATGGTGATGACGACGCCAACAAGTGATGAGGTCGACGACGACTAAGATGACTTTAAGACACCGACAAACAAGGAGGATGTCGCCGACGATGATGGATCCAGGTCTGGACCACTTGATCCTGTCACCCACCGCCCCGCCGATGGACGGATGGAGTTGAAGATGGCCGACACCGGCAACGACCAGCAACGAAGATGAAGTCCGACGGTGACCAGATCCAAGAACTGACGAGTGACGACTATGTGGGAGTTCAACGGCGTGCAGAGGCCTGTGGAGGCCGGCGACATGGTTTTTTTGGGCTTCATGATGTGAATCCTTCCCCTTTGTATGGATGTAATTTTGATAGTTTTAGCGTAATTAAGATGAAATAAACACTTGAAAATTGTATGTGCTCCTTTTACTTGCTGCATCTATTCCATTTCAGAAGCGGTAGACTTGGTGCTGTAACTTTCTCATCACCTCAAGTCAGCTACATGTTCAAATATACAGATCCAAATCGGCCCAGGAACGACAAAGCAACTATTCTTGGTGATGCAATCCAGATGCTGAAAGATTTCACATCTCAGGTGAACAAGCTTAAAGCTGAATACTCGTCGCTCTCTGAAGAAGCACGCGAGGTAACCTCATAATATTAGTGTAAACAACCAGGTCAGCCACCGAGGAATTCAAACATATAAATAACATTTTTTACTGATTCTTGTAGTTGACTCAAGAAAAGAATGAGCTTAGAGATGAGAAAGCTTCACTCAAGTCTGAGGTTGATAATTGGAATACCCAGTATCAGCAACGAATGCGAGTGATGTACCCATGGGCTGGAATGGAGACTTCTGTAGTCATTGGTCCGCCTCCACCATATCTCTTCCCAGTCCCAGTTCCTATACCATCTGGTGCTGTACCTATGCATCCACAGCTTCAGGCATACCCCTTCTTCCGAAATCAAACATCTGGAACCATCCCCAATCCATGCACCCCTTACATGGCATACGCTCAACCCTGTCATCCTCCTCCTGATCAACCATCTAACCAATTTAATACTCCAGTTCCA
This sequence comes from Ampelocalamus luodianensis, assembly GCA_036346255.1. NCBI lineage: Eukaryota > Viridiplantae > Streptophyta > Magnoliopsida > Poales > Poaceae > Ampelocalamus > Ampelocalamus luodianensis. The sequence goes on from CM070620.1 coordinate 55,533,340, forward strand.
CATTCAAGTAGTAATCGATCTCAATCTCCCGCACAAGACTGTAGAAGCAAATCATCCACGCTGCAGCAAGCTAGCTGCGGAGGGAGAAGCGATGATTTTGGTGACGTTGCAACTGACCTGGAACTAAAAACTCCTGGTTCCTCAGCTCCTTCACATTCAGAGATTGCTAACAAGGTAAGGGTCATCCATTACTCAGCTTCACTATAAATGATCAGTACGTTTGAAGAACAAAAGAGAGACAATTTTTTTAATGGGTGTTATTCCATTATCACAGGATTCCTCTTCTGACTTGAAAAAGAAGAAGCAATGCATAAAGCAAATTAATGGTAGCACTCTTGCAGAAGGCAGCAGTTCAAGCAGATGCTCTTCCAGCGGCCCCCCAGATGTCTCTAATAGTGTTGGAGATGGATCAGTTGCTGATGACCAATGATTGACAGTACAAACATAGACAAGTATAGATGAAGTATTAATGATCTTTTCTAACCTCTGTTTAGTTCGCTTATGTGTGGTGTAATCTGCTGGCATTGCAAGCTTATCTACTTAGAAGTGCCAAGTTCCTAGTATCAGGACTGGACAAATTGAGAGGTCTACAGGCTCTGTAGAACTGGTTAGAGAAAGCCACATCCTGATGGTTATGATTTATGAATGGGCAAAAGCCTTCTATGGCAATTTGAAATCCAGGATTACTTGTGTCATGCATCGCTTATGTCTTCTGCAAGATATCTGTCAACCATATTGGTTGACATCATTCTAGTACATTTGTATAGTTCTTCCTGGTGTAGCATTTCACTTGAATTTTCCGGTCAAATAACTCGTGATTAACCATATTATTTATCCTGGCTTAATAATTAGTTGCTGGGTCAACTAGAAGTTGTACATCGAGTATTACCATTGCATTGGAATATGTTCTTAATTATCAGTTGTACTTCTACATGATTGTCAGTTTTGCCCAGTCTTCCTAGATTACATTTCCTGGTGGTTTCTTTCATGTGGCAAGTTGTTGAAGGTAGATAGATTGAGCCTAACATGTAATTATGCCCTTACCTTTTAAGCAATGCAAAATTTCTAAAGTTTTCTATTGATGTAATAATTAATGGATTAAATTCCTTTGTAAAAATTAACATATATTTTCAATATTAGTTTTAGCACATAGCTGATGGCGCAGTTTGTTTGGTCCTATTGGCAGGAACATTTCGTTCTGTTGGTTCATTAGGGAATAAAAGGGAAAATTGCGCATGTTCCCTCAGATTTCACCCCAAGTACCGTGCGGAGTACGTCCTCGACCTGGTGCATGGTGATCTTTGCGGCCCCATCGCGCTAGCCACACCAGGAGGGAGGCAATATTTTCTGTTCCTCATCGACGACCTCAGTGCTACATGTGGCTAATCTTGCTCACGACGAAAGACAAGGCGTCGGCGGCGATCAAGCGTTTCTAGACCGGCGTTGAGGTGGAAACTAGGCGCAAGCTGCGCGTCCTCCGCACTGACCGTGGTGACGAGTTCACGTTGGTTGAGTTCTACGCTGATCGCGGCGTCCAGCGGCACCTCACGACGCCATACTCCACACAGCAGAATGGTGTTGTCAAGCGCCAAAACTAGATGGTCGTAGTCATGGCTCACAGCATGATGAAGGCCAAGAGCATGCTAGGGATGTTTTGGGGTGAGGCGGTGACGACAGCCGTGTTCATCCTGAACCGAGCCCTGACTCGCAACGTCAATGGCATGACGTCATACGAGGCGTGGCATGACGCACAACCTCCGGTGCATTTTCTCCGCACTTTCGGCTGCATCGTGCACGTCAAGGTGGTGAAATCGCACCTGAAGCAACTCAATGATAGGAACACACCGATGATGTTCATTGGCTACGAGCCCGGTGCCAAGGCATATTGTGTCTACGACCCTGTCGGCAAGCGTGTGCATGTGACACGCGACGTCGTCTTCGACGAGGCGACATAGTGGGACTGGGGCACGCAAGGCAATGCAGCAACAGCCAACTCTGGTGAGACGTTTACTATCTAGTATACCATATATTCTGTAGCAGGTGCTATGAAGCCGTCGACACCAGCAGTGCCGAGTCGTGCGCCCAGCCTAGGGTCGCTGATGCTGGCATCCGAAGCAACGGCGAGCACGTCTACACCTGTGCCACAAGGTGGGGTGGAATTCGTTTCACTGCCCACTAACGCCTCGGCCATGCTTGACGCCGACGATGACGGGCCGCATCGCTTCCGGACCGTGGTCAACGTGTATGACACGACCACTGCTCAGGATCTCGACATGGACGAGCTGCATCTCATGGCCACCGAGGAACCAACCACTTTCGCTGAGGTGGAGCAGCACCAGTGCTGGCCACGCAAGGCGATGCTCGATGAGATGCGTTCCATTGAGGAGAATGACATGTGGGACCTCATCGACCTCCCGGCGAGTCATTGTCCCATCGGCTTGAAGTGGGTCTTCAAGGTGAAGGAGAACACCCACGACACTGTCATGAAGCACAAGGCCTGCCTCGTGGCAAAGGGCTATGTGCAGTGCCAGGGCGTCGGCTACAAGGAGGTGTTCGCGCCGGTGGCCCGTCTTGAGTCCGTGATGAGGACATGACCTCTATGGATACAACCATATTTGCTATGTTTAATGTTCTAAGTATAAGAGTTCGTACGCTTCACTTAAATTATAAGGTGAGCTCGTTTTTAGGAGTGTCTTTATATTAACTATATGATGCTACCTAATGATGAAATATATATATGTGCAGCACCATGTCACTTTTGGTCATCCAAGAGAAGCAAGCAGTTTGAGCTGGACCTGTTTTGGAATCCAGTTCGGCCTCCGTAATCAGCCGACAAAGATCAACTTAAAACAGGCATAACTTTCTCATACGGTGTCCGTTTAAGGTCCACAAGTACTTGATTGAAAGCTTATTTCGTCCTCTTTCCAACGGATCTGACCTCATCTTCAAATTCCTTCTGGACTGATCGCAATCATCAAAAGAAGACGTTATATCAATTGTTTGGGCCAATCTGGGCTTTGTAATCATACTGAACTCGGCCCATCTGCCATCGGGCCACTTGGGGGTGTGGTACTGTTCACGTGAACAGTAATCCGCGAGTTTAATCCCACCCCGCTAGTTTTATTAGTTGTGTGGCTCCTCATCCCCTATTTAAGGAGGCCACACACCCTCTAGTTTTCTTGGATTTTGTTTAGTTAAAAGTTAGCTTTGTTGCAACTTCGTGTATTGGCTTGTGTCGGCTAGACCAACCATAATACCGCTTCAAAATCCCAACTCAATTAAATATTTCAATCCTATTTGCAATTTCAGATTGCTTATTATCTTGTTCTTGCGTGCTTCTTTGGTGTATGCAGGAATCGACCTTCGTGGTCAGGTCAACCTGGTATTCGTGCACGGTTGATAACGACTTGTCAATCAGTTCAGCGATTGCGTGGTTTCGAGCCTTGCGTGTTCGTAGCCAGGATCGTGAGAGTTGAGCGACACCTACCGGACTTATCGTTCTCATCGAAAGATCGGGCCAATAATAGGACCTTCGGGTTCATCAGGTGGTATCAGAGCTTCAGTTGATCGGTGAGAATTTCCAGTTTTCTAGTTGTAGATTCATTTTTCATACCTAGAGTCCAGAAAATTGTCCAAAAAAAATATTACATCTATCATCCATACCGAGCCCTTTGAGCCTTTGCAATTTTTCTTTTCGGTATTTTGCTTGTTGAATCATTGGTTGCATTGTCGTGTCTAGTTGCTGATCTTTAGTTCTAGTTATTGTCTAGTTGGTCATTGTATAGATTGCTTCTCGTGTTTTCCTTCGCGTTGCTTGATCGCTCGCTTAGGTTCTTAGTTTTGCATCTAAAACAGAAAATTCGTGGGTTAGAACTCCTCTAATCCGCACCAAAAATAGAAAATCCGTACTGCTGTTAATCCAAAAAAATGAGAGGATTGCTGTGATCTTTTGATAGAGTTAATATTATTTGCGACTTGCGGCAAACCCTAGGGCCAGCCAAATACTAGAAGAAGAAAGAGGCAGCCGCATAAAACAAAAGCCGCGGTAAAAAAAAAGGAAAAAAAAGAAAAAGAAAAGTGTGTACAAAATTTGTGGAGACCTTCTACATATAACCAAAAGCTTCCACAAAAAAATTCAGCAAGTTTGGCCCACGGGTTTGAAAGATATAGCAGTTTCAAATTTAAATCCGAGACGGATTCGAGTCTGAGTAGAATTCCGTATCCGAGACACCTTCAGTAAAACGGACATAACTTTTGCATACGGTGTCCGTTTTTGATGTTCTTATGCTCGTTTTGAAGCTAATGACGAGGCACATCTTTTCTACCTAAGCCACTAGTCTCCCTCCAGGTGCCCCAAAATCGGCCATCTTCGGCCCCGAATTCGCGTCGAAAGTTTTCAGTTTCTGTTTTTGCCGTTTCTTTCGATTTTCCTTTCGGAATTTGGAGTTCACCTCAACTGCAAAGTTGTAGATCTCGTCGAAACCTTTCAAACAAGCATATATAAGCTATATAAAACTTTGCTTTGTTTATCGTTTGAGACTAGCTGTTGTTTCTGCTCAATCTAGAGGGCTGTTCGCGTGCACCCATATTGCTGTTTTTGTGCTCTACATCACGCGAACAATCTTGTGCCCTTAGAAAAAAGTTTGAGTAGTTGGCAGCTAGCGTCTCTCCTAGCACTTGTTGTGAGGCTTTCCCTTGCTTGCATCAAGTCACATTGATCGTTGCGTGTGCGTACATACACTTCTCTTCATAGGGCTTTGATTAGCTAGCTTTGATTAGGTTAGGATCGGCAACATTGGCTAGTACTTTGAACAATCTTTCAACTTGCATTAACTGTTTTGATTATTGCTGATCCTTGCTACCATATTGAAGCCTTCCAAGCTCCACTTCCTACTAACTCAGCAGGTGTCGTTCCTCGCAATCGTTGGGCTGATCGCAAGTGAGAGTATCACGAACCAGCCACCGGTTGTACCACTTCCTTGCTGCATTGGTAAGAACTTGTAAGAACTGGGTATAAGCTTGAGTGTGAGTGACTTGGTTGAGCCTCCAGAACCTAGTAGTTGATAGGGACATATACTTGTGATTTGTTTCCTTGTTTTCTACTAACTATGGCGATTCACTAAAGATTGCAAGATATATCCACCTCTTCTTCGAATCGTTGGACGGGAGTGCAAGATAATGAACGAGGAAGATACACACTTGAGGCAAGTTTTTCACCACGGAGGTATATGATAGTGATAGTATGTCTCATAAAATTAACTTCACTGCACTCTCTTTTGCTGGGAATTATGATCTTGATGCTTATATCACATGGGAATTAGTCAGACAACAATTATTTGCATGCCATGAATTTCCTGATCATCTAAAAGTTAGGGCTATTACGCGTGAGTTTTATGATTTTGCATCTATTTGGTGGAGTGAATACTGTCGTACTAATCAGAACATACCTAGAACATGGAATGATTTGAAGAGAGTAATGAGACATAGATTTGCACCTTCATATTATTCTCGTGAATTGCTTAATAAATTGCAACGCTTAAGACAAGACAGTAGTTCTGTAGAGGATTATTATCAAGATTTGCAAACTGATTTGTCTCGTTGTGGTTTAGAAGAAACTGAAGATGCGAAGATAACTAGATTTCTAGGAGGATTAAACCATCAAATTCTGAATAAACTTGTTTATAAACCTCCCACTGTCACTCGTTTGTTTCGTCTTGCTTGCCAAGTTGAAAAAGAAGTACAGTGGACGACAATCCAAGACCGTTCGTGCTTTTTCGTCTACTTCCACTACACCTTCACGTGTACATGAAACAAATAAGCGCACGGTACAAACCTCCGCATCAAGATCATCTTCGGTTGCTTCTCCTGCTGCTGCATCTACCATGATTGCCGCCCCTACTGCTGTGGGAGTTACTCTATCTCGTTGTCTTGCACCCTTGGCTCGCTCATTGTTAATTGAGCTGGAGCAAGAAGAGGAAGGAAAAGCTTTTAACTACTCACCAACTTCAGTATCAACATCATCTGAGGCGATCCTACAAGGTAATACCAAAGGTACTGATTTGAACACTCAATCTAAGAACAATAACCATGATTTCATGCCTAGTATCATTGAGCAAAGGGAAAATCAGATTGTAGTAGAAACCACTGCATCACATGAGGTGGATGAACCTAGTGCTGAGAAGGTAGAAATTCATTTCCTAGCTACAGAATCTGATATTATTAAGAATTTGCATGAATCCTGTGATAATTTGATTGATTTGCCAGCTGAGTTGAGTGCACCATGTGATAAACTTGTTGATTTACCTGTTAACTTGAGTGCACCATGTGCTGAAGTAATTGAATTGCCTTCTATTTTAAATGATTCATGTGATGATTTAATCGCATACAATGATCATGTGGAATTGGTTAGACATAAAGACGTTTTGACTAAAATTTCTCCTGCTGATTCTTTATGTTATATTATGTTGGATTCACCTATGAAATTGTCACATGCCTTGGAAAAAGTTTATGTAATTGCATGTTCGAAATTCTTGTTTAGCACCAACACCCCTGGATATAAGTTTAATTTGATTGGAGATTATGGTGTAGACAATCAATTTCTTGTATATCGAATATGCATAACTTGTGATCACATCGATGAATTGAAGCATGTTGTTTCGAACAACAATTCTTGTGTGCTGAATCTTGTTCAATATGAGAGTCAAATAAAATTTAGTGCTCATCCCATGCCTATGTGTTCACCTTTTATGGCACCATCTAGTAAGGACAATCTGAATGCAGATGTTGAATTATGGAAGAACTTACAAATCTTTTCACCATTGCTAGATGAATTTGCTATTGCTCGTCTGACATATGATTATATGGGTGAATTTTGTTTGATTCCAAAAGTTGTAGATTTGCCCATATATGCTACCACTGCAAGTTTACAACTTCAGAGATTTGAATTGCATAAACGCTTCACTTACATTTGCAAAACTAGTTGCAATAATTGTTGTGTGAGAACTTTTGTTTTGATCATTCACATATATGATTGTTGCTGTCTTCTAACATTAATGATGCAACAACGAAGAACTGTTAAAACAGATGACATATACATATATCATGCATACACTTTGGCTTCTTTGTTACCCTATTTTCAGCTTATCAAAAGCCGAGGACGGCTTTGTTTTCAAGAAAGGGAGGATGATGAGGACATGACCTCTATGGATACAACCATATTTGCTATGTTTAATGTTCTAAGTATAAGAGCTCGTACGCTTCACTTAAATTATAAGGTGAGCTCGTTTTTAGGAGTGTCTTTATATTATATGAACTATATGATGCTACCTAATGATGAAATATATATATGTGCAGCACCATGTCACTTTTGGTCCAAGAGAAGCAAGCAGTTTGAGCTGGACCTGTTTTGGAATCCAGTTCGGCCTCCAGAATCAGCTTGACAGCATCAACTTAAAACAGGCATAACTTTCTCATACGGTGTCCGTTTGAGGTCCACAAGTACTTGATTGAAAGCTTATTTCGTCCTCTTTCCAACGGATCCGACCTCATCTTCAAATTCCTTCTGGACTGATCGCAATCATCAAAAGAAGACGTCATATCAATTGTTTAGGCCAATCTGAGCTTTGTAATCATACTGAACTCGGCCCATCTGCCATCGGGCCACTTGGGGGTGTGGTTACTGTTCACGTGAACAGTAATCCACGAGTTTAGTCCCACCCCGCTAGTTCTATTAGTTGTGTAACTCCTCATCCCCTATTTAAGGAGGCCGCACCCCCTCTAGTTTTCTTGGATTTTGTTTAGTTAAAAGTTAGCTTTGTTGCAACTTCGTGTATTGGCTTGTGTCGGCTAGACCAACCATAATACCGCTTCAAAATCTCAACTCAATTAAATATTTCAATCCTATTTGCAATTTCAGATTGCTTATTATCTTGTTCTTGCGTGCTTCTTCGGTGTATGCAGGAATCGACCTTCGTGGTCAGGTCAACCTGGTATTCGTGCACGGTTGATAACGACTTGTCAATCAGTTCAGCGATTGCGTGGTTTCGAGCCTTGCGTGTTCGTAGCCAGGATCGTGAGAGTTGAGCGACACCTACCGGACTTATCGTTCTCATCGAAAGATGGGGCCAATAATAGGACCTTCGGGTTCATCAGTCCGTGCTCTTGCTGATCGTGCTAGTGGCGCACAAAGGATGGCCAGTACACCACATAGACATCTAATCGTCGTTCTTCAATGGCAAGCTCGATGAGGAGGTATACGTTGCCCAACCTCCCGGCTTTGAGGTCGAGGGCCATGAGCAGAAGGTGCTGAGGCTCCACAAGGCCCTCTATGGCTTGAAGTAGGCGCCGAGAGCGTGGAACGCCAAGCTTGACAGCTCTTTGCTGTCGCTTGGGTTTTAGTGGAGTGCATCAGAACATGCGGTGTACATGCGTGGCAGTGGTACATCGCAACTACTGGTGGGCGTCTACGTCGACGGCCTCATTATTATGGGTATCGATGCACAGGAGATTGTGAAGTTCAAAAGGGAGATGAAAAACTCATTCAAATGAGCGATCTCGGTCTGCTTAGTTTCTACCTCGGCATCGAAGTGCACCAGTCTGATGGCTACGTCATGCTGAACAAATCTGCATATGCACTAAAAAATCTTGAGAAGAGCGGTATGGCACATTGCAATCCCTGCCACGTTCTCATGGAGACGAGGCTCAAGTTGAGCAAGGCAAGCTCAACCCCTCTCACGGACTCCACGGCCTACCGGAGCATCGTCGGGAGCTTGCGGTACCTAGTGCACACAAGACCTGACATCGTGTACTCGGTGGGCTACGTAAGCCACTTCATGGAAGTGCCAACCACCGAGCACTTGGGGGCATTGCTGGTACGTGGAGCTATGGCTGTCGTGCTGGTACGTGGAGCCATGGTACGTACGCAAAGAAATTGGAGGAGCCACAGTTTGTCGGCTACAGCGATAGCGACATGGCTGGCGATGTCGACGACCGCAAGAGCACGGCGGACGTCTTCTTCTTCCTCGACCACAGCCCCATCAGCTGGCAATCACAGAAACAGAAGGTTGTGGCTCTGTCCTCTTACGAGGCCGAGTACATCGCGGCGACGACGGCTGCCTGCCAAGGTATCTGGCTCGCTCGTTTATTCGCTGACTTAAAGAATGAAGAAGCAGGCAATGTCATGCTCAAAGTCGACAAGTCGGCGAGTTGGTGTTCCACGACTGGAGCAAGCACATAGACACCCAATATCATTTTATTCGGGAATGCGTTTAAGACGGCAAAGTTGAGGTGGAGTACATCAAGACTAAAGAGCAGCTAGCTGACATTCTGACGAAGGTGTTGGGCCATGTCAAGTTCTAGGAGCTGCGTACAGGGATCGGCATCGTCAAGATCAAGAAAACACATCAATGATTAGGGGGTGTTTATTGATTAATCCTGGGTGCTGGTTCTCTTGTGTTTATTGTTTTTCAGTTTTTTTGCATGTGGCTAGAAATGGCAGCACTAGTGGGCGTTCTGGCGCAGAGTTTAGTGTGTGTGTGTTTATTGCTGTAGTGGCGTAGGAGCGGGCGCAATTAGTAGCGATTCATTGCATTGCATGTAACGTATGCGTATATGGCTTTCTTGATCAAAATAAAAGAAACGAAAAAACAGGAAAACGCTGTGAAGTTTGGCGGCACAAAAATTGTCTTCTGTTCCCGGCAAAGGCGAGCGTGTGTGTGTTTCTGTCCTGGCCGTTCGCGTGAGCCGGCGCGGCCGACAGACTGCATTAGAGAAATATTGGACTTGCGGGCAATCAAAGATGGAAGGAGCGGTTTCTTGACTATGGAATTGTTCATATGGCACCATATCACTCGGATCACAGATTCACAGGCCAATTCTCATTGACACTCTTTACTATACACTCTTTACTATAAGGAGGTGATTGAGAGGAAAGGAGTCAAGTGAAGGCGGTTTGAAGCCGAAGTTCCAGGTGGTGGTATAAGCCTACAAGGTGCTTGGGAGAAAGCACAGTTTGCTTGTGACGGACAAAACATAGCGGTTTCGCTACAACAAGTCCAAGACGAATTGCATCGATGGGACAAGGAAATACTAAAGTCTTCACAAAGGAAAAAAAAGCTGATCTGGGTCATGAGAGCAGAAATATCAGACAGATTCATTTTAAGCAGAGAGAGATAGTAGAGGAAGTAAAGAAGTCGTTGGAACAAGAATCTTTTTTTTTTTTTTGAAAGCAACGAGGAAGAGTAAATTGGATGCAAAAAGAGGATAGGAATACTTCATTCTTTCATGCACGGGCATCTATAAGACGTAGAGTACATGCCATCAAGAGATTGAATGATGTAAATGGTCCAGCAAGGGAAGGCAATGAGAACATAGGACAAGTAATAACAAGTAAAAGTAGTGTCTCAAGCTATACCCTTGTATGCTATGTTGTGCTCCTTGCTCCCAAAGAAAAGTTGTGAGGACATGCACTGGCTCGCTTGGCACAAAATGTGTGTTCTTAAAGATGTAAGGGGCTTATGTTTTAGGGATCTTCATTGTTTCAATTTGGCTATGCTAGGCAAACAATACTTCACACTGTTTTCTTTCCCATAGATGCTAATAGAGTACTCGATATCCCCTCCCACACACAGAAGTGGAAGATGCACTGACTTGGAGATACAAGAAGAATAGAATGTAATTTATTCTCTGAGGTCTGCATATGATGTTGAAACGAGTGCCATGTATGAACAGGAAGGAACCGACAGGGTGATTCATGGGAGCAGCTCAACTGAATCAAGGGACTGGACGGAAGCTGGAAAGTTAAAATACCAGGTAAAGTGAAGGTATTCATGAAAAGCTCTCAGACTTGTGTGATATGTTGTAAATACATTGAAGATTCAAGTCATGGCACCTTTGAATGTGATCAAGCTACAAGGGTATGGAGAGAGGTCTTTGTCTGGACAAGGAAACTCATGAGCCGCTTAAATGCAACCACCTCATGTGAAAAAGCGATGGAATACATAATTCACATGCTGACGAAGAAATCTCTAGTTCTTGGCCAACTTGATTTTCACAGTACAGTGGCAGTGGGGTATATCTGGTGGGAAAGAAATAAACTTTTAAGAGGAGAGCAGGTAGGGACGCCGTCGGCCATCACACAGACACACACAGCTCAATCGGTGTGTGTGCTTTCCTTACTTCTTACAATGGAGCAAAAAAGAACAGTGTGACCAAACCAATGGAATAAAATGATAATGCAGTGGACAAGACCACATGAGGGTTTTGTTAAAATAAATACTGATGGCGCGTTCAATGAAATTTCTGGGTGTGGAGGCATAGGTGCAATGATTCGAGATTGAAGTGGTGGTTTCATAGCAGCAGCTTGCTGGCCAGTTGCTCGTGCGCCAAGTCCCTTTGCCATGGAGGCTAAAGTAGTACGGAACGGTATCCTATTATCTACCCAAATGGGATGTAACTACATTGTTGTGGAGAACGTCTACACTAAGGCCTTGTTTGGAAGCAAGGGGTAGAAAAACTAGGGTACAAAATCCCTGTGAAGGATTTTGAGGGCATATGAAATTCCTCTCAACCCCAAGGGAAAATCTTCCCGCTCAGGAACAAAATCCCTGTTGCTGTTTGGAAACAACAGGGATAAAAATCCCGGCTATGAAAAAAAATCAAAAAATTCGTAAAATTCAGAAACAATAGCTATAGTGTACTTTAGTTATCAGCAAAAAGTATTGCACACTCCACAATTAAATTCTGTATGCTCAACTGTCATAACAAAATTCAAGAATTTGATGTGATGAATCTCTGGATATATCCTCTACATGCTATACAGAATGAAGATGTAAGCTACACACACCAAAGATACTGGAAGAGTCAATGTCAACCAACAGATTTGAGACTACGTAGTATGTACTTCATCAGTTCACCTCACATTACATATGTTGTAAGTCGAATTTCTGCTTTTACATTCAAAATGCCAGCCGAGCACCACATATATGAATAAGATTCTTTGGAAATGAACCGTCCCAGTTTAGTTTTAGCCTTTCAGGTTGACGATATACTAACAAATCGAAATCCATCCTTCCTTCTGCAAAGAACCAGGGAAGCTACACAAGGTTTTCATAAAGTTTTTGGAATGAAGGAAAAGAAAGATTACTTACGGCTTCCATTAGTATTTGGACATCTGCATCAGGCATTTGGTGCCCAAGCTTATGCAGACCAAGCTTCAGTTCATCAAAAATTCAAAATTAATCATGTTATCTTTGTTTAGATCCATCTTTTCAAACATATCCTTTATACCAGCCATCTCTTTTACCGAAATATGCTCAGCTATGACCTTTAGTCAAACAACAAGCGAGAAAGTTCAGAGATAGCAAGTCTAATATTGAAAGGGAATTTTCGTTCAAACTCATCTCACGTTAATACTCAAAATTGACCGTACTGAATCATACTATGTGGATACTATATCGTTCCTCGTTACATCCAAGGAGAACAAATCACCAAGAAAATAAGCACATACCTAACCCGCAGCAGTCCAATCCAATGAAAGAAGCACAACTGGTATTAAGATCTCTAATCTGACCCAAAACCACAACTGATACGCAAATCCTAATCCCCCAGGATGAACAAAGTAGAAAATCAGCGATACTTCTTAACACGATATACTAATAACACTAATTCAAACAAATCAGAGACAAGATACACAGAGAGGGCGGCCAGACCCGGGATCCATGTTGATGATGTCGCAGAGCTCGATGTTGACGGCATCCCAACACAACGGAGATCTACACTTCCTCCCATAAAGAACCTCAAACGGAGCGGCTCGAACGCTAGCGTGGTAACTGTTGTTATAGGCAAACTCTGCCAAAGCTAGGTGGTCTTCCCAACCTCCCTTCCAGGACAAAATACAACATCTGAGCATGTCCTCTAGGGTCTGAATTGTGCACTCAGACTGACCATCTGTTTGGGGATGAAATGCGGTGCTAAGACGAAGTTGTGTGCCCAAAGCACTCTGCAAGCTTTCCCAAAATTTGGAGACAAACTTAGCATCTCGATCTGAAACAATAGTCTTCAGCACCCCGTGCAACCGCACTACCTCTCGCACATAGAGAGGAGCCAAATCACTAGCCGAGTTAGTCGTACGAATAGGGATGAAATGTGCAGACTTGCTAAACCGGTCCACTATGACCCAGATAGCGTCCTTCCCTCGCTGCGTGCGGGGTAAACCAACTACAAAATCCATAGAGACACCGTCCCATGGCCAAACTGGAACCTCCAACGGTTGCAACAATCCTGCTGGTCGCTTATGTTCAGCCTTGACTTTCTGGCATATACCGCAAGACGCCACATACTGGGCGATATCGACCTTCATCCTTTTCCACCAGAAACTCTTCTTCAAGTCCTTATACATCTTGGTCTCACCAGGATGTACGGTATATGGAGTACGGTGAGCTTCTCTTAGGATCTCTTCTTTCACTTGTGCTGTCTGTGGTACACAGAGGCGGCCTTTAAATCGCAATGCACCCGAATCATCTACACTGAAATGGCCTTGCTTGCCCTCATCAATTCGCTTCTTCACTCGCTGGAGCATTTGATCATGCTGTTGTGCTTCGTGACTGCTCGGGATGGTGACTCAAGAATCAACCGAGTCTCAGTCTGGGCGGTACCCACGTAGCAGAAGGAGATATCCATTCGTTCAAAGTCAGCAATAAGACAACTGAGAGTAGGAGGTGTCGCCTTGCGACTCAGAGCATCAGCTACAACATTCGCCTTGCCAGGGTGATACTGAATGGTAAGGTCATAGTCCTTGATCAATTCTAACCACCTCCTCTGTCTCAAGTTCAGATCCTTCTGGGTAAAGATGTATTTGTGCTCTTATAGTCGGTGAATATATCGCAGTCTCGCCGCACAAATAATGGCGTCGATCTTCAATGCAAGAACCATCACGCAAGCTCTAAATCATGGGTAGGGTAATTCGATCATGTTTCTCAACTGTCTCGATGCATAGGCAATCACCTTGCCATCCTGCATGAGTACACACCCAAGTCCAACTTTCGACGCATCAGAGTAAATTATGAAACGTTTCCCCGGCTCGGGGAGGGCAAGTACTGGAGCGGTCACCAACTTCTCTTTCAAGGTGCAAAATCTGCGCCACACGCATCGACCACAGAAATTTGATACCCTTCTGTGTCAACTGGGACAACGGTCTAGCAATGGTTGAGAATCCTCCACAAAACGCCGATAATAGCCAACTAAGCCCAGAAAACTCCTCACTTCTTTGACATTGGTTGGCCGTTTCCACTCTACCACCACAAAATCTTGCTAGGATCAACCAAATACCTTCTTGATTGATTAGATGGCCCAAAATCATACCTCGTAAATCCGAATTCACACTTCTTCACTTGGCATAAAATCTGCTTCTTCCTCGCTTTCAAGGACCAACCTCGATGTGGACATGATCTTCTTTCGCCTTTGAATAAATCGAATATCATCGATGAATACCACAACGAAATTATCAAGGTATCGTGTAGCATACTATTCATGGCTTCCATGAAAACTGCAGGAGCGTTTGTTAGTCCAAAAGACATAACTTTATACTCAAAGTGGCCATACCTCGTAGAGAAAGCCGTCTTCTCGATATCTTGCTCCTGGACTCGAATTTGGTTATAACCTGACTGAAGATCGATCTTAGAGAATATCTTAGCTCCCTTTAGTTGATCAAAGAGATCCTCTATGCGGGGCAAAGGGTACTCATTTTTCACGGTAGCCTGGTTGAGAGCCCGGTAATCCACACACATACGCCAACTGCCATCTTTCTTTTTGGTGAATAAAATAGGTGCGCCCCACGGCGAAACACTTCGCCGGATCAAACCCTTGGACAATAGATCATCCAATTGCTCCTTCAACTCCTCCTGAAAAGGACGTGCCAAACGGTACGGAGACATCGAGATAGGTCGAGTCCCTGGAATAAGATCAATCCGGAATTCCACTTTTCGCTCCGGTGGCATCCCAGGAAGCTCCGCAGGAAAGACATCGGGAAACCCATTCACCACAGGAATCTGCTCAATACATAGTGAGGAATCAGTCTTCTCACTGAGAGACCAAAACAACCCAATGGTTGAGGGCCGACAACTAGGAACAGGCTAGCCAGCACGAACGAGGAGTCAGACGGTGCACTACCCTGAAACACCAGTTCTCCATCGGACGGAGTTTGCAAAGTCACCGTCTTCTAGAAACAACAAATCCTGGTACGGTAACTAAATAACCAGTCCATGCCCAAAATAACATCAAAAGGTGACATCTGAATTACCATGAGGTTAGCAGTGAAGTTTTCATCATCAATAGTGATATAACATCCAGGACACGTTGTAGAGCTAGATATGAGACCCCCCCGGAGAGCTGACTACTACAGACTCAGAAATACGCTGCAAACTCAAACCTGCCCTTCTAGCAAACTCTAGGGACACAAAAGAATAAGTGACCCCTGAATCAAAATGAACAAAGGCCTCAAATGAATCAACTAGCAGAGTACCTGTCACCACATCAGGGCGGCCCGCAGTCTCCGGAGTAGGCATGGAGCAGACTCCTACTGGCACCAGTGCAGAGGATGCGCCAACGCTGGGTGCAGGATGAACAGGGGCAGCTGCAGGTGAAACGAACGAGGGTGGTGCAGACGGTACCGGACTCCAGTAGAAACCCGGAGGAGGCGTTGGTGAAGGTGCCGCAGGAGGAACCCAACCAAAGGGTGGCTGGGATGCAGGAGCAGCTGCCAGAGTCTGAATTGAACCCGGTGGAGTGCTAGAGGAAGGAACCGCTGGGACTGGCTCCCACTTGATGATGCTCGCTGGGTTCTGCTTGCACACTAACCGCTTGTGACCATCCCGACCACAATGACGGCAAGTCCCCTTAAATGAACACTCTGAAGCCCGGTGTCCCTCACCACACTTGAAGCATTTCATTCCTTGCCCTGGAACAGGACGCATCTGCTGTGCGGATGACGAAGAACGTGGCGTCGGCAAAGAGGACTGCCACTGCTGAGCAGGACAAGAGTGCTGACTTCCCTGAACCCTCTTGGAAGCAGGTTGCTGAGATGACCCGCTCCCACCACCAAAACTCCGTTTCTGGCCAAAGCCAGAACCACTGGCAGAGACAGAACCACCAGCAGCCTGTCTCTGAGAAGAAAGATCCCTCTCCAACTCCATTCACCTGGCCTGATCAACCACAGAGTTGAAGTCACGCAAGCCAGTCGCACCCAGAACATGGCGGTACTCCTGGTTTAGGCCCCTGCGGAACCTCTTAGCCTTCTCTCGATCATCATTAGCCACTACTGGTACAAAACGTACCAGATTGTTGAACTCATTCTCATACTCCGACACTCGCCTTCTTCCCTTGAACCAAAGTCGCGATGGATCGCTCCATCCTCTCAAGGAAGGAGTCTGGATAGAACTTTACCCTAAACTGTTCCACAAATTCTTCCCAAGTGACGGGTTCTTGCAATGGGGTTCTAGCAGACAGAACCCCTTCCCACCAAATATCAGCTTGGCCCTTCAGTTGAAAGGCCACAAACCGCGCCTTCTGCGTCGAGGTCATCTCCAAAGCTCCAAATTGCCTCTCCATGTAACGTAGCCAGTCTGCAGCCTGAACCAGAGTATCCACTCCGTCGAAAGTGTCCAAACGGAGTGACATCCACTCACGGAGGCTTATCCTGGCCTCGGGTGGAGCTGCTGCAACGACCGGCTCTGCCACAGGAGCAGGTGCCGCGGGAGGGGCGGCCTGCAATTGCTGACGAAGTTGCTGAACCTCCCTCTGAAGATTTTGAATGATCACGGCTGATGTGGCCTGAGCTTCTGCGGCCGCTTGAGCAGCTGAGGCAACCTCCTCAGCGGTAGTACTAGCAGCCTCCTCAGTCGGAGGTGAAGAGACAACCGGACCACATCCACGACCGCGGCCACGGCTCAGTGGATGGCCACGGCCACGACCCGCTCCTCTCGCCATCTAAGAGCACCACAGCAAATAAACTAATCATTTAGCTCAACAGTCCAATGGAAACACAGAAACAATATCACAATTGCTCAAGAAATGAAACATAACAGCGGAAACTTGTAGTAACAAAGAATGACCCAATCCCACCTACTGTGCATAGTGTGTCAATTTAATTTATAACTATCATCCACGGACCTAAAGCCCGCTCTGATACCAACTGTAACACCTTGGCTATCCAGAAGCCAAAATGTTACCTAAAGAATCTAACTTACATCCATAATCATAAGAATTGAAGCAATAATCCAAGTTATAACGAAAGGAAGGAGAACCGCTCAAAAGGCATAAAAGCACAAATATTATCTGAACCTATGCAAGTCAAGTACCACAGCGGAAAAATAAACATCCATAACCAAACGGGAGACATCATCCACATGTCACCTCAATTATTACAGTTTATCTCTAAACAAATGAAGGAATTCAACCAAGTTCTATTATTGAAACTAGAATATGGTGTTGTGTGTTTAGTGTATGTCTAGTCCCCCGAAAGAGTCATCATCAACGGCCACCTATAACAAAACAACAAACAAGAGTGAGTCCAGGACTCAGCAAGTACAACGAATACAAGAACATACTTCACGAAGAAACATGGCACAATAGAAATATCTGAAAGAATGAACTGTAATGCATGGATGCCATGAACTGGTTGGACTGCACTCCTGCTTATACCGGTATAGCTAGTGATACACCCGTCGGTGTTCACTTAAGCCCGTATTTATCGAAATACGGTGATCCAAAATACCGTATGAAGAACGTTTCATACGGGTGTCCAAAACTGCCCACATTGGAATGGTGGGACTTCACTTGCCCATACTAGAATTGATGGGACTTTAGACTCCACTCCCGTGGAGCTCCTCTCCCGTGGACGGAACATGAACATGGATGCATGAATAAATTTATGAATAATGCCAAATATCATCTTCACACATATGAAAGAGCATACACAAAGAACATAATCATCGAAGCCTCTTGACTACTATAATCTCCACTCCCGTGGATGGAACTTGAACATTGAAGCTTCTCACACATCAACAAAACACAATACTAATCAACGAGCATCCTGTGTTTACAAATCACACAAAAGTCATTGTACTTGCCTTTAGCATTGCGATGCGTTGGGAGGCAACGAAGAAGCTGCTAACCTTGGCGCCTCACCCCTACACCAACATTACTCAATAAGAACCAATTCATCAAGACACTACTCGCATAGCCCCTAATTCTTACCCCAACCCTATCACTTAATTGTATCCGTTGCTAGAATTAAACCACATTCTAGCAGAAAGCCTTATCGGACAACAGCAGTAAAAGTAGCATAACTTTTGCTCTAAAACTCAAAAAGGGGTGTTCTGAAGTTTGTTTGAAAGGTAATGAAATTATATTCAACAACCTAGTTGGTGGAAATCTCGAATTCTATATGTATCAATCTCCACAAGACCAACAAACACTTCCTGTCAGAATTACCAGAAATTCTGGACAGCAGCACGGTAAATGCCATAACTTCTAATTGGATAAACCAAACTTTGCGTTCTTTATCAATATCAAAAGCTAAGACCAAGGCCTACAATAACCTAGTTGGGTGAAAGCCCTAAATTTTCCATTAACACACTCATATTTTAAAAGGCAACTTGACAGTTCATTCTCGTCAGAATTCTGGACAGCAGAGACGGAAACTATCTGTAACAGCCCCAACTTAGGGTTCATATTTCAAATGTAAAATTTTGAGGAGAAATAAAAACTTTTGTTGTCTCTTCAAATCATTTGAAAGTTTCTACATTTTTCCCTAGCAATTTCCAATTTTCTAGAAGTTGATTCTTGTGATTGGGAATTGTTGTCATCAAATTATTAGCCTTCAAACTTGTGATCATCCTCTGAAATTATTTTTCCTAGCATCTTGATCATCCTATCTACCTCCCTGAATTATCTCACAATTTTTAGATTTTATTTGCTATTTCAAATGGCCAAGTCAACCTAGTTTGAAATCTGGTCAAACTTCTGTTCAGCAGCTTGTGAATTTTATTGGGAGAAGTCTGGTGCATGAAAACTCCTGGAAAAATTTCACAAGGTGGTCCTCTGTTCCAGTTAGCTTCCATAAAAATTTCGAAATTTTTGGAGCCCTGGAGCTATCTCTAAAAATTTCCCAAAACCTCTCTGTCTTTTAAATCGAATTCTGAAAACAGTGTTTGTCGGGCCCGAACCACACTTGGGCTCGAGTCCGATCAAGACTAATGGACTCGGTCGCGTCAACTAATCGCACCGCCGAGTCCAATCAATCGTGACCGTCCGATGAAGATCGAACGATCCACGCCGCGTCGCGCAACCGACTGTCCGAATGCATACACCAATCTCGGCCGCCCATCTCGATCCAACGGTCGGTGCGTTTCGATCAAGTCAAACCACCGTTCGCACCGCCGACGATCGGGCCGACAGGCGGTCCCACTCGCAGTCGCTTCCGCCACGTCGTTTCGCCAGCTCCAGCGCAACGCTCGCCCGCGCGCTCTCGACGGCTCGCCGCCTGCATGCACGCTGCCACCTCGCCTCACCGGTCTTTTCACCGCCCACCGCCTCACCTCGCTGCCTCCGCCTGCTCCTACAAAACCCTCCGAAGGTTTTCCCTACCTCGTTTTCGTCTCCATTGCCTTTCTTCTCCACTGAGCTCCAGGAGCCGTGAGCGCCGCTGCGACGCCCGGCGCTCTCGCTCCGGTGATCTCCGAGCACGGCCGACCGCGTCACGGCGTGTTCCACATCCCTGGGAAGTAAACCCCTCAAGGAATTTCGGATTTCACCGTCTGTGGAGCTGCGCGTGGGCTTTCTTCTCCAAGTCCGGCCGAAACCGCCTCTTCCGCCGCCGCGTCTTCTCCGGTGAGCTCCAGCTCAATTCTTCGCTCGGTGAGCACCGCTTGGACTCCACTTTCCTTCTCCGGTCACTCACTTGTCCTCTCGTTCGCCTCAAGCTCCGCTGCCGTTGACCGCCTTGCGCCGCTGCGGCTCTCGTCCGAGCCACTCGGTGCCTCTCGTCGCACCAAGCTCACCGGTGAGTTCTCGGAGCCTCACCGATGCCCATGCGCGCACTAGTTTTTATCGTCTTTCTCTGCAGTGCGCCGCACCTTGTCACCCCACCGCCGTCGTGTTCGTCGCCGCCGCCACCGTGCTTCTCCGGCCAACCGCGACCACCTTTAGCTTCAGTAACCCCTGGGCGACCCATTTTGGCCGTCGCACAGCCCGCGCCGCCACTCCTCGCGGCGGCGATTTGTCCAGAGCGGCCGATCCTCTCTGTTCTTCTCAGTGCTCCTCTGCATGCATCGACAGTGGGGCCCACTCCTTCAAAACCAGTTCTTTAGTCTCTAATCATGATTAGGAATGTTCTTCAGTTCACTCTCATGCTTGATTAAAAGTTGGGATTGGAAGTGTTTTAGTGTGTTCTCTGAATTTGTCACCTGTTGTCGGTTCGCTTGTCGTCATACTAAATTCTAATTTCATGCTTATGCTTTGAATTCTTGTTTAGTGCTAGTTGGCTTCCTTTTGTTGTGGTGGTTAGCCTGAAATCAGTTAGTTAGTATCTTTAAATTTCAATGCTCTTGTTGTCATGTTTAATCGTAAGGGATAGTTAGCTGTTCATTTCATTGTCTCTGTACTCTTGATTTATCAGTGCAGTAAGATTTGGTGTATAACATGCTGAATTGTGTTAACCTTACAAAATGTTGGCATGTTGCTTAGGTGTGTTAGTAGCTGAATTTTATTAAAGCTCAAACTTATTTAGAACTTTGTTTAGCATCTCATAGTTGGATACTTGTCTAGTTAGTGTTTTCAATAGCTTCTTTCAGGGTCTGTTCTCTCAACTGTTAATGGTTGTTTTAGAATAGCTAGCTGTTTTGATGTGTTATCTTGATGATTAAATAATAGATGTGCACACAATCACCACCAAAGTCTGTCCAAAGTTTAAATCATATAAGAGGATTGATTTTGTGGTTAACCTGATAAATAAGTGAGTGGGTAGATCAATCACTTGAAAGCATGTCTATTTGAAGCATCTCTGTAGCAGTTATTTGTTATTTTTTTGTGATGGTCTAGCCTCTGTGTGTAAATTGGTGTTTGTGTTTGATTATTGAGTTTTGCCGGTGTTATTCGTTCTTATTCGCTGTTTTGTTCAAACGTTAGGATTCGATATTTGCGGCAACCCTGAGAACGACCCTCCGCAACAAATTGAGCAACAGCAGCCAGGCAAGCAGTTTGATCATGATAATCCCAGTATTTTAAAGTCTAATATTTTGTTTCAATTTGTATGTATGCATTGCTTAATTTGTGTTAAATTGATTAGTTAAATCCGTAGTGCATATCCTGTAGACAAAATATTGATCTCTACTACCGAGCCTAGGTTATTTGTTTGTGATTAGAGATCATTGGATGATCTCTTATCACTTAGTAGATCCGGTCAAATTGCTTAGACATGCTTAGTATCGGTAGAAATGGGCGTTATCGACTTAGTCGGTAACCTTGATCACACAAAATTTACTACAACTTTATGTTTCAAAGATTTCGCTATGTTTAATTGCAAAACTAAAAATGAAAACAAAAATGATTTGGACGCGGCACAATGGTAAGATTGGTGTGATCTTTTGGGTGTGATCGAAAGGTGCCCGGTCAATTAAGGACCGATCATCTTGTGAGTGGATTTTTATCCAGCATTTCGCGTGCTAACCACACTAGAGTATATGGGACCTCTCTTGACCTAATACTTTGGCGTGTATTGGCTCCGGTCGCAGGAGGTCGCAGGAGGGATGGAGGTGGGAGCATGGTAGTTGTCCAAAAGCTTTATCCCGAGTGGGTAGTTGTCTTTCGGCTTTACCATGTAAGCGTATGAGTTTCTATCCATACGAGCGCTCGTAGTTAATACACAATATTGGAAAAAGTCTCGTAGGACTTAGTGTGCAAAGATACCTTCTAAGTGTGCTTTGGCTTAAAGGCGATGCAAGTGTGGGTGCAGTGGTACACCCTGCGCAGGTTAAAAACTATTCGAATAGCCTCGTCCTAGGTGATGGACACGCTTGGGTAAGCTTTTCAAGAGTTAGACTACAACATTTAAATTAAAACTTGATGGGTGGTACGAATGGGGATTCGTGTATATTGTTGTGGTGACTATTGGGGTAGTCACTTCTAGGTGGTTTATCTTTCGCTTTTGTTATTAATATCCTTCATGTTATTTCAATCTTAAAAATGAATTGCAAACTTGCCTTTAAAATCAGATTACCTTATTGCAAATGAAAATTGGCTTTATGCAAATGAAACATATGGCCTCCACCAAATAAGCTCGCATGTAGCTTATGGACAGTCCGCTAGTTCACACGCTGGTCTTGCGGGTACAAAGACAATCTTTGTACTCGTGTGCTTTGCATAATGTTTTGTTGCGAGAGGAAGAAGGTGAGCCCCAAGGGCCTCACTTCGTGAGTCAGTTGCCGCTTCGTGGGCGACTAGGCTTGGCGGTCCGTCCGATGCCTTGTGGGTTGGAGGCACGATTGGCTTTGTTTATAGCCATCTTATGGCACTTTTGCTTCATTGTCGTTCTTATTTATTTATGTATCTTGGCCTCATCGGCCTTTGTCGTAATAACTCTACTATTTGTTTATCTTCCGCTTGGTAGTGTGGTGTTTGGACTCTATGTTTGGAATGGAGTTGATGTCTAATTTTGTAACGGCGTGTGTATACTGCTTTCTAGGAAGTATACATATCTCGAGGATCAATTTATTTGATTTGTGATGCTAGGACCGGGTGGTTGGTTAAGCATTACAAGCCAAATAAATTGGGGTCCTCACAAAGTTGGTATCAGAGCCATTCTGACCGTAGCAACCCAAGCATAGTCGTCTTTAGGATATTTTGAAAAAGCTTAATTTCAAAGTATAAAAAGGGGTTTATGAAAACCTATGCAGATTCTCAGATTTTACTCCTTACCTATCTTAGCCTTCTACTCTCATCTTACTCTAATTTGAGTTTAAAACTTGGTTTCTCTCTTTCCTTTCAAAAGATAGTTACTACCGGTAGAATCAGTCTTTGGGAGAACCATAGAGAATTAAGTCTAAGTAAAATTTGTGGGGGTATAAGGGTAAGGTATATGTGAGTTTGCTAAGTGTCTGATTTTTGTCAATTGGTTTTGTAACTTAAAAGTCTTGGGTTTGTTTTGTGCTGTTAGTAAGTTATTTGCAGTAGGTTGTCGACTTCTTGTTTTCCGGCTATTGTTAACTTGTCTTAGTGAAACAGGATGGCCGGGAGAACGCATGGCAGTCAGCAGGCTGGTCATGATGAGGAGCTTCCCCCTCCTCCGACCATGGCTGAGGTGCTCGCTCAGATCGAGTGAAACCGCATGGACCAGACGCGTATCTTGGAGGTTATTGCTAGGAATACCTCCACTCCTGCCGGTGGTGGCGGCCACCAGACACGCGAGGACTTGCAGAGTTCCTCCGCACGCGCACCGCCGACTTTCTCCCGCTCGAGGACCCTCTCGATGCGGATGATTGGTTGCACATGGTTGAGCGAAAGCTCAACATAGCTCGATGCCGTGCACAGGATAAGACACTCTTCGCGTCCCACCGCCTTGAGGCGCCGCACTCTCATGGTGGGAGAACTATCTCGCCATGCACCGCGCCATGTGGTCGCGTGGGAGGAGTTCAGTCGACCTTTCGTCGGGCCCACATCCCGGATGGCCCGATGAAGCTGAAAAGAAAGAATTCCTCGCGCTCAAGCAAGGGCGCAAATCGTGATTTGAGTACTTGTACGAGTTCAATCATCCGCTCGTTATGCTCCAGGGAGGTGGCCTCGATGAGGCTAAGCAGAGAAGTTTATGGATGGCTTGTCCGAGGAGCTGCAGGACAAGCTATCTATTGTGGACTTCTCGACTTTCGTGCCTTGGTAGATAAGGCCATTGTTGCGAGCATAAGGCAAAGTCATTGGCGAGTCCTGCAAGCGCAAATGGGAGGCACATCGGTCTACTCACACCACCTCACTGCGTCCTCGGTGGGCGGCACTGATGGCCCGTTCTTTTGCTCCACCGCGCGAGGCCATCTGCACCAGCTCTCGCCCACCGCAGGCGTGTTTCAGCCACGTGCGCTGCGATCCAGACAGAGCGGCCTCCGCAATCCGGCGGCCGAGGTTACTTGTTTCGCCGCCACAACAAGGGCCATTATGCGAATGCACGCCTCGAGTGTTGCAGCAGCCCCTCGTCCTAATGGAGGACGCGGGCCAGGGAGTGGTCACCCACGACTGTAAGGTTATTCGAAGACCCGAGGTGCGAGCAATGGTCGAGTCAACCACCTTTCACCGAGGAGGCTCGGGAGGCGCCGGATGTCGTGATGGGTACACTTCTTGTCAATTCTCGCCCCGCAGCGGTATTATTTGATTCGGAGCATCGCATTCTTTTATTTCAAGATCATTTGCTGCTGCTAGTGGTCTTCACTTGTGTTCCTTTGGGAGTTCCTTTGCTCATCCGCTCTCGGGTCGGAAATGAGGGTGATTCTGATGTCGGGATGTTCCTATCATAGTCAAAGGAGTGGGATTTTTGGCAAACCTTATTCTGCTCAGTTCTGCGAGCCTGGATGTGATTCTTGGCATGGATTGGTTGTCCCAACACTTGGGGCAAATCGATTATGCCAGAAGATTGTTTATCTCACCGCCCTTCAGCGGCGGTCGGATTTTCGCGCGGCCGGGGCCACATCTATGTATTAGAGGCAAAGCCGACTGCGGTTCGGGATGTTCCCATAGTATCGACTTTGGGGATGTCTTTCAAGACTTGCCGGGATGCCTCCGTTCGAGACACGAGTTTGTCATCGAGTTGCTGCCGTGCATCGCCCGATTTCAAGGCCCCGTATCGAATGCCTCCCAATGAGCTAGAAGAATTGAAGAAGCAGCTTGGTGAGCTCCAAGCAAAGGGTTTCATCCGTCCCGCCATCTCCTTGGGGCTGTCCGGTGATCTTTGTGAAGAAGAAGGACAAGACTTTGCGCATGCGTGTTGATTACCGTCCTCTCAATGAGGTGACGGTGAAGAACAAATATCCTTTGCCCCGCATTGATGATCTGTTTGATCGCTTGATCGAGCCAGTGTTCTCAAAGATTGATTTGAGAATGGGGTATCATCAGTCGAGGATCGATCCGAGGATATTCAAGACGGCTTTCACTACTCGTTATGGGCATTTAGAGTACACCGTCATGTCCATTGGCTTAACCAATGCTCCACTTTGTTCATGAACTTAATGAATTCAGTATTCATGGAGTATTTGGATAAATTTGTGGTGGTCTTTATTGATGATATTCTTATCTATTCCAAGATCAAGCGAGCATGCCGAGCATCCAAGATTGTTTTGGGCAAATTGCGGAGCACCAACCAGTATGCGGTTCAAGAAATGCGAGTTCTGTTGAAGGAAGTGGCATTCTTGGGCCATGTTCTTTCACCGGAGGCATAGCCGTGGATCCCAAGAAGGTCGACGTTCTATCTTGGGGCCACCAAGTCGACCACCGATGTGCGGAGTTTTCTCGCTTTAGCGGCTACTACGCCGCTTTATCGAGAACTTCTCCAAAATCGCAAAGCCAATGACCGAATTGCTCAAGAAGGACAAGAAGTTTGTGTGGACCTCGCTTGTGATGAGAGCTTTGAGCTCAAGCGGTTGACTTCACCCAGATCCTCACTCTTCCCGATATCCACAAGAGCTTCGATATTTATTGCGATGCCTCTCGTCGTGGACTTGATGTGTTCTTATGCGGAAGGCAAGGCAATGCCTATGCATCGAGCGATTGAGACCTCACGAGCTCAATTATCCCACCCATGATTTAGAGTTGGTCTTTGTGGTGCATGCACTCAAGATTTGGCGGCATTATCGATCGGTATCATTGAGGTGTATTCCGATCACAAGAGTTTGAAATACTTGTTCACTCGGCCAGATCTGAACCTCGTGCAGAGGAGATGGCTAGAATTAATCAAAGATTATGACATGGGTATTCAAGATCATCCTGGCAAAGCCAATGTGGTTCTTGATGCACTTAGCGAAAAGTGTATTGCAATACTTTGATGATCCAAGAGCGAAGAACCTGCACTTCTTGCGAATTTCAGCGTCTCAACTTGGGTTTGGTTGAACATGGTTCCTTGTCGCCTTGGTTGTGCAACCGACCTTGGTGGATCAAATCAAGGCAGCAACAA
Organism: Ampelocalamus luodianensis; assembly: GCA_036346255.1. Lineage (NCBI taxonomy): Eukaryota > Viridiplantae > Streptophyta > Magnoliopsida > Poales > Poaceae > Ampelocalamus > Ampelocalamus luodianensis. Next base: position 55,559,540 of record CM070620.1, read on the forward strand.
TCGATGATGGTGTGGAAAAATCAAGCGAATATCGAGGATGGATCACCAAGTGTTTCACGAAGATGAGCACGGTGTTGTGTGGTTTGGGCAGCGCTTGTGGTCCCAAAGGTCCCTGAGTTGCGGGATTTGATTCTTCAGAGGCCCATGATTCGCCTTTGTCCATCCATCCCGGCCACTAAAATGTACCAAGATCTGCGTCGAGATTTCGTGGACTCGCATGAAGTGCGAGATTGCGAGTTCGTGGCCGATGTGACATATGTTGTCGCGTCAAGGCCGAGCATCGGCGTCAGCCAGTCTCCTCCACCCTTGCCTATACCGTGAGTGGAAGTGGGATTACGTAGGCATGGATTTTATCACCGGGTCTACCCGTACTTCTTCAGGGAAGGATGCTATCCGGGTTGTTATCGATCGATTGGCGAAGGTAGCGCACTTCCGCCAAGATTTACCACTCTCGGTGTCGATCGATTGGCGATCTCTATATCTCCCGCATTGTGAGCTTGCATGGTGTGCCACGAACGATTGTGTCGATCGTGACTCTCTTTTCACTTCTCGCTATGGCACGATTTCTGAGAAGCCATGGGGACCCGTCTTTCTTTCAAATTTCACCTATCATCCTCGGATCGATGGTCGACGGAGCGAGTCAACCAAGTTCTTGAAGATATGCTCCGTGCTTGTGTTCTTTCCTATGGGAAGAATTGGGAGAAGTGCCTACCGCTGCCGAGTTCTCCTACAACAACGACTTCCAGCTAGTCTCGGTATGGCACCGCTTGAGGCTTTGTATGGGAGGCGTGCGTAACCCCATTGAACCGGTCGAGACGGGAGAGAGAGTTCTTTGGCCCGATTCCATCAATGAGGCCGAAAGTCAAGTGCGATTGATTCGTGAGCACTTGCGCGTGGCTCGACCGAGCGTAAGAGCTATGCGGTCGGCATCGCCGTGAGTTGAGTTTCCAGCCCAATGACTTTGTGTATCTCAAAGTCTCACCTCTGAAGGGACATCGTCGTTTTGGTGTCAAGGGCAAACTAGCTCCTCGATATGTCGGACCGTATCGCGTCGTCAAGAAAGTGGGAGCCGTTGCATACCAGTTGGAGTTGCCAGCTACACTTGAAGGGGTGCATGATGTTTTCCATGTGTCACAATTGAAGAAGTGCCTCCGTATTCCAGTTGAGGAAACACCATTGGAAAATATCGATGTGCAGGAAGATCTGTCTTATCGTGAGCGTCCCGTTCGTATCCTCGAAGAAGCTGAACGAAGAACGAGGAACCGTGTGATCAAGTTCCTCAAAGTTCAGTGGTCAAACCACTCCGAGGATGAAGCCACTTGGGAGCGGGAAGATCGTCTCCGAGCAGATTACCCATCATTCTTCTCCCAGTGATCAGAATCTCGGGGCGAGATTCCTGTAAGGGGGGGAGATTTGTAACAGCCCCAACTTAGGGTTCGTATTTCAAATGTAAAATTTTGAGGAGAAATAAAACTTTTGTTGTCTCTTCAAATCATTTGAAAGTTTCTACATTTTCCTAGCAATTTCCAATTTTCTAGAAGTTGATTCTTGTGATTGGGAATTGTTGTCATCAAATTATTAGCCTTCAAACTTGTGATCATCCTCTGAAATTATTTTTCCTAGCATCTTGATCATCCTATCTACCTCCTGAATTATCTCACAATTTTTAGATTTTATTTGCTATTTCAAATGGCCAAGTCAACCTAGTTTGAAATCTGGTCAAACTTCTGTTCAGCAGCTTGTGAATTTTATTGGGAGAAGTCTGGTGCATGAAAACTCCTGGAAAAATTTCACAAGGTGGTCCTCTGTTCCAGTTAGCTTCCATAAAAATTTCTGAAATTTTTGGAGCCCTGGAGCTATCTCTAAAAATTTCCCAAAACCTCTCGTCTTTTAAATCGACTTCAAACATCGCTTGTCGGGCCCGAACCACACTTGGGCTCGAGTCCGACCGCACTAATGGACTCGGTCGCGTCAACTAATCGCACCGCCCGAGTCCAATCAATCGTGACCGTCCGATGAAGATCGAACGATCCACGCCGCGCGCGCAACCGACTGTCCAATGCATACACCAATCTCGGCCGTCCATCTCGGATCCAACGGTGGTGCGTTTACGATCAAGTCAAACCACCGTTCGCACCGCTTCGACGATCGGCGACGAGCGGTCCCACTGCAGCTGTTTCGCCACGTCGTTCGCCAGCTCAGCCATAAGCTTCGCCGCCACGCTCTCGCCGCTCGCGCTGCATGCACGCGCCACCTTGTAACATCCCCATTTTGGCTTGTGTTTCAAATGTAATAAAATGAGGGTAAATTAAAACTTTTCCTTCATCCTCTTGCTCTTGAAACTTTTCTCAAATTCTTGTAAAGGAATTTTGGGAAATTCAAAATCAAAATCCTCATTTATCCAAGTCAAAACCTTCAGGTGAAATCAGTGTCAAACCCTTGTAATAATTTTCCTGGGTTCTAGGGTTGTTTGGTAACACCTCTGAGTTATTTCATAATTTTGGAAATTATTTGAAATATTTTAGAGGCAAGTCAAACCTTGGTCAAACCTCTGAAATCACCTTCGGAATTTCTGGAGAAAATTTCAGTGCACAAAATCTCTGAAAATTTTATGAAAGGTTAACCTAAGGTCAGAACCTCCAGTTAAAATTTCATAAATTTTGGGGTTGGTTTGATACCTCAATTAAATCCCCAAAGTTTCAGGTTTAAAAATCAAACCCTAAGCTGGTTTGCCTTGCTCATTGGACTCGAAGTCGGGCTCGCTCAGTCATGGACTCGATCGAGCCAACTAACGCGCCCGCGCCATTCGACATCGTACCGTCACCGTTGGATCTCAATCGGACGGCTCCCATTCGTAAGCATTCGGACAACTCGGTTGCCATCCGATTCTCACCGTTGGATTACGATCCAACCGCTTTGCGATCGCACTGGTTCGCTTCGGTCTTTATGAATAGCGATCGCATCGTGGCGTTCAAATCTCATCCGCGCCAAGATCTAATGAGGTTGGGCTCAACCCACTAAAACACTTTGGACTCAAACCACTTTGTGTCATCGGCCGGGGAGCCACCGGTGTGGTCATCTTCCTCCTTCCGCGCGCAGCGGCGTGCGTGCACATGCGCCATGGCGAGAGAGGAGGTGACTTGTCACCTCCTTGAGCCCTTTAAACGGCTAAATGTCTGCCATGCATTAAATGCACACCGCTCCTCCTCCCAAAGTCGTCTCTTACCGCTCCCGTCGCTCCAGCGATCAGCATCTTGTGGACCAAGTCCACCCATGGGCATGTGCTTGCTACTCCTTCGTCCCTCGGCTACTTAAGCCCTCAAGACCTTCAAGTAGCTTTCTTTAAACCCCCTTGAGCTCCAGCTGCACTCTCCTTGCTTGCTTGAGCCCAAATCTCCGTAACCCTTTCGCCGCCATTGTTGAGTGGGAGCTCCTCGGTGCAACCGTGCTCAGTGGCTTTTCTTCCTTCTTTTGCTTCGGTTTGTGTCCTCACTTCTTGGAGCAAAACCCTAACTTAATTGTAGTTGCTTTTCACAGAGCAGCTCAATTTTGGGATTTCCTCTTTCGGCCGTGAGCACCCCCTTCTTCCTCACCGCCAGTAGAAGCTTCATTTCTAATTCCTTGCTCGGGAAGCATATATGAGCTATTGTGGAGTGTAGTGATGACCCGTCTCACCCAGTTGCTCAGTCGTCATCTTCACTTCTTCTTCTTGGTGCCGACGCTGTTCTTCGTCGCGGAATCGCCTCGACCACCTCCGAGCTCCACGGTGCTCGTACCCTTCTAGTAGCCTCTATAAGCTTGGGCACCCGCTGGAATGGTTTATTGCGGAGCTTTTGGTCATTATGCATTTCGGCCGTTTTGGTCGCCGCCGCTCATCGTCGGCTAGCCGCCGTTCTGGGACACCGCCGACGGTGTGGATGGTCCCGATGGGTGCGTAATGCTATTGCGGTTCCATTTTGGCACTTAGCTCCCGCCGCCGTGCCTTGGGTCGCCGGCGACAAGCCGGAGGGTGCCCTCGGTTTGTTGTCGGACGAAAACGGCGGTGCCGTAATATCGTTCGGACACACTAATGGCGTTCGTGCGATAATCATTGTTAATCATGGGTTAGTAATCATTAGCTGTCCTAAACCCACCTCCACGGTCGCTGACCTGTGGGCCCGTCATCTTCAAACCCTCCCTGTGCGCGTGCGTTTAAACCCGGCATGTGACTTGCGTCGCTGACCAGTGGGCCCCTATTGTCAGTAGCCCTGTTCAAATCATAAACGGCCCAATCAACCTCAGTCGTTCGATATTGGATCTGTGGCCGGGATCGTGGGAGCAATTGGACTGTCCGAAGGCTCCCTCAATCCCAGCCCTTCCTCGCTTGATCAACGGTCCAGGTTGTGCGAGCAATTGGACTGTCCGAAGGTCACAATGATCTGGACCGTTGGAATCAAATCCAACGGTGCGCGCGCGTGCGCCTGTTGAGTCGGCCGTGCGCGTGGGCCGTCGGATCTTTAATCAGCGGCCCACGTTGAGCCACGCCTTTTCTTTCGGTTAAGGGATATAAATTTCTCGGTGAGCTTTATCTTTCTACTGAAAAATGTCGTTAAAACTTTAGAAATTCATATCTTTTTCATTATAAATCCTTTTTGGGTGATTTCAGTAGTGTTAATTTTCTTTTAGGCTAGAGATTAATCTAGAAATGTTTCAGGCCCTGTTAAGAACCAGAAATGTTGGGAATCGAATTTAGCCTTTTCAGCCTTTATTAAATATTCCAAAAATGTTGTAAAAACTTAGAAAATCCATAACTTGTTCTCTGTAAGTCCAAATAGAGCAAACTAAATTTTGTTAATTTCCTTTAGGGATGAACTTTAGTGAAGGACCAGTTTGCTAGTGGTCTTTGCTACTTTGTTATAAATGATGTCCTAGTTTTAGAACTTAGAAAAATCATAACTAATTCGTTGTAACTTCAAATGACCTGAAATTTTATATGGGTTATCCCCACACCAGTAGGTAGCCACCCTAAAAATTTCAGCTCAAAATCTTTCTAGAAAATATTTTTGCTACAGTGCTAATTATGGTAGAAAATAGGTTTTAGAGAATATCTTTTGCACCACAAATCCAACTTAGGTTTTTCCAGTTCCTATGTCTAGGTATATTCGTATTTTACCTTGTGTGTAAATTTCGTCGCATTTGGATAATTTTTGCTTGCTCTTTTGTTTAAGTGTTGCTCGTCTTATTGGTTGTTTTCGCTCTTTCGCTTAGGATTCGATATTTGCGGTAACCCCGAGAACGACCCTCCGCAACAAATTGAGCAAGCTCGCAAGCAAGCGCTTTGATCATCTCCATAAATCCCATTACTTTTAAAGTCTAATATTTTGTTTAACTTCTATGCATGCATTGCTATTTTGTTGTTAAATTGATTAGTTAGACCTCTAGTTGCATAATCTGTAGGTAAATGATTATCCTCTACTACTTGAGCCTAGGTTATTTCTTTGTGATTAGAGTTCGCGGATGAGCTCTTGTCACTTAGTAGATTCGGATAAACATTGCTTAGCCATGCCTAGTATCGGTAGTATTGGGCGATCATCGACTTAGTCGGTGATCTTGATCACACAATTGCTATTATTATTCCATTATGTCCAACCCTTGTGTTTTACCATTTTGCAAATCAAAAACTGAAAACAAAAAAATTATATCTTGGCTTGGGCACAATGGTATGTTAGGCGATCTGTTGGGTGTGATTGGAATGGTGCCTAAGTCCCTAAGGACCGAGTTACTTGTGCCATTGATCCAAGCAATTATTGCGTGCTAACCACGAGGGGATATGGAACCTCTCTGACTAAGTACTTTGGGAGGTGTTAATTATGAGCTGGTTGGTGGGTGTGTTCTTGTGTGTGGTGTTTGGAGGGGAGCATTGGCGGACCGGTTAGGCCGCCTAATGTGTCTTTCTCCGTGGGTTGCGGCTCTTAATTAGCATCGTCCATTGGAAAGCGTCTTGTTAGACTTAGCCATGCACGCATACCAAAGGAAGTGTGCTAACAGTGGTGGTGGAAAGGCGGTCTATCGTGTGGGTACATTGGTACACCCCTGCGAGGTTAAAACTATTCGAATAGCCTCGTCCTAGGTTATGGACACGCTTGGTTATTTCCCACAAGAACTAGACTACAACCTTTTAAAAAGCAAACTTGATGGGTGGTATGAAGGGTACTTCATGCTATTGTTGTGGTGACTAGGGTTAGTCACTTCTAGGTTGGTGTTGTTCTCTATCTATGTTATTCTTTGTCTCTCTTTATTTGAACAATAAAAGTTAATTGCAAACTTGCTTTGAATCTATTACCTTATTGTAAATGAAAACTTGCTTTATCTTTGAAAAGAAGTCCAAAGCCTCATCCACTTAAATAAAGCTTGCATGTAGTTAATTATAGTTCTCATTATCTCACACGTCGGTCTTGCGAGTACAAAAACAAGTTTTGTACTCATCCGCTTGCTTAATATTAATTGTTGCAGAGGAAGAAGGTGAGCCCCAAGGGCCTCACTTTTGTGAGCTGTGTTGCGGCGCTGTTTGGGACGATTAGCTTGGCGGTCCGGTTGGTTGCCTTGTGGGTAAAGGCACACCGATTGGCTTTTGTTCATCGCCATCTTATGGCCATTTTGCTTCCGCTGTGTATTTGCTTATCTTTATGAATTTTGGCCGGTCGGCCTCTCTTTTGTAATAACTCTCTTTATATTATCTATGTCTTTCAGTTGTTGCTTTTGCTTCGGCTCTATGTGTATGAATGGAATTGATGCATGATTTTGTAGCGGGGTGTGTATACTGCATTTCTGGGAAGTATACATATCTCGAGGCTTGGTTTATTTGATTTGTACTGTTAGGACCAAGTGGATGGTTAAACAGTACAAGCCGAATAAACCGGGGTCCTCACAAAGTTGGTATCAGAGCCATTCCGACCGTAGTAACCCAAGCTTGGTCGTCCTTAGGATATTTTGCAAACCTTATTTTCAAAGGGTCAAATGATTTGTGAAAGCTTAAGTAAGTTCTCGGATTTTATTCCTTACCTATCTTAGCTTTCTTCTCTCGTCTTGCTCTAATTTGAGTTTTAAAAAGTGTTTTCCCCTTTCCTTCTCTCAAAAGATAGTCATTATCGATTAATTGGGTTTTGGGACCAATGAGCTTGGCAAATTGAAGTGTTAGCCGCCCTCTACAAGGTTTTGAAGCTTCCGAAGTTGAAGATTTCAATTAGGAGGCTTGGATGCAAAATCTGGACAGCGATCCTTCGCTTCCTGGACAGCAAGCTCAGAGGTTCTAACCAGGGTAGAAAATGAGAGGTTAATCAAGTAAAACTTGTGGGAATAAAAGGGTAAGATGTGATACTAGTTAGCTAAGTATGTAACGTTATTTTTATCGCCTTAACCTTGTTCTTGAGTAGTGTTAGGCTGGTTGTAGTGAGCTGGAATTTCTATCTTCTCACACTATTACTCGTTCATTCAATACGGGTTAGTGGCATTGAGAAGTTGAGCTTGGTTTGGAGTTTCCTTGCTGTTTTGGAGCTTCTTTGGAAACATTTAAAGTTGTTACTTGCTGTTTTGGCTTTCGGTTAGGGTGATGTCTCATTCCCTAATCGTTAGCTTTTCGCTTTCATCAACTTCTAATGTTGGTGCTTTGGTTTCTAACCTAAGTTTCTTAAAGCAGGATGGCTGGAGGTACTCGTAGCGGCCGTGGTCAGCAGCCTGGTTTGGATGAGGAGCTTCCGCCTCCTCCGACCATGGTGAGGTCCTTCTTGAGATAGAGCGCAACTGTTCGGAGGGCGGGAGGGTCTGCTGGATGTTATTGCGCGCAACACCTCCGCCCTTTCCGTGCCTCGGGATCCGGCAGGGGCGGACATCAGTCTCGTGGGGGCCTTGCTGAGTTTCTTCGCACTCAACCCCCCACGTTCTCCAGGTCTGAGGACCCATTGGACGCAGATGACTGGCTGCGTCAGGTTGAGCGTAAGCTCGACGTTGCTCGCGCTCCTGACCAGACAAGGCACTCTTTGCCTCCCATCACCGCAGGAGCGGCACTCTCTGTGGGAGAACTTCTTGGCCATGCAGCCCGCCGCCACACCTTTGTCTCTTGGGATGAGTTCGGACGGCGTTCGTCGAGCTCACATCCTGCCGCTTGATGAAGGCAAGAAGAAGGAGTTTCTCGCGCTCAAGCAAGGGCGTAAGTCAGTGATGGAGTATCTGTACGAGTTCAACCACTTGGCTCGTTATGCTCCATCTGAGGTGGCCACTGATGAGGCCAAGCAGGAGAAGTTCATGGAGGGCTTGTCTGAGGAGCTGCAAGACAAGGCCTCCATTGTGGACTTTGTCGACTTCCGTGCCTTGGTAGACAAGGCCATTGTTGCTGAGCACAAGGCCAAGGCGCTGGGCGAGTCCCGCAAGCGCAAGTGGGAGGCCCAGCGGTCTGCACAGGCCGGCCTCTCTCGTCCTCGTGTCGGGCCTACTCCAGGGGTCCGTTCTGTGGCTTCCCTACCACCGAGGCGCCGGCACGGTTCGCCGCCCGCGAGCCGTGCCCGATCACGTGCGCTGCGAACCAGCGAGTGGCCCCGCAATCCGGCCGCCGGGTCACTTGCTTTTCGTGCAACCGAAGGGCATTATGCCAATAGTTGCCCTAACAGGGCTGAGCGGCCGCCGTCCTAATGGAGGGCGCGGCAGGAGGTGGTTCTTCTCGAGATCGAGAAGGTTGTCCCGCTACTCAAGGCGTGGGTAGTGGCGCGTCAACCTCATCTCCGCGGAGGAGGCACAGGAGGCACCCGACGTCGTGTTGGGTACCATTTCGGTTAACTCTTTCCCTGCTACAGTTTTATTTGATTCAGGCGCATCTCATTCTTTTGTTTCTGAGTCTTTTGCTGCTGTGGGAGGTCTTCTTTTTACTCCATTGTTGGTCCCGCTGCTCATTCGCTCTCCCGGTTCGGAGTTGAGAGCTGAGTCTGAGTGTAGGGATGTCCCTGTTGAGATAGAAGGGGTAGGATTCTTGGCAAACCTTATCCTCCTTCGATCGGCAAGCTTAGATGTAATCCTAGGCATGGATTGGTTGTCTCGGACATGGGACAAATTGATTGCGCTAGGAGGCTCATCTACCTCACGATCCTTCAGCGGCGAGTTAAGCTTTCGCCAAGGCTGCAGGATCCGCATCTCTTCGCGCTTGAGCGAAGCCACTCTAGATATTAGTGAAGTCCCAGTGGTATGTGACTTTATTGATGTCTTCCCGATGACCTTCGGGGATGCCACGATTCGAGACCTCGAGTTTGTCATTGAGTTGGTTCCTGCATCACCCGATTTCAAAGAGGCCTTACGGATGGACCCAATTGAGTTGGTGGAGTTGAAGAAGCGGTGGGTGAGCTTCAAGAGAAGGGTTTCATCCGCCTAGCTCATCTCCTTGGGGATGCTCAGCAATCTTTGTCCCAAAAGGACAAGACGCTGCGATGTCGCGTTGATTACCGCCCACTTAATGAAGTAACGGTAAGAACAAGTACCCTTGCCCAGATCGGCGATCTCTTCGATCAATTAACTGGAGCTCGAGTTTTCTCCAAGATTGATCCGAGAGGGATATCACCAGTTCGGATTCGACTGAGGATATTCCAAAGACGGCTTTTTCTACTCGTTATGGCTTGTACGAGTATACCGTCATGTCTTTCGGCTTGACCAATGCCCCACCTTTGTTCATGAACCTCATGAATTCGTGTTCATGGAGTATTTGGATAGGTTCGTTGTGGTCTTCATCGATGATATTCTTATCTACTCCAAGAGCGATGAGGAACACACCGAGCATTTGAAGCTTGTGTTGGGCAAGCTTCGAGCACAAGTTGTATGCGAAGTCGCAAGTGCGCGTTACGTTGAAGGAAGTAGCCTTCTTAGGCCATATTCTTTCGGCAGAGGCGTAGTCAGGATCCTAGCAAGATCAGCGATGTGCTTTCGAGAGTCACCTACTTGGTCACCGGTTCGGAGTTTTCTTGGTTTAGCGGGATATTATCGCCGCTTTATCGAGAACTTCCAAGATAGCAAAGCCGGCGTGAGTTGCTCAAGAAGGACAAGAAGTTCTCGTGGTCCGCTGATTGCGAGAAAGTTTCCAAGCGCTTAAGAAGCGATTGACCACCGCTCCGTTCTTGTTCTCCCGATGTCGGTCGCAGCTGATATCTTTTGTGGCGCTTCTCGCCGAGGCCTCGCTTGTGTCCTTATGCAAGAAGGCAAGGTAGTGGCCTATGCATCAAGGCAATTGAGACCTCATGAACTTAACTATCCTACCCATGACTTGGAGTTGGCGCGTGATTCATGCACTTAAGATTTGGCGACATTACCTAATCGTGTCGTTGTGAAGTGTATTCGGATCACAAAAGCTTAAGGTACTTGTTCACCCAACCAGATCTGAACCTCAGGCAAAGGAGATGGTTGGAGTTGATCAAGGACTATGACATGGGTATTCACTACCATCCGGGCAAGGCCAATGTCGTTGCGGATGCGCTTAGTCGCAAAACACATTGCAATGCATTGTTGCGTCAGGAGCATCAGCCCCCTCTTCTAGAGGAGTTTCAGCGTCTCAACTTGGGTTTGGTTGAGCATGGTTCCCTCGCTGCCTTGGTTGTACAGCCAACCTTGGTGGATCGTATCACGTCCGCTCAGCAGTCAGATGTTGGAGTGAACCACATCAGGGAAAATGTCAGGAATGGAACAGCCAAGTGCTTCTCTGTAGATGAGCTTGGTATTGTGAGGTTCGGGCAACGCCTCGTGGTTCCAAAGGACAAGGAGTTGCGGGATTTGATCCTCCGCGAAGCCCACGATTCTCCCCTGTCCATTCATCCCGGGGCCACAAAGATGTATCATGATCTCCGCCAGAGATTTTGGTGGACCCGGATGAAGAGGGAAGTCGCAAGGTTCGTTGCCGAATGCGACGTGTGCCGTCGTGTCAAGGCCGAGCATCGCCACCGATTGTTTGACCCTTGCCCATTCCGGAGTGGAAGTGGATTCGGTCGGGATGGATTTTATCACCGCCTACCAGTCACCGCGGGGCAATGATGCCATTTGGGTTATCATTGACCGGTTGACAAAAGTGGCGCACTTTCTTCCGGCAAGACCAAGATTCGCACTCGGTCACCTTGCGGAGCTCTATCTCGCCAGATAGTGAGCTTGCATGGGGTGCGAAGACGATCATTTCGATCGTGGTTCCATCTTCACTTCCTAGCTCGCATAGCTTGCAAGAAGCTATGGGAACTCGTCTTTCTTCAAAGACACGTATCACCCCAAACAGATGGTCGACTGAGAGGGTCAACTGTGTTTTGGAGGACATGTCATGAGCTTGTGTCCTTTCCTATGGGAAGCATTGGGAGAAGTGCTTGCCATTCGCGGAAGTTTCTTATAACAACGGTTTCCAAGCCGCCTCGGCATGGCACCATTTGAGGCCTTATACGGAAAAGTGTAGAACCCGTTGAACTGGTGCGAGACCGTGAAAGACCTTTCTTTGGCGGACTCGATTAATGAGGCCGAGGGTCAAGTCCACTCATTCGTGATCGCTACGCACGGCTCAATCCGGGCAAAAGAGCTATGCGGATCGCCGTCGTCGTGAGTTGAGCTTTGAGCCCAATGACTTCGTTTATCTCAAGGTTTCTCCTCCAAGGGTCACGGCGCTTTGGTGTCAAGGGCAATTGGCTCCTCGGTATGTCGGTCCATACCGTGTTATCGAGAAGAAGGGAGCCGTTGCCTACAAGTTGGAGTTGCCTGCTGCACTTGCGGGGGTACATGATGTGTTCCATGTGTCCCAGCTAAAGAAGTGCCTCCGTGTTCCAACCGAGGAAACTCCGTTGGAAACTCTTGATGTTCAGGAAGATTTGACCTATCGCGAGCACCTGCTCGCATCCTCAAGAGGCCGAGCGAAGAACGAGGAACAAGACCATCAAGTTCCTCAAAGTTCGTGGTCAAACCATTCCGAGGATGAGGCTACTTGGGAGCGAAGACCGCCTTCGTGCAGACTACCCCTCTTTCTTTTCCGAGTGAACCAAATCTCGGGACGAGATTTTTGTAAGGGGGGGAGGTTTGTAACATCCCCATTTTGGCTTGTGTTTCAAATGTAATAAAATGAGGGTAAATTAAAACTTTTCCTTCATCCTCTTGCTCTTGAAACTTTTCTCAAATTCTTGTAAAGGAATTTTGGGAAATTCAAAATCAAAATCCTCATTTATCTGAAGTCAAAACCTTCAGGTGAAATCTGTGTCAAACCCTTGGTAATAATTTTCCTGGTTCTAGGGTTGTTTGGTAACACCTCTGAGTTATTTCATAATTTTTGGAAATTATTTGAAATATTTTAGAGGCAAGTCAAACCTTGGTCAAACCTCTGAAATCACCTTCTGGAATTTCTGAGAAAATTTCAGTGCACAAAAATCTCTGAAAATTTTATGAAAGGTTAACCTAAGGTCAGAACCTCGAGTTAAAATTTCATAAATTTTGGGGTTGGTTTGATACCTCAATTAAATCCCCAAAGTTTCAGGTTTAAAATCAAACCCTAAGCGGTTTGCACTGCTCATTGGACTCGAGTCGGGCTCGCTCGAGTCATCGGACTCGACCGAGCCAACTAACCGCGCGCGCTAGCTTCGACCGCGCATTGTCGTCGGCCGTTGATCTCAATCGGACGGCTCCCATTCGTAAGCATTCTGACAACTCCGTTGCCATCCGATTCTCACCGTTGGATTACGATCCAACCGCTGCGGATCGCACTGTTCGCTTCGATCTTTATGAATAGCGATCGATCGTGGCGCTCAAATCTCATCCGCGCCAAGATCTAATGAGGTTGGGCTCAACCCACTAAAACACTTTGGACTCAAACCACTTTGTGTCACCGACGTGGGGCCACCTGTGTCGCCGGTCATCTTCCTCCTTCCACAAGCGTGCGTGCACATGCGCCATGGCAGAGAGGAGGTGACTTGTCACCTCCTTGAGCCCTTTAAACGGCTAAATGCTGCCATGCATTAAATGCACACCGCTCCTCCTCCCCAAAGTCGTCTCTTACCGCTCCCGTCGCTCCAAGCGATCAGACGTCTTGTGGACCAAGTCCACCCATGGGCATGTGCTTGCTACTCCTTTCGTCCCTCGGCTACTTAAGCCCTCAAGACCTTGAAGCTTTCTTTAAACCCCTTGAGCTCCAGCCTGCACTCTCCTTGCTTGCTTGAGCCCAAATCTCCGTAACCCTTTCGCCGCCATTGTTGAGTGGAGCTCCTCGGTGCAACCCGTGCTCCAGTGGCTTTTCTTCCCTTCTTTTGCTTCGGTTTGTGTCCCTCACTTCTTGGAGCAAAACCCCTAACTTAATTGTAGTTGCTTTTCACAGGAGCAGCTCAATTTTGGGGATTTCCTCTTTTAGGCCGTGAGCACCCCCTTCTTCCTCACCGCCGGTAAGAAGCTTCATTTCCTAATTCCTTGCTCAGGAAGCATATATGAGCTATTGTGGAGCTGTAGTGATGACCCGGTCTCACCCTGGTTGCTCAGGTCGTCATCTTCACTTCTTCTTCTTCGTGCGACGCCGTTCTTCGTCGCCGAACGCCTCGACCACCTCCGAGCTCCACGGTGCTCGGTACCCTTCTAGTAGCCTCTATAAGCTTGGGCACCATTTGAATGGTTTATTGCGGAGCTTTGGTCATTATGCATTTCGCCGTTTTGGTGCGCCGCCATCGTCGGCTAGCCGCCGGATTCGGGACACCGCCGGCGGTGTGGATGGTCCCGATGGGTGCGTAATGCTATTGCGGTTCCATTTTGGCACTTAGCTCCCGCCGCGTGCCTTGGGTCGCCGGCGACAAGCCGAGGGTGCCTCGGTTTGTTGTCGGACGAAACGGCGGTGCCGTAATATCGTTCGGACACACTAATGGCGTTCGTGCGATAATCATTGTTAATCATGGGTTAGTAATCATTAGTCGTCCTAAACCCACCTCCACGATGCGGCCGACCAGGCCCGCCATCTTCAAACCCTCCTCATGCGCGCACGCTTAAACCCGCATGTGACTTGCGTCGTGACGGCTGGGCTATTGTCGCGAGAGTCTGCTCAAATCATAAACGCCCAATCAACCTCGATCGCTCGATATTGGATCTGTGTGTCGGGATCGTAGAGCAATTGGATCGTCCGGCTCCTCAATCCCAGCCCTTCCTCGCTGATCAACGGTCCAGCAGTGCGAGCAATTGACCGTCCGAAGGTCACACGATCCGGACCGTTGGAATCAAATCCAACGGTGCGCGCGGCGCCGTTGAGTCGGCCGTCTTGCGTGGGCGTCGGATCTTTAATCGCCCACGTTGAGCCACGCCTTTTCTTTCGGTTAAGGGATATAAATTTCTCGGTGAGCTTTATCTTTCTCTTGAAAAATGTCGTTAAAACTTTAGAAATTCATATCTTTTCATTATAAATCCTTTTGGGTGATTTCAGTGAGTGTTAATTTTCTTTTAGGCTAGAGATTAATCTAGAAATGTTTCAGTGCCACTGTTAAGAACCGTAAATGTTGGGAATCGAATTTAGCCTTTTCACCTTTATTAAATATTCCAAAAATGTTGTAAAAACTTAGAAAATCCATAACTTGTTCTCTGTAAGTCCAAATAGAGCAAACTAAATTTTGTTAATTTCCTTTAGGGATGAACTTTAGTGAAGGACCAGTTTGCTAGTGGTCTTTGCTCTCAATTATAAATGATGTCCTAGTTTTAGAACTTAGAAAAATCATAACTAATTCGTTGTAACTTCAAATGACCTGAAATTTTATATGGGTTATCCCCACACCAGTAGGTAGCCACCTAAAAATTTCAGCTCCAAATCTTTCTAGAAAATATTTTTGCTACAATGCTAATTATGGTAGAAAATAGGTTTTTAGAGAATATCTTTTGCACCACAAATCCAACTTAGGTTTTTCCAGTTCCTATGTCTAGGTATATTCGTATTTTACCTTGTGTGTAAATTTCACGCATTTGGATAATTTTTGCTTGCTCTTTTGTTTAAGTGTTGCTCGCCTTATTGGTTGTTTTCGCTCTTTCGCTTAGGATTCGATATTTGCGGTAACCCGAGAACGACCCTCCGCAACAAATGAGCAAGCGCAGCGTGCAAGCGCTTGATCATCTCCCATAAATCCCATTACTTTTAAAGTCTAATATTTTGTTTAACTTCTATGCATGCATTGCTATTTTGTTGTTAAATTGATTAGTTAGACCTCTAGTTGCATAATCAGAGGTAAATGATTATCCTCTACTACTTGAGCCTAGGTTATTTGTCGTGTGATTAGAGTTCGCTGATGAGCTCTTGTCACTTAGTAGATTTCGGATAAACATTGCTTAGCCATGCCTAGTATCGGTAGTATTGGGCGATCATCGACTTAGTCGGTGATCTTGATCACACAATTGCTATTATTATTCCATTATGTCCAACCCTTGTGTTTTACCATTTTGCAAATCAAAAGCTGAAAACAAAAAAATTATATCTTGGCTTGGGCACAATGGTATGTTGGGCGTCTGTTGGGTGTGATTGAATGGTGCCTAAGTCCCTAAGGACCGAGTTACTTGTGCCATTGATCCAAGCAATTATTGCGTGCTAACCACACGAGGGGGATATGGAACCTCTCTTGACTAAGTACTTTGGGAGGTGTTAATTATGAGCTGGTTGGTGGGTGTGTTCTTGTGTGTGGTGTTTGGAGGGGAGCATTGGCAGACCGGTTAGGCTGTCTAATGTGTCTTTCTCCCGTGGGTTGCGGCTCTTAATTAGCATCGTCCATTGGAAAGCGTCTTGTTAGACTTAGCCATGCCTGCATACCAAAGGAAGTGTGCTAACCGTGGCTGGTGGAAAGGCGGTCTATCGTGTGGGTACATTGGTACACCCCTGCAGGGTTAAAACTATTCGAATAGCCTCGTCCTAGGTTATGGACACGCTTGGTTATTTCCCACAAGAACTAGACTACAACCTTTTAAAAACGAAACTTGACAGGGTGGTATGAAGGGGTACTTCATGCTATTGTTGTGGTGACTAGGGTTAGTCACTTCTAGGTTGGTGTTGTTCTCATTCTATGTTATTGTCATCTCTCTTTATTTGAACAATAAAAGCAATTGCAAACTTGCTTTGAATCTATTACCTTATTGTAAATGAAAACTTGCTTTATGTTTGAAGAAGTCCAAAGCCTCATCCACTTAAATAAAGCTTGCATGTAGTTAATTATAGTTCTGTTATCTCACACGTCGGTCTTGCAGTACAAAAACAAGTTTTGTACTCATCCGCTTGCTTAATATTAATTGTTGCAGAGGAAGAAGGTGAGCCCCAAGGGCCTCACTTTTGTGAGTCAGTGTTCTTGTGCACTGCTTGGGACGATTAGCTTGGCGGTCCGGTTGGTTGCCTTGTGGGTAAAGGCACACCGATTGGCTTTTGTTCATCGCCATCTTATGGCCATTTTGCTTCAGCTGTGTATTTGCTTATCTTTATGAATTTTGGCCGGTCGGCCTCTCTTTTGTAATAACTCTCTTTATATTATCTATGTCTTTCAGTTGTTGCTTTTGCTTCGGCTCTATGTGTATGAATGGAATTGATGCATGATTTTGTAGCGGGTGTGTATATGCATTTAGGAAGTATACATATCTCGAGGCTTGGTTTATTTGATTTGTACCGTTAGGACCAAGTGGATGGTTAAACAAGACAAGCCGAATAAACCGGGTCCTCACACACCTCACCTCACCGGTCTTTTCACCGCCCACCGCCTCACCTCGCTGCCTCCGCCGCTCCTACAAAACCCTCCGGGTTTTCCTACCTCGTTGCGTCTCCATTGCCTTTCTTCCACCGAGCTCAGAGCCGTGAGCGCCGCCGCGACGCCCGGCGCTCCTCGCTGCCCGGTGATCTCCGAGCACGGCCGATCGCGTCACGGCGTGTTCCACATCCTCGAAGTAAACCTCAAGGAATTTCGGATTTCACCGCTCGTGGAGCTGCGCGGGGCTTTCTTCTCCAAGTCCGGCGAAACCGCCTCTTCCGCCGCGTCTTCTCCGGTGAGCTCCACCAATTCTTCGCCGGTGAGCACCGCTGGACTCCACTTTCCTTCTCCGGTCACTCACTTGTCCTCTCGTTCGCCTCGGGCTCGCTGCCGCGACCGCCTTGCGCCGCCGCGGCTCGCCGCCGAGCCACTCCGGTGCCTCTCCGCTGCCACCAAGCTCACCGTGAGTTCCTCGAGCCTCACCGATGCCCATGCGTGCACTAGTTTTTATCGTCTTTCTCTCGTGCGCCGCACCTGTCACCCCATCGCCGGCCGCAGTGTTCGTCGCCGCCCACCGTGCTTCTCCGCCAACGCGACCACCTTTAGCTTCGTGAACCCTGGCGACCCATTTTGGCCGCCGCACGCCCGCGCGCCACTCCCTCGCCGGCGCGCTTTGTCCAGAGCAACCGATCCTCTCGTTTCTTCAGTGCTCCTCTCTCGTCTGCTCGACGGTGGGGCCCACTCCTTCAAAACCAGTTCTTTAGTCTCTAATCATGATTAGGAATGTTCTTCGCCACTCTCATGCTTGATTAAAAGTTGGGATTGGAAGTGTTTTAGTGTGTTCTCCGAATTTGTCACCGTTTTGTCGGTTCTCGTTGTCGGTGGCTAAATTCTAATTTCATGCTTATGCTTTGAATTCTTGTTTAGTGCTAGTTGGCTTCCTTTTGTTGTGGTGGTTAGCCCAAATCGCTTAGTTAGTATCTTTAAATTTCAATGCTCTTGTTGTCATGTTTAATCGTAGGATAGTTAATTGCTCATTTCATTGTCTCTGTACTTTTGATTTATCGGTCAAAGAAGATTTGGTGTATAGCATGCTGAATTGTGTTAACCTTACAAAATGTTGGCATGTTGCTTAGGTGTGTTAGTAGCTGAATTTTATTAAAGCTCAAACTTATTTAGAACTTTGTTTAGCATCTCATAGTTGGATACTTGTCTAGTTAGTGTTTTCAATAGCTTCTTTGTGGTCCGTTTCTCTCAACTGTTAATGGTTGTTTTAGAATAGCTAGCTGTTTTGATGTGTTATCTTGATGATTAAATAATAGATGTGCACACAATCACCACCAAAGTCTGTCCAAAGTTTAAATCATATAAGAGGATTGATTTTGTGGTTAACTCGATAAATAAGTGAGTGGGTAGATCAATCACTTGAAAGCATGTCTATTTGAAGCATCTCTGTAGCAGTTATTTGTTATTTTTTTGTGATGGTCTAGCCTCTGTGTGTAAATTGGTGTTTGTGTTTGATTATTGAGTTTTGCGGTGTTATTCGCTCTTATTCGCTGTTTTGTTCAAACGTTAGGATTCGATATTTGCGCAACCCCGAGAACGACCCTCCGCAACAAATTGAGCAACAAAGAATGTGCAAGCGCTTGATCATGATAATCCCAAGATTTTAAAGTCTAATATTTTGTTTCAAATTGTATGTATGCATTGCTTAATTTGTGTTAAATTGATTAGTTAAATCAGTAGTGCATATCCGTAGACAAAATATTGATCTCTACTACCGAGCCTAGGTTATTTGTCGTGATTAGAGATCACGGATGATCTCTTATCACTTAGTAGATCCGGTCAAATTGCTTAGACATGCTTAGTATCGGTAGAAATGGGCTGTTATCGACTTAGTCGGTAACCTTGATCACACAAAATTTACTACAACTTTATGTTTCAAAGATTTCTGCTATGTTTAATTGCAAAACTAAAAATGAAAACAAAAATGATTTGGACGCGGCACAATGGTAAGATTGGTGTGATCTTTTGGGTGTGATCGAAAGGTGCCCGTCAATTAAGGACCGAACATCTTGTGAGTGAATTTTTATCCAGCATTTCGCGCGCATAACCACACTAGAGTATATGGACCTCTCTTGACCTAGTACTTTGGCGTGTATTGGCTCCGGTCGCAGGAGGTCGCAGAGGGATGGAGGTGGGAGCATGGTAGTTGTCCAAAAGCTTTATCCCGAGTGGGTAGTTGTCTTTTCGGCTTTACCATGTAAGCGTATGGGTTTCTATCCATACGAGCTGCTCGTAGTTAATACACAATATTGGAAAAGTCTCAGAGGACTTAGCTGTGCCAAAGATACCTTCGAAGTGTGCTTTGGCTTAAAGGCGGTCTCAAGTGTGGTATATGGTAAACCCTGCAGGTTAAAAACTATTCGAATAGCCTCGCCCTAGGTGA
Source organism: Ampelocalamus luodianensis (assembly GCA_036346255.1). Taxonomy (NCBI): domain Eukaryota; kingdom Viridiplantae; phylum Streptophyta; class Magnoliopsida; order Poales; family Poaceae; genus Ampelocalamus; species Ampelocalamus luodianensis. Next base: position 55,578,692 of record CM070620.1, read on the forward strand.
TGGACACGCTTGGGTAAGCTTTTCAAGAGTTAGACTACAACATTTAAATTAAAACTTGATGGGTGGTACGAACTGGATTCGTATATTGTTGTGGTGACTATTGGGGTAGTCACTTCTAGGTGGTTTATCTTTCGCTTTTGTTATTAATATCCTTATCGTTATTTCAATCTTAAAAATGAATTGCAAACTTGCCTTTAAAATCAGATACCTTATTGCAAATGAAAATTGGCTTTATGCAAATGAAACATATGGCCTCCACCAAATAAGCTCGCATGTAGCTTATGGACAGTGTCTGCTAGTTCACACGTCGGTCTTGCGGGTACAAAGACAATCTTTGTACTCAGTGCTTTGCTTAATGTTTTTGTTGCAGTAGGAAGAAGGTGAGCCCCAAGGGCCTCACTCGTGAGCAGTGTTGCCGCTTCGTGGACGACTAGGCTTGGCGGTCCGGCCGATGCCTTGTGGGTTGGAGGCACGCCGATTGGCTTTGTTTATAGCCATCTTATGGCACTTTTGCTTCACTGCCGCTCTTGTTTATTTATGTATCTTGGCCTGCCGGCCTTTGTCCAGTAATAACTCTACTATTTGTTTATCTTCCGCTTGGTAGTGTGGTGTTTGGACTCTATGTTTGGAATGGAGTTGATGTCTAATTTTGTAACGGGTGTGTATATCGCTCGAAGTATACATATCTCGAGGATCAATTTATTTGATTTGTGATGCTAGGACCGGGTGGTTGGTTAAGCATTACAAGCCAAATAAATTGGGGTCCTCACACTATCATAACTTTTGATCCGTACGTCGGAATTCAGTGTTCTTGATGGCCACCGAAAGATAAGAACAATACCTACATAACTCTAGCAGATGGACAACTCAAATTCGGCCTCTAAGATCGTGAAACAGACCACACAACATTCTGGACAGAATTAACTTTCTACTCGCAGCAATACGATCTAATCAAATATGAACCAAATCACATCTACCATTAATCAAACGATGAGGATCGGCATTCCTTACCCTTGCAGAAACCGGTAAGTAGGCGGGAGAACCTTGGAGAAGATGATCTTCCTCCTCCTCCCCTACTTTGGCCGAACAACTTGCTGTCCTTCTTTGATCCTCGCGATAACCGGCAGCAGGGAAGCTCCGTAGGCGAGATGGGAAGGCACCATAGCAGGAACAAACACCAGGAGGAAGGGCGGCTCCAGGGTGGACGTGGGGGAAGAGGGTTGGGAGGCGGCAAACAAAAGAGAGGGGGTTCGGCCAAGGTGGGGAAAAAGAGGGGCCAGCTAGGGTTAGAGCAAGGGGGGCGCATGGGCCTAGGCCCAAGGGAGTGGCTTGGCCGGCCATGAAGCCTGGACAGCCTGGCCAGAGGCCCAACTCCCTAAACCTCCCCAAAAACTGATGTTTTTTTCTTCATTAGCAGCTTTTCCCGATTAAAATTCTTCTCTATTCGAAAAACAGGGTATAACAAAAGGAGAGGAGTTCGGCACTGTCTTCCATACAAGGCTTCAAATGGAGACATCTTCAAGTTGGCTTGGTAGCTGTTGTTATAGGAGAATTCAGCATTGGGGAGATTCTTCTCCCAACTTTTCCCATAGTCCAATGCACAAGCTCGGAGCATATCTTCAAGAACTTGATTGGGTCCTAGGCAATCCAGTGATAAAATCCATACCTACTTGCTCCCACTTCCACTCGGGAATGGGTAAGGGCTGCAGCAGACCTACTGGTCTTTGATGCTCGGCCTTGACCCTTTGGCATACATCACAACATGCTACAAATTCAGCTATTTCCCTCTTCATGTTGACCCACCAATACTTCCTTTTGAGGTCTTGGTACATCTTGATACTCCCTAGATGAATGGAATAAGAAGATCCATGAGCTTCCTTAAGAATGAGCTGTTTTAGTTCTTGACGGTCCGACACACAGAGGCGGTTGCTGAGCCAAAGAACTCCCTGTTCATCTTCCGAAAAACCAGGGGCCTTTCCTCCCTTCAAGTTTCCTTTGATCTCCTGGAGGTATTTATCTTCAATTTGGTTTTCTCGGATCTATTTCTGGACAGTAGGCTCAATTTCCAGTGCATGCACACAACCTTCATGGACAATTTCTAAATTTAGATGTCTCAGCTCCTCATATAATTTGGGCCGACTTTCCTGGACTAACAAAATACTGCAATAGCTCTTTCAGCTTAGTGCATCAGCTACTACATTTGCCTTGCCATGGTGGTAGTGGATGCCAAGATCATAGTCTTTTATGAGCTCCAACCACCTCCTTTGCCTAAGATTGAGGTAGGATTTTGTGAAAATATAATTCAAGCTTTTGTGGTTTGTAAAGACCTCACAGCGATTACCAATGAGGTAATGGCGCCAGATTTTTAAGGCATGCACTACGATTGCTAATTCCAAATCATGAGTGGGGTAGTTGGTTTCATGAGGCTTCAATTGCCGGGAAGCATAAGCTACCACTCTTCCTTCTTGCATCAAAATGCACCCAAGGCCCTATCGGGATGCATCACAAAAGACCTCAAAGTCTTTTCGGATATCTAGCAAAATCAGTGCTGTGGCAGAGGTCAAACGCTTTTTCAGCTCTTGAAAACTTTGGTCACAGGCCGATGTCCAAACATACTTGCTCTCCTTCTTAAGTAACTGAGTGAGAGGTCTTGCTAGTCTTGAAAATCCTTCAATGAACCTACGGTAATACCCTGCCATGCTAAGAAAACTTCTGACCTGAGGCACTGATTTGGGTGGCTTCCAATCTAGCACATCTTGGACCTTGCTGGGGTTGACTGCTACACCTGCTGCTGACATAACATGCCCCAAAAAGGTGACCTCTTTCATCCAAAAGTCACACTTGTTGAATTTGGCATAAAGTTGGTGGTCTCTGAGCTTGTCTAGGATCAACTGAAGGTGTTCTTCATGCTCTGCTTCATCCATAGAGTACACTAGAATGTCATCAATGAAAACAATGACAAACTTATCCAAGTACTCCATAAACACTTTATTCATCAAGTTCATAAAGTAAGTAGAAGCATTGGTTAACCCAAAGGACATAACAATGAACTCATAAAGTCCATAACGAGTTGAGAAAGCTGTCTTTGGGATGTCTTCTTGTTGGATCTTCAATTGGTGATAACCTAATCTCAAGTCAATCTTAGAGAACACTGCGGCTCCCTTAAGCTGGTCAAACAAGTCGTCGATCCTAGGCAAAGGATACTTATTCTTGATAGTGACATCATTAAGTGCTTTGTAGTTCACACAGATACGCTGAGTGCCATATTTCTTTGCCACGAAGATCACTGGAGCTCCCCAAGGTGAAGAGCTTGACCAAACAAAACCTTTGCTTTGTATTTCTTCAATCTACTGCTTTAACTGAACAAGGTCGTTAACAGGCAATCTGTAAGGTCTTTTGGAGATTGGTGCTGCCCCAGGAGCTAAGTTGATGACAAACTCTAGGTCCCTGTCTGGAGGCATTCCAGGTAGCTCATCTGGGAACACATCTGGATATTCCCTTACCACAGGGAGGTCTTCTAGCTTCACTTCCTTTAAGCAGGCCAGGCTAGGACCTCCTCTAGAAGAGGTCTTGGGACTGAATTCAACTTGGATCCCTTGCTCATTGGTGAGCACAATAGACTTTTTGTCACTGTTTATCTGATCTTGGTTCTTGGCTAACCAATCCATTCCAAGAATCACATCTAGCCCTTGGGAGTGCAAGACTATTTGGTCGGCAGAAAAGGGTACTCCCAAGATCTCCAAGGTAAAGTTTGGGCACAAGGAGCTAGTCCTCATTTCTAAGCCCGGAGAGTGGATCAGCATAGGGTTTACTAAAAGAGATATAGCTGTGAGGACCCCGGTTTATTCGGCTCGTACTGTTTAACCAGCCACTTGGTCCTAACATCACAAACCAAATAAACTAAGCTCGAGATATGTATACTTCCTAAAATGCAAGATACACACCTCGTTACAAAATCATGCATCAATTCCATTCATACACATAGAGTCCAAACAAAACACAACAAAACGAAAGACATAGATACTTTAAATAGAGTTATTACAAAGAGAGGCCGACCGCCCAAAAGACATACAAATAGATAAACGACAATGAAGCAAAATGGCCATAAGATGGCAATAGCAAAGCCAATCGGTGTGCCTTTACCCACAAGGCAACCAACCGACCGCCAAGCTAATCGTCCCAAACAACAAGCAACACAACTCACAAAGTGAGGCCCTTGGGGCTCACCTTCTTCCTCTGCAACAATTAATATTAGGCCCTGAGTGTGAGGACCCCAATTTATTTGGTTTGTAATGCTTAACCAACCACCGCCCTAGCATCACAAATCAAATAATCGACTCGAGATATGTATACTTCCTGCAGCAAGATACACACCTCTGTACAAAATTAGACATCAACTCCATTCCACACATAGAGTCCAAACACCACACTACCAAACGGGAGATAAACAAATAGAAGAGGTTATTACAGACACAGGCCGACCGGCCCAAAAGATACACAAATAACAAGAACGACAGCGGAAGCAAAAGTGCCATAAGATGGCTATAAACAAAGCCAATCGTGTGCCTTCAACCCACAAGGCATCCGACCGACCGCCAAGACTAGTCGTCACCCACGGCGACAAAGACACCACGTAGTGAGGACCCCGAGGCTCACCTTCTTCCTCTCGCAACAAAAACATTAAGCAAAGCACCGAGTACAAAGATTGTCTTTGTACCCGCAAGATCGACGTGTGAACTAGCGCACTGCTCATATGCTACATGCAGCTTGTCCGTGGAGGCCATATGTTTCATTTGCATAAAGCCAATTTTCATTTGCAATAAGGTAATACAGTTTTAAAGGCAAGTTTGCAATTCATTTTAAGATTGAAATAACAAGAAGGATAATAATAACAAAAGCGAAAGATAAACAACCTAGAAGTGACTATCCCAATAGTCACCATAACAATAGCACGAATCCCGCATTCGCACTCACCCATCAAGTTTTAATTTAAATGTTGTAGTCTAACTCTCGATAAGCTTACCCAAGCGTGTCCATCACCTAGACGAGGCTATTCGAATAGTTTTTAACCTCGCAGGTGTACCATCACATCCACACTTCGCATCGCCTTTAAGCCAAAGCACACTTCCGAAGGTATGTCGCACAACTAAGTCCTACGAGACTTTTTCCAATATTGTGTATTAACTACGAGCCGCTCGTATGGATAGAAACCCATACGCTACATGGTAAAGCCGAAAGACAACTACCCACTCAGATAAAGCTTTTCGACAACTACCATGCTCCCACCTCCATCCTCCCGCGACCTCCCGCGACCCGAGCCAATACACGCCAAAGTACTAGGTCAAGAGAGGTCCCATACCCTCTAGTGTGGTTAGCACGCCAAATGCCCGGATAACAAAACTCACAAGATGTTCGGTCCTTAATTGACCTGCACCTTTCCACCACACCCAATAGATCACACCAATCTTACCATTGTGCCCGCCTAAATCATTTTTGTTTTCATTTTTAGTTTTGCAATTAAACATAGCGAAATGTGAAACATGAAGTTGTAGTAAATTTTAGTGATCAAGGTTACCGACTAAAATCGATAACCGCCCGCTTCTACCGATAGCTAAGCATGTCTAAGCAAGTTGACCCGATCTACTAAGTGACAAGAGATCATCCAATGATCTCTAATCACAAAGAAATAACCTAGGCTCGTAGTAGAGATCAATATTTTGTCTACGTGATATGCAACTACGGATTTAACTAATCATTTTAACACAAATTAAGCGATGCATACATACAAATTAAACAAAATATTAGACTTTAAAATACTGGGATTATCATGATCAAACCGCTTGCTCGCTGTCGTTGCTCAATATGTTGCGAGGATCGTCCTCGTGGTTGCCGCAAATATCGAAGCCTCAACGATCGAACATAACAAAGAAATAAGAACGAATAACACCGACAAAACTCAAACATACAACAATCACCAAAACAAGCCAAAACTCATACAGCAACCTAAGCAAGATATAACAAAATTTTAGAAACAGAGAACAAATTATTTTAAGTTATTAATAATTTTCTATGAATTTTCTAAGCTAAAAACACAACATGTCACTAGTTAATTACTTAACAAATTTTCATGAACAGAAACAGTGTGTAAAACCTATCCTAATAGTTAGTATACTGAAAATGAAATTTTACAGAATTGGGTTCGCTGGATTTGGACAATTATTGAGAAAGATATGAATTTTCTAATTTTGGAAAATGCATAAAGCATCAATTAATCATTTAACAGATTTTCGATACAGAGACGAGGTTGAAACTAATTTTAATAAATAGAACATTTAAAATGAAAATTAACAGCACTGGTTTTATGCAATTTGGATAAAAATTGAATTAGTTATGCATTTTACAAGTTTAATTGATTTAACAGTGCAACAAAAAAGCATTTCAGAAATACTAAAGCACTTAATACTTCTTCTACCGACGCACGGCTAGCCCCACCATCGACAGATGGGCCCGCGAAAATGTCGACCAGAGCGGATCGCTCGCATATAGGTGACGTCAAGGCGTATTCAAAGAATACGCCTTCGCTTAACGTAACGTAATCCTAACACATATGCCCGGCAGAAAATACGCTCATGAAAGAGAAAACGATTAACAAAACTACACAACCCCTAACCGACATTCCGGCCCACATAACAGACTCGTAGAATTAAAACGATTAGATTTGAATCCTAAAACAAAGCTTAACACGTAGAGGGCCCACAAGTCGCTGACCTAACAGACCAGTTTAGCGATAACTAAGCTTCGCCGGCGCTCGCCGGCACGCACGACGGGACGGCGGCGGCGCCGCAGTGATCTAGCAAACCGTGAGTTTCAAGACGAGTGAGTGGTACCTTAAGGTTCGCAAAGACCTCACGAACCCGGACGGTGACGCTGAGCCCAATGGTCGCCGGAGATGGCTCACGACGGCGAGGCGAGAAGAAGCTACGGCTCGCAGAAGGCGCCATGCACTTCGAAAGCTTTCGAAGGTGCGCCACGGATCGCGAGACACCAGAAAGATAAGCCCACGAGCTTGATGATGGAGGAGGACGGTGGCGCCGAATCGACACTCGGCGCTTTACCGAGTTTGAGAAGAAAGCGACGCACACCCTCGTGATGCACCAAAGAGCTAAACAAGGTCACTGTAGACTCAAAGACATGTTGATGCGATCCTAAGGGACCAAGTGTCGGCTAGAAACTCACCGTAACGCAGATGAGCTTGCAGAGCCGAGATCACCGGAGGCGAGACGGCGAAGTGGCTCCGATGATTCACCGGTGCTACGAGCTCGAACAGCAAAATGGATGCGGCGAGAGAGTGGATCACAGCGGCGCGGTCGCGGCTCGAGGGCGGCGCTAACACGGCGGCATTGTTTCGGTTCTTCTCCCACGGAAGGAAATTTGGGCGAGAAAACACAAGAATGGACGCGAAGGGTAGTGGATGGGCTCGGTGGGTAGATGAGATCCCGCGATGCTTCACGGGCCGACACGAGGACAAAAGGTGGCAATGACGAGGACGTGGCAAGCATGCGCGACGCCGTGAGAGCTCCGTGAGGTGCGGAGAAGACGAGGTTGATGCCGACAGAGGGACCCACATGTCGCCGACAGAGCAAAGCGGTGCGAACCGGAGGTTTGATTTGATCAGATCGCACCGACCGCTGGATCCAAATGGACGGCCGAGATTGGTGTATGCATTCGACAGGTCGGTTGCGACGCGACGTGGATCGCTCGATTTGCATCGGACGGTCGCGATCGATTGGTCTCGCGGGTGCGATTAGTTGACGCGACCAAGTCAAGTGTGCGCTGTCGGACTCGAGCCCGAGTTGGTTCGAGCTCGAGGAACAAGACTTTAGAATTTGATTTAAAAGACAGAGAGAGTTTGGGGAATTTTTAGAAGTAGCTCCTGAGCTCCAAAATTTCAAAATTTTTATGGTAGCTACTAGGACAGAGGACAACCTTGTATAATTTTTCCAGAACTTTTATGCACTGCATTGTTCTAGAGAAAATTCACAAGCTGCTGTACAGGAGTTTGACCAGATTTCAAACAGAGTTGACTTGGCCATTTGAAATAGCAAACAAAATCTAAAAATTGTGAAATAATTCAGGAGGTAGATAGGATGATCAAGATGCTAGGAAAAATAGTTTCAGAGGATGATCACAAGTTTGAAGGCTAGAATTGATAATCAACAATTTCCAATCACAAGAATTAAATTCTACAAATTGAAATTGCTAGGAAAATTGTAGAAACTTTCAAATGATTTGAAGAGACAACAAAAGTTTTTATTTCTCCTCAAAATTTTACATTTGAAATACAAACCCTAAGTTAGGGTCACACAAATCTCCCCTTACAGAATCTCGCCCGAGATTCGATCATCATCGAGAAGAAGGATGGGTAATCGCCGAGACGATCTTCCCGCTCCCAAGTGGCTTCATCCTCGAGTGGTTCGACCATCGAACTTTGAGGAACTTGATCACACGGTTCCTCGCTCGCTCAGCTTCTTCGAGGATACGAACGGGCGCCACGATAAGACGTGATCTTCCCGCACATCGATATTTTCCAATGGTGTCTCTCAACCGAACGCTGAGGCACTTCTTTAATCGTGACACATGAAAAACATCATGCACCCTTCGAGTGTAGCCGCAACTCCAACTTGTATGCAACGGCTCCCACTTTCTTGATGATGCGATATGGCCCGACATATCGAGGAGCCGCTTGCCTCTTGACACCGAAACGACGATGTCCTTCGTGAGGTGAGACTTTGAGATACACAAAGTCATTGGGCTGAAACTCAACTCACGGCGACGCCGACCGCATAGCTCTTCGCTCGGATCGAGCTACGCGCAAGTGCTCACGAATCAATCGCACTTGATTTTCACCTCATTGATGGAATCGACCAAAGAACCGCCTTTCACCGCCTCACTGGGCCAACGGTGTTCGCAGCCTCCCATACAAAGCCTCAAACGGTGCCATACCGAGACTAGTCCGAAGTCGTTGTTGTAGGAGAACTCGCAAGCGGTAGGCACTTCTCCCAATTCTTTCCATAGGAAAGAACACAAGCACGAGCATATCTTCAAGAACTTGGTTGACCCGCCCGCTCCACCATCACCGAGGATGATAGGTCGAAATGAAAGAAAGACGGTCCCCATGGCTTCCTCAGTAAATGTGCCATAGCCGAGAAGTGAAAAGAGAGCCACGATCCGACACAATCGCTCGTGGCACACCATGCAAACTCACAATGCGGGATATGTAGAGATCCGCCAATTTATCGACGTCAAGGGCGGTACACACCGAAGGAAATGCGCCACCTTCACAATCGATCGATAATAACCCGTATAGCATCCTTCCTCAAGAAGTACGGTAGACCAGTTGATGAAGTCCATACCAACTGAATCCCACTTCCACTCCGTATGGGCAAGGGTCAAGAAGACTCGCTGACGCCGATGCTCGCCTTCACGCGACAACATACGCCGATTCGCAACTAACCCGCAATCTCGCGCTTCATGCGAGTCCACCGTAATCTCTCGACGCAGATCTTGGTACATTTTAGTGGCCCCGGATGGATGGACAAAGGCGAATCATGGGCCTCCAAGAATCAAATCCCGCAACTCCGGACCTTTGGGACCACAAGACGCCGCCCAAACCATACAACACCGTGCTCATCTTCTCGTGAAACACTTGGCCGATCCACCCTTGATATTCTCGCTTGATTTTACCCACACCATCATCCGATTGCCGGTCGCCTTGATTTGATCCACCAAGGTTGGTTGCACAACCAAGGCAAAGCAAGGGAACCATGTTCAATCAAACCCAAGTTGAGACGCTGAAATTCGCAAGCGCAGCAGTGTTGTCGCTCTTGGATCATCGTGAGTATTGCAATACACTTTTCGGCTAAGTGCATCAAGAACCACATTGGCTTTGCCGTGATGATACCGAATACCCATGTCATAATCTTTGATCAATTCTAGCCATCTCCTCCGCTCGAGGTTCAGATCCGCCGAGTGAACAAGTATTTCAAACTCTTGTGGTCGAATACACCTCACAATGCTTCCGATCAAATAATGCCGCCAAATCTTGAGTGCATGAACTACTACAAAGAAGCTCTAAATCATGGGTGGGATAGTTGAGCTCATGAGGCCTCAATTGCTCGGATGCATAGGCGATCGCTTTGCCTTCCCGCATAAGAACACATCCAAGTCCTCGACGAGAGGCATCGCAATAAATATCAAGCTCTTGTGGATATCGTGAAGAGTGAGGACTTGGGTCAAGTCAATCGTTGCTTGAGCTCCCAAAGCTCTCATCACAAGCAGAGGACCATACAAACTTCTTGTCCTTCTTAAGCAATTCAACATCGGCTTTGCGATCTTGGAGAAGTTCTCGATAAAGCGCGATAGTAGCCCGCTAAACCAAGAAAACTCCGCACATCGTTGGATCGACTTGGCCGGCCCTAAGATAGAACATCGACTTTGCTGGATCTACAAATATTCCTCCAAATGAAAGAACATGGCCCAAAAATGCCACTTCCTTCAACCAAACTCACATTTGTCGAACTCAGATACAAATTGATGCTCCCGCAATTTGCCCAAAACAATCTTCGATGCTCAAGATGCTCGCTTCAGCCTTGGAATAGATAAGAATGTCATCAATAAAACCACCACAAATTTGTCCAAATACTCCATGAATACGAATTCATAAGGTTCATGAACAACGCTGGAGCATTGGTCAAACCGAAAGACATGACTGTGTACTCGCATGTGCCATAACGAGTAGTGAAAGCCGCTTTCGAATATCCTCACACCGATCCGACTTGATGATAGCCCGATCTCGATCAATCTTGAGAACACCGAGCTCCGCATAACCGTCAAAAGATCATCAATGCGGGCAGAGGATATTTGTTCTTCACCGCTACTTCATTGAGAGGACGGTAATCAACACATGCGCAAAGTCTTGTCCTTCTTCTTCACAAAGATTACCGACAACCCCAAGGAGATGAACTGGGACGGATGAAACCCTTTGCTTGGAGCTCACCAAGCCGCTTCTTCAATTCTTCTAGCTCATTGGGAGGCATCCGATACGCGCTTCAAATCGGAGCGGTACTAGGCAAGAACTCGATGACAAACCTGTGATCTCGAACCGAGGCATCCTGTGCAAATCTTTAGAAAGACATCCACAAAGTCGATACTATGGGAACATCTTGAATTTGCAAGGCCGGCTTTGCTTCTAATGCACAAAGATGCGGACTCAAGCCGCGCGAAAATCCGACCGCCACCAAGGGTCGTAAGATAAACAATCTTCCCGGCACAATCGATTTGCCCCAAGTGTTCTGGACAACCAATCCATGCCAAGAATCACATCCGCATCACCAATCGAGTAGAATAAGGTTTGCCAAAAATCCCACTCCTCCGACTATGATAGGAACACCGCGCATTCCATATCGCCTCTCATTTCCGAACCCGAGAGCGAATGAGCAAAGGAACTCCCAAAGGAACACAAATAAGACCACTAACAAAGCAGCAAATGATCTTGAAATAAAGAATGCGATGCTCCGTAATCAAATAATACCGCAGCAGACGGAATTAACAAGAAGTGTACCAATCACGACATCCGCGCCCCCGAGCCTCCTCACCAAAGGTGGTTCACCCGAACACGCCGCACTCGGTCTTCACACCTTTTGGTCGCGGTGATCGCCTCCGCCTCCGCGCCCTCCATTAGGACGAGGGGTCGCAACACTGGAGGGCGTGCATTCGCATAATGGCCCTTGTTGTGGCAAATAAAACAAGTCACCTCGCCGCCGGATTGCGAGGCCGCTCGTTGCCAATCGCAGCGCACGTGGTCAAAACACGCCCGCGGTGGGCGAGGAGCTGGTGCAGATGGTCTCGGCGCCGGAGCAAAAGAACGGCCATCGGTGCCGCCCACCGAGGACGAACGAGGCCGTGTGAGTAGACCGATGCGCCCCCATTTGCGCTATGGACTCGCCACCGCTTTGCCTTATGCTCGCAACAATGGCCTTATCTACCAAGGCCTCAAAGTCCGAAGTCCACAATAGATAGCTTGTCCCGCAACTCCTCGCACAAGCCATCCATAAACTTCTCCCGCTTAGCCTCATCCGAGGCCACCTCCCGAGCATAACGAGCCGATGATTGAACTCGCATGTACTCGGCACGCATTTGCGCCTTGCTTGAGCGCGAGGAATTCTTTCTTTTTCGCCTTCATCGTGCCATCCGGGATGTGGGCCCGACGTAAAAGTCGATCCGAACTCCTCCCACGCGACACATGGCCCGCGGGCCGCATGGCGAGATAGTTCTCCCACCATGAGAGTGCCGCGCCTCAAGCCGTGGGACGCGAAGAGTGCCTTATCCCGCGCTCGCATCGAGCTATGTTGAGCTTCCGCCAACCATGCGCAGCCAATCATCCGCATCACGAGGGTCCTCGAGCGGAGAAAGTCGGCGTCGCGGTACGGAGGAACTCGCAAGTCCCCCCATGAGTCCGTGGCCGCCACCACCGCAGAGTGGAGGTATTCTAGCAATAACCTCCAAGATTCGCTGTCGTCCATGCGGCTCGCCGACCGAGCGAGAACCTCACCATGGCTCGGAGGAGGGGGAAGCACTCATCATGACCAGCCACTGATCGCCACGCTGCTCTCCCGCCATCCTGCTTACTCAAGACAAGTTAACAATAGCCGAAAACATGAAGTTGATGACCCACTGCAAATAACTTGCTAACAAAGACAAAACAAGCACAAGACTTTGAAGTTACAAAACCAATCGACAAAAATCGACACTTAGCAAACTCATACATATCTTACCCTTATGTTCCCACAAATTTTAATTAGACTAATTATCTATGGTTCTCCCAAAGGCCGATTCCACCTGTAGTAACTATCTTTTGAAAGGAAAGAGAGAAACCAAGTTTTAAACTCAAATTAGAGTAAGATGAGAGTAGAAGGCTAAGATAGGTAAGGAGTAAAATCTGAGAACCCGCCTAAGTTTTCATAAACCTTTATAATTTGAAAATAAGACTTTCAAAATACCCTAAGGACGACTATGCTTGTTATTACTGGTCGAATGGCTCGATACCAACTTTGTGAGGACTTAATTTATTTGGTTTGTAATGCTTAACCAACCACCGCCCTAGCATCACAAATCAAATAATCGACTCGAGATATGTATACTTCCTAGCAGCAAAGATACACACCTCGTACAAAATTAGACATCAACTCCATTCCACACATAGAGTCCAAACACCACACTACCAAACGGGAGATAAACAAATAGAAGAGGTTATTATGCATACAGCCGACCGCCCAAAAGATACACAAATAACAAGAACGACAAATGAAGCAAAAGTGCCATAAGATGGCTATAAACAAAGCCAATCGCAGTGCCTTCAACCCACAAGGCATCCGACCGACCGCCAAGACTAGTCGCCACCCACGGCGACAAAGACACTCACGTAAGTGAGGACCCCGAGGCTCACCTTCTTCCTCCGCAACAAAAACATTAAGGAAAGCACCGAGTACAAAGATTGTCTTTGTACCCGCAAGACCGACGTGTGAACCAGCGCACTGCTCATATGCTACATGCAGCTTGTCTCGTGGAGGCCATATGTTTCATTTGCATAAAGCCAATTTTCATTTGCAATAAGGTAATACAGCTTTAAAGGCAAGTTTGCAATTCATTTTTAAGATTGAAATAACAGTAAGGATAATAATAACAAAAGCGAAAGATAAACAACCTAGAAGTGACTATCCCAATAGTCACCATTAACAATAGCACGAATCCCGCATTCGCACTCACCCATCAAGTTTTAATTTAAATGTTGTAGTCTAACTCGATAAGCTTACCCAAGCGTGTCCATCACCTAGACGAGGCTATTCGAATAGTTTTTAACCCCGTAGGTGTACCATCGCACTCCACACTTCGCATCGCCTTTAAGCCAAAGCACACTCCAAGGTATGTCGCACAAATAAGTCCTACGAGACTTTTTCCAATATTGTGTATTAACTACGAGCCGCTCGTATGGATAGAAACCCATACGCTACATGGTAAAGCCGAAAAGACAACTACCCACTCAGATAAAGCTTTTCTGACAACTACCATGCTCCCACCTCCATCCTCCCGCGACCTCCCGCGACCCTGAGCCAATACACGCCAAAGTACTAGGTCAAGAGAGGTCCCATACCTCTAGTGTGGTTAGCACGCCAAATGCCCGGATAACAAAACTCACAAGATGTTCGGTCCTTAATTGACCCGCACCTTTCCAAATACACCCAATAGATCACACCAATCTTACCATTGTGCCCTGCCTAAATCATTTTTGTTTTCATTTTTAGTTTTGCAATTAAACATAGCAGTAAATGCTCAAACATGAAGTTGTAGTAAATTTTGTGTGATCAAGGTTACCGACTAAAATCGATAACCGCCCGCTTCTACCGATAGCTACATGTCTAAGCAAGTTGACCCGATCTACTAAGTGACAAGAGATCATCCAACATCTCTAATCACAAAGAAATAACCTAGGCTCGTAGTAGAGATCAATATTTTGTCTACGTGATATGCAAATACGGATTTAACTAATCATTTTAACACAAATTAAGCGATGCATACATACAAATTAAACAAAATATTAGACTTTAAAATACTGGGATTATCATGATCAAACCGCTTGCCCGGCCATTGTTGCTCAATATGTTGCGAGGATCGCCCTCGTGGTTGCCGCAAATATCGAAGCTTCAACGATCGAACATAACAAAGAAATAAGAACGAATAACACCGACAAAACTCAAACATACAACAATCACCAAACAAGCCAAAACTCATACAAAGCAACCTAAGCAAGATATAACAAAATTTTAGAAACAGAGAACAAATTATTTTAAGTTATTAATAATTTTCTATGAATTTTCTAAGCTAAAAACACAACATGTCACTAGTTAATTACTTAACAAATTTTCATGAACAGAAACAGTGTGTAAAACCTATCCTAATAGTTAGTATACTGAAAATGAAATTTTATGCACTGGGTTCGCTGGATTTGGACAATTATTGAGAAAGATATGAATTTTCTAATTTTGGAAAATGCATAAAGCATCAATTAATCATTTAACAGATTTTCGATACAGAGACGAGGTTGAAACTAATTTTAATAAATAGAACATTTAAAATGAAAATTAACAAGACTGGTTTTATGCAATTTGGATAAAATTGAATTAGTTATGCATTTTACAAGTTTAATTGATTTAACAAAGGCAAATGTAAAAGCATTTCGTAAATACTAAAGCACTTAATACTTCTTCTACCGACGCACGCTAGCCCCACCATCGACGATAGATGGCCCGCTGAAAATGTCGACTGAGCGATCGCCAGATAGGTGACGCCGGCGATTCAAAGAATACGCCTTCGCTAATGTAACGTAATCCTAACACATATGCCCAAAGAAAATACGCTCATGAAAGAGAAAACGACAACAAAACTACACAACCCCTAACCGACATTCCGCCCACATAATGTAGACTCGTAGAATTAAAACGATTAGATTTGAATCCTAAAACAAAGCTTAATACGTAGAGGGCCCACAAGTCGCTGACCTAACGTAACCGTGTTTAGCGATAACTAAGCTTCACGGCCGTCGCTTCAAGACGCGACGGGACGGCGCGCGCGCCGCAGTGATCTAGCAAACCGCGAGTTTCAAGACGAGTGAGTGGTACCTTAAGGTTCGCAAAGACCTCACGAACCCGTGACGTGACGCGGAGCCCAATGGTCGCCGGAGATGGGCTCACGACTACGAGGCGAGAAGAAGCTACGCTCGCAGAGAAGGCGCCATGCACTTCGAAAGCGCCGAGAAGGTGCGCCACGGATCGCGAGACACCAGAAAGATAAGCCCACGAGCTTGATGATGGAGGAGGACGGTGGCGCCTGAATCGACACGCGCGCTTACCGAGTTTGAGAAGAAAGCGACGCACGCCTCTGCGTGATGCACCAAAGAGCGAAACAAGGTCACTTAGACTCAAGATGTTGATGCGATCCTAAGGGACCAAGTGTCGGGTTAGAAACTCACCGTAACGCAGATGAGCTTGCAGAGCCGAGATCACCGAGGCGAGACGGCGAAGTGGCTCCGATGATTCACCGGGTGCTACGAGCTCTGAACAGCAAAATGGATGCGCGAGGAGAGTGGATCACAACGGCAAGGCCGCGGCTCGAGGGCGGCGCTAACACGGCGGCATTGCTTTCGGTTCTTCTCCCACGGAAGGAAATTTGGGCGAGAAACACAAGAATGGACGCGAAGGGTAGTGGATGGGCCTGGGTAGATGAGATCCCTGCGATGCTTCACGGGCCGACACGAGGACAAAAAGGTGGCAGCGACGAGGACGCGGCAAGCATGAGCGCGACGCCGTGAGCTCCGGTGAGGTGCGAGAAGACGAGGTTGATGCCGAGCAGTGGGACCCACATGTCGCCGATGGGAGCAAAGCGGTGCGAACCGAGGTTTGATTTGATCAGATCGCACCGACCGCTGGATCCAAATGGACGGCCGAGATTGGTGTATGCATTCGACAGTCGGTTACGCGACGCGACGTGGATCGCTCGATTTGCATCGGACGGTCGCGATCAATTGACTCGCGCTGTGCGATTAGTTGACGCGACCAACCAAGTGTGTGAGTCTGACTCGAGCCCGAGTTGGTTCGGCCCGAGGAACAGATTTTTAGAATTTGATTTAAAAGACAGAGAAGGTTTGGGGAATTTTTAGAGGTAGCTCCTGAGCTCAAAAATTTCTGAAATTTTTATGGTAGCTACTAGGGACAGAGGACAACCTTGTATAATTTTTCCAGAACTTTTTATGCACTGCATTGTTCTAGAGAAAATTCACAAGTTGCTGTACAGGAGTTTGACCAGATTTCAAACAGAGTTGACTTGGCCATTTGAAATAGCAAACAAAATCTAAAAATTGTGAAATAATTCAGGAGGTAGATAGGATGATCAAGATGCTAGGAAAATAGTTTCAGAGGATGATCACAAGTTTGAAGGCTAGAATTGATAATCAACAATTTCCAATCACAAGAATTAAATTTACAAATTGGAAATTGCTAGGAAAATTGTAGAAACTTTCAAATGATTTGAAGAGACAACAAAAGTTTTTATTTCTCCTCAAAATTTTACATTTGAAATACAAACCCTAAGTTAGGGTTGTTACAATGAGTACAAAACTTGTTTTTGTACTGCAAGACTCGACGTGAGATAAATGTAACTATAATTAACTACATGCAAGCTTTATTTAAGTGGATGAGGCTTTTTGACTTATTTTCAGCATAAAGCAAGTTTTCATTTACAATAGGGTAATAGATTCAAAGCAAGTTTGCAATTAACTTTTATTGTTCAAATAAAAGAGAGACAATAATAACATAGATAGAGAACAACACTAACCTAGAAGTGACTAACCCATAGTCACCACAACAATAGCATGAAGTACCCTTCATACCACCCATGTCAAGTTTAAGTTTTAAAAGGTTGTAGTCTAGTTCTTGTGGGAAATAACCAAGCGTGTCCATAACCTAGACGAGGCTATTCGAATAGTTTTAACCCCGCAGGTGTACCAATGTACCCACACGATAGACCGCTTTCCACCACCACGGTTAGCACACTTCCTTTGGTATGCGTGCATGGCTAAGTCTAACAAGACGCTTTCCAATGGACGATGCTAATTAAGAGCCGCAACCCACGGAGAAAGACACATTCGATGCTCTAACCGGTCCGCCAATGCTCCTCCAACACCACAACACACACACACACACAGAACACACCCACCGACTCACTCATAATTAACACCTCCCAAAGTACTTAGTCAAGAGAGGTTCCATATCCCCTCGTGTGGTTAGCACGCACAATTGCTTGGATCAATGGCACAAGTAACTCGGTCCTTAGGGACTTAGGCACCATTCCAGCCACACCCAACAGATCACCCAACATACCATTGTGCCCAAGCCAAGATATAATTTTTGTTTTCAGTTTTGATTTGCAAAATGGTAAAACACAAGGGTAGGACATAATGGAATAATATAAGTATTTAGGTGATCAAGATCACCGACTAAGTCGATGATCGCCAATACTACCGATGCTAGGCATGGCTAAGCAATATTTATTCGAATCTACTAAGTGACAAGAGCTCATCCAACGAACTCTAATCACAAAGAAATAACCTAGGCTCGTAGTAGAGGATAATTATTTACCTACAGATTATGCAACTAGAGGTCTAACTAATCAATTTAACAACAAAATAGCAATGCATACATAGAAGTTAAACAAAATAGTAGACTTTAAAAGTAATGGGATTACTGGAAATGATCAAACTCGCTTGCTCGCTTGTCGTTGCTCAATTTGTTATGGAGGGTCGTTTCTCGGATTACCGCAAATATCGAATCCTAAGCTAAAGAGCGAAACAACCAATAAGACGAGCAACACTTAAACAAAAGAGCAAGCAAAAATTATCCAAATGTGACGAAATTTATACACAAGGTAAAATACAAACATACCTAGACATAGAAACTGAAAACTTAATTTGGATTTGTGGTACAAAAGATATTCTCTAAAAACCTATTTTCTACCATAATTAGCAATCAGTAGCAAAAATATTTTCTAGAAGGATTTGAAACTGAAATTTTTATGGTAGCTACTACTGATATAGTGATAACCCATATAAAATTTCAGGTCATTTGGAGTTATATTGAAAGAGTTATGGTTTTTCTAAATTATTTTAGGGTATTAAACTAAAATATGATCCTTATGATTTTTAAAGACAGTAAAATTTGTGAAACCAATTTTCCTAGCAAATACACTAGCATTGGAAGCTAATCCAATTGGATTCATACAAAAAGGATCTATAGACTAAAAGTTATGCATTTTACAAGTTTGCTAAAAGTTCTGAAAACAGATAAGTTCACTTGCTTATTATTTTTGAAAATGGTTTTCCAGATTTGATCATGGTCTGCAATTATTTTTCTATTTAAGGAAGCTAACAAAACTGGAATCATCTAATTTGGATCTAAGATGACAAAGATATGAAAATGACAAGACCCTAATGTGACACTGATTTCGGACTTAGCACTTTCTGGTCTTCACTAACACCTAGCGACGTGGACGAATCCGAGCCATTGATCTCAGATCGGACGTCCCCGTTGAACCACACGCTACATGAACCGAAAGCGCAAGAGGTGGCGACGTGGAGAGCCGAGGTCCGAGATCTCTAGATCGACGACCGCCAAAGGCCACGCCGCTTCACCGGAGCTCCGCCCAACAACAGGAGCTCCACCGCGAAGTTTGCTCGGCGTGTCGCCGCGCAGGATCGCCATGGCGACGCCGCCAAGGCCAAAATGGGATCCTAGCACTATTGCGCACTGATGGCACCAACGGCGCAGGCCAATGGTGACCAGACGCTGGCGCACGCGGCGCGAGAGGCGAGGGAGGCTACTACCAAAACGAAACGATGACAAGGCTAAGCTACGTGCAAATGGACGGGTGCAAAAGCTATGACGGGTCCTATGGACTTAACGCGACCAACCGAGCTCAAATCAGAGCCAGCGGCGAGCCAAGGCAACGGCGGCGCGGCGCGATCAAACAGAAACCATGGCTAGGGTGCAAAAACTAAACGGGAAGAGCTTACGCCACCGTGGGTTCATCAAGATGGTGACGGGCTATGCGTGACTGAGGATGAACGGAGCAGCCCGGCGACGAAGTCCTGGGCCGATGCGAAGAGCTTCACCGTGAGGGGTCAACCAGGCTGCTAGCAACACCGGTGGTACCATGAGCTTCAAATACCATAGAGAAGCTCCAGGAGGCGTGGATTGGGAAATGGGGTCTTACCAAGACCGAGAAGAAAAGGTGCTAGCGGCCGCGATCTCCAAAATTCCATCTCCGCGCTCAAGAGGAAACCCAAAATAGAGTGAGGGTTAAGCACCACAGAGGTAAGAGGATGCAACAGAGCAAGGAGGGAGCCAGGAACCATCGTGATACCGCTTTCACTGCGGAGCTTGAAGCTCTGAATGGCGCCAAGCGGGTTCGGGTTTTAGAGCTCAAACACACACAGAGTACTAGCTCGAAAGGCGCAAAGGTGAAAGGGAGGTCAAGGAGGGAGCAAGGCTTGGCAGCCGAGGGGAGCAGGCACCGTTGGTCGCCGATGCCGCTACTCACTGGCCGTGGACGAGCGACGGAGCAAGCTGAGACGACGACTAAACGGGCGTGGAGGACGGCATTTAATGCGCCGCAGACACCCGCTAGAGGTCGCCGATGGGACAAGGCATCACGCACCCACGCCGCTCCGCCATGGCGCAAGGCTGCGCGAGCGAGGAAGGCGACGACACCACCGTCCGATTCGCATCCAACGGCTATCACGCGATCGCGTTGAAACGGCCGCGCACAGACGCCCACCGTCCGGCGGAAATCCAACGGCCGAGCATCAAAGGGCAACCGAGTTGTCCAATGCATACATTCAACGCGAGCCGTCCGATTGAGATCCAACGGCCCAGAGCATCAAAGGGCAACCGAGTTGTCCAATGCATACACGAACGCGAAGCCGTCCGATTGAGATCCAACGGTCCAGAGCGCGCGCTACATCGATCGATCGCGCCAGATAGCTTAGGTGACTCGACCGAGTCTGTTGGCTCGAGCCCGAGCCCGACTCGCACCGAGGAACAAGCAAACCGCTTAGGTTTTGATTTTTGAACTGAAACTTTGAGGATTTAATTGAGGCATGAAATCAACTCCAAAAATTATGAAATTTTAACTGAAACTTGCTGACAATAGGATTAACCTTCCATAAAATTTCCAGAGATTTTGGAGCACTGTAATTTTCTCAAGAAATTCCAGAAGGTTATTTCAGAGGTTTGACCAAGGTTTGACTTGCCTCTAAAATATTTCAAATAATTTCCAAAAATTATGGAATAATTCAGAGGTGCTACCAAGCAACCTTGGAACACAGAAAATTATTTCAAGGGTTTGACACAAGATTTGACCAAGGATGTCGTTGACTTGATAATTGAGGGTTTTGATTTTTGATTTTCCAAAATTCTTTACAAGAATTTCAGAAAAGTTCAAGAGTGAAAGGATGATGTAAAAGTTTTAATTTACCTCATTTTATTACATTTGAAACACAAGCCAAATTGGGGATGTTACAAACCTCCCCTTACAAAAATCTCGCCCCAGATTTGGTTCACGCTGAAAGAAAGAGGGGTAGTCTGACGGAGACGATCTTCTCGCTCCCATGTAGCTTCATCCTCGGATGGTTTGACCATCGAACTTTGAGGAACTTGATGGTCTTGTTCCTCGTTTCTTCGCTCACCTCTTCGAGGATGCGAACAGGTGCTCGCGATAGGTCAAATCTTCCGAACATCAAGAGTTTCCAACGGAGTTTCCTGCTGGAACACAGAGGCGCTTCTTTAGCCGGGACACATGGAAACATCATGTACCCCCACAAGTGCAGCAGTAACTCCAACTTGTAGGCAACGGCCCCTTCTTCTCGATAATACAGAGATGGGCCACATATCGAGGAGCTAATCTTGCCTCGACACCAAAACGTTGGTGACCTTCGCAGGAGAAACCTTGAGATAAACGGTCATTGGGCTCAAAGCTCAACTCACGACGACGACGATCCGCATAGCTCTTTTGCCCGGATTGAGCCGTGCGCGGCGATCACGAATGAGCTCGGACTTGACCTCGCCCATTAATCGAGTCCGCCAAAGAAAGGTCTTTCACCGGCCTCGCATCACCAACGGGTTCTACACTTCCTCCCGTATAAGGCCTCAAATGGTGCCATGCCGAGACCGCTTGAAACCGTTGTTATAAGAAAATCCTCGCGAATGGCAAGCACTTCTCCCAATGCTTCCTATAGGAAAGGACACAAGCTCGCAGGATGTCCTCCAAAACTTGGTTGACCTCTCTGGCCCCACCATCCGCTTGGGGGTGATATGTCAGGCCGAAGAAAGACGAGTTCCCATAGCTTCTGCAAGCTATGCCAAATCGGGAAGTGAAGATGGAACCACGATCGTAAATGATCGTTTTCGTATCCCATGCAAGCTCACGATCCTCGGCGATATAGAGCTCCGCAAGGTGAACTGCATTTAATCTTGGTCTTGACTGGAAGAAAGTGCGCCACTTTTGTCAACCGTCAATGATAACCCAAATGGCATCATTGCCCGCTGTGACTGGTAGGCCGGTGATAAAATCCATCCCGACCAATCCCACTTCCACTCCGAATGGGCAAGGGTCGGCAATCCACTAAACGACGATGCTCGCCTGACACGACGACACACGCCGACTTCTCAGAACGAACCTCGCGATCTCCCTCTTCATTCGGTCCACCAAAATTCTCGCGAAGATCCCGTACATCTTCGTGGCCCCGGATGAATGGATAACTGGAATCGTGGGCTTCGCGAGGATCAAATTCGCAACTCTATGTCCTTTGGAACCACGAGGCGCTGTTCGAACCTCAAGACACCAAGCTCATCTACGGAGAAGCACTTGGTCGTCCCATTCTTGACATTTTCCTTGATGTGGTTTACCCTAACATCCGATCGCCGAAAGCATTCGATCCGATCCACCAAGGTTGGTGCATAACCAAGGCAAATGAGGAACCATGCTCAACCAAACCTGTGTTGAGACGCTGAAACTCCTCTAGAAGAGGGGTCGATGTTCTCTCATAACAATGCATTGCAATGCGCTTATGACTAAGCGCATCCGCAACGACATTGGCCTTGCCCGATGGTAGTGAATACCCATGTCATAGTCCTGATCAACTCCAACCATCTCCTTTGCCGGAGGTTCAGATCCGTTGGGTGAACAAATACTTTAAGCTTTTTGTGATCCGAATACACTTCACAACGACACCGACAGGTAATGTCGCCAAATCTTAAGTGCATGGATCACGCAGCTAACTCCAAGTCATGGGTAGGATAGTTGAGTTCATGAGGTCTCAATTGCCTTGATGCATAGGCAACTACCTTGCCTTCTGCATAAGGACACAACCGAGGCCTCGACGAAGCGCCACAAAAGATATCAAGCTTCGACGACATCGGGAGAACAAGAACAGAGCGGTGGTCAATCGCTTCTAAGTGCTTGGAAACCGCCTCTCGCAATCGCCACCACGAACTTCTTGTCCTTCTTGAGCAACTCCGCATCGCTTCGCTATCTTGGAGAAGTTCTCGATAAAGCGACCATAATATCCCGCTAACCCAAGAAAACTCGAACTTCTGTGACCAAGTGGTCGACTCGTGAAAGCACATCGCTGATCTTGCTAGGATCCACAGCCACGCTCCCGCCGAAAGAATATGGCCTAAGAGGGCTACTTCTTCAACCAACGCGCACTTGCCGAACTCGTGATATAACTTGTGCTCGCGGCTTGCCCAACACAAGCTTCAATGCCTTGTGTTCCTCATCGCCTTGGAGTAGATAAGAATATCATCGATGAAGACCACAACGAACCTATCCAAATACTCCATGAACACCTAATTCATGAGGTTCATGAACAAGGCCGGAGCATTGGTTAAGCCGAAGACATGACGGTATACTCGCATGCTTCATAACGAGTAGAAAAGCCGCCTTGGAATATCCTCCGCCGAATCCAACCCGATGATATCCCACTCTCGATCAATCTTGAGAAAACTCGAGCCCGCTTAATTGATCGAAGAGGTCATCTATATGGGGCAAAGGGTACTTGTTCTTTTTACCGCTACTTCATTATGAACGGTAATCAACGCACATGCGCAGCTGCCTTGTCCTTTTTCGGACAAAGATTGCCGAGCATCCCCAAGGAGATGAGCTAGGTGTATGAAACCTTCTCTTGAAGCTCACCTAGTTGCTTCTTCAACTCCACCAACTCAACCGGGTCCATTCTGTAAGGCCTCTTTGAAATCGGGCGGTACCGGAACCAACTCAATGACAAACTCGAGGTCTCGAATCGTGGCATCCCCGAAGGTCGCCGGGAAGACATCAACAAAGTCACACACCACCGGGACTTCGCTAATATCTAGAGTCGGCTTCGCTTCAAGCGAAGAGATGCGGATCCCGCAGCCTTCTGCGAAAGCTTAACCCGCCGCCGTAAGGACCGTGAGGTAGATGAGCTCTCCTAGCGCAATCAATTTGTCCCATGTGCCGAGACAACCAATCCATGCCTAGGATTACATCTAAGCTCGCCGATCAAGGAGGATAAGGTTTGCCAAGAATCTACCCTTCTATTCAACAGGACATCCCTACACTCGCACTCGCCTCTCAACTCCAACCTGGAGAGCGAATGAGCAATGGACCAACAATGGAGTAAAAGAAGACCTCCACAAAGAAAAGACTTAAACAAACGAATGGGATGCGCTCAATCAAATAAAATCCGAGTGTGGAAAGAGTTAACCGAATGGTACCCAACACGACGCCGGGTGCCTCTCGTGCCTCCTCCGCGGAGATGAGGTTGACGCGCCACTACCCACGCCTTGGTAAGTGGGACGATCTTCGATCTCGAAAGAACCACCTCCCGCCAAGCCCTCCATTAGGACGAGGCCGCCCCAAATCTCGTTAGGGCAACTATTGGCATAATGCCCTTTCGTTGCACGAAGCAGTGACCCGGCACGGATTGCGGGGCCACTCGGTTCGCAGCGCACGCGGATCGGGCACGCCCCGCGGAGGGCGAGGAACCGTGCCGCGGCCCGGTGGTAGGGAAGCTACGCACCGGCCCCTGAGTAGGCCCGACACGAGGACGCAGAGAGGCCGCCCTGCACTGGCAATGGGCTCCCACTTGCGCTATGGACTCGCCACGCTTGGCCTTGTGCTCAAGAACAATGGCCTTGTCTACCAAGGCCTCGAAGTCAAGTCCACAATGGAGAGCCTGCCTTGCAGCCTCCTCGCACAAACCTCCATGAACTTCTCCCGCTGGCCTCATCCGTGGCCACCTCGTGATGGAGCATAACGAGCCAAGTGGTTGAACTCGCATAAGTACTCCATCACCGACTTACGCCTTGCTTGAGCGCGAGAAACTCCTTCTTCTTCGCCATCAAGCCGGCAGGATGTGAGCTCGACTTTAACGCCGTCCGAACTCATCCCAAGAGAAAGCAGTGGCCGCTGGTTGCATGGCTGCAAGTTCTCCCACCAGAGAGTGCCGTCAAGCCGATGGGAGGCAAAGAGTGCCCCGCCCCGGTCCGTGCACGAGCAACGCCGAAGCTTACGCCAACTCGACGCAGCCGGGCCATTCGCGCCCAATGGGTCTCGACTGAGAACGGGGGTTGAGTGCAAGAAACTCAGCAAGGCTCCCACGGATCGATGTCCACCCCCGCCCGATCCCGAGGCACCTGAAAGGGCGGAGGTGTTGCGCGCACAACATCCAGCAGACCTCTGCCCTCTCGAGCGGTTGCGCCGACCGAGAAGGACTCACCATGGTCTGAGGAGGCGAAGCTCTCATCCAAACCAGTCACCACACCACGGCCGCACGAGTACCTCCACCATCCTCGCTTTAAGAAACTTAGGTTAGAAACCAAAGCACTAACATTAGAAGTTGATGAAAGCGAAAGCTAACGATTAGGGGAATGAGACATCACCCTAACCGAAAGCCAAAACAGCAAGTAACAACTTTAAATGTTTCCAAAGAAGCTCCAAAACAGCAAGGAAACTCCAAACCAAGCTCAACTTCTCAATGCCATTAACCCGTATTGAATGAACTAGTAATAGTGTGAGAAGATAAAAATTTCAGCACACTACAACCAGCCTAACACTACTCAAGAACAAGGTTAAGGCGATAAAAATAACGTTAGATACTTAGCTAACTAGTATCACATCTTACCCTTTTATTCCCACAAGTTTTACTTGGTTAATCTCTTATTTTCTACCCCCAGTTAGAACCTTTGAGCTCGCTGTCCGAAATTGAATGATCGCTGTCCAGATTTCTCGATCCAAGCCTCCTAATTGAAATCTTCAACTTCGGAAGCTTTCAAAACCTTGTAGAGGGCGGCTAACATTTCAATTTGCCAAGCTCATTGGTCCCAAAACCCAATTAATCGATAATGACTATCTTTGAGAGAAGGAAAGGGGAAAACACTTTTTAAAACTCAAATTAGAGCAAGACGAGAGAAGAAAGCTAAGATAGGTAAGGAATAAAATCCGAGAACTTACTTAAGCTTTCACAAATCATTTGACCCTTTGAAAATAAGGTTTTCAAAATATCCTAAGGACTTACCAAGCTTGGTTATTACTTGGCCGGAATGACTCGATACTAACTTTGTGAGGACCCCGGTTTATTCTGCTCAGATCGCTTAACTAAACACTTGGTCCTAATAAAGATCAACTAAATAAACTAAGTTCGAGATATGTATACTTCCTGTAAATGCAGATACACACCTGCTACAAAATCATGCATCAATTCCATTCATACACATAGAGTCAAGCAAAAAGCAACAAATCAAAGACATAGATACTTTAAATAGAGTTATTACAAAAAGAGAGGCCGACTGCCAAAAGACATACAAATAGATAAATACACAATGAAGTTAAAATGGCCATAAGATGGCAATAGCACCAATCGGTGGTGCCTTTACCCACAAGGCAACCAACTGGACTGGCCAAGCTAATCGTCCCAAACAATAAGAACACAACTCACAAAAGTGAGGCCCTTGGGGCTCACCTTTCTCCTCTCGCAACAATTAATATTAAAAGCAGCATGAGTACAAAACTTGTTTTTGTACTCGCAAGACTGACGTGGTGAGATAACAGAACTATAATTAACTACATGCAAGCTTTATTTAAGTGGATGAGGCTTTGGACTTATTTTCAAAGATAAAGCAAGTTTTCATTTACAATAGGGTAATAGATTCAAAGCAAGTTTGCAATTAACTTTTATTGTTCAAATAAAAGAGAGACAATAATAACATAGATAGAGAACAACACCAACCTAGAAGTGACTAACCCATAGTCACTACAACAATAGCATGAAGTACCCCTTCATACCACCCATGTCAAGTTTAAGTTTTTAAAAGGTTGTAGTCTAGTTCTTGTGGGAAATAACCAAGCGTGTCCATAACCTAGGACGAGGCTATTCGAATAGTTTTAACTCCTGCAGGGTGTACCAATGTACCCACACGATAGACCGCCTTTCCACCACCCACGGTTAGCACACTTCCTTTGGTATGCATGGCTAAGTCTAACAAGACGCTTTCCAATGGACGATGCTAATTAAGAGCCGCAACTCCACGGAGAAAGACACATTCGACAGCCCTAACCTGTCCGCCAATGCTCCTCCAACACCACAACACACACACACAGAACACACCCACCGACCAACCTATAATTACACACCTCCCAAAGTACTTAGTCAAGAGAGGTTCCATATCCCCTCTGGTGGTTAGCACGCAACAATTGCTTGGATCAATGGCACAAGTAACTCGGTCCTTAGGGACTTAGGCACCATTCCGGGCCACACCTAATGATCACCCAACATACCATTGTGCCCAAGCCAAGATATAATTTTTGTTTTCAGTTTTTTGATTTGCAAAAATGGTAAAACACAAGGGTTGGACATAATGGAATAATATAAGTATTTAGGTGATCAAGATCACCGACTAAGTCGATGATCGCCAATACTACCGATGCTAGGCATGGCTAAGCAATATTTATTCGAATCTACTAAGTTGGTTTCGAGGTAAAATCGATATTGTTCGACTAAGTAGGACCTATAGTGTAGTTCCGTAACCTTGGTTCATGTTGAAATGTTGGGATTATCAAATGTATGGAAAACGTAATCAATTTTATACAAGAACACTATTGAAAGTATCGCGATGGTATGAGTGATTCCCGATGATGTCAATGAGTGAGTATGTCTGAATTGTGGGGATCATAGAGATTTAATCCGATGATTTCACTATTTGTTATAAGAGGAATTTGTAGAGGTCTCTGAGGTTAAATTTGGGCTTTGCATGTTAAACTTTTGGTCACCCAAAGATTGGTGTGTAGAGGAGATAGAAAACTGGAGTATTCGAGTAGTGGAATGATTGTCGATAGAACCCTTTGTTGTAGTTCATGAGCGGTAATCAAAATTTTGATGTGATATTCCAAAGTTGAGGTGATGAGATTGCATGGTTTTTGAGGGCTTTGGTGCCTTCTATCAAATTAATGTCATCAATTGAAGGAGTGGTCCAGTGTGTTCAGTGAATCAATAGAGTCTCTCCACAAAGGTGTGGATGATGTATTTTGCTAGCCTAATTTGAGGATGTTAAATTAAGAGGTTTGAGCCCGTGGTATGCGATGAATCTGAATTCCAATGTCTGAGAAATTTTATTCCTAAAGAGGAATTGGAGAAAGGATGTTTCCTGTAAAGCTTACTCATTTGAGCTTTATGTTGTTGATCGTGTCTTCTCAGATTGTGAGTTGGTGTTGTGTTGGCATGTTTGTTCTTTCCACCAGCAAAACAAAAGAAGTATTTGGTTTGAGCATTCAAGTGATCTCCTTTGGCTTGACGTTTATTCGCATTTGCCACTTGGAAAGTGGAAAGGTTTTCTTGATGAAATTTGATTGATTTTACTCTTCAGACTCTGGTAACGATAGTTGTGATGTGAATTTTCTTATTCAGATGTGTTTTGCCGTAAAAGAGTTTGCTTTAAAAGAATTCGATTGTATGTTTCCGGTTAAGAGGGTGATCCTTGTTCTGAAGAGTTCAATGGAGAGGTGGAACAAGATTTCCCGTGCTATGTGCTTGTGTGGTTCGACTTCAAGGAGAAGGTTAACCCTGTGTTCATTGGGTTGTTTTCGATAGTCTGCTTCGCTAAGACCGCCTCGATTCCTACACGTTGTACTCACTTTTGGTTTCATTTGGTGTGGAGTGAGTACCGGGAGATCCGAGTTTGTTATTCGTTAACAACGCTGACCATCGAGTAGGATCTACCTTTCGAGTCTCGTCCGATGAGTATATAGTTTGGACGACGAGTGTTAAGACAGACGCCGATTTGCGCTAAGATGTTGTGGTGTCCTCATCCGAGAAAGAGGCCACTTAGAGCCGGAGGTCGCATGCACGAGCATTATTCGATTTGTTCATATCGTACATGTTACCGTTATTAATTTTTAGTTGCAACCGACCTTTCAGAGAATGGAGGATTCGGTCGAATCCTATTTAAGGGGGTAGAATGTAATACCCGATTATTCGATATCGAATGTGTAAGATTAGAGAGGAAATAAGTTAAAATTCAGAATTTTAGAGAAAGTATGGCCACAACCCATATTCGAGAAGAGGGGAGCCACCATAGTGGCCCAAGGCTCATGAGGCCGGCAGCCCATTAGAAGGCAAGGGAGGAGGACCAAACCCAGCCCCATTTGCACAGTAGCCCGTGCTACAGTAGCGCGCTACAGGCGCTCGCCACTTGCTGCCCTCTCCCGGCGCCATGTTTCCTGCTGCTTGTCCGACCGTGAAGAAGAAGAAGAGGAAGGAAGAGAGGATTGAAGGAGAATTTCTTCGTGGGATTTGATCAGCGATCCGATGGTTCTACAAGGGTAATGATCGATTTCTCGCTGTTTAGGTTGTTTCGCATGCAATTCGATTAGTTTGATTGGATTGAATTGCTGCCGTTAGAATTTCAGTTCTGTCCTGAATGTTGCGTGACCTGTTTCGTGATCTTAGAAGCCGAATTTGGGTTGTCCATCTCCTAGAGTTTTGTAGATATTGATCTTAGCTTTCGGTGGCCGCCAAGAACACTGAATTCCGACTTTCGAGTCAAAAGTTATGATAGATTTACTATCTGCTGTCCAGAATCCTGACGAGAATTAGCAGTCTCTGTATAGGTTGATTTATGGCTAGTTAGAAGGTGATTCAGAGGTCTTGCCCATAACAAATTTTGAAGGTGATATCACTAGCTTTCAGGATTGATAAAGAACACTTCATTTGGAGTTATAGATCAAAAGTTATGCACTTTTCTTTGTGACTGTCCAGATTGTATGTCAGTCTGTCCAGTTTGTATGTCGTTTCTATCTTTAATTTTGACCTGTGTGCCACTTTTTGTTAAAGACAATATATGAATGTCATGCCAACTAGGTTATTGTAGATAATTTCATAACCTTTTCATATTGTTAAAGAACGTCCAATTTGGAGTTGTACAACAAAAGTTATGGATATTTTAATTTAGCCGATATTTCTGTCTATTAATTCAGTCAACAGATTTGAGCCGTAATGGGCCTTTATTAGAGGCAAAATCTGAACTTTTGCCCAACCAGAGTATTGTAGATATGTCAGTTAAGAATTCATGGAAATTGGTCTCACCTCATTCCGAGTTCCAGACCAATAGATATGTCAATTACCGTTGCTGTCCAGAATTAAGTTATGTCAGAAATTGTTGATTTCATTTTAAGTTTTGTATTAATGACTAGAGTCATCAGAAGCAGGTTAGCATCGATTAGTAGTGTTGGGTATATTATGTCCTTATTGAAATTATTTTACTTGTTTAGGAGGTGAAGCCTCGGGTTTAGAGTATCACCTTTGCCGACTAACGCTGTCGATCGTGGAAGGCAAGTACATTGCCACCCTTAAATATTGTGATTGATGAATGTTTATATGGTCATGCCGTGATTTGGTATGATACGAGAAGATGGATTGTCTATGTTCTTTCATATGTGTTGAATCCATGTTTTGTTATCATGTCTTTCAATATTCGTATTTCATTCTATGCATTCATTATGCATGTTTCATCCACTAAAGTGGATTGCAAGTCCCACCATTCCAATGTGGGCGTGTTGGACATTGTCATGTCCGCCCACGGAGGATTTGAAAGACCCATTAATTCCGAATGGGCATGACCCATTAACTCCAAGATGGGCATGTTGGACACCCGTATGAAACGCTCTTCATACGGAAGTGGATCCTCGCATTTTTGTTAAGATGCGGGCTTGAGTGAACACCGACTGGTGTTTCACCGCTATACCTAAGATATGCATGTGTGCAGTCCATTCCTTTGATTTTGAGCATTCATATCATGTTTTCATTTGTAATCGCCAGATGTGATCGAACTGATGATGAGTTTGTCTTATTCATATTGAATGATTATCTTATTGATAATCGTACTTGCCGAGTCATGGACTCACACTTGCGTTGTTTTTTTTTTTAGGTAACCTCGATGTTGGCTCTGGGAGGAGTAGACACGCATACTTGTTCACAACATCAAATTCATGTTCAAGTCTAAATTTTAGTTCCATATTTCATTCGTTAACGATGAACTGTAATAATTAAATTATAATTGGAGAAGGAAGGATACCTTCTCCACCGGATGTTGATTTATTATCGCGTGTGAACCTTTCTTTATTGATGTTCAGATTAAATAACTTAGAAGGTGAAGGAAGGATACCTTCACCATGTCCTCGTTTATCTTAATGTCACTTTAGTTGATATACTTGTTTCAAGTTCTTCCGCATTATGGATGTATGTTAGATGTTTTAGGTGACATCTTGGCTTCCTGACAGCCGGTGTTACAGCTTGGTATCGAGCGGCTTTAGGTCCGTGGTTAATAGAAGAACATTAAATGACACACCGCGTACGAGGTGGGGTTGGGAATCTATTGCTCCGATTTCTATTGTTATGTTTCATTCGTTGAGCAATTGTTGAGTTGCTTTTGTATTATCTTTCTTGTTGTTAATCTATGATCTACTATGATATTCATTATCTATGAACTAATACTTTGATTGTCGTGAGATGATCCTGCATATTCATAATTGAGTATTTTGGTGAAGCGCATGTTAACGGATGATAAGAAGTGGAGGTCGTGGTTGTTACTCGATTCACGTGTTACACCCATCGTCGCGACGCGGTTAGAGGAGTAGTTACCCGAGTATCATCGCTTTCGTGTACTAGTATGAGTTACTTTAGAAAGTTGTTCTCTCTTTCATTTCGAATTTGGCAATTTTTGTCCCGTGGTGGTTGATGAATCTCCCGGTTTGTGGTCCATGATAGTTATGGTTTTCCATAGATCCTCTGGTTCTCTCAAACAATTATTGCTTTTCGAATGTTGAGTTGCTTTTACTACTTATGATCGTTGTCAATTGGCAAGATTGATGTTTTCTTGGTTGCTCCTTCTTCTCATTGAAAAGAATGACTCATTTACTCATTTGGTTGATTAGTGAAGAGTTTTCCGCCGTGTTCTGGTTGCTTGGGGAAAGCTTTGGCTTTATGTGTTTCTTTGGATTACTTGAGCGTTGAGGTTTGAAGTCTCTCTTTGTCAGTAAGGTGTTAGAATCTTTTATGATGTCTTGCCATGCCTAAATTGAGAATTTATGATTGCTTAATAAATTGTTATGATATGAGTTACCAAGTCGGGTTATTAGCATAGTGCAAATCAATTACTCTTAACTACCATCCATGGAAGTGAAACTGATTAATTTGATATGTCCTTGTATTTTATTCAGGTGTATGTTAAATAAAGACCACAATATCTATTCGTAACCTATAGATCTTACATAAGAGCTAGATTTATCTATTTCTACTATGCTAAAATTGTTGAAACTTGTATAAAGTACCGTATGGGTGCTGTGTATCGACTCATGAAACCTTGTTTATAGGAAATTATGTGAGTGAATCTTTAATCATGTTTTGAAATGATTTCAACAAAGGTGAAATGTGAATCTATGTTTATAAATGGTTATGTGATTGCAAATAGAATTAGTACCGTATGTATACGCGTGGTTAGTACAATCATCATTTGTTAATGAGCGCTGAAGAAAGTGTTGAGCAACACCAACAATTGAGTAGATGAATTTCGTAAGTAGTCTTTGTTAGCGTGCCTTGTGATATTGTTATTGCTTAGCATAAACTTGTTATGATAAATTTGTTTCAACCTTGTGGTTTGTGTTCCTTTGGGAAGTTTTAGGATGGAGTAATAAAGTTTGATGATTCTTGGTACTATGTATGTTGTCGATGTTATTAAATAGTTAAAAATGTGAGAATGAGGTTAATTGTAGTAATTTGATCACCCATGGTGATATTTCCTAAATGATCAAATTTCGTAATTTGTATTCATGATCTTTGGGGTTCCAGCTTTATGTGGTAAATGAAGTTTATCGAGTAGCGATATGTTGCAAAGTTATAATGGTTCTTCAAGAATGCAACCGTTGATTTCAGTACTTATTTGTTCTTATCTCAAGGTTCGATATTCTCTTCTTGTGAGGGTTTCAACAATGGACTCCACTTATGTTCTCGTGAGTTCATTGCTTAATTGGTTTCTTCTCTGGTCCCATGTTCAAGTGTAGTGGTGGATGAGTTTTCTAGTTGGTGAAAATCGTTTTCATTTGTCTCTTCTTTGAGAAAGAATCAACTCATTCTTTTCACGTGTTTTTGAAGTGTTTTCTAATTGTTGTTGGGAAATTGATGTTAATACCGTAGTAATTTGATCGCTGGTGATATCGCTCGATGTGAATATTTCAAGTTTAGCTGTGATATTTTCTTTGAGCTCTTAAATCATCCGTAACTCAAATTATTTTAAATAAATTAAGGTATTGGATTGTCTGCTGTTTCTTAAGAGATTTGTGTGGTTTAACTCTAAAGGCTCTTGGTTTGAGTTGGCAACGAGGTTGCAACCAAAGAAGTTATGTTGGTTCCTTTGAGGAGAATAATCTACTTGTTTTTCGCAAAAACCGTGAATTGGAAATGTTTCGAGTTTGTGGTTGAGATTATTTGGATCTCATGTTTCTTGTGTAGTTGAATGTTTCAATAAATATAACGATGGAAGAATTTTTATTGGTTCTTAATTAGTCCTTGTGGTTTGGACTAAAGACCTTATCTTGTTCTTGTGGCAAAGTGATGTTAGTCAAAGAATTAATTACAGTTAAAGGAGAGAGTGCATTATGAATATTTGAGAATTGAGTCAAGTTTTGTAACTTGTGGTTATTTGAATTGTTCATAAACTTTTGCTCTTTTCACTCAAGAGTTGTCGAGTTTCAATCGCAATGTCATTTCTTGTTGGTGGTTATTTGCTATTCCCTTTTCGAGGATGCGTGCACTCCACGTGAACTCAATTTCGTTTTCCCGATCTTCGCACTGATTATTTTTTGGTCTCGTGCTCATCTGAATAAAGTAACATTTTCCTGTGTGGTGAAATTTGTTCTTTTGAGAAAGGATCAACCGCTTTTGTGTTAAAGTTTACAACTCGTAAGTTGTTGTTTGTTTGGTGGTGGTTAAGTGATTGTAGGGGTGAGTTTTGCTACCCAAAATTATTAGTAATAGAAGATGAGTTGGTTTTGACCAATCTCTTGGAGGAAGTTGATTCGGATGGAATGTTTGGCTCGAGGTAAAATCGTATATTGTTCGACTAAGTAGGACCTATGGTATAGTGTAGTTCCGTAACCTTGGTTCATGTTGAAATGTTGGGGATTATCAAATGTATGGAAAACGTAATCAATTTTATACAAGAACACTATTGAAAGTATCGCATGTGGTATGAGTGATTCGATGATGTCAATGAGTGAGTATGTCGGAATTGTGGGGATCATAGAGATTTAATCCGATGATTTCACTATTTGTTATAAGAGGAATTCGTTGTAGAGGTCTCTGAGGTTAAATTTGGGTCATTTTCATGCTAAACTTTTGGTCACCCAAAGATTGGTGTGTAG
Organism: Ampelocalamus luodianensis; assembly: GCA_036346255.1. NCBI lineage: Eukaryota > Viridiplantae > Streptophyta > Magnoliopsida > Poales > Poaceae > Ampelocalamus > Ampelocalamus luodianensis. Next base: position 55,613,306 of record CM070620.1, read on the forward strand.
AGGAGATAGAAAACTGGAGTATTCTGAGTAGTGGAATGATTGTCGATAGAACCCTTTGTTGTAGTTCATGAGCGGTGTAATCAAAATTTTGATGTGATATTCCCAAAGTTGGAGGTGATGAGATTGCATGGGTTTTGAGGGCTTTGGTGCCTTCTATCAAATTAATGTCATCAATTGAAGGAGTGGTCCAGGTGTCAGTGGAATCAATAGAGTCTCTCCACAAAGGTGTGGATGATGTATTTCGTTTAAGCCTAATTTGAGGATGTTAAATTAAGAGGTTTGAGCCCTGTGGTATGCGATGAATTCAATTCCAATGTCCGAGAGAAATTTTATTCCTAAAAGAGGAATTGAGAAAAGGATGTTTCCTGGGTATTGAAGCGCTTGTTACTCATTTGAGCTTTATGTTGTTGACGTGTCTTCAGATTGTGAGTTGGTGTTGTGTTGGCATGTTTGCTTCTTTCCAATTCAAAAAACAAAGAAGTATTTGGTTTGAGCATTCAAGTGATCTCCCTTTGGCTTTCGGACGTTTATTCGCATTTGCCACTTGGAAAGTGGAAAGGTTTTCTTGATGAAATTTATTGATTTTACTTTCGACTGGGCTTGGTAACGATAGTTGTGATGTGAATTTTTCTTATTCAGATGTGTTTTGCCGGTAAAAGAGTTTGCTTAAAAGAATTCGATTGTATGTTTCCCTAAAAGAGGGTGATCCTTGTTCGTGAAGAGTTCAATGGAGAGGAACAAGATTTCCGTGGTCTATGTGCTTGTTGTGTGGTTCGACTTCAAGGAGAAGGTTAACCTGTGTTCATTGGGTTGTTTTCGATAATGTCTTTTAAGACCGCTCTCGATTCTCTACACGTTGTACTCACTTTGGTTTCATTTGGTGTGGAGAGTACCGAGATCCGGTTTGTTATTCGTTAACAACGCTGACCATCGAGTAGGATCTACCTTCGAGTCTCGTCCGATGAGTATAGCCGAAGTGTCGGACGAGTGTTAGACAGACGCCGATTTGCGCTAAGATGTTGTGGTGTCCTCACCCGAGAAAGAGGCCACTTAGAGTCGGAGGCTCGCATGCACGAGCATTATTCAGATTTGTTCATACGAGTACATGTTACCGTTATTAATTTTTAGTTGCAAACTCACCGCAGAGTCGTGTGAGGATTCGGTCGAATCCTATTTAAGGTAGAATGTAATACCCGATTATTCGATATCGAATGCTGTAAGATTAGAGAGGAAATAAGTTAAAATTCAGAATTTTAGGAGAAGTATGGGCCACAACCCATATTCGAGAAGAGGGAGCGACCATAGTGGCCAAGGCCCATGAGGCCGCAGCCCATTAGAAGGCAAGGGGAGGGAGGGGACCAAACCTAGCCCCATTTGCTACAGTAGCTGCAGGCTGCAAGAGCGGCAAAGGTTGCCTCGCCATTTTCTGCCTCCTCCTCTCCCGCCATGTTTCCTGTCGCAGGTCGACCGTGGGAAGAAGAAGAAGAGGAAGGAAGAGAGGATTGAAGGAGAATTTCTTCGTGATTTGATCAGCGATCTCCGATGGTTCTACAGGGTAATGATCGATTTCCTCGCTGTTTAGGTTGTTTCGATGCGAATTGATTAGTTTGATTGGATTGAATTGCTGCGTTAGAATTTCAGTTCTGTCCTGAATGTTGCGTGACCTGTTTCGTGATCTTAGAAGCCGAATTTGGGTTGTCCATCTCCTAGAGTTTTGTAGATATTGATCTTAGCTTTCGTGGCCAAGAACACTGAATTCCGACTTTCGAGTCAAAAGTTATGATAGATTTACTATCTGCTGTCCAGAATCCTGACGAGAATTAGCAGTCTCTGTATAGGTTGATTTATGGCCTAGTTAGATGGTGATTCAGAGGTCTTGCCCATAACAAATTTTGAAGGTGATATCACTAGCTTTCAGGATTGATAAAGAACACTTCATTTGGAGTTATAGATCAAAAGTTATGAACTTTTCTTTGTGACTGTCCAGATTGTATGTCAGTCTGTCCAGTTTGTATGTCTTTTATCTTTAATTTTGACCTGTGTGCCACTTTTTGTTAAAGACAATATATGAAAATGTGCCAACTAGGTTATTGTAGATAATTTCAACCTTTTCATATTGTTAAAGAACGTCCAATTTGGAGTTGTACAACAAAAGTTATGGATATTTTAATTTAGCCGATATTTCTGTCTATTAATTCAGTCAACAGATTTGAGCTGTGGGCAAATTTTATTAGAGGCAAAATCTGAACTTTTGCCCAACCAGAGTATTGTAGATATGTCAGTTAAGAATCATGGAAATTGGTCTCACTCATTCGAGTTCCAGACCAATAGATATGTCAATTACCGTGTTGCTGTCCAGAATTAAGTTATGTCAGAAATTGTTGATTTCATTTTAAGTTTTGTATTAATGACTAGAGTCATCGTGGAAGCTGTTTAGCATCGATTAGTAGTGTTGGGTATATTATGTCCTTATTGAAATTATTTTACTTGTTTAGAGGTGAAGCTCGGGTTTAGAGTATCACCTTGCCGACTAACGCGTCAGATCGTGGAAGGCAAGTACATTGCCACCCTTAAAGATTGTGATTGATGAATGTTTATATGGTCATGCTGTGATTTGGGATGACAGAGAAGATGGATTGTCTATGTTCTTTCATATGTGTTGAATCCATGTTTTGTTATCATGTCTTTCAATATTCAGATTTCATTCTATGCATTCATTATGCATGTTTCATCCACTAAAGTGGATTGCAAGTCCCACCATTCCAATGTGGGTGTTGACATTGTCATGTCCCGCCCACGGAGTGGATTTGAAAGACCCATTAATTCCAGAATGGGTGTAAGACCCATTAACTCCAAGATGGGCAATGTGGACACCGTATGAAACGTCTTCATACGGAAGTGGATCCCGCATTTTTGTTAAGATGCGGCTTGAGTGAACACCGACGTGGTGTTTCACCGCTATACCGATATGCATGTGCAGTCCATTCTTTGATTTTGAGCATTCATATCATGTTTTCATTTGTAATCGCCAGATGTGATCGAACTCGATGATGAGTTTGTCTTATTCATATTGAATGATTATCTTATTGATAATCGATTTGCCGAAGTCATGGACTCACACTTGCGTTGTTTGTTTTTAGGTAACCCCGATGTTGGCTCTGGGAGGAGTAGACACGCACTACTTGTTCACAACATCAAATTCATGTTCAAGTCTAAATTTTAGTTCCATATTTCATTCTTAACGATGAACTGTAATTAAATTATAATTGGAGAAGGAAGGATACCTTCTCCACCGGATGTTGATTTATTATCACGGTGAACCTTCTTTATTGATGTTCAAGATTAAATAACTTAGAAGGTGAAGGAAGGATACCTTCACCATGTCCTGCTTATCTTAATGTCGTTTTTAGTTGATATACTTGTTTCAAGTTCTTCCGCATTATGGATGTATGTTAGATGTTTTAGGTGACATCTTGGCTTCCTGATAGCGTGGTGTTACATGGCTTGCATCGAGCGGCTTTAGGTCCGTGGTTAATAGAAGAACATTAAAATGACACACGTGCAATGAGGGGTTGGGAATCTATTGCTTCCGCATTTCTATTGTTATGTTTCATTCGTTGAGCAATTGTTGAGTTGCTTTTGTATTATCTTTCTTGTTGTTAATCTATGATCTACTATGATATTCATTATCTATGAACTAATACTTTGATTGTCGTGAGATGATCCTGCATATTCATAATTGAGTATTTTGGTGAAGCGTGTTGTTAACGGATGATAAGAAGTGGAGGTCGTGGTTGTTACCGGGATTCACTGTTACACCATCGCTCGCGTGTGGTTAGAGGAGTAGTTACCTGAGTATCATCGCCGTGTACTAGTATGAGTTACTTTAGAAAGTTGTTCTTCTTTCATTTTTGAATTTGGCAATTCTTGTCCCGTGGTGGTTGATGAATTTCTCCGGGTTTGTGGTCCATGATAGTTATGGTTTTCCATAGATCCCTCTTGGTTCTTCCAAACAATTATTGCTTTTGATCGTTGAGTTGCTTTTACTACTTATGATCGTTGTCAATTGGCAAGATTGATGTTTTCTTGTTGCTCCTTCTTTCTCATTGAAAAGAATGACTCATTTACTCATTTGGTAACTTGATTAGTGAAGAGTTTTCCGCTGTAGTTCTTGTTTGGGGAAAGCTTTGGCTTTATGTGTTTCTTTGGATTACTTGAGCGTTGAGGTTTGAAGTCTCTTTGTCAGTAGTAAGGTGTTAGAATCCTTTATGATGTCTTGCCATGCCTAAATTGAGAATTTATGATTAGCTTAATAAATTGTTATGATATGAGTAACAGTCAAGTTATTAGCATAGTGCAAATCAATTACTCTTAACTACCATCCATGGAAGTGAAATCGAATTTGATATGTCCTTGTATTTTATTCGTGTATGTTAAATAAAGACTGCAATATCTATTCGTAACCTATAGATCTTACATAAGAGCTAGATTTATCTATTTCCTACTATGCTAAAATTGTTGAAACTTGTATAAAGTACCAGATGGGTGCCGTGTATCGACTCATGAAACCTTGTTTATAGGAAATTATGTGAGTGAATCTTTAATCATGTTTTGAAATGATTTTTCAACAAAGGTGAAATGTGAATCTATGTTTATAAATGGTTATGTGATTGCAAATAGAATTAGTACCGTATGTATACGCTGTGGTTAGTACAATCATCATTTGTTAATGAGCTGAAAGTTGAGCAACACCAACAATTGAGTAGATGAATTTGTAAGTAGTCTTTGTTAGCGTGCCTTGTGATATTGTTATTGCTTAGCATAAACTTGTTATGATAAATTTGTTTCAACCTTGTGGTTTGTGTTCCTTTGGGAAGTTTTAGGATGGAGTAATAAAGTTTGATGATTCTGGTACTATGTATGTTGTCGATGTTATTAAATAGTTAAAAATGTGAGAATGAGGTTAATTCTCAGTAATTTGATCACCCATGGTGATATTTCCTAAATGATCAAATTTCAGAATTTGTATTCATGATCTTTGGGGTTCAGCTTTATGTGGTAAATGAAGTTTATCGAGTAGCGATATGTTGCAAAGTTATAATGGTTCTTCAGAATGCAACCGCTTGATTTAGTACTTATTTGTTCTTATCCGTTAAGGTTCGATATTCTCTTCTCTTGTGAGGCTTAAGTGTTCAATGGACTCCACTTATGTTCCTGGAGTTCATTGCTTAATTGGTTTCTTTTCTTGGTCCCATGTTCAAGTAGTGGTGGATGAGTTTTCTAGTTGGTGAAAATCGTTCATTTGTCTCTTCTTTGAGAAAGAATCAACTCATTCTTTCACGTGGGTCTTTGAAGTGTTTTCTAATTGTTGTTGGGAAATTGATGTTAATACCCGTAGTAATTTGATCGCCTCTTGGTGATATCGTTCAGATGTGAATATTTCAAGTTTAGCTGTGATATTTTCTTTGAGCTCTTAAATCATCCGTAATCAAATTATTTTAAATAAATTAAGGTATTGATTGTCCTCTGTTTAAGAGATTGTGTGGTTTAACTCTAAAGGCTCTTTTGTTTGAGTTGGCAACGCGAGGTTGCAACCAAAGAAGTTATGTTGGTTCCTTTAAGAGGAGAATAATCTACTTTTCGCAAAAATCCGAATTGGAAATGTTTCTGAGTTTGGTGGTGAGATTATTTGGATCTCATGTTTCTTGTGTAGTTGAACCGTTTCAATAAATATAACGTATGGAAGAATTTTTATTGGTTCTTAATTAGTCCTTGTGGTTTGGACTAAAGACCTTATCTTGTTCTTTGTGGCAAAGTGATGTTAGTCAAAGAATTAATTACAATGTTAAAGGAGAGAGTGCATTATGAATATTTGAGAATTGAGTCAAGTTTTGTAACTTGTGGTTATTTGAATTGTTCATAAACTTTTGCTCTTTTCACTCAAGAGTTGTCGAAGTTTCAATCGCAATGTCATTCTTCTTGTTGGTGGTTATTTGCTATCCCTTTCGAGGGATGCAGCACTCCACGGTGAACTCAATTTTTGTTTTCCCGCATCTTCGTTATTATTTCTTTGGTCTCGTGCTCACCGTGAACAGTAACATTTTCCCGTGTGGAAATTTGTTCTTTTGAGAAAGGATCAACCGCTTTGTGTTGTAAAGTTTTACAACTCGTAGTTGTTGTTTGTTTGGTGGTGGTTAAGTGATTGTAGGGGTTTTTGCTACCCAATTATTGGAGTAGTAATAGAAGATGAGTTGGTTTTGACCGAATCTTGGAGGGAAGTTGATTCGATGGAATGTTTGTTTCGAGGTAAAATCGTATATTGTTCGACTAAGTAGGACCTATGGTATAGTGTAGTTCCGTAACCTTGGTTCATGTTGAAATGTTGGGGATTATCAAATGTATGGAAAACGAATCAATTTTATACAAGAACACTATTGAAAGTATCGCGATGTGGTATGAGTGATTCTCGATGATGTCAATGAGTGAGTATGTCGGAATTGTGGGGATCATAGAGATTTAATCCGATGATTTCACTATTTGTTATAAGAGGAATTCGTTGTAGAGGTCTCTGAGGTTAAATTTGGGTCATTTCATGCTAAACTTTTGGTCACCCAAAGATTGGTGTGTAGAGGAGATAGAAAACCGAGTATTCTCGAGTAGTGGAATGATTGTCGAAACCCTTTTGTTGTAGTTCATGAGCTGGTACCAAAATTTGATGTGATATTCCTGAAAGTTGGAGGTGATGAGATTGCATGGGTTTTTGAGGGGCTTTGGTGCTTCTATCAAATTAATGTCATCAATTGAAGGAGTGGTCCAAAGGTGTTCATGGAATCAATAGAGTCTCTCCACAAAGGTGTGGATGATGTATTTCGGCTTAAGCCTAATTTGAGGATGTTAAATTAAGAGGTTTGAGCCCTGTGGTATGCGATGAATTCAATTCCAATGTCTGAGAGAAATTTTATCCTAAAAGAGGAATTGAGAAAAAGGATGTTTCCTTGGGTATTAGCGCTTTGTTACTCATTTGAGCTTTATGTTGTTGATGGTGTCTTCTGCATTGTGAGTTGGTGTTGTGTTGGCATGTTTGCTTCTTTTCCAATTCAGGCAAAACAAAAGAAGTATTTGGTTTGAGCATTCAAGTGATCTCCCTTTGGCTTTCGTGACGCTTATTCGCATTTGCCACTTGGAAAGTGGAAAGGTTTTCTTGATGAAATTCTGATTTGGATTTTACTCTTTCGCACTAGCTGGTAACGATAGTTGTGATGTGAATTTTTCTTATTCAGATGTGTTTTGTCGGTAAAAGAGTTTGCTTAAAAAGAATTCGATTGTATGTTTCCTGCTAAAAGAGGGTGATCCTTGTTCGGTGAAGAGTTCAATGGAGAGGTGGAACAAGATTTCCGTGTTTCTATGTGCTTGTTGTGTGGTTCGACTTGGAGAAGGTTAACCCTGTGTTCATTGTTTTCGATAATGCCGCTTCGCTAAGACCGCCTCGGATTCTACACGTTGTACTCACTTTGGTTTCATTTGGTGTGGAGTGAGTACCGAGATCCGGGAGTTATTCGTTAACAACGCTGACCATCGAGTAGGATCTACTTCTCAGTCTCGTCCGCGAGTATAGCTGGAAGTGTCGGACGAGTGTTAAGACGTACGCCGATTTGCGCCAAGATGTTGTGGTGTCCTCACCGAGAAAGAGGCCACTTAGAGCGGAGGCTCGATGCACGAGCATTATTCAGATTTGTTCATATCGAGTACATGTTACCCGTTATTAATTTTAGTTGCAACCGACCTTTCGCGTAGAGTCGGTGAGGATTCGGCCTAATCTTATTTAAGGGGTAGAATGTAATACCCGATTATTCGATATCGAATGTAAGATTAGAGAGGAAATAAGTTAAAATTCAGAATTTTAGGAGAAGTATGGGCCGCCAACCCATATTCGAGAAGAGGAGCCACCATAGTGGCCTAAGGCCCATGAGTGGGCCGGCAGCCCATTAGAAGGCAAAGGAGGGAGGGGACCAAACCTAGCCCCATTTGCTACAGAGTCTCGTGCTACAAGAAGGCTGCTGTGTCACGTTGCTCGCCACTTGTCTCCTCTCCTCGGCGCCATGTTTCCTGCTTGCTTGGCCGACCTGGAAGAAGAAGAAGAGGAAGGAAGAGAGGATTGAAGGAGAATTTCTTCGTGGATTTGATCAGCGATCTCCGATGGTTCTATAAGGTAATGATCGACTCGCTGTTTAGGTTGTTTCGATGCTAATTCGATTAGTTTGATTGGATTGAATTGCTGCCGTTAGAATTTCAGTTCTGTCCTGAATGTTGCGTGACCTGTTTCGTGATCTTAGAAGCCGAATTTGGGTTGTCCATCTCCTAGAGTTTTGTAGATATTGATCTTAGCTTTCGGTGGCCGCCAAGAACACTGAATTCCGACTTCGAGTCAAAAGTTATGATAGATTTACTATCTGCTGTCCAGAATCCTGACGAGAATTAGCAGTCTCTGTATAGGTTGATTTATGGCCTAGTTAGAGGGTGATTCAGAGGTCTTGCCCATAACAAATTTTGAAGGTGATATCACTAGCTTTCAGGATTGATAAAGAACACTTCATTTGGAGTTATTATTTCAAGTTTAGCTGATATTTTCGCTCTTAAATCATCCGTAATCGAAATTATTTTAAATAAATTAAGGTATTGGATTGTCTGTTGTTTAAGAGATTGTGTGGTTTAACTCTAAAGGCTCTTTGGTTTGAGTTAACGAGGTTGCAACCAAAGAAGTTATGTTGGTTCCTTTAAGAGGAGAATAATCACTTGCTTTCGCGAAATCTGAATTGGAAATGTTTCGAGTTTGGTACGAGATTATTTGGATCTCATGTTTCTTGTGTAGTTGAACCTCAATAAATATAACGTATGGAAGAATTTTTATTGGTTCTAATTAGTCCTTGTGGTTTGGACTAAAGACCTTATCTTGTTCTTTGTGGCAAAGTGATGTTAGTCAAAGAATTAATTACAGTTAAAGGAGAGAGTGCATTATGAATATTTGAGAATTGAGTCAAGTTTTGTAACTTGTGGTTATTTGAATTGTTCATAAACTTTTGCTCTTTTCACTCAAGAGTTGTCGAGTTTCAATCGCAATGTCATTCTTCTTGTTGTTTATGTTATTCCCTTTCGAGGATGCGCACTCCACGGTGAACTCAATTTTCGCTTTCCTGATCTTCATACGCATTATTTTTTGGTCTCGTGCTCACCGTGAATGAACATTTTCCCGTGGTGAAATTTGTTCTTTTGAGAAAGGATCAACCGCTTTGTGTCAGAAAGTTTTACAACTCGTAGTTGTTGTTTGTTTGGTGGTTAAGTGATTGTAGGGGTGAGTTTTGCTACCACTATTGGAGTAGTAATAGAAGATGAGTTGGTTTTGACTCGAATCTTTGGAGGAAGTTGATTCAGATGGAATGTTTGGTTTCGAGGTAAAATCGATATTGTTCGACTAAGTAGGACCTATAGTGTAGTTCCGTAACCTTGGTTCATGTTGAAATGTTGGGATTATCAAATGTATGGAAAACGTAATCAATTTTATACAAGAACACTATTGAAAGTATCGCGATGGTATGAGTGATTCCCGATGATGTCAATGAGTGAGTATGTCTGAATTGTGGGGATCATAGAGATTTAATCCGATGATTTCACTATTTGTTATAAGAGGAATTTGTAGAGGTCTCTGAGGTTAAATTTGGGCTTTGCATGTTAAACTTTTGGTCACCCAAAGATTGGTGTGTAGAGGAGATAGAAAACTGGAGTATTCGAGTAGTGGAATGATTGTCGATAGAACCCTTTGTTGTAGTTCATGAGCGGTAATCAAAATTTTGATGTGATATTCCAAAGTTGAGGTGATGAGATTGCATGGTTTTTGAGGGCTTTGGTGCCTTCTATCAAATTAATGTCATCAATTGAAGGAGTGGTCCAGTGTGTTCAGTGAATCAATAGAGTCTCTCCACAAAGGTGTGGATGATGTATTTTGCTAGCCTAATTTGAGGATGTTAAATTAAGAGGTTTGAGCCCGTGGTATGCGATGAATCTGAATTCCAATGTCTGAGAAATTTTATTCCTAAAGAGGAATTGGAGAAAGGATGTTTCCTGTAAAGCTTACTCATTTGAGCTTTATGTTGTTGATCGTGTCTTCTCAGATTGTGAGTTGGTGTTGTGTTGGCATGTTTGTTCTTTCCACCAGCAAAACAAAAGAAGTATTTGGTTTGAGCATTCAAGTGATCTCCTTTGGCTTGACGTTTATTCGCATTTGCCACTTGGAAAGTGGAAAGGTTTTCTTGATGAAATTTGATTGATTTTACTCTTCAGACTCTGGTAACGATAGTTGTGATGTGAATTTTCTTATTCAGATGTGTTTTGCCGTAAAAGAGTTTGCTTTAAAAGAATTCGATTGTATGTTTCCGGTTAAGAGGGTGATCCTTGTTCTGAAGAGTTCAATGGAGAGGTGGAACAAGATTTCCCGTGCTATGTGCTTGTGTGGTTCGACTTCAAGGAGAAGGTTAACCCTGTGTTCATTGGGTTGTTTTCGATAGTCTGCTTCGCTAAGACCGCCTCGATTCCTACACGTTGTACTCACTTTTGGTTTCATTTGGTGTGGAGTGAGTACCGGGAGATCCGAGTTTGTTATTCGTTAACAACGCTGACCATCGAGTAGGATCTACCTTTCGAGTCTCGTCCGATGAGTATATAGTTTGGACGACGAGTGTTAAGACAGACGCCGATTTGCGCTAAGATGTTGTGGTGTCCTCATCCGAGAAAGAGGCCACTTAGAGCCGGAGGTCGCATGCACGAGCATTATTCGATTTGTTCATATCGTACATGTTACCGTTATTAATTTTTAGTTGCAACCGACCTTTCAGAGAATGGAGGATTCGGTCGAATCCTATTTAAGGGGGTAGAATGTAATACCCGATTATTCGATATCGAATGTGTAAGATTAGAGAGGAAATAAGTTAAAATTCAGAATTTTAGAGAAAGTATGGCCACAACCCATATTCGAGAAGAGGGGAGCCACCATAGTGGCCCAAGGCTCATGAGGCCGGCAGCCCATTAGAAGGCAAGGGAGGAGGACCAAACCCAGCCCCATTTGCACAGTAGCCCGTGCTACAGTAGCGCGCTACAGGCGCTCGCCACTTGCTGCCCTCTCCCGGCGCCATGTTTCCTGCTGCTTGTCCGACCGTGAAGAAGAAGAAGAGGAAGGAAGAGAGGATTGAAGGAGAATTTCTTCGTGGGATTTGATCAGCGATCCGATGGTTCTACAAGGGTAATGATCGATTTCTCGCTGTTTAGGTTGTTTCGCATGCAATTCGATTAGTTTGATTGGATTGAATTGCTGCCGTTAGAATTTCAGTTCTGTCCTGAATGTTGCGTGACCTGTTTCGTGATCTTAGAAGCCGAATTTGGGTTGTCCATCTCCTAGAGTTTTGTAGATATTGATCTTAGCTTTCGGTGGCCGCCAAGAACACTGAATTCCGACTTTCGAGTCAAAAGTTATGATAGATTTACTATCTGCTGTCCAGAATCCTGACGAGAATTAGCAGTCTCTGTATAGGTTGATTTATGGCTAGTTAGAAGGTGATTCAGAGGTCTTGCCCATAACAAATTTTGAAGGTGATATCACTAGCTTTCAGGATTGATAAAGAACACTTCATTTGGAGTTATAGATCAAAAGTTATGCACTTTTCTTTGTGACTGTCCAGATTGTATGTCAGTCTGTCCAGTTTGTATGTCGTTTCTATCTTTAATTTTGACCTGTGTGCCACTTTTTGTTAAAGACAATATATGAATGTCATGCCAACTAGGTTATTGTAGATAATTTCATAACCTTTTCATATTGTTAAAGAACGTCCAATTTGGAGTTGTACAACAAAAGTTATGGATATTTTAATTTAGCCGATATTTCTGTCTATTAATTCAGTCAACAGATTTGAGCCGTAATGGGCCTTTATTAGAGGCAAAATCTGAACTTTTGCCCAACCAGAGTATTGTAGATATGTCAGTTAAGAATTCATGGAAATTGGTCTCACCTCATTCCGAGTTCCAGACCAATAGATATGTCAATTACCGTTGCTGTCCAGAATTAAGTTATGTCAGAAATTGTTGATTTCATTTTAAGTTTTGTATTAATGACTAGAGTCATCAGAAGCAGGTTAGCATCGATTAGTAGTGTTGGGTATATTATGTCCTTATTGAAATTATTTTACTTGTTTAGGAGGTGAAGCCTCGGGTTTAGAGTATCACCTTTGCCGACTAACGCTGTCGATCGTGGAAGGCAAGTACATTGCCACCCTTAAATATTGTGATTGATGAATGTTTATATGGTCATGCCGTGATTTGGTATGATACGAGAAGATGGATTGTCTATGTTCTTTCATATGTGTTGAATCCATGTTTTGTTATCATGTCTTTCAATATTCGTATTTCATTCTATGCATTCATTATGCATGTTTCATCCACTAAAGTGGATTGCAAGTCCCACCATTCCAATGTGGGCGTGTTGGACATTGTCATGTCCGCCCACGGAGGATTTGAAAGACCCATTAATTCCGAATGGGCATGACCCATTAACTCCAAGATGGGCATGTTGGACACCCGTATGAAACGCTCTTCATACGGAAGTGGATCCTCGCATTTTTGTTAAGATGCGGGCTTGAGTGAACACCGACTGGTGTTTCACCGCTATACCTAAGATATGCATGTGTGCAGTCCATTCCTTTGATTTTGAGCATTCATATCATGTTTTCATTTGTAATCGCCAGATGTGATCGAACTGATGATGAGTTTGTCTTATTCATATTGAATGATTATCTTATTGATAATCGTACTTGCCGAGTCATGGACTCACACTTGCGTTGTTTTTTTTTTTAGGTAACCTCGATGTTGGCTCTGGGAGGAGTAGACACGCATACTTGTTCACAACATCAAATTCATGTTCAAGTCTAAATTTTAGTTCCATATTTCATTCGTTAACGATGAACTGTAATAATTAAATTATAATTGGAGAAGGAAGGATACCTTCTCCACCGGATGTTGATTTATTATCGCGTGTGAACCTTTCTTTATTGATGTTCAGATTAAATAACTTAGAAGGTGAAGGAAGGATACCTTCACCATGTCCTCGTTTATCTTAATGTCACTTTAGTTGATATACTTGTTTCAAGTTCTTCCGCATTATGGATGTATGTTAGATGTTTTAGGTGACATCTTGGCTTCCTGACAGCCGGTGTTACAGCTTGGTATCGAGCGGCTTTAGGTCCGTGGTTAATAGAAGAACATTAAATGACACACCGCGTACGAGGTGGGGTTGGGAATCTATTGCTCCGATTTCTATTGTTATGTTTCATTCGTTGAGCAATTGTTGAGTTGCTTTTGTATTATCTTTCTTGTTGTTAATCTATGATCTACTATGATATTCATTATCTATGAACTAATACTTTGATTGTCGTGAGATGATCCTGCATATTCATAATTGAGTATTTTGGTGAAGCGCATGTTAACGGATGATAAGAAGTGGAGGTCGTGGTTGTTACTCGATTCACGTGTTACACCCATCGTCGCGACGCGGTTAGAGGAGTAGTTACCCGAGTATCATCGCTTTCGTGTACTAGTATGAGTTACTTTAGAAAGTTGTTCTCTCTTTCATTTCGAATTTGGCAATTTTTGTCCCGTGGTGGTTGATGAATCTCCCGGTTTGTGGTCCATGATAGTTATGGTTTTCCATAGATCCTCTGGTTCTCTCAAACAATTATTGCTTTTCGAATGTTGAGTTGCTTTTACTACTTATGATCGTTGTCAATTGGCAAGATTGATGTTTTCTTGGTTGCTCCTTCTTCTCATTGAAAAGAATGACTCATTTACTCATTTGGTTGATTAGTGAAGAGTTTTCCGCCGTGTTCTGGTTGCTTGGGGAAAGCTTTGGCTTTATGTGTTTCTTTGGATTACTTGAGCGTTGAGGTTTGAAGTCTCTCTTTGTCAGTAAGGTGTTAGAATCTTTTATGATGTCTTGCCATGCCTAAATTGAGAATTTATGATTGCTTAATAAATTGTTATGATATGAGTTACCAAGTCGGGTTATTAGCATAGTGCAAATCAATTACTCTTAACTACCATCCATGGAAGTGAAACTGATTAATTTGATATGTCCTTGTATTTTATTCAGGTGTATGTTAAATAAAGACCACAATATCTATTCGTAACCTATAGATCTTACATAAGAGCTAGATTTATCTATTTCTACTATGCTAAAATTGTTGAAACTTGTATAAAGTACCGTATGGGTGCTGTGTATCGACTCATGAAACCTTGTTTATAGGAAATTATGTGAGTGAATCTTTAATCATGTTTTGAAATGATTTCAACAAAGGTGAAATGTGAATCTATGTTTATAAATGGTTATGTGATTGCAAATAGAATTAGTACCGTATGTATACGCGTGGTTAGTACAATCATCATTTGTTAATGAGCGCTGAAGAAAGTGTTGAGCAACACCAACAATTGAGTAGATGAATTTCGTAAGTAGTCTTTGTTAGCGTGCCTTGTGATATTGTTATTGCTTAGCATAAACTTGTTATGATAAATTTGTTTCAACCTTGTGGTTTGTGTTCCTTTGGGAAGTTTTAGGATGGAGTAATAAAGTTTGATGATTCTTGGTACTATGTATGTTGTCGATGTTATTAAATAGTTAAAAATGTGAGAATGAGGTTAATTGTAGTAATTTGATCACCCATGGTGATATTTCCTAAATGATCAAATTTCGTAATTTGTATTCATGATCTTTGGGGTTCCAGCTTTATGTGGTAAATGAAGTTTATCGAGTAGCGATATGTTGCAAAGTTATAATGGTTCTTCAAGAATGCAACCGTTGATTTCAGTACTTATTTGTTCTTATCTCAAGGTTCGATATTCTCTTCTTGTGAGGGTTTCAACAATGGACTCCACTTATGTTCTCGTGAGTTCATTGCTTAATTGGTTTCTTCTCTGGTCCCATGTTCAAGTGTAGTGGTGGATGAGTTTTCTAGTTGGTGAAAATCGTTTTCATTTGTCTCTTCTTTGAGAAAGAATCAACTCATTCTTTTCACGTGTTTTTGAAGTGTTTTCTAATTGTTGTTGGGAAATTGATGTTAATACCGTAGTAATTTGATCGCTGGTGATATCGCTCGATGTGAATATTTCAAGTTTAGCTGTGATATTTTCTTTGAGCTCTTAAATCATCCGTAACTCAAATTATTTTAAATAAATTAAGGTATTGGATTGTCTGCTGTTTCTTAAGAGATTTGTGTGGTTTAACTCTAAAGGCTCTTGGTTTGAGTTGGCAACGAGGTTGCAACCAAAGAAGTTATGTTGGTTCCTTTGAGGAGAATAATCTACTTGTTTTTCGCAAAAACCGTGAATTGGAAATGTTTCGAGTTTGTGGTTGAGATTATTTGGATCTCATGTTTCTTGTGTAGTTGAATGTTTCAATAAATATAACGATGGAAGAATTTTTATTGGTTCTTAATTAGTCCTTGTGGTTTGGACTAAAGACCTTATCTTGTTCTTGTGGCAAAGTGATGTTAGTCAAAGAATTAATTACAGTTAAAGGAGAGAGTGCATTATGAATATTTGAGAATTGAGTCAAGTTTTGTAACTTGTGGTTATTTGAATTGTTCATAAACTTTTGCTCTTTTCACTCAAGAGTTGTCGAGTTTCAATCGCAATGTCATTTCTTGTTGGTGGTTATTTGCTATTCCCTTTTCGAGGATGCGTGCACTCCACGTGAACTCAATTTCGTTTTCCCGATCTTCGCACTGATTATTTTTTGGTCTCGTGCTCATCTGAATAAAGTAACATTTTCCTGTGTGGTGAAATTTGTTCTTTTGAGAAAGGATCAACCGCTTTTGTGTTAAAGTTTACAACTCGTAAGTTGTTGTTTGTTTGGTGGTGGTTAAGTGATTGTAGGGGTGAGTTTTGCTACCCAAAATTATTAGTAATAGAAGATGAGTTGGTTTTGACCAATCTCTTGGAGGAAGTTGATTCGGATGGAATGTTTGGCTCGAGGTAAAATCGTATATTGTTCGACTAAGTAGGACCTATGGTATAGTGTAGTTCCGTAACCTTGGTTCATGTTGAAATGTTGGGGATTATCAAATGTATGGAAAACGTAATCAATTTTATACAAGAACACTATTGAAAGTATCGCATGTGGTATGAGTGATTCGATGATGTCAATGAGTGAGTATGTCGGAATTGTGGGGATCATAGAGATTTAATCCGATGATTTCACTATTTGTTATAAGAGGAATTCGTTGTAGAGGTCTCTGAGGTTAAATTTGGGTCATTTTCATGCTAAACTTTTGGTCACCCAAAGATTGGTGTGTAGAGGAGATAGAAAACTGGAGTATTCTGAGTAGTGGAATGATTGTCGATAGAACCCTTTGTTGTAGTTCATGAGCGGTGTAATCAAAATTTTGATGTGATATTCCCAAAGTTGGAGGTGATGAGATTGCATGGGTTTTGAGGGCTTTGGTGCCTTCTATCAAATTAATGTCATCAATTGAAGGAGTGGTCCAGGTGTCAGTGGAATCAATAGAGTCTCTCCACAAAGGTGTGGATGATGTATTTCGTTTAAGCCTAATTTGAGGATGTTAAATTAAGAGGTTTGAGCCCTGTGGTATGCGATGAATTCAATTCCAATGTCCGAGAGAAATTTTATTCCTAAAAGAGGAATTGAGAAAAGGATGTTTCCTGGGTATTGAAGCGCTTGTTACTCATTTGAGCTTTATGTTGTTGACGTGTCTTCAGATTGTGAGTTGGTGTTGTGTTGGCATGTTTGCTTCTTTCCAATTCAAAAAACAAAGAAGTATTTGGTTTGAGCATTCAAGTGATCTCCCTTTGGCTTTCGGACGTTTATTCGCATTTGCCACTTGGAAAGTGGAAAGGTTTTCTTGATGAAATTTATTGATTTTACTTTCGACTGGGCTTGGTAACGATAGTTGTGATGTGAATTTTTCTTATTCAGATGTGTTTTGCCGGTAAAAGAGTTTGCTTAAAAGAATTCGATTGTATGTTTCCCTAAAAGAGGGTGATCCTTGTTCGTGAAGAGTTCAATGGAGAGGAACAAGATTTCCGTGGTCTATGTGCTTGTTGTGTGGTTCGACTTCAAGGAGAAGGTTAACCTGTGTTCATTGGGTTGTTTTCGATAATGTCTTTTAAGACCGCTCTCGATTCTCTACACGTTGTACTCACTTTGGTTTCATTTGGTGTGGAGAGTACCGAGATCCGGTTTGTTATTCGTTAACAACGCTGACCATCGAGTAGGATCTACCTTCGAGTCTCGTCCGATGAGTATAGCCGAAGTGTCGGACGAGTGTTAGACAGACGCCGATTTGCGCTAAGATGTTGTGGTGTCCTCACCCGAGAAAGAGGCCACTTAGAGTCGGAGGCTCGCATGCACGAGCATTATTCAGATTTGTTCATACGAGTACATGTTACCGTTATTAATTTTTAGTTGCAAACTCACCGCAGAGTCGTGTGAGGATTCGGTCGAATCCTATTTAAGGTAGAATGTAATACCCGATTATTCGATATCGAATGCTGTAAGATTAGAGAGGAAATAAGTTAAAATTCAGAATTTTAGGAGAAGTATGGGCCACAACCCATATTCGAGAAGAGGGAGCGACCATAGTGGCCAAGGCCCATGAGGCCGCAGCCCATTAGAAGGCAAGGGGAGGGAGGGGACCAAACCTAGCCCCATTTGCTACAGTAGCTGCAGGCTGCAAGAGCGGCAAAGGTTGCCTCGCCATTTTCTGCCTCCTCCTCTCCCGCCATGTTTCCTGTCGCAGGTCGACCGTGGGAAGAAGAAGAAGAGGAAGGAAGAGAGGATTGAAGGAGAATTTCTTCGTGATTTGATCAGCGATCTCCGATGGTTCTACAGGGTAATGATCGATTTCCTCGCTGTTTAGGTTGTTTCGATGCGAATTGATTAGTTTGATTGGATTGAATTGCTGCGTTAGAATTTCAGTTCTGTCCTGAATGTTGCGTGACCTGTTTCGTGATCTTAGAAGCCGAATTTGGGTTGTCCATCTCCTAGAGTTTTGTAGATATTGATCTTAGCTTTCGTGGCCAAGAACACTGAATTCCGACTTTCGAGTCAAAAGTTATGATAGATTTACTATCTGCTGTCCAGAATCCTGACGAGAATTAGCAGTCTCTGTATAGGTTGATTTATGGCCTAGTTAGATGGTGATTCAGAGGTCTTGCCCATAACAAATTTTGAAGGTGATATCACTAGCTTTCAGGATTGATAAAGAACACTTCATTTGGAGTTATAGATCAAAAGTTATGAACTTTTCTTTGTGACTGTCCAGATTGTATGTCAGTCTGTCCAGTTTGTATGTCTTTTATCTTTAATTTTGACCTGTGTGCCACTTTTTGTTAAAGACAATATATGAAAATGTGCCAACTAGGTTATTGTAGATAATTTCAACCTTTTCATATTGTTAAAGAACGTCCAATTTGGAGTTGTACAACAAAAGTTATGGATATTTTAATTTAGCCGATATTTCTGTCTATTAATTCAGTCAACAGATTTGAGCTGTGGGCAAATTTTATTAGAGGCAAAATCTGAACTTTTGCCCAACCAGAGTATTGTAGATATGTCAGTTAAGAATCATGGAAATTGGTCTCACTCATTCGAGTTCCAGACCAATAGATATGTCAATTACCGTGTTGCTGTCCAGAATTAAGTTATGTCAGAAATTGTTGATTTCATTTTAAGTTTTGTATTAATGACTAGAGTCATCGTGGAAGCTGTTTAGCATCGATTAGTAGTGTTGGGTATATTATGTCCTTATTGAAATTATTTTACTTGTTTAGAGGTGAAGCTCGGGTTTAGAGTATCACCTTGCCGACTAACGCGTCAGATCGTGGAAGGCAAGTACATTGCCACCCTTAAAGATTGTGATTGATGAATGTTTATATGGTCATGCTGTGATTTGGGATGACAGAGAAGATGGATTGTCTATGTTCTTTCATATGTGTTGAATCCATGTTTTGTTATCATGTCTTTCAATATTCAGATTTCATTCTATGCATTCATTATGCATGTTTCATCCACTAAAGTGGATTGCAAGTCCCACCATTCCAATGTGGGTGTTGACATTGTCATGTCCCGCCCACGGAGTGGATTTGAAAGACCCATTAATTCCAGAATGGGTGTAAGACCCATTAACTCCAAGATGGGCAATGTGGACACCGTATGAAACGTCTTCATACGGAAGTGGATCCCGCATTTTTGTTAAGATGCGGCTTGAGTGAACACCGACGTGGTGTTTCACCGCTATACCGATATGCATGTGCAGTCCATTCTTTGATTTTGAGCATTCATATCATGTTTTCATTTGTAATCGCCAGATGTGATCGAACTCGATGATGAGTTTGTCTTATTCATATTGAATGATTATCTTATTGATAATCGATTTGCCGAAGTCATGGACTCACACTTGCGTTGTTTGTTTTTAGGTAACCCCGATGTTGGCTCTGGGAGGAGTAGACACGCACTACTTGTTCACAACATCAAATTCATGTTCAAGTCTAAATTTTAGTTCCATATTTCATTCTTAACGATGAACTGTAATTAAATTATAATTGGAGAAGGAAGGATACCTTCTCCACCGGATGTTGATTTATTATCACGGTGAACCTTCTTTATTGATGTTCAAGATTAAATAACTTAGAAGGTGAAGGAAGGATACCTTCACCATGTCCTGCTTATCTTAATGTCGTTTTTAGTTGATATACTTGTTTCAAGTTCTTCCGCATTATGGATGTATGTTAGATGTTTTAGGTGACATCTTGGCTTCCTGATAGCGTGGTGTTACATGGCTTGCATCGAGCGGCTTTAGGTCCGTGGTTAATAGAAGAACATTAAAATGACACACGTGCAATGAGGGGTTGGGAATCTATTGCTTCCGCATTTCTATTGTTATGTTTCATTCGTTGAGCAATTGTTGAGTTGCTTTTGTATTATCTTTCTTGTTGTTAATCTATGATCTACTATGATATTCATTATCTATGAACTAATACTTTGATTGTCGTGAGATGATCCTGCATATTCATAATTGAGTATTTTGGTGAAGCGTGTTGTTAACGGATGATAAGAAGTGGAGGTCGTGGTTGTTACCGGGATTCACTGTTACACCATCGCTCGCGTGTGGTTAGAGGAGTAGTTACCTGAGTATCATCGCCGTGTACTAGTATGAGTTACTTTAGAAAGTTGTTCTTCTTTCATTTTTGAATTTGGCAATTCTTGTCCCGTGGTGGTTGATGAATTTCTCCGGGTTTGTGGTCCATGATAGTTATGGTTTTCCATAGATCCCTCTTGGTTCTTCCAAACAATTATTGCTTTTGATCGTTGAGTTGCTTTTACTACTTATGATCGTTGTCAATTGGCAAGATTGATGTTTTCTTGTTGCTCCTTCTTTCTCATTGAAAAGAATGACTCATTTACTCATTTGGTAACTTGATTAGTGAAGAGTTTTCCGCTGTAGTTCTTGTTTGGGGAAAGCTTTGGCTTTATGTGTTTCTTTGGATTACTTGAGCGTTGAGGTTTGAAGTCTCTTTGTCAGTAGTAAGGTGTTAGAATCCTTTATGATGTCTTGCCATGCCTAAATTGAGAATTTATGATTAGCTTAATAAATTGTTATGATATGAGTAACAGTCAAGTTATTAGCATAGTGCAAATCAATTACTCTTAACTACCATCCATGGAAGTGAAATCGAATTTGATATGTCCTTGTATTTTATTCGTGTATGTTAAATAAAGACTGCAATATCTATTCGTAACCTATAGATCTTACATAAGAGCTAGATTTATCTATTTCCTACTATGCTAAAATTGTTGAAACTTGTATAAAGTACCAGATGGGTGCCGTGTATCGACTCATGAAACCTTGTTTATAGGAAATTATGTGAGTGAATCTTTAATCATGTTTTGAAATGATTTTTCAACAAAGGTGAAATGTGAATCTATGTTTATAAATGGTTATGTGATTGCAAATAGAATTAGTACCGTATGTATACGCTGTGGTTAGTACAATCATCATTTGTTAATGAGCTGAAAGTTGAGCAACACCAACAATTGAGTAGATGAATTTGTAAGTAGTCTTTGTTAGCGTGCCTTGTGATATTGTTATTGCTTAGCATAAACTTGTTATGATAAATTTGTTTCAACCTTGTGGTTTGTGTTCCTTTGGGAAGTTTTAGGATGGAGTAATAAAGTTTGATGATTCTGGTACTATGTATGTTGTCGATGTTATTAAATAGTTAAAAATGTGAGAATGAGGTTAATTCTCAGTAATTTGATCACCCATGGTGATATTTCCTAAATGATCAAATTTCAGAATTTGTATTCATGATCTTTGGGGTTCAGCTTTATGTGGTAAATGAAGTTTATCGAGTAGCGATATGTTGCAAAGTTATAATGGTTCTTCAGAATGCAACCGCTTGATTTAGTACTTATTTGTTCTTATCCGTTAAGGTTCGATATTCTCTTCTCTTGTGAGGCTTAAGTGTTCAATGGACTCCACTTATGTTCCTGGAGTTCATTGCTTAATTGGTTTCTTTTCTTGGTCCCATGTTCAAGTAGTGGTGGATGAGTTTTCTAGTTGGTGAAAATCGTTCATTTGTCTCTTCTTTGAGAAAGAATCAACTCATTCTTTCACGTGGGTCTTTGAAGTGTTTTCTAATTGTTGTTGGGAAATTGATGTTAATACCCGTAGTAATTTGATCGCCTCTTGGTGATATCGTTCAGATGTGAATATTTCAAGTTTAGCTGTGATATTTTCTTTGAGCTCTTAAATCATCCGTAATCAAATTATTTTAAATAAATTAAGGTATTGATTGTCCTCTGTTTAAGAGATTGTGTGGTTTAACTCTAAAGGCTCTTTTGTTTGAGTTGGCAACGCGAGGTTGCAACCAAAGAAGTTATGTTGGTTCCTTTAAGAGGAGAATAATCTACTTTTCGCAAAAATCCGAATTGGAAATGTTTCTGAGTTTGGTGGTGAGATTATTTGGATCTCATGTTTCTTGTGTAGTTGAACCGTTTCAATAAATATAACGTATGGAAGAATTTTTATTGGTTCTTAATTAGTCCTTGTGGTTTGGACTAAAGACCTTATCTTGTTCTTTGTGGCAAAGTGATGTTAGTCAAAGAATTAATTACAATGTTAAAGGAGAGAGTGCATTATGAATATTTGAGAATTGAGTCAAGTTTTGTAACTTGTGGTTATTTGAATTGTTCATAAACTTTTGCTCTTTTCACTCAAGAGTTGTCGAAGTTTCAATCGCAATGTCATTCTTCTTGTTGGTGGTTATTTGCTATCCCTTTCGAGGGATGCAGCACTCCACGGTGAACTCAATTTTTGTTTTCCCGCATCTTCGTTATTATTTCTTTGGTCTCGTGCTCACCGTGAACAGTAACATTTTCCCGTGTGGAAATTTGTTCTTTTGAGAAAGGATCAACCGCTTTGTGTTGTAAAGTTTTACAACTCGTAGTTGTTGTTTGTTTGGTGGTGGTTAAGTGATTGTAGGGGTTTTTGCTACCCAATTATTGGAGTAGTAATAGAAGATGAGTTGGTTTTGACCGAATCTTGGAGGGAAGTTGATTCGATGGAATGTTTGTTTCGAGGTAAAATCGTATATTGTTCGACTAAGTAGGACCTATGGTATAGTGTAGTTCCGTAACCTTGGTTCATGTTGAAATGTTGGGGATTATCAAATGTATGGAAAACGAATCAATTTTATACAAGAACACTATTGAAAGTATCGCGATGTGGTATGAGTGATTCTCGATGATGTCAATGAGTGAGTATGTCGGAATTGTGGGGATCATAGAGATTTAATCCGATGATTTCACTATTTGTTATAAGAGGAATTCGTTGTAGAGGTCTCTGAGGTTAAATTTGGGTCATTTCATGCTAAACTTTTGGTCACCCAAAGATTGGTGTGTAGAGGAGATAGAAAACCGAGTATTCTCGAGTAGTGGAATGATTGTCGAAACCCTTTTGTTGTAGTTCATGAGCTGGTACCAAAATTTGATGTGATATTCCTGAAAGTTGGAGGTGATGAGATTGCATGGGTTTTTGAGGGGCTTTGGTGCTTCTATCAAATTAATGTCATCAATTGAAGGAGTGGTCCAAAGGTGTTCATGGAATCAATAGAGTCTCTCCACAAAGGTGTGGATGATGTATTTCGGCTTAAGCCTAATTTGAGGATGTTAAATTAAGAGGTTTGAGCCCTGTGGTATGCGATGAATTCAATTCCAATGTCTGAGAGAAATTTTATCCTAAAAGAGGAATTGAGAAAAAGGATGTTTCCTTGGGTATTAGCGCTTTGTTACTCATTTGAGCTTTATGTTGTTGATGGTGTCTTCTGCATTGTGAGTTGGTGTTGTGTTGGCATGTTTGCTTCTTTTCCAATTCAGGCAAAACAAAAGAAGTATTTGGTTTGAGCATTCAAGTGATCTCCCTTTGGCTTTCGTGACGCTTATTCGCATTTGCCACTTGGAAAGTGGAAAGGTTTTCTTGATGAAATTCTGATTTGGATTTTACTCTTTCGCACTAGCTGGTAACGATAGTTGTGATGTGAATTTTTCTTATTCAGATGTGTTTTGTCGGTAAAAGAGTTTGCTTAAAAAGAATTCGATTGTATGTTTCCTGCTAAAAGAGGGTGATCCTTGTTCGGTGAAGAGTTCAATGGAGAGGTGGAACAAGATTTCCGTGTTTCTATGTGCTTGTTGTGTGGTTCGACTTGGAGAAGGTTAACCCTGTGTTCATTGTTTTCGATAATGCCGCTTCGCTAAGACCGCCTCGGATTCTACACGTTGTACTCACTTTGGTTTCATTTGGTGTGGAGTGAGTACCGAGATCCGGGAGTTATTCGTTAACAACGCTGACCATCGAGTAGGATCTACTTCTCAGTCTCGTCCGCGAGTATAGCTGGAAGTGTCGGACGAGTGTTAAGACGTACGCCGATTTGCGCCAAGATGTTGTGGTGTCCTCACCGAGAAAGAGGCCACTTAGAGCGGAGGCTCGATGCACGAGCATTATTCAGATTTGTTCATATCGAGTACATGTTACCCGTTATTAATTTTAGTTGCAACCGACCTTTCGCGTAGAGTCGGTGAGGATTCGGCCTAATCTTATTTAAGGGGTAGAATGTAATACCCGATTATTCGATATCGAATGTAAGATTAGAGAGGAAATAAGTTAAAATTCAGAATTTTAGGAGAAGTATGGGCCGCCAACCCATATTCGAGAAGAGGAGCCACCATAGTGGCCTAAGGCCCATGAGTGGGCCGGCAGCCCATTAGAAGGCAAAGGAGGGAGGGGACCAAACCTAGCCCCATTTGCTACAGAGTCTCGTGCTACAAGAAGGCTGCTGTGTCACGTTGCTCGCCACTTGTCTCCTCTCCTCGGCGCCATGTTTCCTGCTTGCTTGGCCGACCTGGAAGAAGAAGAAGAGGAAGGAAGAGAGGATTGAAGGAGAATTTCTTCGTGGATTTGATCAGCGATCTCCGATGGTTCTATAAGGTAATGATCGACTCGCTGTTTAGGTTGTTTCGATGCTAATTCGATTAGTTTGATTGGATTGAATTGCTGCCGTTAGAATTTCAGTTCTGTCCTGAATGTTGCGTGACCTGTTTCGTGATCTTAGAAGCCGAATTTGGGTTGTCCATCTCCTAGAGTTTTGTAGATATTGATCTTAGCTTTCGGTGGCCGCCAAGAACACTGAATTCCGACTTCGAGTCAAAAGTTATGATAGATTTACTATCTGCTGTCCAGAATCCTGACGAGAATTAGCAGTCTCTGTATAGGTTGATTTATGGCCTAGTTAGAGGGTGATTCAGAGGTCTTGCCCATAACAAATTTTGAAGGTGATATCACTAGCTTTCAGGATTGATAAAGAACACTTCATTTGGAGTTATAGATCAAAAGTTATGCACTTTTTTTGTGACTGTCCAGATTGTATGTCAGTCTGTCCAGTTTGTATGTCAGCTTTTATCTTTAATTTTGACCCGTGTGCCACTTTTTGTTAAAGACAATATATGAATGTCGCCAACTAGGTTATTGTAGATAATTTCATAACCTTTTCATATTGTTAAAGAACGTCCAATTTGGAGTTGTACAACAAAAGTTATGGATATTTTAATTTAGCCGATATTTCTGTCTATTAATTCAGTCAACAGATTTGAGCCGTAATTTTATTAGAGGCAAAATCTGAACTTTTGCCCAACCAGAGTATTGTAGATATGTCAGTTAAGAATCATGGAAATTGGTCTCACCTCATTCCGAGTTCCAGACCAATAGATATGTCAATTACCGTGCTGCTGTCCAGAATTAAGTTATGTCAGAAATTGTTGATTTCATTTTAAGTTTTGTATTAATGACTAGAGTCATCGTGGAAGTGTTTAGCATCGATTAGTAGTTGGGTATATTATGTCCTTATTGAAATTATTTTACTTGTTTAGGAGGTGAAGCCTCGGGTTTAGGAGTATCACCTTTGCCGACTAACGCTGTCGTGATCGTGGAAGGCAAGTACATTGCCACCCTTAAAGATTGTGATTGATGAATGTTTATATGGTCATGCGTGATTTGGTATGATACGAGAGAAGATGGATTGTCTATGTTCTTTCATATGTGTTGAATCCATGTTTTGTTATCATGTCTTTCAATATTCAGATTTCATTCTATGCATTCATTATGCATGTTTCATCCACAAAGTGGATTGCAAGTCCCACCATTCCAATGTGGGCGTGTTGGACATTGTCATGTCCCGCCCACGGAGTGGATTTGAAAGACCCATTAATTCCGAATGGGCATGTAAGACCCATTAACTCCAAGATGGGCAATGTTGGACACCGTATGAAACGTTCTTCATACGGAAGTGGATCCCGCATTTTTGTTAAGATGCGGGCTTGAGTGAACACCACGGTGTTTCACCGCTCTCATCATCCTCGACCGCCCATCTCGCGACCGCGGTCGAGATCATGTGCATCGACCTTCCGCTAGATGTGGTTCTAAGCCGCTCATCTTTAGATCCGCGGTCGTGTTCACCGAGGCAACCGCATCGTCCGGCTGCATGCACTGTTGGGCCGTTGATCTTGATCCAACGGTGGACCCCGACAGGTTTGGCGCTACAGGCGCTATTTCCAAAGGCGTGGGTCGTTGATTTTAAATCTACGCCACCAAGGCCCACGCCGCTTTCTTTGTTTTGGGTTGTTCAGATTTTAAGTATTTATTTAACGATCAAAATGATGTAAAAACTTTAGAAACTAATAACTAATTCATTTTAGCTACTTTTAGTTAATTCCAACTGTAATAAATTATGTTATCACTATAGCTTATTATAAAAATGGATTTAAGCATGTTCCGAGCGTAAAATTGTATAACTAGGAATAGCTTGATTTGCATTTTGAATATTCCAAAATGAATAAAACTTTAGAAAATGCATATCTTGCTCGTGTATGTCCAAAATGAATGATTCCAACCTTGATAAATTTGTTATTAACCCAATGTTAATATAAAAATGATGGTAGGTCCAAGATTATAACAGTAAACCTTGATTAATGAGTTAGTACCTATTTTTAGCATTTAGAAAATTTCGAAGACTTATAAAATGCACAAGTAATTCTCTGAAATGCAAAATATATTTGATAAATTCTAGAAAACCCTCATGGTATATCAAAATTAGTTTTGAACATATTTATGCTCTCGAAAGTGCATTATGCCAATTTTGCATCTTAGAAAATCATAACTAAATCACTTTAACTCCAAATGACCTGAAATTTTATATGGGTTACCTCTATACCAGTAGGTAGCTACCATAAAAATTCCAGCTTCAAAATCTCTAGAAAATATTTTTACATGCTAATTATGGTAAAATGTATTTTTATGCATTATCTTTTGCACCACAAATCCAAATTAGGTTTTTCCAGTTTCTATGTCTAGGTATATTCGTATTCTACCTTATGTGTAAATTTCGTCGATTTGGTTAAGTTTTGCTTGCTTTTGTTTATTTGTGGCTCGCCTTATTGGTTGTTCTTGGTTTTTTTGCCTTTCGCTTAGGATTCACATTTGCTGTAATCCCGAGAACGATCCTCCAACCAATTGAGCAACAAGAAGAAGGCAAGCAGTTTGATCATGTTAATCCCAGATTTTAAGTATTTATGTTGATTACAAATTCTATGTATGCATTGCTACTTTGTTTTAATAGTTGGCCTAGTAGATGCATTTCCTTAGCAAATGATTATCCTCTACTACCATGAGCCTAGGTTACTTGTCGTGATTTAGAGTTCGTGGATGGGCTCTTGTCACTTAGTAGTTGAATTAATTGCTTAGCCATGCTTAGCTTCTAGAAATGGGCTGTTATCGACTTGTCGATAACCTTGATCACACAAAACTTATTATGATTTATGATTTCCACCTTGTGCCATGTCTACTTGTGAAAACTAAAACTAAAAGCAAAATGATTTAGACTTGGGCACAATGGTATGTTGGTGTGATTCTCTGTGACTCGAATGGTGCCTAAGTCAACAAGGACCGAACATCTTGTTACACTAAACCAAGCATTTTAGGCATAACTACACTAGAGGGTATGGGACCTCTCTTGACTTAGTACTTTGCGTGTATTGCTCCGGTCGCAGGAGGTCGCAGGAGGGATGGTGTTGGGAGACAGTGTCCAAAGACTTCACCCGGATGGGATTTGTTGTCTTTCGGCTTGCAATGTGCGTATGGTGTTTCTACCCAACGAGCTGCCTCGTAGTTAATACACAATATTGGAAAGCTCCTCAGGACTTAGCCGTGTGCAGATACCTACGAAGTGTGCTTTGGCTTAAAGGCGGTCCAGTGTGGGTACATTGGTACACCCTCGCAGGTTAAACTATTCGAATAGCCTCGCCCAGGTTATGGACACGCTGGGGAGGTCTTTCAAGAGTTAGACTACAACCTTTTAAATTAAAACTTGATGGGTGGTACGAATCGGGATTCTGTTATGTTGTGGTGACTATTGGGATAGTCACCTGTGTGGTTACTTGTATGTATCTTTATTATCAAGTATTTCAACATTAAAAACAGATTTGCAAACTTGCTTTTGAAATATATTACATTATTGCAAATAAAGTTGGCTTCATGCAAATGAGACATAACCTCCACCTAAATAAGCTTGCATGTAGTTTATGAATAGGTCCTATTCCACACGCGCCTTAAGTGTACAAAGACAATCTTTGTACTCGATGCTATGCTTAATTGTTTTGTTGCGAGGAAGAAGGTGAGCTCGAGGGGCCTCACTTAGCCAGTGGTAGCTATGGCGACTAGCTTGATGTCTTGGCCGGTTGCCTTGTGGGTGTGTGGCTAACTGGCGACTTTTGTTCTAGCCATCTTATGGCACATTTTGCTTCCGTCATTCTTGTATTTTGTTCTATTTGGCCGGCTTTCTTTGTAATAACTTTACTTTATGTATGTCGTTGTTGAACTTAGTGTTGTATGATGGAATTGATGTGTATTTTGTGATGATGTACATATGCTGCACTCGAGGCATATGTCCATCGAGGTCGAGAATGTTTAATTAGTAATGCTAGAACCATTTGGAGGTTAAGTGTTACTAGTTAAATATTCCGGGTCCTCACAAAGTTGGTATCAGAGCCATACTGACCGTAGAAACCCCTAGCTTGGTCGTCCCTAGTATATTTTGAAAACTTACTTTCCAAATATCGGCTTTCTCGAAAATCTTAAGTAAGTTCTCGCTACTTCTCATCTATCCTAGTTTGCTCATCTCACCACATTCTAAACTGAATTTGAAAGCTGAGTTTTCCTCTCATCTTCTTTCAAAAGATAGTTGTTTATCGAGTAGATTGGTTTTGGGGACATCATGAGAGTTATAAAATAAAAAGTATGGCTGTCTTGAGAAGATTAGGAGCTGCTGGGAGCTACAAATTTCGCCATAAGTTGAATGGAGAAATCTGACAGCAAGCAAGACAATTCTGACAGCCAGATTTAGGTAGTAAAAGTGCTGAAATGAGAGATTAATTCCACTAAAAACTTGGGGTTAACAGTGTAAGAAGTGATATGAGTTAGCTTAGTGTCCCACTCCTTAGTACGATTTTCACCTGCTCCTAGTCTGTCTCAACAGTAGTTAGTGCTCAAATTTGTCTTCCTAAAATTGATTACTCGCTTTTCCATACGAAAGTTAGTCATAACAGAAGGTGGTTGTTATCTTTATGACCTTGCTGCAATTTTATGTTGATACTTGAGCCTTTAAAGAATGTTTTGTTAAGAGGTTAGTAGTTTTCTTTGTCTCCTGCTCGAGTTGAGTTTTAACCTATTTTTGTGGAACAGATGACAAGAACCACTCGCAATGCTCACCCACTGGTTCGATGAGGAGCTCCTCCTCCGACCATGGTCGAGGTTCTGCTCGACGAAGGAATCGCATGGACCGCACTCATCTTGAGGTCATTACAGGAACACCTCCGCCTCCGCGCCGCCTCAGATCTGGAGGTGGTGGCCACCGCCTGCGGGTGGGCTTATGAGTTCTCCGACGCAGCCACCCACTTTCTCTCGACGGAGGATCCACTGACGCGATGATTGGCTGCGCCTTGTTGAGCGAAAGCTCAATATCGCCGCGCAGGAGCAGAGCGGCACTTTTGCATCCCATCGCCTGAGGGTGCAGCACTATCTTGTGGGAGAACTTTCGCCATGCAGCCCGCAGACACGTTGTCTCGGGATGAGTTTCGACCGCTCGCCGCCCACATTCCCGATGGCCCGATGAAGCTCAAGAAGAAGGAGTTTTGCGCTGCTGTGGGCGCAAGTTCTGTCTTGAGTATCTTTACGAGTTTAACCACTTGGCTCGTTATGCTCGGAGAGGTGGCCTCGATGAGGCTAAACAGAGAAGTTCATGGATGGGTTGTCCGAGGAGCCGCAGGACAAGCTATCTATAGTGGACTTTGCTGACTTCCGTGCCTTGCTGACAAGGCCATCGCCGCCGAGCACAAGGCTAAGGCGCTGGTGAGTCCCCGCGCAAGTGGAGGCACATCGGTTCCGCACAGCCGCCTCACTGGCCCCCGGGCTGGGCCCACACCAGGCTCGCTGCGGCTTCACCACCGCCAAGGCCATCGGCACTAGTTGCTCGTCCCCGCAGCCGAGCCGCACCACGCAGACCTGCGACTCGCCAGAAAGGCGCCCGCAACCCAACACCGGCCGATGTTACCGCGCCGCCCGCAACAAGAAGGGCCATTATGCTAGCAGCTGCCCTCGTGAGGATCGAGCAGCCCTCGCCCCATGGAGGACGTGGGAATGGTCACACACCCGACTGGTGATCCAGACCTGTGGTGTCGGAGTGGTCAAGTCAACCACATCTCGCCGAGGAGGCACAGAGGCGCCCGACGCTGTTGGGTACGCCTGTTAATTTACATCCGCTACGCTTTATTTGACTCGAGCTTCGTGATTCTTTATTTCGAGGTCTTTTGTCGTTGATTGTGGACTTCACCGTGTTCCTTTGGGGATTCCATCACGATTCGCCTCCGTTCGAAATGAGAGCCGACCTAGTATGCCGGATGTTCCTATCCACATCGGCGAGGGATTTTGGCTTAATCTTATCCTACTCGACTTGCGCGCTGGATGTGATTCTTGGCATGGATTGGTTGTCCCAACACTTGGGGCAAATCGACAGCCAGAAGATTGTCTACCTCACCACTCTTCAGTGAACGTTGGGTTTTCACCGCAGCCATGCAGAACCCCACCTTTTTGCCCTTGAAGCAAAGCCGCATTGAGATTCACGATGTCCCTCAGTGTGACTTCACTGATGTCTTTCCAAGATTTGCCCGGATGCCTCCTGCTCGAGATCCGAGTTTGTGATCGAGTTGTCCCTGCACGCCTCTATTTCTAAGAGGTCAGACGCATGCCTCCTAATGAGTTGGAGGAGTCAAGAAGCAATCGGGTGAGCTGCAAGAGAAGGGTTTTATCCGCCCTAGCTCATCTCCTTGGGTTGTCCAGCTATCTTTGTGAAGAAGGACAAGACCTTGCGATGTGTGTTGATTACCGTCCGCTAATGAGGTGACTTAAAGAACAAGTATCCTTGTCGTATTGATGATCTTTTCGATCGCTTGACCGAGCACGTGTCTTCTCCAAGATTGACTTGAGATTGGGCTATCATCAAGTCGATCGTGCCGAGGATATTCCAAGACGCCTTGCTACTGTTATGGTCTTTACGAGTACACCGCCATGTCTTTGGTTTGACTAATGCTCCCGCTTGTTCATGAATCTTATGAACTCGTATTCATGGAGTATTTGGATATGGTGGTATTCATCGATGATATCCTTATCTACCCAAGAGTGAAGAAGAGCATGCCGGCATCTTCACTTGTGTTGGGCAGCCGCGAAACACCACCGATGCCAAATTCAGCGCGAAGTTCGAAGGAAGTGGCGCTTGGTCCATGTTCTTTCAAACAGAGGTGTCGTGGATCCTAGCAAGGTCGCTGATGTGCTATCTTGGGGTCAGCCCGTCGTCACCGATGCGGAGTTTTCGTTTGGTCGCTACCATCGCCGCTCATCGAGAATTTTCCAAGATTGCGGCTTATGACCGAATTGCTTAAGAAGGACAAGAAGTTTGAGGGGCCGCTTGTGATGTGAGTTTTCAGAACTCAAGAAGCGGTTGACCTCACCGCTATGGTTCTCCTCGATATTCACAAGAGTTTCGATATCTATTGTGATGCTTCTCGCCGTGGTCTTGGCTGTTCTTATGCAGAGGGCAAGGTTGTGGCTCATGCATCGCAGGCGCTAAGGCCCTCATGAACTCAACTATCCTACTCATGACTTGGAGTTACCGTCGGGTCCATGCACTCAAGATTTGGCGACACTGACCAAACCGCTGTGAGGTGTATTCCACCACAAGAGCTTGAAGTACTTGTTCACCCAATGATCCGAACCTCGTGCAAAGAAGATGGTTGGAATTGATCAAGGACTATGACATGCATTCGCACCATCCGGCAAGGCCAATGTCGCTATGATGCACTCACCTAAGGTATCAGAACATGTTGATGCTCCAAGAGCAGCAAACCGCTCTCATTTCGTAATTTCGCTTTAATTTGGGTTTGACCGCACTGCTTTGCTACATTGGTTGTGCAACCAACCTTGTGGACCAAATCAGGCAAGCACAGCATGCATGTGGTGTGAGCCGATCAAGCATACAAGGATGGATAGCCAAGTGCTTTTCGTGAGGATGAGCATGGCGTTGTGTGGTTTGGGCGCGCCTTGTGGTCCCTAAGGTCATGGAATTATGGATTTGATTCTCCGCGGCCCATGATTCTCCTTGTCTATTCACCCCGGCTACCAAGATGTATGATCTTCGCCGAGATTCGTGGACCCAATGAAGCGCGAGATTGCTGTGTTCGCGTCGAAAGCGACGCAGCCGTCGGTGAAGGCCGAGCATCGCTCAGCAGTCTTCTTCAGCCCTTGCCGCATTCGTATCGGAAGTGGATTCCGGCATGGACTTATCACCGGATTGCCCCGCCGTCCAAAGGGAATGATGCTATTTGGGTCGTGGATCGACGTGTTGACTAAAGTGGCACATTTCCTTCCCGCCAAGACTCACTGTGGGGCTGGGCGAACTTTATGTCTCGAGGATTGTGAGTCTTCACGTGTGCCAAGACGATTATTTCGATCGTGGTGCGCCACCTCGCGGTGGTGCATAGTCCGCAAGAGGCTATGGACCCGCCATTTCAAGATGCCTTTCATCCTCGATCGATGGTCGACGGAGCGAGTCAACCAAGTGTTGGAAGATATGTCTCGGCTTGTGTTCTTTCCTATGGGAAGAAGGGAGAAGTGCCTACCATTTGCCGAAGTTCTCCTACAACAGCAAAGCCGCCGCATGGCACCATTTGAGGCTTTGTATGGGAGGAGATGAACCCCGCTGAACCGCCGAGGTCGGTGAGCGCGCCGCCCGCATTCGATCAATGAGGCCGAGTCAAGTTCGCTGATCCGCGAAAGCATTCAAGGCATCCCACCAGTGTAAGAGCTGCGCGCATCGCCGTCGCCGTGAGTTGAGCTTTGAGCCCAATGACTTTGTGTATCTCAAAGTCTCACCCTTGAAGGGCCATCAGGCATCAAGGGCGTTGGCTCGATATGTTGGGCCCACCGCATCATCGAAAGTTGAGAGCCACAGATGCATTGGAGCTACCAACCGCACTTGAGGGTGTGCATGATGTGTTCCATGTTTCACACCGGAAGTGCCTGTCCCGACCGAGGAAGCTCCATTGAGGTTCTCGATGTACAAGAGAATTTGACTCATCGAGCATCCGTTCGATTCTTGAGGAATCGAACTGAGGACGAGGAACCGGTCATCAAGTTCTTAAGGTTCAATGGTCAAACCATTCTCAAGATGAAGCAACTTGGGAGCGCGGATCGCCTTCGCAGGCATTTTCCTTCTTTCTTCTCGAGAATGTAATTCTGTCGAGATTCTTGTAAGGGGGAGAGTAACATCCCAATTTTGGGCTTGTGTTTCAAATGTAAGAAAATCAGTAGAAATTAAAACTTTTCTTACATCATGTAATTGGTGCCAAGAAATTCTTGTACAAGGAATTATGGAAATACATTGTCACAAGTCTTGTTGATCCAAATCTTGTTATTCCAAAACAATCTTGTCAAATCTTATGATCATCCTCCTGAAATATTTTTCCTAAGTCTCTGATGGTATGTGACCCTCTCAAAAATCTCACAATTTTTAGAAATTGTTTGAAATTTTTAGAGGTAGCCAAACCTGCTTGACTCTCACCAAACATTAAAACAGAGCCTTCAGACTTTTTGGAGATTTATTCGCAGCATAAAATCTGAAATTTTATTACATTGTTAATATCCGTTAGCAAGCTCTGAAATTTTCATAATTTTTGGAGTTATTTTGCTACTCAAATAAATCTTTCGTAGTCTCGTTTTTTCAAAGTCAAACTTGGTTTATCGTTGCTTGTTCGAGTCGACTGCTCGAGCCACTTGATTCGTCCAACAACTAAACGCACCGAGCCACTTTAAAACGCCGCAATCGATCTCATCCGTTAGATCTAAATCGCACGCCGCGCCAGGTCATTTCGACCTTCCGCTGCAAGTCCAATGTCACCGATAGATCCCCATCCAACCGCTGAGATTCCGGCCTTCTGACCTCCCGCTGTATTTTTGAACTGGCCGCTGGATTAAGATCCAACCGCGGCACTTCGTGGTAAATAAGAGCGCGACGGAGCAATCCGAGTCGCTCGCTTTCTAATCGTAGGGCTCGTAATCCCCGCAGTGTTTTAACCCTGAGGCGCATGCGTAATCTTCGCCGCTCGCTTGAATCTCGCTGAGAATCGCCCGAGTGTCTTTCCTAGTCTTCTTCAACCTCTAGCCGCATGAATAGTGGAGGGCATGGCAAAGTCATTTCATGCCTCCCATCACACTCTAGCTCGACATTTAGGGGCATGGGAGACCTCCGAGCTGTGCCATACCCCAATGCACCATCCCCAACCTTTTTCCTGTCTACTCAGCCATTGTGTTTTGCCGCTCGAGAGCTTGTGGTGCAAACCCTAATGCCCTCAAGGCTTTATAAGCACCCTCATTGCTTCCTAGTATCTTTAGATCACCACCAAGTCTCACTCACAGATTGGAGCTTAATACTCTCAAAATGGCAAACCGCCATTGTTGACCGTGAAGCTTCATTGGTGTTCTTGGTGTTCCAAAGGGTCCTCCTTTATGTTTCTTTGCCCTAACTTTATCTATTCACTTCCTTGAACATTTCTCACTTAATTTTGGAATTGATTCTCGTGAATTGTCCAATTTGGGGTTTGTTCAAATTCGCTAAAAGTGAGTATCGCCTTCCTCACCCGTGAGTGCACCACTCATCTCTCTGCTCTTATAGCTTCGTGAATCATTATGAAGCTATTCG
Organism: Ampelocalamus luodianensis; assembly: GCA_036346255.1. Taxonomy (NCBI): domain Eukaryota; kingdom Viridiplantae; phylum Streptophyta; class Magnoliopsida; order Poales; family Poaceae; genus Ampelocalamus; species Ampelocalamus luodianensis. Next base: position 55,648,268 of record CM070620.1, read on the forward strand.
ATGACTTGGTATCACTCATGTGGCTCAGTGGTGTCATTTTGTTTTCTTCTCCTGGTCCCGCGAGCTTCCACCGTGGTCAAACTTCCCGCCATCTTTGAAGCTTCGCCCTAAGGTAGCCTTATTAGTCCCTAGAGGCTCGCACCCGCCGACTGCACTGAGCCCGCTATTTTCGCATTTCTAGCAAGAAGGCTCCTGCCATTTTCCGCCAGCCGGCCGTTTCTAGTCCTCACCGCGCGTGATTGCCACCACTAGGTCCGTAAGGTTATTGCGATTCCATTTCACTACTTGTTGACGCCACGATCAGGTCGCCGCGATAAGCCGTGAAGTAGCTCGATTTTGCCGAGGGAACTCCGCTGCTATTTGTTTAGGCACGAATTGCCTCAATCATTGGTGATCATTGATGTCATTATTGTGTCTTAATCCGCAATTGTGTCATCGACTTGTGGCCCGTAGGCTTAGATTTGAAATCCAAGTCATTAGTGTTCTTTTACATCCTTTATTGCTAATCATTATTAGCACATTTGTCCTAAGCCGCCACCTTGTGTCACCGCTAGGTGGGCTCTAAACCGCTTAAACCACTTCGTACAATCATTAGACACATTAAATCGCTAATCATTAGTTTCGTAATTAATCGCTGTCCTAAAACTCCTCGCCACCACCGATGGGTGGGCAACGCATCTCGTGCTCGTGTGTTCAAAGTCCACGCAGGTGACTTGTCACCACATGCGTGTCCCACGTGTCAAGATCCCTTTGAACTTCAATCATAGCCACCGCCGATCCTTGATCAACGGCCAGATCTTGTATGCGCGTCGACCTCCGCTCTCATCATCCCGACCGCCCATCTCGCGACCGCGGCCGAGATCATGTGTGCACCGACCTTCCTAAGTAGATGGTTCTAAGCCGCTCATCTTTAGATCTGCGTCAGAGTTCACCGAGGCAACCGCATCGTCCCCTGCATGCACTGCTTGGGCCGCTGGATCTTGATCCAACGGACCCCGACAGGTTTGGCGCATGCGCTATTTCCAATGCGGCGTGGGTCGCTGATTTAAATCTACGCCCACCTGGCGCCCACTGCTTTGTTTTGGGTTGTTCTGTATTTCTAAGTATTTATTTAACGATCGAAAATGATGTAAAACTTTAGAAACTCATAACTAATTCATTTTAGCTACTTTTAGTTAATTCCAACTGTAATAAATTATGTTATCACTATAGCTTATTATAAAAATGGATTTAAGCATGTTCCAAAGAGAGTAAAATTGTATAACTAGGAATAGCTTGATTTCGCCATTTTGAATATTCCAAAATGAATAAAACTTAGAAAATGCATATCTTGCTCTGTATGTCCAAAATGAATGATTCCAACCTTGATAAATTTGTTATTAACCCAATGTTAATATAAAATGATGGTAGGTCCAAGATTGTAATGTAAACTTGATTAATGAGTTAGTACCTATTTTTAGCATTTAGAAAATTCGAAGACTTATAAAATGCACAAGTAATTTTCAAATGCAAAATATATTTGATAAATTCTAGAAAACCCCTGTTGGTATACTGAAAAATTAGTTTTGAACATATTTATGCTCCCCGAAAGTGCATTATGCCAATTTTGCATCTTAGAAAATCATAACTAAATCACTTTAACTCCAAATGACCTGAAATTTTATATGGGTTACCTCTATACCAGTAGGTAGCTACCATAAAAATTCCAGCTTCAAAATCTCTCTAGAAAATATTTTTGCTACAAGCTAATTATAATAAAAATGTATTTTTATGCATTATCTTTTGCACCACAAATCCAAATTAGGTTTTTCCAGCTTTATGTCTAGGTATATTCGTATTCTACCTATGTGTAAATTCTCACGATTTGGTTAAGTTTTGCTTGCTTTTGTTTATTTGTGCTCGCCTTATTGGTTGTTCTGGTTCTTTTTGCCTTCGCTTAGGATTCGACATTTGCAGTAATCCCAGAACGATCCTCCGCAACCAATTGAGCAACAAAGAAGAAGGCAAGGCTTGATCATGTTAATCCCAAGATTTTAAGTTGTAACATCCCAATTTTGGGCTTGTGTTTCAAATGTAGAAAATGAGTAGAAATTAAAACTTTTCTTACATCATGTATTTCTGTGTATCGAATAAGTATTGTACCAAAGATTATGGAAGTACAAAGTCACAAGTCTTTTGATCCAAATCTTGTCCTTCCAAAAACAATCTTGTCAAATCTTATGATCATCCTCCTGATATATTTTTCCTAAGTCTCTGTAGGTATGTGACCTCCAAAATTTCACAATTTTAGAAATTGTTTGAATATTTTAGAGGTAATCAAACCTGCTTGACTCTCACCAAACATTAAACAGAGCCTTGCAGAATTTTTGAGATTTATTCGCAGATAAACTCTCTCAAAATTTTTCGCAAGGTCAATGTCTCACCAGAAGCCTCGTAAAATTCCAGAAATTTTGGAGTTATTTTGCTACCCAATAAATCCTCAAAAGTCTCACTAATTAAAACCTAAAAACCATATTCACTATTCATTGTTCGAGTCGACTGAGTCCGAGCCACTTGACCTGTTGAACCACCTAACCGCACCGAGTCGGTTTAAAACGCTGCAATCTCACCGTTGATTCGCATCGCGCGCCCATGTTCGTAAGCATTCGACCTCCGCTGCATTGGCCAATAGGGACCGTTGATTTCAATCCGACCGCCTCATTTCCGTAGGCATCTGACCGCCCGCCAACTCGCAAATCGTGACCGCCCATTTTTAACCGACTCGTGGTTTGTTTTCGCCGTTCTTCTTCCTCCCGCTTTTCAGCGCAACGCAATGGCGTAAGAGAGAGGCCGAGCGGGTGGCGTTGATGGGTCACCTCAAAGTTGCTTCCAACGCTCTCGCGGAGCATTTAATGCGCCAGCTTTCTCTCCATTGTCCCGAGTCTCACTTGCCCTCATCACTTCTGGTCCTTGACCGCGCCATGAACCGAGCTCACCATGGGCTCATGTCCTTGATCGAAACCCTAATCCTTCCCCTATATAATTGCCCCTAGGTCCTCCTCCCCGTGTTCTTTTACACCACACCTAGCTATTCTCCTGTGTTTGAGCTCAAGAACACCTCACCCTCAAAACACCATTGTGGGTCAGAGCTCCAATGGCGGCCTGGTGTCCAAAGGGTTCATTCAAAGATTTCTTGCACCCTTTGAACCCTCAACCTCCTTTATATTTCCCCTAACTTGATTTTGTTGTATTCACAGAATCACTCAATTTTAAGCTTGAGATTTTCTGCTGGTTTCACCCTTTCTTCTCCAAATTTAGTGATTCTTTTGCAATTACTTGCTTTGGAGCCTCTTTGAGCTATAATGAAGCTGTAGGATGAGTTGGTTCTTCTCATTTTGCTCGTAACCTCATTTTCCACTTCATCTTCTTCGCCCGGACTTCATCGTGTTCAAGTCTTCCCGCCATCTTTGAAGCTCCTCCTGCTAAGGTAGCTCCTATATAGTCCCTAGAAGTCATGGCACTCGCTCTGGACCGCAATGAGCATTTTGCCATTTTCGTGTTTTGCCGTGTCGGCCTTCATCTGTTTTCCTACGGCCGCTGCCTGCACTCCACCACGGCGAGGAAACACACCACCGGGTCCGCAACACTATTGCAAACCCATTTTGATAGTTTGTGCGCCACGATCGGAGTCGCCACGACCACCAAAGCCATTCGGTTTTGTCACCGAGAAGCTCCTGCCGATCATTAGGACACATTAATTACCAATCATTAATCGCATTGTCTTAATCGTCCAATGTCTCACCGACGCGGGCCCTCTCGCCTAAATCACCTCGCTCAAAATCTTTAGGACACATTAATTGCTAATCATCACTAGTCATTGGTCATTAGTATTAATTAGCTGCCCTAAAACCTCCTTGTCATCGACAGGGGACCACGCGCATCGCACGGTGTTGAACCTCGCATGTGTGACTTCACCACCGACATGCGCCCCACGCGGTCGCGACTCCGTTGCATTTCGATCTGGACCGCCGTCCATTTTGGCGATCCGCGCCGGATCTTGCATGCATTCCGACCATCCGGCTCCTCGCCGCTGGGGTCGCGCGATCATGATCAATGGTCGAGATCGTGTGTGCAATCGCCCATCCTGCATACCGATTGGCCTGGGCAACCGCACCGTCCGGCTGCATACACGGTGAGCCGCTGATCTTGATCCAACCAGGTTTCATATGGGTTTCAAGGCTGGCGCTATTTTCGCGCCGCGTGAGCCGTAGGATTTAGATCGAGGTTGGGAGTTGTCCACGCTATTTCCTTTATGGATTGTTCAGATTTTGTAGCAATTGTTTATCAACCAAAATGATATAAAAACTTTAGAAACTCATAACTGATTCATTTTAATCTTTTTAGTTAATTCCAACTGTAATAAATTATGTTATCACTTTAGCTTATTATAAAAATGGATTTAAGCATGTTCCAAGAGCGTAAAATTGTATAAATAGGAATAACTTGATTGCCATTTTGAATATTCCGTAAAATGAATAAAACTTTAGAAAATGCATATCTTGCTTGTGTATGTCCAAAATGAATGATTCCAACCTTGATAAATTTGTTATTAACCCAATGTTAATGTAAAATGATGGTAAGTCCAAGATTGTAATGTAAACCTTGATTAATGATTTAGTACCTATTTTCAAAGATTTAGAAAATTCGAAGACTTATAAAATGCACCAGAATTTCAGAAATCCTAAAATAGAAATTGGATGTTAGGAAATCCTCTGTTATCATTCCATAATGTGAAATAGGTTTTGCACATGTTTATATTTCGAAAGTGCATGATACTAGTTTTGCATCTTAGAAAACCATAACTAAATCATTTTAACTCCAAATGACCTGAAATTTTATATGGTTACCTCTATACCAGTAGGTAGCTACCATAAAAATTTCAGCTTCAAAACCTTTCTAGAAAATATTTTTGCTACAGTGCTAATTATACGAAAATGCATTTTTATGCATTATCTTTGCACCACAAACCAAATTAGGTTTTTCCAGTTTCTATGTCTAGGTATAATCGTATTCTACCGATGTGTAAATTTCGCGATTTGGTTAAGTTTTGCTTGCTCTTTTGTTTATTTGTGGCTCGCCTTATTGGTTGTTCTGGTTCTTTTTGCCTTCGCTAGGATTCGACATTTGCGTAACCTCGAGAACGATCCTCCGCAACAAATTGAGCAACAGCAAGAAGGCAAGCAGCTTGATCATGTTAATCCCAGATTTTAAGTATTTATGTTGATTACAAATTCTATGTATGCATTGCTATTTTGTTTTAATAGTTGGCCTAGTAGATGCATTTCCTTAGCAAATGATTATCCTCTACTACCATGAGCCTAGGTTACTTGCCGTGATTTAGAGTTCGTGGATGGGCTCTTGTCACTTAGTAGTTGCGATTAATTGCTTAGCCATGCTTAGCTTTTCAGAAATGGCGTTATCGACTTGTCGATAACCTTGATCACACAAACTTATTATGTATTATGATTTCCATCTTGTGCCATGTCTACTTATGAAAACTAAAACTCAAAACAAAATGATTTAGACTTGGGCACAATGGTATGATGGTGATTTTCGGTGATCGAATGGTGCCTAAGTCAACAAGGACCAACATCTTGTTACACTAAACTAAGCATTTTAGCGCAACCACACTAGAGGGTATGGGACCTCTTGACTTAGTACTTATGGTATTGCCTCGGTCGCAGGAGGTCGCAGGAGGGATGGTGTTGGGAGACAGTGTCCGAAAGACTTCACCCGATGGGATTTGTTGTCTTCTGGCTTGCAATGTAAGCGATGGTGTTTCTACCCATACGAGCTGCTGTAGTTAATACACAATATTGGAGCCGCCTCAGGACTTAGCTGTATCTGCATACCTACTAAGTGTGCTTTTGGCTTAAAGGCTCAAGTGGGTACATTGTACACCCGCAGGTTAAAACTATTCGAATAGCCTCGTCCCAGGTTATGGACACGCGCTGGGGAGGTCTTTCAAGAGTTAGACTACAACCTTTAAATTAAAACTTGATGGGTGGTACAATCGGGTTCGTGTTATGTTGTGGTGACTATTGGGATAGTCACCTGTGTGGTTACTTGTATGTATCTCAGATTTACTGTTACTTTGATAACCAAACAGATGTGCAAACTTGCTTTTGAAAATATTACATTATTGCAAATAAAGTTGGCTTCATGCAAAATAAGACATACAACCTCCACCTAAATAAGCTTGTGTAGTTATGAATAGGTCCGCTATTCCACACGTCGTTTTCATGTACAAAGACAATCTTTGTACTGATGCTATGCTTAATTGTTTTGTTGCAGAGGAAGAAGGTGAGTCTAAGGGCCTCACTTTTGTGAGTCAGTTGTGGTAGCTATGGGCGACTAGCTTGGCGGTCCACTTGCCTTGGTGTGTGTGGCTAACCGGTCGACTTTTGTTCTAGCCATCTTATGGCGCTTTTGCTCACGTCATTCTTGTATATTGATCTATTTGGTCATCGGTTCTCTTTTGTAATAACTTTACTTTATGTATGTCGTTGTTGAACTTAGTGATATATATGGAAATGATGTGTATTTGTGATGATGTGCATATGTTGCAATTGGGAAACATATGTCCATCGAGGCTTAGAATGTTTAATTAGTAATGCTAGAACCATTTGGAGGTTAAGTGTTACTAGTTAAATATTCCTGTCCTCACAAAGTTGGTATCGTAGCTACATCGACTGTAGAAACCCCTAGCTTGGTCGCTTTGTAGGATGTTCTCAAACCTACTTTCAAGAGTCAAATGGTTTATGAAAATTAAGTAAGTTATCGATTTTACCCTTACCTATCTTAGTTTTCACTGCCTTGTTCTCCGTTTGGTTTTGAAAATTGTTTTCTCTCATCTTCTTCCAAAGGATAGTCCTTATCGCTTAATTTGGGTTTTGGGGACCAATGAGTTTGGCAAATTGAAGTGTTGGCTGCCCTTCTGTTTTGAAGCTTCGAATGGAAAAATTTGACTAGGAGCTTGATGCAAAATCGACAAGCGCCAATTTCTGACAGCAAGCTCAAAGGTTCTAAAGAAGGTAGATAATGAAAGGATAATTCAACTAAAACTGTGGGAATAAAGGGTAAGAAGTGATATGAAATTAGCTAATGTCTATACTCTATCGTGGTTATACCTTGATTTTTGACCGCTTGAGCCAGATTTAGTTCTGAAATTTTGGGTCTTCAAACGATTACTGCTCTTCCATACGGTTAGTCGCTTTGAAGTGGATTCGTGACTTATGACCTCATGTTCTTGTGGCGTTCGCTGGTCATGTTAACTAAGTTTGATTCGTGTTCTGGGTCTTGAACTGATCTAACTTGTCTTAGTAAATCAGATGGTCAGGGACACGAGCGTCTAATCACCGTAGTCCCGGCGAGGAGCTTCTCGACCTCCGCTCTCATCATCCTCGACCGCCCATCTCGCGACCGCGGTCGAGATCATGTGCATCGACCTTCCGCTAGATGTGGTTCTAAGCCGCTCATCTTTAGATCCGCGGTCGTGTTCACCGAGGCAACCGCATCGTCCGGCTGCATGCACTGTTGGGCCGTTGATCTTGATCCAACGGTGGACCCCGACAGGTTTGGCGCTACAGGCGCTATTTCCAAAGGCGTGGGTCGTTGATTTTAAATCTACGCCACCAAGGCCCACGCCGCTTTCTTTGTTTTGGGTTGTTCAGATTTTAAGTATTTATTTAACGATCAAAATGATGTAAAAACTTTAGAAACTAATAACTAATTCATTTTAGCTACTTTTAGTTAATTCCAACTGTAATAAATTATGTTATCACTATAGCTTATTATAAAAATGGATTTAAGCATGTTCCGAGCGTAAAATTGTATAACTAGGAATAGCTTGATTTGCATTTTGAATATTCCAAAATGAATAAAACTTTAGAAAATGCATATCTTGCTCGTGTATGTCCAAAATGAATGATTCCAACCTTGATAAATTTGTTATTAACCCAATGTTAATATAAAAATGATGGTAGGTCCAAGATTATAACAGTAAACCTTGATTAATGAGTTAGTACCTATTTTTAGCATTTAGAAAATTTCGAAGACTTATAAAATGCACAAGTAATTCTCTGAAATGCAAAATATATTTGATAAATTCTAGAAAACCCTCATGGTATATCAAAATTAGTTTTGAACATATTTATGCTCTCGAAAGTGCATTATGCCAATTTTGCATCTTAGAAAATCATAACTAAATCACTTTAACTCCAAATGACCTGAAATTTTATATGGGTTACCTCTATACCAGTAGGTAGCTACCATAAAAATTCCAGCTTCAAAATCTCTAGAAAATATTTTTACATGCTAATTATGGTAAAATGTATTTTTATGCATTATCTTTTGCACCACAAATCCAAATTAGGTTTTTCCAGTTTCTATGTCTAGGTATATTCGTATTCTACCTTATGTGTAAATTTCGTCGATTTGGTTAAGTTTTGCTTGCTTTTGTTTATTTGTGGCTCGCCTTATTGGTTGTTCTTGGTTTTTTTGCCTTTCGCTTAGGATTCACATTTGCTGTAATCCCGAGAACGATCCTCCAACCAATTGAGCAACAAGAAGAAGGCAAGCAGTTTGATCATGTTAATCCCAGATTTTAAGTATTTATGTTGATTACAAATTCTATGTATGCATTGCTACTTTGTTTTAATAGTTGGCCTAGTAGATGCATTTCCTTAGCAAATGATTATCCTCTACTACCATGAGCCTAGGTTACTTGTCGTGATTTAGAGTTCGTGGATGGGCTCTTGTCACTTAGTAGTTGAATTAATTGCTTAGCCATGCTTAGCTTCTAGAAATGGGCTGTTATCGACTTGTCGATAACCTTGATCACACAAAACTTATTATGATTTATGATTTCCACCTTGTGCCATGTCTACTTGTGAAAACTAAAACTAAAAGCAAAATGATTTAGACTTGGGCACAATGGTATGTTGGTGTGATTCTCTGTGACTCGAATGGTGCCTAAGTCAACAAGGACCGAACATCTTGTTACACTAAACCAAGCATTTTAGGCATAACTACACTAGAGGGTATGGGACCTCTCTTGACTTAGTACTTTGCGTGTATTGCTCCGGTCGCAGGAGGTCGCAGGAGGGATGGTGTTGGGAGACAGTGTCCAAAGACTTCACCCGGATGGGATTTGTTGTCTTTCGGCTTGCAATGTGCGTATGGTGTTTCTACCCAACGAGCTGCCTCGTAGTTAATACACAATATTGGAAAGCTCCTCAGGACTTAGCCGTGTGCAGATACCTACGAAGTGTGCTTTGGCTTAAAGGCGGTCCAGTGTGGGTACATTGGTACACCCTCGCAGGTTAAACTATTCGAATAGCCTCGCCCAGGTTATGGACACGCTGGGGAGGTCTTTCAAGAGTTAGACTACAACCTTTTAAATTAAAACTTGATGGGTGGTACGAATCGGGATTCTGTTATGTTGTGGTGACTATTGGGATAGTCACCTGTGTGGTTACTTGTATGTATCTTTATTATCAAGTATTTCAACATTAAAAACAGATTTGCAAACTTGCTTTTGAAATATATTACATTATTGCAAATAAAGTTGGCTTCATGCAAATGAGACATAACCTCCACCTAAATAAGCTTGCATGTAGTTTATGAATAGGTCCTATTCCACACGCGCCTTAAGTGTACAAAGACAATCTTTGTACTCGATGCTATGCTTAATTGTTTTGTTGCGAGGAAGAAGGTGAGCTCGAGGGGCCTCACTTAGCCAGTGGTAGCTATGGCGACTAGCTTGATGTCTTGGCCGGTTGCCTTGTGGGTGTGTGGCTAACTGGCGACTTTTGTTCTAGCCATCTTATGGCACATTTTGCTTCCGTCATTCTTGTATTTTGTTCTATTTGGCCGGCTTTCTTTGTAATAACTTTACTTTATGTATGTCGTTGTTGAACTTAGTGTTGTATGATGGAATTGATGTGTATTTTGTGATGATGTACATATGCTGCACTCGAGGCATATGTCCATCGAGGTCGAGAATGTTTAATTAGTAATGCTAGAACCATTTGGAGGTTAAGTGTTACTAGTTAAATATTCCGGGTCCTCACAAAGTTGGTATCAGAGCCATACTGACCGTAGAAACCCCTAGCTTGGTCGTCCCTAGTATATTTTGAAAACTTACTTTCCAAATATCGGCTTTCTCGAAAATCTTAAGTAAGTTCTCGCTACTTCTCATCTATCCTAGTTTGCTCATCTCACCACATTCTAAACTGAATTTGAAAGCTGAGTTTTCCTCTCATCTTCTTTCAAAAGATAGTTGTTTATCGAGTAGATTGGTTTTGGGGACATCATGAGAGTTATAAAATAAAAAGTATGGCTGTCTTGAGAAGATTAGGAGCTGCTGGGAGCTACAAATTTCGCCATAAGTTGAATGGAGAAATCTGACAGCAAGCAAGACAATTCTGACAGCCAGATTTAGGTAGTAAAAGTGCTGAAATGAGAGATTAATTCCACTAAAAACTTGGGGTTAACAGTGTAAGAAGTGATATGAGTTAGCTTAGTGTCCCACTCCTTAGTACGATTTTCACCTGCTCCTAGTCTGTCTCAACAGTAGTTAGTGCTCAAATTTGTCTTCCTAAAATTGATTACTCGCTTTTCCATACGAAAGTTAGTCATAACAGAAGGTGGTTGTTATCTTTATGACCTTGCTGCAATTTTATGTTGATACTTGAGCCTTTAAAGAATGTTTTGTTAAGAGGTTAGTAGTTTTCTTTGTCTCCTGCTCGAGTTGAGTTTTAACCTATTTTTGTGGAACAGATGACAAGAACCACTCGCAATGCTCACCCACTGGTTCGATGAGGAGCTCCTCCTCCGACCATGGTCGAGGTTCTGCTCGACGAAGGAATCGCATGGACCGCACTCATCTTGAGGTCATTACAGGAACACCTCCGCCTCCGCGCCGCCTCAGATCTGGAGGTGGTGGCCACCGCCTGCGGGTGGGCTTATGAGTTCTCCGACGCAGCCACCCACTTTCTCTCGACGGAGGATCCACTGACGCGATGATTGGCTGCGCCTTGTTGAGCGAAAGCTCAATATCGCCGCGCAGGAGCAGAGCGGCACTTTTGCATCCCATCGCCTGAGGGTGCAGCACTATCTTGTGGGAGAACTTTCGCCATGCAGCCCGCAGACACGTTGTCTCGGGATGAGTTTCGACCGCTCGCCGCCCACATTCCCGATGGCCCGATGAAGCTCAAGAAGAAGGAGTTTTGCGCTGCTGTGGGCGCAAGTTCTGTCTTGAGTATCTTTACGAGTTTAACCACTTGGCTCGTTATGCTCGGAGAGGTGGCCTCGATGAGGCTAAACAGAGAAGTTCATGGATGGGTTGTCCGAGGAGCCGCAGGACAAGCTATCTATAGTGGACTTTGCTGACTTCCGTGCCTTGCTGACAAGGCCATCGCCGCCGAGCACAAGGCTAAGGCGCTGGTGAGTCCCCGCGCAAGTGGAGGCACATCGGTTCCGCACAGCCGCCTCACTGGCCCCCGGGCTGGGCCCACACCAGGCTCGCTGCGGCTTCACCACCGCCAAGGCCATCGGCACTAGTTGCTCGTCCCCGCAGCCGAGCCGCACCACGCAGACCTGCGACTCGCCAGAAAGGCGCCCGCAACCCAACACCGGCCGATGTTACCGCGCCGCCCGCAACAAGAAGGGCCATTATGCTAGCAGCTGCCCTCGTGAGGATCGAGCAGCCCTCGCCCCATGGAGGACGTGGGAATGGTCACACACCCGACTGGTGATCCAGACCTGTGGTGTCGGAGTGGTCAAGTCAACCACATCTCGCCGAGGAGGCACAGAGGCGCCCGACGCTGTTGGGTACGCCTGTTAATTTACATCCGCTACGCTTTATTTGACTCGAGCTTCGTGATTCTTTATTTCGAGGTCTTTTGTCGTTGATTGTGGACTTCACCGTGTTCCTTTGGGGATTCCATCACGATTCGCCTCCGTTCGAAATGAGAGCCGACCTAGTATGCCGGATGTTCCTATCCACATCGGCGAGGGATTTTGGCTTAATCTTATCCTACTCGACTTGCGCGCTGGATGTGATTCTTGGCATGGATTGGTTGTCCCAACACTTGGGGCAAATCGACAGCCAGAAGATTGTCTACCTCACCACTCTTCAGTGAACGTTGGGTTTTCACCGCAGCCATGCAGAACCCCACCTTTTTGCCCTTGAAGCAAAGCCGCATTGAGATTCACGATGTCCCTCAGTGTGACTTCACTGATGTCTTTCCAAGATTTGCCCGGATGCCTCCTGCTCGAGATCCGAGTTTGTGATCGAGTTGTCCCTGCACGCCTCTATTTCTAAGAGGTCAGACGCATGCCTCCTAATGAGTTGGAGGAGTCAAGAAGCAATCGGGTGAGCTGCAAGAGAAGGGTTTTATCCGCCCTAGCTCATCTCCTTGGGTTGTCCAGCTATCTTTGTGAAGAAGGACAAGACCTTGCGATGTGTGTTGATTACCGTCCGCTAATGAGGTGACTTAAAGAACAAGTATCCTTGTCGTATTGATGATCTTTTCGATCGCTTGACCGAGCACGTGTCTTCTCCAAGATTGACTTGAGATTGGGCTATCATCAAGTCGATCGTGCCGAGGATATTCCAAGACGCCTTGCTACTGTTATGGTCTTTACGAGTACACCGCCATGTCTTTGGTTTGACTAATGCTCCCGCTTGTTCATGAATCTTATGAACTCGTATTCATGGAGTATTTGGATATGGTGGTATTCATCGATGATATCCTTATCTACCCAAGAGTGAAGAAGAGCATGCCGGCATCTTCACTTGTGTTGGGCAGCCGCGAAACACCACCGATGCCAAATTCAGCGCGAAGTTCGAAGGAAGTGGCGCTTGGTCCATGTTCTTTCAAACAGAGGTGTCGTGGATCCTAGCAAGGTCGCTGATGTGCTATCTTGGGGTCAGCCCGTCGTCACCGATGCGGAGTTTTCGTTTGGTCGCTACCATCGCCGCTCATCGAGAATTTTCCAAGATTGCGGCTTATGACCGAATTGCTTAAGAAGGACAAGAAGTTTGAGGGGCCGCTTGTGATGTGAGTTTTCAGAACTCAAGAAGCGGTTGACCTCACCGCTATGGTTCTCCTCGATATTCACAAGAGTTTCGATATCTATTGTGATGCTTCTCGCCGTGGTCTTGGCTGTTCTTATGCAGAGGGCAAGGTTGTGGCTCATGCATCGCAGGCGCTAAGGCCCTCATGAACTCAACTATCCTACTCATGACTTGGAGTTACCGTCGGGTCCATGCACTCAAGATTTGGCGACACTGACCAAACCGCTGTGAGGTGTATTCCACCACAAGAGCTTGAAGTACTTGTTCACCCAATGATCCGAACCTCGTGCAAAGAAGATGGTTGGAATTGATCAAGGACTATGACATGCATTCGCACCATCCGGCAAGGCCAATGTCGCTATGATGCACTCACCTAAGGTATCAGAACATGTTGATGCTCCAAGAGCAGCAAACCGCTCTCATTTCGTAATTTCGCTTTAATTTGGGTTTGACCGCACTGCTTTGCTACATTGGTTGTGCAACCAACCTTGTGGACCAAATCAGGCAAGCACAGCATGCATGTGGTGTGAGCCGATCAAGCATACAAGGATGGATAGCCAAGTGCTTTTCGTGAGGATGAGCATGGCGTTGTGTGGTTTGGGCGCGCCTTGTGGTCCCTAAGGTCATGGAATTATGGATTTGATTCTCCGCGGCCCATGATTCTCCTTGTCTATTCACCCCGGCTACCAAGATGTATGATCTTCGCCGAGATTCGTGGACCCAATGAAGCGCGAGATTGCTGTGTTCGCGTCGAAAGCGACGCAGCCGTCGGTGAAGGCCGAGCATCGCTCAGCAGTCTTCTTCAGCCCTTGCCGCATTCGTATCGGAAGTGGATTCCGGCATGGACTTATCACCGGATTGCCCCGCCGTCCAAAGGGAATGATGCTATTTGGGTCGTGGATCGACGTGTTGACTAAAGTGGCACATTTCCTTCCCGCCAAGACTCACTGTGGGGCTGGGCGAACTTTATGTCTCGAGGATTGTGAGTCTTCACGTGTGCCAAGACGATTATTTCGATCGTGGTGCGCCACCTCGCGGTGGTGCATAGTCCGCAAGAGGCTATGGACCCGCCATTTCAAGATGCCTTTCATCCTCGATCGATGGTCGACGGAGCGAGTCAACCAAGTGTTGGAAGATATGTCTCGGCTTGTGTTCTTTCCTATGGGAAGAAGGGAGAAGTGCCTACCATTTGCCGAAGTTCTCCTACAACAGCAAAGCCGCCGCATGGCACCATTTGAGGCTTTGTATGGGAGGAGATGAACCCCGCTGAACCGCCGAGGTCGGTGAGCGCGCCGCCCGCATTCGATCAATGAGGCCGAGTCAAGTTCGCTGATCCGCGAAAGCATTCAAGGCATCCCACCAGTGTAAGAGCTGCGCGCATCGCCGTCGCCGTGAGTTGAGCTTTGAGCCCAATGACTTTGTGTATCTCAAAGTCTCACCCTTGAAGGGCCATCAGGCATCAAGGGCGTTGGCTCGATATGTTGGGCCCACCGCATCATCGAAAGTTGAGAGCCACAGATGCATTGGAGCTACCAACCGCACTTGAGGGTGTGCATGATGTGTTCCATGTTTCACACCGGAAGTGCCTGTCCCGACCGAGGAAGCTCCATTGAGGTTCTCGATGTACAAGAGAATTTGACTCATCGAGCATCCGTTCGATTCTTGAGGAATCGAACTGAGGACGAGGAACCGGTCATCAAGTTCTTAAGGTTCAATGGTCAAACCATTCTCAAGATGAAGCAACTTGGGAGCGCGGATCGCCTTCGCAGGCATTTTCCTTCTTTCTTCTCGAGAATGTAATTCTGTCGAGATTCTTGTAAGGGGGAGAGTAACATCCCAATTTTGGGCTTGTGTTTCAAATGTAAGAAAATCAGTAGAAATTAAAACTTTTCTTACATCATGTAATTGGTGCCAAGAAATTCTTGTACAAGGAATTATGGAAATACATTGTCACAAGTCTTGTTGATCCAAATCTTGTTATTCCAAAACAATCTTGTCAAATCTTATGATCATCCTCCTGAAATATTTTTCCTAAGTCTCTGATGGTATGTGACCCTCTCAAAAATCTCACAATTTTTAGAAATTGTTTGAAATTTTTAGAGGTAGCCAAACCTGCTTGACTCTCACCAAACATTAAAACAGAGCCTTCAGACTTTTTGGAGATTTATTCGCAGCATAAAATCTGAAATTTTATTACATTGTTAATATCCGTTAGCAAGCTCTGAAATTTTCATAATTTTTGGAGTTATTTTGCTACTCAAATAAATCTTTCGTAGTCTCGTTTTTTCAAAGTCAAACTTGGTTTATCGTTGCTTGTTCGAGTCGACTGCTCGAGCCACTTGATTCGTCCAACAACTAAACGCACCGAGCCACTTTAAAACGCCGCAATCGATCTCATCCGTTAGATCTAAATCGCACGCCGCGCCAGGTCATTTCGACCTTCCGCTGCAAGTCCAATGTCACCGATAGATCCCCATCCAACCGCTGAGATTCCGGCCTTCTGACCTCCCGCTGTATTTTTGAACTGGCCGCTGGATTAAGATCCAACCGCGGCACTTCGTGGTAAATAAGAGCGCGACGGAGCAATCCGAGTCGCTCGCTTTCTAATCGTAGGGCTCGTAATCCCCGCAGTGTTTTAACCCTGAGGCGCATGCGTAATCTTCGCCGCTCGCTTGAATCTCGCTGAGAATCGCCCGAGTGTCTTTCCTAGTCTTCTTCAACCTCTAGCCGCATGAATAGTGGAGGGCATGGCAAAGTCATTTCATGCCTCCCATCACACTCTAGCTCGACATTTAGGGGCATGGGAGACCTCCGAGCTGTGCCATACCCCAATGCACCATCCCCAACCTTTTTCCTGTCTACTCAGCCATTGTGTTTTGCCGCTCGAGAGCTTGTGGTGCAAACCCTAATGCCCTCAAGGCTTTATAAGCACCCTCATTGCTTCCTAGTATCTTTAGATCACCACCAAGTCTCACTCACAGATTGGAGCTTAATACTCTCAAAATGGCAAACCGCCATTGTTGACCGTGAAGCTTCATTGGTGTTCTTGGTGTTCCAAAGGGTCCTCCTTTATGTTTCTTTGCCCTAACTTTATCTATTCACTTCCTTGAACATTTCTCACTTAATTTTGGAATTGATTCTCGTGAATTGTCCAATTTGGGGTTTGTTCAAATTCGCTAAAAGTGAGTATCGCCTTCCTCACCCGTGAGTGCACCACTCATCTCTCTGCTCTTATAGCTTCGTGAATCATTATGAAGCTATTCGATGACTTGGTATCACTCATGTGGCTCAGTGGTGTCATTTTGTTTTCTTCTCCTGGTCCCGCGAGCTTCCACCGTGGTCAAACTTCCCGCCATCTTTGAAGCTTCGCCCTAAGGTAGCCTTATTAGTCCCTAGAGGCTCGCACCCGCCGACTGCACTGAGCCCGCTATTTTCGCATTTCTAGCAAGAAGGCTCCTGCCATTTTCCGCCAGCCGGCCGTTTCTAGTCCTCACCGCGCGTGATTGCCACCACTAGGTCCGTAAGGTTATTGCGATTCCATTTCACTACTTGTTGACGCCACGATCAGGTCGCCGCGATAAGCCGTGAAGTAGCTCGATTTTGCCGAGGGAACTCCGCTGCTATTTGTTTAGGCACGAATTGCCTCAATCATTGGTGATCATTGATGTCATTATTGTGTCTTAATCCGCAATTGTGTCATCGACTTGTGGCCCGTAGGCTTAGATTTGAAATCCAAGTCATTAGTGTTCTTTTACATCCTTTATTGCTAATCATTATTAGCACATTTGTCCTAAGCCGCCACCTTGTGTCACCGCTAGGTGGGCTCTAAACCGCTTAAACCACTTCGTACAATCATTAGACACATTAAATCGCTAATCATTAGTTTCGTAATTAATCGCTGTCCTAAAACTCCTCGCCACCACCGATGGGTGGGCAACGCATCTCGTGCTCGTGTGTTCAAAGTCCACGCAGGTGACTTGTCACCACATGCGTGTCCCACGTGTCAAGATCCCTTTGAACTTCAATCATAGCCACCGCCGATCCTTGATCAACGGCCAGATCTTGTATGCGCGTCGACCTCCGCTCTCATCATCCCGACCGCCCATCTCGCGACCGCGGCCGAGATCATGTGTGCACCGACCTTCCTAAGTAGATGGTTCTAAGCCGCTCATCTTTAGATCTGCGTCAGAGTTCACCGAGGCAACCGCATCGTCCCCTGCATGCACTGCTTGGGCCGCTGGATCTTGATCCAACGGACCCCGACAGGTTTGGCGCATGCGCTATTTCCAATGCGGCGTGGGTCGCTGATTTAAATCTACGCCCACCTGGCGCCCACTGCTTTGTTTTGGGTTGTTCTGTATTTCTAAGTATTTATTTAACGATCGAAAATGATGTAAAACTTTAGAAACTCATAACTAATTCATTTTAGCTACTTTTAGTTAATTCCAACTGTAATAAATTATGTTATCACTATAGCTTATTATAAAAATGGATTTAAGCATGTTCCAAAGAGAGTAAAATTGTATAACTAGGAATAGCTTGATTTCGCCATTTTGAATATTCCAAAATGAATAAAACTTAGAAAATGCATATCTTGCTCTGTATGTCCAAAATGAATGATTCCAACCTTGATAAATTTGTTATTAACCCAATGTTAATATAAAATGATGGTAGGTCCAAGATTGTAATGTAAACTTGATTAATGAGTTAGTACCTATTTTTAGCATTTAGAAAATTCGAAGACTTATAAAATGCACAAGTAATTTTCAAATGCAAAATATATTTGATAAATTCTAGAAAACCCCTGTTGGTATACTGAAAAATTAGTTTTGAACATATTTATGCTCCCCGAAAGTGCATTATGCCAATTTTGCATCTTAGAAAATCATAACTAAATCACTTTAACTCCAAATGACCTGAAATTTTATATGGGTTACCTCTATACCAGTAGGTAGCTACCATAAAAATTCCAGCTTCAAAATCTCTCTAGAAAATATTTTTGCTACAAGCTAATTATAATAAAAATGTATTTTTATGCATTATCTTTTGCACCACAAATCCAAATTAGGTTTTTCCAGCTTTATGTCTAGGTATATTCGTATTCTACCTATGTGTAAATTCTCACGATTTGGTTAAGTTTTGCTTGCTTTTGTTTATTTGTGCTCGCCTTATTGGTTGTTCTGGTTCTTTTTGCCTTCGCTTAGGATTCGACATTTGCAGTAATCCCAGAACGATCCTCCGCAACCAATTGAGCAACAAAGAAGAAGGCAAGGCTTGATCATGTTAATCCCAAGATTTTAAGTTGTAACATCCCAATTTTGGGCTTGTGTTTCAAATGTAGAAAATGAGTAGAAATTAAAACTTTTCTTACATCATGTATTTCTGTGTATCGAATAAGTATTGTACCAAAGATTATGGAAGTACAAAGTCACAAGTCTTTTGATCCAAATCTTGTCCTTCCAAAAACAATCTTGTCAAATCTTATGATCATCCTCCTGATATATTTTTCCTAAGTCTCTGTAGGTATGTGACCTCCAAAATTTCACAATTTTAGAAATTGTTTGAATATTTTAGAGGTAATCAAACCTGCTTGACTCTCACCAAACATTAAACAGAGCCTTGCAGAATTTTTGAGATTTATTCGCAGATAAACTCTCTCAAAATTTTTCGCAAGGTCAATGTCTCACCAGAAGCCTCGTAAAATTCCAGAAATTTTGGAGTTATTTTGCTACCCAATAAATCCTCAAAAGTCTCACTAATTAAAACCTAAAAACCATATTCACTATTCATTGTTCGAGTCGACTGAGTCCGAGCCACTTGACCTGTTGAACCACCTAACCGCACCGAGTCGGTTTAAAACGCTGCAATCTCACCGTTGATTCGCATCGCGCGCCCATGTTCGTAAGCATTCGACCTCCGCTGCATTGGCCAATAGGGACCGTTGATTTCAATCCGACCGCCTCATTTCCGTAGGCATCTGACCGCCCGCCAACTCGCAAATCGTGACCGCCCATTTTTAACCGACTCGTGGTTTGTTTTCGCCGTTCTTCTTCCTCCCGCTTTTCAGCGCAACGCAATGGCGTAAGAGAGAGGCCGAGCGGGTGGCGTTGATGGGTCACCTCAAAGTTGCTTCCAACGCTCTCGCGGAGCATTTAATGCGCCAGCTTTCTCTCCATTGTCCCGAGTCTCACTTGCCCTCATCACTTCTGGTCCTTGACCGCGCCATGAACCGAGCTCACCATGGGCTCATGTCCTTGATCGAAACCCTAATCCTTCCCCTATATAATTGCCCCTAGGTCCTCCTCCCCGTGTTCTTTTACACCACACCTAGCTATTCTCCTGTGTTTGAGCTCAAGAACACCTCACCCTCAAAACACCATTGTGGGTCAGAGCTCCAATGGCGGCCTGGTGTCCAAAGGGTTCATTCAAAGATTTCTTGCACCCTTTGAACCCTCAACCTCCTTTATATTTCCCCTAACTTGATTTTGTTGTATTCACAGAATCACTCAATTTTAAGCTTGAGATTTTCTGCTGGTTTCACCCTTTCTTCTCCAAATTTAGTGATTCTTTTGCAATTACTTGCTTTGGAGCCTCTTTGAGCTATAATGAAGCTGTAGGATGAGTTGGTTCTTCTCATTTTGCTCGTAACCTCATTTTCCACTTCATCTTCTTCGCCCGGACTTCATCGTGTTCAAGTCTTCCCGCCATCTTTGAAGCTCCTCCTGCTAAGGTAGCTCCTATATAGTCCCTAGAAGTCATGGCACTCGCTCTGGACCGCAATGAGCATTTTGCCATTTTCGTGTTTTGCCGTGTCGGCCTTCATCTGTTTTCCTACGGCCGCTGCCTGCACTCCACCACGGCGAGGAAACACACCACCGGGTCCGCAACACTATTGCAAACCCATTTTGATAGTTTGTGCGCCACGATCGGAGTCGCCACGACCACCAAAGCCATTCGGTTTTGTCACCGAGAAGCTCCTGCCGATCATTAGGACACATTAATTACCAATCATTAATCGCATTGTCTTAATCGTCCAATGTCTCACCGACGCGGGCCCTCTCGCCTAAATCACCTCGCTCAAAATCTTTAGGACACATTAATTGCTAATCATCACTAGTCATTGGTCATTAGTATTAATTAGCTGCCCTAAAACCTCCTTGTCATCGACAGGGGACCACGCGCATCGCACGGTGTTGAACCTCGCATGTGTGACTTCACCACCGACATGCGCCCCACGCGGTCGCGACTCCGTTGCATTTCGATCTGGACCGCCGTCCATTTTGGCGATCCGCGCCGGATCTTGCATGCATTCCGACCATCCGGCTCCTCGCCGCTGGGGTCGCGCGATCATGATCAATGGTCGAGATCGTGTGTGCAATCGCCCATCCTGCATACCGATTGGCCTGGGCAACCGCACCGTCCGGCTGCATACACGGTGAGCCGCTGATCTTGATCCAACCAGGTTTCATATGGGTTTCAAGGCTGGCGCTATTTTCGCGCCGCGTGAGCCGTAGGATTTAGATCGAGGTTGGGAGTTGTCCACGCTATTTCCTTTATGGATTGTTCAGATTTTGTAGCAATTGTTTATCAACCAAAATGATATAAAAACTTTAGAAACTCATAACTGATTCATTTTAATCTTTTTAGTTAATTCCAACTGTAATAAATTATGTTATCACTTTAGCTTATTATAAAAATGGATTTAAGCATGTTCCAAGAGCGTAAAATTGTATAAATAGGAATAACTTGATTGCCATTTTGAATATTCCGTAAAATGAATAAAACTTTAGAAAATGCATATCTTGCTTGTGTATGTCCAAAATGAATGATTCCAACCTTGATAAATTTGTTATTAACCCAATGTTAATGTAAAATGATGGTAAGTCCAAGATTGTAATGTAAACCTTGATTAATGATTTAGTACCTATTTTCAAAGATTTAGAAAATTCGAAGACTTATAAAATGCACCAGAATTTCAGAAATCCTAAAATAGAAATTGGATGTTAGGAAATCCTCTGTTATCATTCCATAATGTGAAATAGGTTTTGCACATGTTTATATTTCGAAAGTGCATGATACTAGTTTTGCATCTTAGAAAACCATAACTAAATCATTTTAACTCCAAATGACCTGAAATTTTATATGGTTACCTCTATACCAGTAGGTAGCTACCATAAAAATTTCAGCTTCAAAACCTTTCTAGAAAATATTTTTGCTACAGTGCTAATTATACGAAAATGCATTTTTATGCATTATCTTTGCACCACAAACCAAATTAGGTTTTTCCAGTTTCTATGTCTAGGTATAATCGTATTCTACCGATGTGTAAATTTCGCGATTTGGTTAAGTTTTGCTTGCTCTTTTGTTTATTTGTGGCTCGCCTTATTGGTTGTTCTGGTTCTTTTTGCCTTCGCTAGGATTCGACATTTGCGTAACCTCGAGAACGATCCTCCGCAACAAATTGAGCAACAGCAAGAAGGCAAGCAGCTTGATCATGTTAATCCCAGATTTTAAGTATTTATGTTGATTACAAATTCTATGTATGCATTGCTATTTTGTTTTAATAGTTGGCCTAGTAGATGCATTTCCTTAGCAAATGATTATCCTCTACTACCATGAGCCTAGGTTACTTGCCGTGATTTAGAGTTCGTGGATGGGCTCTTGTCACTTAGTAGTTGCGATTAATTGCTTAGCCATGCTTAGCTTTTCAGAAATGGCGTTATCGACTTGTCGATAACCTTGATCACACAAACTTATTATGTATTATGATTTCCATCTTGTGCCATGTCTACTTATGAAAACTAAAACTCAAAACAAAATGATTTAGACTTGGGCACAATGGTATGATGGTGATTTTCGGTGATCGAATGGTGCCTAAGTCAACAAGGACCAACATCTTGTTACACTAAACTAAGCATTTTAGCGCAACCACACTAGAGGGTATGGGACCTCTTGACTTAGTACTTATGGTATTGCCTCGGTCGCAGGAGGTCGCAGGAGGGATGGTGTTGGGAGACAGTGTCCGAAAGACTTCACCCGATGGGATTTGTTGTCTTCTGGCTTGCAATGTAAGCGATGGTGTTTCTACCCATACGAGCTGCTGTAGTTAATACACAATATTGGAGCCGCCTCAGGACTTAGCTGTATCTGCATACCTACTAAGTGTGCTTTTGGCTTAAAGGCTCAAGTGGGTACATTGTACACCCGCAGGTTAAAACTATTCGAATAGCCTCGTCCCAGGTTATGGACACGCGCTGGGGAGGTCTTTCAAGAGTTAGACTACAACCTTTAAATTAAAACTTGATGGGTGGTACAATCGGGTTCGTGTTATGTTGTGGTGACTATTGGGATAGTCACCTGTGTGGTTACTTGTATGTATCTCAGATTTACTGTTACTTTGATAACCAAACAGATGTGCAAACTTGCTTTTGAAAATATTACATTATTGCAAATAAAGTTGGCTTCATGCAAAATAAGACATACAACCTCCACCTAAATAAGCTTGTGTAGTTATGAATAGGTCCGCTATTCCACACGTCGTTTTCATGTACAAAGACAATCTTTGTACTGATGCTATGCTTAATTGTTTTGTTGCAGAGGAAGAAGGTGAGTCTAAGGGCCTCACTTTTGTGAGTCAGTTGTGGTAGCTATGGGCGACTAGCTTGGCGGTCCACTTGCCTTGGTGTGTGTGGCTAACCGGTCGACTTTTGTTCTAGCCATCTTATGGCGCTTTTGCTCACGTCATTCTTGTATATTGATCTATTTGGTCATCGGTTCTCTTTTGTAATAACTTTACTTTATGTATGTCGTTGTTGAACTTAGTGATATATATGGAAATGATGTGTATTTGTGATGATGTGCATATGTTGCAATTGGGAAACATATGTCCATCGAGGCTTAGAATGTTTAATTAGTAATGCTAGAACCATTTGGAGGTTAAGTGTTACTAGTTAAATATTCCTGTCCTCACAAAGTTGGTATCGTAGCTACATCGACTGTAGAAACCCCTAGCTTGGTCGCTTTGTAGGATGTTCTCAAACCTACTTTCAAGAGTCAAATGGTTTATGAAAATTAAGTAAGTTATCGATTTTACCCTTACCTATCTTAGTTTTCACTGCCTTGTTCTCCGTTTGGTTTTGAAAATTGTTTTCTCTCATCTTCTTCCAAAGGATAGTCCTTATCGCTTAATTTGGGTTTTGGGGACCAATGAGTTTGGCAAATTGAAGTGTTGGCTGCCCTTCTGTTTTGAAGCTTCGAATGGAAAAATTTGACTAGGAGCTTGATGCAAAATCGACAAGCGCCAATTTCTGACAGCAAGCTCAAAGGTTCTAAAGAAGGTAGATAATGAAAGGATAATTCAACTAAAACTGTGGGAATAAAGGGTAAGAAGTGATATGAAATTAGCTAATGTCTATACTCTATCGTGGTTATACCTTGATTTTTGACCGCTTGAGCCAGATTTAGTTCTGAAATTTTGGGTCTTCAAACGATTACTGCTCTTCCATACGGTTAGTCGCTTTGAAGTGGATTCGTGACTTATGACCTCATGTTCTTGTGGCGTTCGCTGGTCATGTTAACTAAGTTTGATTCGTGTTCTGGGTCTTGAACCGATCTAACTTGTCTTAGTAAATCGGATGGTCTGGGACACGAGGGCCCAATCACCGGTAGTCCGAGAGGAGCCTCCTCCACCATGGCGGAAGTCCTCATGCAAATCGAACGCAATCGCTCGAGGACCGTAGGGTGTTGGAGGTCATCGCCGGAACACCTACTCACTCGTGCCTCGACCGGAGGTGGTTCCGCCTGGGGGGACTTTGGAGTTCCTCCGCATCACCTTCCCACTTTCTCCCCGGCCCGAGGATCCTTGGACGCAGACGACCGGCGGGCCCGCTGAGCGAAGCTCAACGTGCTCGCCGCCGTGAGCAGAGCGCGCTGCATCCCATCAGCCGGAGGGGCGGACTTCATGGTGGGGAGAACTTCTCGCCATGCACCCGGGGACACGTGGTCTCGTGGAGGAGTTCGACGCCTTTCCGGGCCCATGTCCCCCCCCGATGAAGTCAAGAAGAAGGGAGTTCTTGCGCCAAACAGGCAAGTGGATCGAGTACTCCATGAGTTCAACCATTTGGGAGGTACGCTCGCCGAGGTGGCCCGATGAGGCAAGGAGAAGTTCATGGAGGGTTTGTTGAGGAGCCGAAAGTTTCTATTGTGGACTTCCCGACTTACCTTTGGTGGACAAGGCCATTATCGCCGAGCACAAGGAGAGCGGGGCCCAGTCCCAAGGCAGTGGGGGCCCCGGCCCACAGCCGGCCTGCTTCGCCCCGTGTGGACCTCGCACCGTGGCCCGTTTGGCTTCACCCCGCCGGGCCTTCAAACCCACGCCTCCGCAGGCCGTGATCGCCACGGCCCGCGACCCAAAGAGCAGGTTCCCCAACCCCGCTCCGCGCCACCGCTTCATCGCACGGCAAGGGCCACTACGGGTAGTTGTCCTAAGAAGATCGAGCCCGCCCCAATGGAGGACGCGGGCAAGGAGTGGTCACCACCGACCAAGACCCGGCTTGGGGCGGCCGAAACAACCAAATCTCGGCCGAGGAGGCACAAGAGGCACCCGACGGTGTTGGGTACGCCGTTAAGGCCCCGCTACGCTTTATTTGACCGGGCCTCGATTTTTATTTCGAGGTCTTTTGTCGTTGATTGTGGGCTTCACTGTTCCTCGGGATTCCATCACATTCGCCTCCGGTTCGGAAATGAGGTCGACAAGTATGCGGATTTCCCATCCACATCAAGGAGGGGATTTTGGGTCTTATCCCGCCGACGCTTGGATGGATTTGGATGGATTGGTTGTCCCAACACTTGGGGCAAATCGAGGCCGGAAGATTGTTCACCTCACCCCCTTTGAACAGTTTTTTCGCCAGCCTAAGAGCCCCATCTTTATGTCCTTGAAAGCCAAGATTGGAGATTCACGACCCCCTGTGTGACTTCCGATGTCTTTCCGAAGACTTCCTCGGCATGCCAGCTCGAGATCCGGAGTTTGTGATAGAGTTGCTGCCCTGCACGCCCCTATTTCTAAGAGGTCGACGCATGCCTCCTAATGAGTTGGAGGAGAAGAAGCAATCGTGAGCTGAGGAAAGGGTTTTATCCGCCCTAGCTCATCTCCTTGGGGTTGTCCAGCTTATCTTGTGAAGAAGAAGGACAAGACCTCATGTGTTGATTACACCGCTTAATGAGGGACTGAAAGAACAAGATCCTTTGCCCCGTATTGATGATCTTTTCGATCAATTGACCGAGCACGAGTCTTCTCCAAGATTGACTTGAGATTGGGCCATCAAGTCGATCGGGCCGAGGATATTCCTAAGACATTTGCCACCGTATGGCTTTACGAGTACAATCATGTTTTGGTTTGACTAATGCTCCCGCTTATTCATGAATCTTTGAACTCGTATTCATGGAGTATTTGGATAGGTTTGTGGTGGTATTCATCGATGATATCCTTATCTACCCAAGAGTGAAGAAGGCACCCAGCATCTTAAGCTTGTTGGGCAAGCCGTGAGCACCAGCTTGTATGCCAAACAGAAGGCACTCGCTGAAGGAAGGGCTTTGGGCCATGTTCCAAACAGAGGTGTGGCGTGGATCCTGCAAGGTCAGGATGTGCTATCTTGGGTCACCAAGTCCACCGGGTGCGGAGTTTTCTTGGTTTGGTCCTTATCGCCGCTTTATCGAGAATTTCCAAGATTGCAAAGCCTATGACCGAACGCCAAGAAAGACAAGAAATTTGAGGGTCCGCTTTGTGATGTGAGTTTTGAACTCAAGAAGCGGTGACCTACCGGCTTGTTCTCCCCGATATTCGTAAGAGTTTTGATATCTTTGTGATGCCGGTGGTCTTGGTTGTGTTCTTATGCAGAGGGCAAGGTTGTCCTATGCATCGCCGGCTGAGGCCTCATGAACTCAACTATCCTACCATGACTTGGAGTTTCGGGTCCATGCACTCAAGATTTGGCGCATTATCCATTGGTAACCCTAGAGGTGTATTTCCACCACAAGAGCCCAAGTACTTGTTCACCCAAAGGATTAACCTGCAAAGAAGATGGTTGGAATTGATCAAGGACTATGACATGGGCATTCGACCATCCGGCAAAGCCAATGTTGGCGGATGCACTCACGGAAGGTGTATTGCAACATGTTGATGCTCCAAGAGCAAGCCCTTCATTTCGAGTTCCACTTCAATTTGGGTTTGATCGAGCACGTTTTTGTTTCGTTGGTTGTGCAACCAACCTTGGTGGACAATCAAGGCGCAAAGCAATGCCGGTGAGCGACGCTAAATCAAGATGGATCCGTGCTTTGAGGATGAGCATGGCCGGGTTTTGGGCAGCCTTGTGGTTCCTAAGGTCATGGAACCGCGATTTGATTCTCCGGGCCCATGATTCTCCTTTGTCTATTCATCCCGGCTACCAAGATGTATCGATCCGCAGATTCGTGGACCCGAATGAAGCGCGGAGCTGCCGGTCGAGTGCGACGTGTGCGGCGTGAAGGCCAGCATCGGCTCCAGGTCTTCTTCCCTTTGCCGGCATCGGAAGGGATTCTGGCATGGACTTCATCACCGGATTGCCCCGCCCAAAGGGGAATGATGCTATTTGGGTGGGATCGAAGTTGACTAAAGTGGCACATTTCCTTCCGCAAGACTCTTCTTTGGCCAACTTATGTTTCGAGGATTGTGAGTCTTCACGGGCAAGACGATTATTTCGATCGGGTGCACTTTTCACTCGCGGTTTTGGCATAGTCCCAAGAGGCTTGGGGACCCCCTTCATTTCAGATGCCTTTCATCCTCGTGATCGATGGTCGACGGAGCGAGCCAACCAAGGTTGGAAGATATGTCCGGCTTGTGTTCTTTCCTATGGGAAAAGTGGGAGAAATGCTACCTTTGGCAGTTCTCCACAACAACTATCAAAGCCCTGCATGGCACCATTTGAGGCTTTGTATGGGAGAAGATGCGAACCCCATTGAACTGGCGAGACCGGAGCGGCAATTTTTCCAGATTCGAAACGAGGCCAAAGTCGTTCGCTTGATCCGCGAGCATCCGCGCACGCCCACCCGTGAAGAGCTGCGCATCGCGCCGCCGTGAGTTGGCTTTGAGCCCAATGACTTGTATTCCAAAGTCTCACCCTTGAAGGGCCATCGCTTTGGCAAAGAAGGCGTTGGCCTCGATATGTTGGGCCACCGGATCATCGGAGAGTTGGAGCAAAGATCGATTGACGCCAAAGCACTTGAGGGGTGCATGATGTGTTCCATGTTTCACACCAAGAAGTGCCCTGTCCCAACCGAGGAAACCGCTGGAAACTCTCATGCGGAGGATTTGACCATCGCGAGCATCCTGCTCGGATTCTTGAGGAATCAACGGAGAAAAGGAACCGTGTCATCAAGTTCCTTAAGGTTCTGGTCAAACCATTCTAAGATGAAGCAACTTGGGAGCGAGAAGATCCGCAGATTTTCCTTCTTTCTTCTCCGAGTAAACTAATCTCTGCGAGATTCTTGTAAGGGGGAGAGTTGTAACATCCAATTTTGGGTTTGTGTTTCAAATGTAAGAAAATGAGTAGAAATTAAAACTTTTCTTCATCATGTATTTCCTTTGTGTACTAAAAGTATTGTACCAAAGATTATGGAAGTACAAAGTCACAAGTCTTTTGATCCAAATCTTGTCCTTCCAAAAACAATCTTGTCAAATCTTATGATCATCCTGGAATATTTTTCCTAAGTTCTGGTGGGAAGTGACCCTCCAAAATTTTCACATTTTGAAATTGTTTGAATATTTTAGAGGAATAAACCTGTTTGACTCACCAAACATTAAAAGAGCCTTTGCAGAATTTTTGGAGATTTATTCGCAGCATAAAACTCTCTGAAAATTTTTCGCAAGGTCAATGTCTCATCAGAAGCCCTGAAAATTTCAGAAATTTTGGAGTTATTTTGCCCCGAATAAATCCTCAAAAGTCTCCTTAATTAAAACCTAAAACCATATTCACTATTCATTGCGAAGTACTTGAGTCCGAGCCACGACCTTGAACCACCTAATCGCACCGAGCCGCGAAAAACGCGGCAACTCACCGTTGACATCGCCCATGTTCGTAAGCACGACCTCCGCCATTGGCCAATAGGGACCGTTGATTTAACCACCGCCCGATTCCGAGAACGGACCCCCCCGAACTCTAAATCGGGACCGCCCATTTTTAATACGGCGTGGTTTGTTTTGCCTTCTCCCCCGCTTTTTCAAAGGCGGGGCAATGGCAAAGAGAGAGGCCGAGCGGTGGCGTTGATGGGTCACCTCAAAGTTGCTTTCCAACGCTCTCTGGAGCATTTAATCGCCCTTTTCCTCCATTGTCCCAGTCCACTTGCCCCATCACCTTGGTCCTTGACCGCGCCATGAACCGAGCTCACCATGGGCTCATGTCCTTGATCGAAACCCTAATCCTTCCCTATATAATTGCCCCCAGGTCCTCCGGTGTTCTTTACACCACACCTAGCTACTTGTTTGAGCTCAAGAACACCTCTCACCTCAAAACACCATTGCTGGCCGAGCCCAATGGCGGCCTGGTGTCCAAAGTGGTTCATCTTCACATTTTGCACCCTTTGAACCTCAACCTCCTTTATATTTCCCCAACTTGATTTTGGGTTGCATTCAGGAATCACTAATTTTAAGCTTGAGATTTTCTGGTTTCCCCCTTTCTTCTCCAGAAGGATTCTTTTGCAATTACTTGTTTTGGAGCCTCTTTGAGCTATAATGAAGTTGGTAATGAGTTGGTTCTTTCATTTTGCCTAACCTCATTTTCCACTTCATCTTCTTCCCCGGTGGACTTCATCGTGTTCAAGTCTTCCCCATCTTGAAGCTCCTCTAAGGTTCTATATAGTCCCTAGAAGTCATGGCACCTCGCCTTGGACCGCAGGAGCATTTTGCCATTTTCGGTTTTGCCGGGTCGCCTTCATCTTTGTTTTTCCGGCCGGCATCACCCCCGGGCACACCACCGGGTCCCAACACTAAACCCATTTTGATAGTTTAGGGCGCCGGCCCGCTGCCGCCCACCCGGCAAAGCCATTCGGTTTTACCGGGAAGCCTCGCTGGGATCATTAGGACACATTAATTACCAACTTAGCTGTTAATTGTGTCTTAACTGCCAATGTCTCACCACGGGGCCCTGCCCAAATCGCCTCTTTCAAAATCTTTAGGACACATTAATTGCTAAATCACTAGTCATTGGTCATTAGTAATTAATTAGCTGTCCTAAAACCCCCTAAGTCATCGAAGGGGACCACCCGCCGCACCGGTGTTGAACCCGTGTGACCTCGCCATCCGCGCCCCACGGTCGACTTCGTTGCATTTCGATTTGACCGGGCCCATTTTGCGATCCGCGCCCGATTTCATGCATTCGACCATCCGGCCTCGCCGCTCGGGCGCCGATCTTGCATCAATGGTGAGATCGGTGTAACGGACAATCCGTTGTTGGTGTCGGGCCGCCCATCCCGACCCGGCCGATTGGCCTCAACCGCACGGCCCGGGCCATACACTGGGTGAGCCTTGGATCTTGATCCAACCAGGGTTTATAGGTTTTCGGCGCTATTTTCGGGCCGGTGAGCCGAGGATTTTAGATCGAGGTTGGGAGTTGTCCACGCATTTCCTTTTATTGGATTGTTCTATTTCAAGAATTGTTTATCAACCAAAATGATATAAAAACTTTAGAAATCATAACCATTATTTTAACGTTTTTAATTCCAATCGAATAAATTATGTTATCACTTTAGCTTATTTAAAAATGGATTTAAGCATGTTCAAAGAGTAAAAATTGTATAAATAGGAATAACTTGATTGCCATTTTGAATATTCGAAAATGAATAAAACTTTAGAAAATGCATATCTTGCTTTGTGTATGTCCAAAATGAATGATTCCAACCTTGATAAATTTGTTATTAACCCAATGTTAATGTAAAAATGATGGTAAGTCCAAGATTGTAAAAAACCTTGATTAATGATTTAGTATATTTTCAATTTAGAAAATTCGAAGACTTATAAAATGCACCAATCGAAACCTAAAAATAGAAATTGGATGTTAGGAAATCCTCCTTTTTCATTCCATAATGGAAATAGGTTTTGCACATGTTTATATTTTCGAAAGTGCATGATACTAGTTTTGCATCTTAGAAAACCATAACTAAATCATTTTTTAATGACCTGAAATTTTATATGGGTTACCTCTATACCAGTAGGTAGCTACCATAAAAATTTCAGCCAAAACTTTCTAGAAAATTTTTGCTAAGTTTAATTATGGAAAATGCATTTTATGCATTATCTTTTGCACCACAAATCCAAATTAGGTTTTTCCAGTTCTATGTCTAGGTATAATCGTATTCTACCGATTGTAAATTTCACGATTTGGTTAAGTTTTGCTTGCTCTTTTGTTTATTTGTGGTGCTTATTGGTTGTTCTTGGTTCTTTTTTTCTTAGGATTCACATTTGGAACCCCAGAACGATCCTCCGCAACAAATTGAGCAACAAAGAAGGCAAGCATTTGATCATGTTAATCCCAGTTTTTAAGTATTTATGTTGATTACAAATTCTATGTATGCATTGCTATTTTGTTTTAATAGTTGGCCTAGTAGATGCATTTCTTAGCAAATGATTATCCTCT
Organism: Ampelocalamus luodianensis; assembly: GCA_036346255.1. NCBI lineage: Eukaryota > Viridiplantae > Streptophyta > Magnoliopsida > Poales > Poaceae > Ampelocalamus > Ampelocalamus luodianensis. The sequence continues at coordinate 55,679,054 of CM070620.1, forward strand.
ACTACCATGAGCCTAGGTTACTTTGTGATTTGAGTTCGGATGGGCTCTTGTCACTTAGTAGTTGCGAATAATTGCTTAGCCATGCTTAGCCTTTAGAAAGGGTTATCGACTTGTCAAACCTTGATACACAAACTTATTATGTATTATGATTTCCATCTTGTGCCATGTCTACTTATGAAAACTAAAACCAAAACAAAATGATTTAGACTTGGGCACAATGGTATGATGGTGTGATTTTTGGGGTGACGAATGGTCCTAAGTCAACAAGGACCGAACATCTTGTTACACTAAACCAAGCATTTTAGCCAACTACCTAGAGGGTATGGGACCTCTTGACTTATACTTTCGTATTGGCCCGGTCGCAGGAGGTCGCAGGAGGGATGGTGTTGGGAACAGTGTCCGAAAGACTTCACCGATGGGATTTGTTGTCTTTCTTGCAAAAGCGCATGGTGTTTCTACCCATACGAGCTGCTCAGAGTTAATAACAATATTGAAAGCGTCAGAGGACTTAGCCTGTTTATACCTACAAGTGTGCTTTTGGCTTAAAGGGGTCCGGGGGTACATTGGTACACCCCAGGGTTAAAACTATTCAATAGCCCCCCCAGGTTATGGACACGCTTGGGGAGGTCTTTCAAGAGTTAGACTACAACCTTTAAATTAAAACTTGATGGGTTACAATCGGGTTGGGATGTTGTGGTGACTATTGGGATAGTCACCTGTGGTTACTTGTATGTATCCATTTCATCACTTTGATAACCAAAAATGTGCAAACCTTTTGAAAATATTACATTATTGCAAATAAAGTTGGCTTCATGCAAATAAGACATACAACCTCCACCTAAATAAGCTTGCATGTAGTTATGAATAGGTCCTATTCCACACGTCATTGGGGGTACAAAGACAATCTTTGTACCGATGCTATGCTTAATTGTTTTGTTGCAGGAAGAAGGTGAGCCCAAGGGCCCACTTTTGTGAGTGGTTGTGGTAGCATGGGGCATAGCTGCCCGGCTTTGGTGGGGTGTGTGGCTAACCGGTCGACTTTTGTTCTAGCCATCTTATGGGCTTTGCTTCACGCATTCTTGTATATTGATCTATTTGGCCGGTCGGTTTCTCTTTTGTAATAACTTTACTTTATGTATGTCGTTGTTGAACTTAGTGATATATGTTGTATGGAAATGATTGTAATTTTGTGATGTGCATATGTTGCAATTTGGGAAACATATGTCCATCGAGGCTTAGAATGTTTAATTAGTAATGCTAGAACCATTTGGAGGTTATGTTACTAGTTAAATATTCCGGTCCTCACATAAGTATTTATGTTGATTACAAATTCTATGTATGCATTGCTACTTTGTTTTAATAGTTGGCCTAGTAGATGCATTTCCTTAGCAAATGATTATCCTCTACTACCATGAGCCTAGGTTACTTGCTGTGATTTAGAGTTCGTGGATGGGCTCTTGTCACTTAGTAGTTGCGTAATTAATTGCTTAACCATGCTTAGCTCGTAGAAATGGGCGGTTATCGACTTGTCGATAACCTTGATCACACAAAACTTATTATGATTTATGATTTCCACCTTGTGCCATGTCTACTTGTGAAAACTAAAACTAAAAGCAAAATGATTTAGACTTGGGCACAATGGTATGTTGTGTGATTCTCGTGGACTGAATGGTGCCTAAGTCAACAAGGACCGAACATCTTGTTACACTAAACTAAGCATTTTAGCGCATAACCACACTAGAGGGTATGGACCTCTTGACTTAGTACTTTGGCGTGTATTGGCTCCGGTCGCAGGAGGTCGCAGGAGGGATGGTGTTGGGAGCAGTAGTGTCCGAAAGACTTCACCCGGATGGGATTTGTTGTCTTTCGCTTGCAATGTAAGGTATGGTGTTTCTACCCATACGAGCTGCTCGTAGTTATACACAATATTGGAAAGCGCCTCAGAGGACTTAGCCGCCGCATACCTACGAAGTGTGCTTGGCTTAAAGGCGTCCGAAGTGGGTACATTGGTACACCCCAGGTTAAAACTATTCAATAGCCTGCCCCAGGTTATGGACACGCTTGGGGAGGTCTTTCAAGAGTTAGACTACAACCTTTAAATTAAAACTTGATGGGTGGTACAATCGGGATTGTATATGTTGTGGTGACTATTGGGATAGTCACTTCTGTGTGGTTACTTGTATGTATCTTTATTATGTTATTTCAACATTAAAAACAGATTTGCAAACTTGCTTTTGAAATATATTACATTATTGCAAATAAAGTTGGCTTCATGCAAATGAGACATACAACCTCCACCTAAATAAGCTTGCATGTAGTTTATGAATAGGTCTCTATTCCACACGTCAGCCTTATGGTACAAAGACAATCTTTGTACTAGATGCTATGCTTAATTGTTTTGTTGCAGAGGAAGAAGGTGAGCCCAGGGGCCTCACTTTTGCAGCAGTGTTGTGGTAGCTATGGGCGACTAGCTTGATGCCCGGTCGGTTGCCTTGTGGGTGTGTGGCTAACCTGGCGACTTTTGTTCTAGCCATCTTATGGCACATTTTGCTCCTGTCATTATTGTATTTTGTTCTATTTGGCCGGTCGGCTCTCTTTTGTAATAACTTTACTTTATGTATGTCGTTGTTGAACTTAGTGTTGTATGCGTATGGAATTGATGTGTATTTGTGATGATGTACATATGCTGCAATTCGGGAGGCATATGTCCATCGAGGTGAGAATGTTTAATTAGTAATGCTAGAGCCATTTGGAGGTTAAGGTTACTAGTTAAATATTCCGGTCCTCACAATATCGGACAACTTTAACGAATA